>JAHHFK020002210.1:0-610427 GCA_024533555.2 Aedes koreicus | reverse complement strand
AGCTAGAAGCAGCCCTACCAACGGAAGAGCAGCTTGGCGCAGCTACTCTTGAGGATGGCTGGAGAAATATTCGAACCGCCATTGGTAGCACTGCATTAGTGACACTAGGTACTTCTGCACCGAATCGAATACAACGTGCCCACACATCATTTTTTCATCGACTTCAAATCAGCGTATGATACAATCGATCGAGACCAGCTATGGCAAATCATGCACGAATATGGATTTCCGGAAAAACTGACGCGGTTGATCAAAGCAACGATGGATCGAGTGATGTGTGTCGCCCGAGTAACAGGGACGCTCTCGAGTCCCTTCGAATCTCGGAGAGGGTTACGGCAAGGTGATGGATTGTCGTGTTTGTTGTTTAACATTGCATTGGAGGTGTGTGTGGTTCGAAGAGCTGGTGACACGATTTTCAGGAAGTCTGTCCAACTATTTGTCTTCGCCGACGACGTTGATATCGTAGCACGTAACTTTGAGACGATGGCGGAAACGTACATCAGACTTAAGGCTGAAGCTGGTAGGATTGGGCTTGTGATTAAAGCGTTAAAAACAAAATACATGAAGGGAAGAGACTCACGAGAAGACAATGTTAGCCTCCTAGCACGAGTTCAGATCGACGGTGATGAAATCGAGGTAGTAGACGAATGTATGTATCTGGGTTCATTGGTAACGACACCAGCAGAGAAATACAAAGGCGCATTATGGCTGGCAATCGTGCCTACTTTGGACTCCGAAGGACGCTAAGATCGAACAAAGTTCGCCGAACCACAAAGTTGACCATCTACAAGACATTAATTAGACCGGTAGTTCTCTACGGCCACGAAACATGGACATTGCTTGTGAAGGACCAACGTGCCCTTGGAGTCTTTGAACGGAAGGTGCTGCGTACGATCTACGGTGGAGTGCAGATGGAAGACGGAACGTGGAGGAGGCGAATGAACCACGAATTGCACCAGTTGCTCCCATCGTACACATCGCAAAAAACGGTCGACTACGATGGGCTTGGCATGTCGTAAGAATGTCGGACGACAGCTCTGTGAAAATGGTTCTCGAAAACGAACCGACAGGTACAAGAAGAAGAGGCGCGCAACGAGCAAGGTGGATCAATCAAGTATGGACCGATTACAATGGAAACAAATTTTGTGTACAGCAGAGGCCACACCGGCCTTAGTCTGATTGGTAAGGTAAGTAAGTCTTCCCATCGATTCTAGAACAATAAAAGATTCTTATAGTAGCCGATATCGTGAATAAATCGCTAACGGTTAAAGATATCGGCAAGATTTATAAGCCAAAAGTTACAACTTTTTAAGTTCTATAAACCATCTGAAAGCAACTTTGTTGGCAAATTTGAAATAAAAAAGTTAAAGCAAAAAATTGGTTTTTGTAGGGACACCCTTAGTTATTTAGGGAAAATTATTCTTAATCGGTTTATTCAAAAGCTACAACAATGTTTTGTTGGCAACGTTGCTTGAAATTAGCTATCATGACTTTCAGTACACCAAAAGTTGAATCTTTAATTGTTCTACACTCGATGGGAAAACAGCTTTGCTGGAAAATTTGAAATATAAGAGCTAGAGCCAAATAACTGATTTTAATAGGGACACGATAAGCTACGCAGGAAAAATTGCTCTAATTCGGTTATTTCAAAAGCTATAGAAAAATTTGTTCGATCAAAGTCGCTTAAAATTTTCTCATCTACAACTTTTTCGAAGAATTTATTTCTGCAACTAATCAGTTAGATTTTTAATTTCTCCGAAAAAAGGAGCCTTGAAACAACTTTATAATAGACACTTGTGGTTCAAAACTTCAAACTTAGGCTGAAAACGTATTTTTTCAGCTAAATTCGCATTCTGGACCTGTACAGTGGTCAAGTAAAGCGTTTTCATAAATTTTATTTTCTATCAGGCTTCTTCAGTGTTTAATTTTAATTTCTAGTACTCACTTTTACTAACATTCAAACACTAATGTTTATCGAACAAGCTTACTACTCAACAATTATATATCTTCTATCTATATATATTTATGATTTTTTGTCTGTCTGTCTGTCTATCTGACCCTTATAGAGTCGGAAACTACTGAACCAATCAGCGTGACCATTTGTATACAGGGGGGTTTTTTTTTGGCCGGAGAAGGTTCTTATGACGGTTTGAGATCCCTTTCTCTTCCGAAAAAGGGGGCTCCCATACAAATGAAACACAAATTTTTGCCTCACTCGAGAACTAATCAAGCAAATGGAACCAAAGTTGGCATGTGGAGGTTTTTGAAGAAGAGAAATATTTCTATGGTGGTTTGAGATCCTTCCGCTTTCTGGAAGAGGGGCGTCCCATACAAATGAAACACAAATTTCTGCATAACTCGAGAAATAAGCAAGCAAATGGAACCAAATTTAGCAAGTGGAGGTTTTTGAAGGCAAGAAATGTTTCTACTGTAGTTCAAGATCTCTCCCCTATTGAAGGAGGGGGGGACACAAATTTCTGCATAATCCGAGAACTATTCAAGCAAAGGAAACCACATTTTGCATGTGGGGGTTTTTGAAGGCAGGATTTCTATATATATAAACATGAATTTCTGTCTGTCTGTCAAACTACTGAACCGATTGGCGTGAAAATTTGTATGCAGAAGTTTTTGGCCCCGGGCAAGTTTCTTATGACCCCTTTTCTGAACGGGGGGAGGGGGGTGGTTCTCCCATACAGATGAAACACAAATTTCGACCAAACATGAGAATTATCCAGGCAACTACAACACAAAATGTGTAGGGTTAGGCTTATGTTCTGATAGAAGTTTGAACCCCTTATTAGTCAAGAAAGTGGTATGCTTAAGCCTGGAGGTGCTTCTAGTGCTACATTATGCACAAGATTTCAATCGAAGGTAATAAAAGAGAAAATAACGTTCAAACTTGATACGGCGTAGTTTTAAACCACGAAAAAACACAGAATGGTTGAAACTACCGATCCGAGGGTTAAATTAAGAACACAGGTTCAACACAACAGGGAATCATTGATTTATTCCAAAATAAATGCCATAGTATTATAACTTCATACTCATTAATCAAGTAATTTCTCACGAGTCACCATGGCCGAGTGAGATCCACTACGGATCTAATAATCTAAGTAACATTGCCGAAACCATCCTGCTTTATTAAGTTTTATTAAGGTTTTATCAAAGCCACTAAAAATAAATTTGGTTTTATTATGACACCAAAAGGTGCCTACTGGTTTGATATTTTAGTCACCTACACAGCTTTTTCAAAACGATCTTGAAACCTCGTTTTCTCAAATTTCTTTTACTCCTATTAAAGGTATTATTTCGACTTTATGAACTCATAAAGTGCTGTTTTAAAATGCCGTTTTAGGACTTATTCATATTATCTTATTATGGTCACTTGTAAAAACATTTTAAAACCATTTTGCCTCCTGTAGATGCAATAAACGGCAAATTGGCATTGAGGGAAGCCACCAAATGACCCAATAGTTTCTCATCGTTTCTCATCTTTTTCATCTTACTCATATGTGCTAAATGACGCTTGCATGTGTCGGTCTCAGGGCACCGAAATTTACATTTCATTTTGGTAGTGTGTAGATCTGTCAGTCAATCATGCAACCACCAGAGAGACGATTCATTTTAATTGGTAACAAAATTCACTAAGGTCTTTTCTTGATTCTTTGCACCGTTTCGACGGAGATACCAGCCTGTTCCGAAGGATGGGGTTGACTACCTTCCGATTCAATTTTGGGTCTGCTGGACCTGGTTTTCTTCATCTTCTTGGCAGCTCATCGAACGAGAAGTGTACCACGAACTTGTCGATGCTGGATTTTACACTGTCGTGATAAAGCCTTCACGAAGCCACGTATCCACCACTTGAATTTCAACACTCTTTTCGATTCGCAGCATCTTGAAAACGATCACTGTTTACCGATAGTTCACGAGTTGACAGATAAACGCGTCGAATGAGCCTGTGCACGCTGCTAAAATTGTTTTGTCTTTTTGACTTTTACTGTGAGCCGTGTTTTGGTGTTCACTCACTCTCACAGGACGCTTCAAAACATGGCTCACAGTAAAAGTCAAATTTTTTATAGCGTGCACAGGCTCATGTTGCTGCTCAGACCGATAGTCTTATGCGTGTATGTGTGAGCGTATGCTAGTTTATTTTTGATACAATCCTTGTCCTTACCTCCTCGCGGTGCTGTGAATCCATAGGCTCAAAAAATCTATACGAATACACCCGTTGATCCAAGCAAAATAGAACGAGCCAGGAGATTATAATCGATAAGCCCAATTCATTTGATTAGTTGGCCAACATTGCATCCATCTCCCCTGTATAAGAAAAACTTAATCAAATATAATTAATGTAGTAGCTACACCCCAAGACGTTGGCATTGAATATGGCTCTATGATCCGTTAACATGCTTGAGTTTCCGAAGAAACCAACCCGAAGAACTATACCGCTTTATGTTATGGTACGGAGCAGCCAAACTTCATCTCGATTACATAACCAAATACCGTTAAGACAACCTTGGTAAATTTATCAAAAAACTTTCACGTTCTCTTTAAAATAAGACTTTTTACCTACCGTTCTGTGGGAACTGTACCGGGACTGCATCAACGCTACTTTGTGCCAAACTTCCGATCCGATGCGCGCCGGTGAAGACAACTTGTTCACCGCCCTACAGGATCTTGAAGCTTAAAGTATCGCCTCTCAACACCGTTGGTTCCGCTCTAGCAGCTGGATACCAACCAGTGTAAAAACACATTGGTGTCTTAAACATGCTTCCTTTCCGTTTCCTCTCGCCCATTACTCCAGGTTTTTTTTTCACCGTTTGTCTGTTTACACGAGTCGACTCTCTCCTCAAGCGAAGTGTAGCAACTTGTAGTTTTATTTTTTCATTCCTAAAGCCAATGGAAAAGTTTCACCACTTTTGGCCCGTTTGAAGCTTACGGATTCCGCATTTTGTCTGAATATGCATTACACATCCAGGGGTGAATGCACTTCGGTACCGTTGCGGGGTTTTGAATCGCTTCAAGAACACGAAATTTCACGTGAAAATTAGACGACAACAGGATCAGTCACCCTAAAAGTGGTGGAAAAATCATACTGCATCCTACTTTCCCGAAGCACCAAGGAGGAATGCCCTTCATGAGGAACTCTCGGGGCTGTGCCGTGTAATGCTGCTGCAGCTGCTGGTGGTACAAGATAAATAGGTACCTTTCTTTTCAAGTGAAACTTTCCAGCAGCATGTTAGCTAAATGGTAAATACCTAGTTTGTTACGTCTGGAGGAGGCCAACTCGGATGGCCTTGGACTGAATGCATGCGTGGATGATTTACGAGATTGGGATGATGGAATTTATAGAGTAGGATAGAGGCAGGATGATTGCTGGTTTTAAGTGAATGAGAATAATAGACAAAGTAGTCGACCAGTTTTTTTTTCATGTGGAATTGGTTTCGAAACTATCCGATTAGTGTTGAGCAGGCAAACGCTGCTGAGAGAGACTTTCAAAGTAAAATTATATCCAGAGAGATTAGGAATGGGAAATTCCTTCTAATCTGTAACCAGCTCGGCTACTTGCAGTTGCAAATGTGGTGCTTTCAGCCAATTGTCATCAATCAACGAATCATCTTTCACCCTTAATGCAAGCTATTAACCCAGCCCGAACATCAAACCTCAATTAAAATCCCGAACCAGAAACCAGGTTCTCACCCCAAAATTTCTCCATTACTGGACATTTTTTTTACGTTTCCAGCGCGTAATCCAAACCACTAAAAAACAGTCAGCTCTCGTAATCGTACTCCAAAAGAGATCATTATTTCAGATCGTAAACTGCACAAACATCGTTCCAGTTACAGCTATGTGCGAACCAACATGCAGCAGGGCACCCGATAAATAATAATAAAAAAAACGCCCAGGCAGGACGTGGTCAAAGTTCAGATCCATGAAGACGGTGGCAATGTTGATTCAGCTCTACACGGGTGGCCTACTGCATGGTTCCATAAATCAAACCTCAAGTGCAACCATTCGACCCACTGGCCCACATCTCTGTACGAATGCTGTGAGAGTGAAATGAAACATGGAAATGTTTTTCCGCCCGGTAAATGTAAAAATTCACTTGAAAGCAAGAAAACATCGCAGCTCTCAGAGCGCATGCGCTACTCTTGAGAATTCATTTCCCCTTCTCGTCTGGGACTCATCCTGTTCACGATGGATGGTTTTTCTCAAACGAGGACTATGGCAATAATTTTTAGCTGAGTACAGTCTCTTTGGTTAGCCAATGTCGTTTGGCGTGGAAATGAACTGAATATCCATGCCACGAATAAAATATGAATTCAACAATTACCATAGGTTGTTAGTAGTTTATGCAGAACAAGACTAAAGGCTCAAAAACTTGTACTTGGATTTTTACTCCACCAACATATGCTCCCTTGAAATGGTTGGTAGTATTCGCTGCTGTTTGACCAGTATGAACTAAAATCATAAATTACATTACACACTGATTTTATTTTAAATGAATTTTATGCTTTTAGATACCATTTGGATTGTACCATACCAGTCCAATCGGGTTTTTTTAATTCTTCTGTTTGTCTGATGTTATAAGGAGTGTTTCGAAAATAAGCTATCCACAAACTTTCTTTCAAATTATGTTGAAAACCGATATTTTATTCATACAAAAAATTGATCCTTTATTGTACGAGGTTAAACTTGAACATAATGAAGACCGGATGAAATTTAAGTTATTCCTTCACGAATTTTCGAACTTTGGATCGAATGCTCTTCATCAAGTTCCGGACAAGTGTTGCATCGCATTTTTTGGACGCTTGAGCCCAAATTTTTTTGAACTCCTGCATGTTCCCAGCTGCCTTACCAGTCTTCTTGAAGACCCTCTTCACGATTGCCCAGTAACGTTCGATGGGTCGAAGCTGAGGGCAATTTGGTGGATTGATATTTTTCTCAACGAAATCTATACCCTTTTCCGCAAGCCAATTGAGAGTGGTTTGGCATAGTGAGCCGACACTAAATCCGGCCAAAACAGTGGAGGTGTACTATGCTTCTTATATAAAGGCAACAATCTCTTCTGGAGACACTCAGATCGATAGATTTCCGCATTTATAGTTCCGGTAGTGTAAACAATGGCTGACTTCAAACCACAGGAACATATTGCTTGCCATACCAGTACTTTTCGACCGAATTTCTCCACTTGAATCGACCTGTCCGCATCGCTCACATCCTCCCAAACGACGGCAGTAAAGTATTGTGGACCTGGAAGGGTTTTTGAGTCCTCCTTTACATAGGTCTCATCGTCCATCAAAACGCATGCATCCGGACGCTGCAAAAGACGCGAATACAATTTCCGGGCCCTTGTTGCTGCTCGTTTCTTCTGTTCTGCACTTTGTTTCGAGATTTTCTGCTTCTTGTAGGTCTTCAGGTGGTTTCGCCTCTTGATACGCTGGATCATTCCGACACTCGTTCCTGCTTTTTTGGCCAAATCACGTATTGACATTGATTTGTTCTTCATGATTAGAGATACCACTTTCTGCTCCAGTTTCGGGTTGGAAGAACCGGGTTTTCTGCCTCTTCCTGGTAGCTCATCCAAAGAATAGTGTTCTCCAAACTTATTAATGATGGTTTTAACACTCGCATGATGAATTCCAAACCGCTTCGCCAATTTTCGCACAGTAATACCCTTCTCACTTAGCCATGTGTCCAGAACCTTAGTTTTCACTTCCTTTTCAATACGCGACATTTTGAAAACGCAGAATTTGAACCGCACAAACAAGTAAACAAAAGAAAGCTGACAGTCAAACGCACAGCATGCAGTGTTCAGAGCATAAAAAAACATCACAAATACATGCGTACAACGCAAATGTATGTGGATAGCTTATATTCGATACACTCCTTAGTCTACACGTATACAGCTAGATAATCCTAGAAAACTGCTTCATTTTTTCTTCATTCATAATATTTGCTAAACATCATGAAATTGAAACAAATACGAAAACGGCTAGGCTTATAGTGCAGCGAACAAGAAATTAACTATATAGCTGCCAATGTACAGTGTGGAAAATTCGTTTAAATGCACAGACGTTCTTGAACAATTTTTATTAAGATCGTTCATCTTTAACGTTCTTGGAATAACTTTAAAATTGCAGGCTCAATCGAAACAACTTTACAGAGCCAAGTTTTCATGTTTATATACATTACTCAGTGTTTCTGATATTCTCTTCATTCGGTTCGAATGTGTTTGTCATCACCGAACACTTCCGAAAAAAGGGAAGTTAAGCAAGCATTCGCGAACGAAAGGAGTGCTGTCGTTGATGGGTGGCTTTGTGAATGACTCGTGTGAGAGGAAGTTTTGTGCTATTTGCACTATGTTGCAGTCCCTCATTCTTTTTTTTTTTTGAACTCTTTATTTATTCCAAATTTTACATTATTTTACATTCATATATTAATCTAGGTGCTCCTGCTAAGTAATTAACATTTCAACCTTATATGCTAAAATTTATATCTAATTGTGTTAATATTATTTTAACCTTGTCTATTCAGTATTTTTAACAGGGTTTTTTTGCCTGCGTGTAAGAATAATTATTGATTTCTTAAAACTAGTACTTATTTATAGAGAAAATTGAAGATTGCAATGATTTTTGTCTAAAATTATGAATTATTTTGTTGGACATTTCTTCTAGAGTCTCAACGTTTGAAATTCTATGTAATTCAATAGTACTGAACCAGGGTGGCAGCTTCAAAATCATTTTCAGAACTTTGTTCTGAATCCTTTGAAGTGCTTTTTTCCTAGTAGCACAACAACTAGACCATATTGGCACAGCATAAAGCATGGCCGGTCTAAAGATTTGTTTGAATATTAGAAGTTTGTTCTTCAAATAAAGTTTGGATTTTCTGTTTATAAGAGGATATAAACATTTTATATATTTATTAAATTTGGCTTGAAAACCCTCAATGTGATCTTTAAAAGTTAATTTTTGATCAAGTATCAGTCCAAGATATTTTACTTTATTTGACCAAGAAATTGGAATTCCGTTCATAGTGACCATATGACTATTACTTGGTTTCAAAAATGCAGCTCTAGGCTTGTGTGGGAATATTATAAGTTGAGTTTTGGAAGCATTAGGAGAAATCATCCATTTTTGAAAATAATCTGTAAAAATGTCCAAGCTTTTTTGTAGCCTCCTGGATATAACACGAAGACTTTTTCCTTTAGCGGAAATGCCTGTGTCATCAGCAAAGCAAGATTTCTGACAGCCCTGAGGTAAATCAGGGAGATCTGAAGTGAAAATGTTATAAAGTATTGGCCCAAGAATGCTACCTTGAGGAACACCAGCTCTGACAGGCAATTGATCAGATTTAGAATTCTGATAATTTACTTGCAAAGTTCTATCAGTTAAGTAGTTTTGAACTAATTTCATGATATAAAGCGGAAAATTGAACTTTTTCAGTTTCGCAATCAAACCTTCATGCCAAACACTGTCGAATGCTTTTTCTATGTCTAGAAGAGCAACTTCAGTGGAGCAGCCTTCAGCTTTGTTTGAACGAATTAAATTTGTTACTCTCAAAAGTTGATGCGTAGTTGAATGCCCATGGCGAAATCCAAACTGTTCATCAGCAAAAATTGAGTTTGTATTGATGTGAAGCATCATTTTATTCAAAATTATTTTTTCAAAAAGCTTACTTATTGAAGAAAGCAAACTGATTGGTCGGTAGCTAGAAGCTTCAGCCGGATTTTTGTCTGGCTTCAAAATAGGTACGACTTTTGCATTTTTCCATTTATCTGGAAAGTATGCCAGATGAAAACATCTGTTAAATAGTTTTACCAAGAAAGGCAAAGTACTCTCAGGGAGTTTTTTGATGAGGATATAGAAAATTCCATCATTACCTGGTGCTTTCATATTTTGAAATTTTCTAGTTATAGTTTTTACTTCATCCAAATCAGCTCCCCACGAATCATCAAAAATATTTTCTTGTGAGAAAATATTCAGATACTCCCTGGAAACTTGATCCTCAATAGGACTTGTAAGACCTAAACTGAAATTATGGGAGCTCTCAAACTGCTTAACAAGTTTTTGAGCTTTTTCCGCATTTGTGAGCAAAATTTTATCACCTTCCTTAAGCGCTAGTATAGGCTTTTGAAGTTTTTTCAATATTTTAGAGAGTTTCCAGAAAGGTTTTGAACTCGGATCTAATTTTGACACATTATTTTCAAAATGTTTGTTCTTCAGGGCAGAGAAGCGTTTTTTAATTTGTTTTTGTAAATCTCGGCATATGACTTTCATAGCGGGATCACGTGTTCTTTGATGTTGCCGCCTACGTACATTTTTCAGACGAATCAAGAGCTGAAGATCGTCATCAATAATAACTGAATCGAATTTTACCTTGCATTTTGGCACTGAAGCAGCTCTTGCTCTATTTATTGGGAAAGCCAGAGATTCAAGAGCATTATCAATTTCATTTCTTGTTTGCAATGGAACATTAGGATCAAAGTGGTATTCCATAAATGTTCGATATTGATCCCAATTAGCTCTATGGTTGTTGAAAGTAGAACTGATGGAATTAGAAATGATTTCTTGAGATATTTCAAATGTAACTGGAAGGTGATCAGAACCAAAACATGGGTAATCAATTGACTACAAAGTTGACATAAATCAGTTAGGACCAAATCAATAGTTGAGGGATTTCTGGCTGAAGAAAAGCAAGTTGGACTGTTTGGGTATTGAATAGTGTAGTAGCCTGCGGAACAATGATCAAAAAGTATATTACCATTGGCATTGCTTTGCGAATTATTCCATGAGCGGTGATTTTGCATTGAAATCACCAATAACGAAGAATTTAGACCTATGACGGGTAAGTTTCTGGAGGTCACCCTTGAGCCAGTTCTTTTGCTGACCAGTGCATTGGAAAGGCAAATAGGCAGCTATAAAAGTAAATTGGCCAAATTTTGTTTCAATTGAAACCCCCAAAGTTTCAAAAACTTTGGTTTCAAATGAAGAAAGAATGTGATGTTTGATACGGCTATGGACAATGATGGCAACGCCACCACCAGCTCCATTAATGCGATCATTTTAAGTCTCAGTTATAACAGTAATATGCACGTTATGAACTTTTAAAAAATTTAATAGCTCATCCTTGTTATTTCTGATGGATCGAGCATTCCAATTCAAAATGTTTAATGACTTAAAATCCATAACTGAACTTCAATGTCATGACAATATTATTGGCAAATTTAATACCAGTTTGGATAGCTTCAAACATGGAATTTGTTTTTAGCATATCGATTCACGATTGCTGTAAAATTTTTAATTTAGGAGCGGATATGTTACCTAAATCAAATTCATCAGAAGTCCCGTGGGAATCTCTGTTTTGGTTCCTACCCGCTGCAACGGCAAACGAACGTATATTGTTTCCTACCTGGCGCTTAGTGCGCGACTGCAAAATTGCTTTGCGAGTCTTGCACTCCCAAAAATTTGATTTATGGCTTTCACCACAATTTGAACATTTAAATTTTTGAGGATCTTCCTTCATAGGACAGTCGTCCTTAGTGTGCGAGGAATCACAACAATTCGTGCATTTACCAATCATATGGCAATGCTTTGTTCCGTGACCCCATCCCTGGCACTTACGGCACTGGGTGAGGCTTTGGAAATTTGCTCCAGTCTTTCTGAAATGTTCCCACTTCACTCGGACATAGAGGAAAAGGCTTGCCTTTTCTAAAACCTTAAGGTTATAAAGTTCACTTGACTTGAAGTGAACTAAGAAGAAATCATTTTAAATCCCTTTTCGAGAATCGCCAGGCCGGGATTTCATTTTCATTTTAATTACTTGGACTGGACTAATTCCAAGTAATTTTATCAACTCGTTTTTTATTTCTTCCTGAGATTCACCACTGGGTAGTCCTTTCAAGACAACCTTGAAAAGCCGCTCTGCTTTGGTGTTGTAAGTGAAAAACCCTCTCATTCTTTCATCGTCGTTCTTCACTGTTTGCTATTCGAACGTGAGTAACTTCGTCGACGAATGTTGTTTTAGATTCGCCGCGAGTAAATTTAGTAAAAAAAAGTGGAAAACTCGAGTTCGTTTTTGGTCTAGAAATGGGCAAAACGGTTCATTTGAATGAGCGGCTCAGAGCCATGTGTTTAGTGTGTGTGATTAGATATCTTAGAACTAAAGTTGAGGGGATAAAACCGATTACTCGTGGCCGTCTCGAGGTCAATAACAATTTAACGGATGGCAAGATGGATGGAAATTTGAATTATTTATTTAAAACCTTAAGCGTCCTGTTTTTTTTAATGAAATGTGCGTCGGTAGTTTTTTCCCATTTATTGTGTTTAAGTGCCCCGTTCCCGCATCTGGACGAGCTTTCCAGCATCAGATAAGGAACATTGGTGAGGTCGTTTTATATTATTAAAAATATACCTTAACTATATACACGCCAGGATCAAGAATTCCCATTATTAATTCTGGAAGTGTGAAAACTCTTCACGTATCCATTTGATATGTGAAGATTTTCATGCTGGGCTTATTGTATATGAAGATGACCTCAGAATGTTTGTGTATGAACAGACATTCTTTAAATGGGTCATTGGATTTTCAATAGCGCTATCACCTTCAATCTCCACGGCTAAAAATGTTTGCACATAAAGGCGAACACGAAATTATTGCGACACCGAAAATTTCATGCCAATTTTCTTATAATGTTTAGAATCAAACCAAAATTTTAGGGTAGTTTTATACATATATTTACTTCAAAAATCAAAAGAAAAGTTAATCGATGGAGCCTTGAGTCAAAGTCTTTACAGTGTCATCCGGTACCAGTTTCTCAGTTTTTTTCCATTTTCTTAACATGTCCTTCTCGTCTTTGACTGTCTTCTTGCTCTTCCGAAGTTCCCGCTTCATCATTGCCCAGTACTGCTCCACTGGGCGCAGCTCCGGACAGTTTGGCGGATTCATGTCCTTTGGAACAAAATGGACAGAATTGGCCTCATACCACTCCAGGACACTTTTAGAATAGTGGCATGATGCCAAATCTGGCAAAAACGCGGAGCTTCGTCGTGCTGCAGCAAGTACGGCAAAAGGCGCTTCTCGAGGCACTCAGATTTGTAGATCTCGCCATTTACTGTGCCCTTTGTCACGAAAGGCTCACTCCTCAGTCCGCAAGAGCAGATGGCCTGCCAAATGAGATATTTGGAGGCGAACTTCGACATTTTCTTCTTCTTAAATTTGTCGTCCACATAGAACTTGCTCTTGCCGGTGAAAAACTCCAACCCCGGAATTTGCTTAAAATCGGCTTTTATATACGTTTCGTCGTCCATCACACAGCAGCCATATTTTGTCAGCATCTTCTCGTAGAGCTTCCGTGCCCGAGTTTTAGCCGTCGATTGTTGCCGCTCATCGCGGTTTGGGAAGTTCTGTACCTTGTATGTATGTAGTCCAGCTCTCTTCTTTGCATTCTGGACGTAGCTCTGCGACATGCCGATCTTTTTAGCCAAATCACGGCTTGAGACGTTGGGATTTGCTTTAATCATCCGCTTCACCTTTCCCTCCGTCTTTTTGTTCTCCGGTCCCGGTTTTCTTCCAGCTCCTTTGCCGTGGTCCAACGTCAACCTCTCCTGGAACCGCTTCAACACTCTGGAGACGGTTGAATGGTGAATGTTCAACATTTTTCCCAACTGCCGGTGCGACAGGTCAGGAAATTCCAGGTGTTTGGAAAGAATTTGTTCAACTCGCGTTGGTTCACCTCCATTTTCGTTGAATCGAAAAACACGACTTCGAGTTTGACAGCATGTAAACAATACACATCAATGAGAAAGTGTGCAAAATTTGGTTGATTTTTACCCAATGGTGAAAAAGTTATGCCCTGTTGAATGTGTCGCAATAATTTCGTGTTCACCCTTTAGTGATCACATATAAATCCGGAGCAATTCGCGATTAGGGCGTACATGAAAAATATAAACAAAACGTTTTCTCAATGCAATGCATAATTACTGCAACTAATTCATGAGTTTTGACCTTTTTGTCCTGGTTGTGCTTTAATTTTATTCATTAAATATTGTTTTTGCAAAGGGCGTAGAGTTATTTCGTATTCAAAACAATTCACTCTGCGATTTACGCCATATTGAGTGTTGACAAAGTGAAAAGCGTAATTTAAATCAAAACATAAACATGGCGTTAAGTAAAAGGCGATACTGACAAAAAATCAAAACAACGGCGAAAAGTAAAAAGCGATACTGATAAAATAACCAAAACAACGGCGAAAAGTGAAGAGCGAAACCTATCAAAATGTCAACAATAGGCGAATAGTATAGGGCGATACTTTTTTTCCAGTACTTGTGGGGCCAACATTGAAAATGGCGTAATCAAACATCCTAGTATTGACAGGCGAATATTAAAAAATTGCAAATTTCAATGAATAACGAAAGAATTTCCGTCAGTATTATATATGAATCAGAAGCAAGCATTGTTCTCTGTCTGTATGCTAGATTGTATTTGAATTTATTCGTTAATTTGTAAATTACGGCTTGAAATTCTACTTGCAATATAACAATCATCATTTCCCTTTTGTTTACATTCTGCATGTTCGCCCTAATCGCAAATTGCTCCGGAAATAACTGACGAAATGCAGACAAGTTTCTTCCATAAAAGCACTGCCGGTCAGTGGGAGATTGATTGTTAACACACACACACACACACACACACACACACACACACACACACACACACACACACACACACACACACACACACACACACACACACACACACACACACACACACACACACACACACACACACACACACACACACACACACACACACACACACACACACACACACACACACACACACACACACACACACACACACAAATCGCGGTCTGAGATGTAGGGGTTTGCCTTAATGTTCTTGATGACTGTGTTCCGCAATTGACGGTTGACAGTACCCGCCCGACGCTTGCTTTGAGGCTTGCGATCCGTCGACAAAGTTTCTCTGTACTTCTTCAAAACACGCCACACGGTATTTCGGGGAAAACCCAACACTTTGGCAAGTTTTGGCCCAGACCACGAAGGGTTTTCCAAATGATTGCGCTCAATTATTTCTCTGCTTTTTTCTTCCATTTTGTATTTCTCTGAAACACGTTCGAACTGCACCGCGAAAAACAAGTTGTGATGTTGTTATTGTTATAAGGAACACATAAGATGAGTTAGTTTACAAATCCGACCACTAGGGTTGCTGTAGTAGTCAAACATTTTTGTTGAAATACTAAATGGGCCACACCTTAATAGTAAATATGCAGGCTAAACCAACTACAATCTAAGGCTGCTGCTAAGTTCCTGCTTAACACGTACGCCCCCAACCCCTCTGAAAACTTCAATTTAAAATTGATGAAATTCCATCGTTAGCCATCGGATTTTGATACGGTTTTTGCAATAGATCACAAAATTATCCTTAATTTTGGATTGCACTGGTTATTCTAGAAAATTTTCATAGTTTCGGATTCCAAGGTTGGAGTACTCGGGTAAGTACCTGTCCAGGGATGGTGGACAGAATATTTTTAGATGCGAAATATGACTTGCGGCATATCAAACTTTATGATTTAGCAAAATAAGGTCATCAAAAGACATTTTGAGGATTTCTGGCCATACTGGCCACTAAAAGACGCACTGCGGGATTCGAGTTCCTCAGGAAAAGTTGTCGTATTCAAATCTTTTCCAAAGCCTGGCTTGCGACACATCAAATTTCATGATTTTGCAAAACTTGGACTTTGAAGGACATTCTGAGAGTGTCTGACCATACTGGCCACTTAGGGAGGCTCTGCGAAATCCGACTTCCTCCGGGAAAGTGGCCATATTCAAATCTTTTCCAAAACCTGGCTTGCGCCGTTCCAAACTTCAGGATTTTGCAAAACTTTATCTTCGGAGAACATTTTGAGGGTGTCCGGCCATACTGGCCATTTAAGGAAGCCCTACGGGATCCCAGTTCCTCTGGGAAAGTGGCCATATTCAAATCTTTTCCAAAACCTTGCTTGCGACATATCAAACCTTATGATTTTGCAAAAATAGGTCTTTAGAAGACATTCTGAGCATTTCTGACCATACTACCACTTATGGAGACCCTGCGGAATCCAAATTCCTCCAGGAAAGAGGCCATATTCAAATCGTTACCAAAACCTGGCTTGCGACGTATTAAACTTCATGATTTTGCCAAACTTAGTCTTCAGATGACATTCTTAGGGAGTGGAGTGGCCCTGCAAGATCCTCCGGAGTTCCTGCGGAAAAGCGTCCAAATTCAAATCGTTTCCAAAACCTGGCTTGCGACGTATCAAATTTCATGATTTTGCAAAACTTTGTTTTTGGATAAATATGGATCAATATCCTTTTCCACCCAGGTTGAATCCGAATCCACGATGCTCATATTATCGGATCCCGAGTCATTCAAAATTTTGCACATAAATAATTCACATTATTGAAAAAAAAAAAACAAAAACAAAAACGAAAATCCCGTTTCAACTGCAAAACCACAATGTTTGTTTTGACACACGCTCTTCTACTTATGCTTGTCTCGGCTAGCGGTACAGAACTTAACTAAACAATTTTTTACAAAAGGAGACTGTCGAGCTGAAAAAGACACGCACATTTTAGTGCACCAAAGCGTAACGAAATTGAGAAAAAGAGTACGGAGGGGACGGATGGATTACAAAAATAAGGCGAGTTCCTACTTTTTTCAAGCTATCCTACGAGCATAAGCAGTACGATAAAGTTTCCTGGAAAATGATTTGGTTAGATATATGGTAAGAAATTCAAAGAATGTCCTCCGAAGAAAAAGTTTTGCAAAATCATGAAGTTTGATATGTCGCAAGCCAGCTTTTGGAAAAGATTTGAATTTGGTCATTTTTCCGGAGGAACCCACAGGGCCTTTCTAGGTGGCCAGTATGGTCAGGAATCTTCAGAATGTCCTCCGAAGACATAGCTTGGCAAACTCTTAAAGTTTGATATGCCGCAAGCCAAGTTGTGTGAAATATTTGAATGTGGCCTCTTTCCCGGAGGAACTCGGATTTTTCAGGGCCTCCATAAGTGGCCAGTATTGTCAGATACCCTCAGAATATCGTTAGAAAATCTATTTTTTGCAAAATCATGAAGTTTGATATGTCGCAAGCCAGGTTTCGGTAACGATTTGAATATGGCCGGAGGAACTGGCCGGAGGAAATGTCCTCCAAAGGCCAAGCTTTTAAAAATCATGAAGTTTGTCGCAAGCCTGGTTTTGGAAAAGATTTGAATATGACCACTTTTCCGGAGGAACTCGGATCCTGCAGGGCTTGCTTTAGTGGCCAGTATGACCAGAAATCCTCAAAATGTCTTTTGATGACCTTGTTTTGCTAAATCATGAAGTTTGATATGTCGCAAGCCATGTTTCGCATCTAAAAATATTCTGTCCACCATCATTGGACAGGTACTTACCCCAGTACTCCCACCTTGGAATCCGAAACTATGGAAATTTTTGGAATAATCAGTGCAAATCTATATCAATATCATTCTTTTTTCCAATTTTCAAACATTTTAATTAATTACGCGCTTCGGGCAACAACAAATAACATCATTTGTTTAAATGTATTTGAAATTCCATGATGGGGACATCATCAATACATGCTGTTGTAAGAGGATCAGCATATACAACACGTTATCGGGTTTCTTTCTGAGGTTGTTAAAGTAAATGACGGCGAGAGAAACACAATCGAAAACACTAGTAGTTGAGCCTTAAAAATACCTCTAATTGGAAATTGATTTCTGTCACATGTAGACTTTGGGAAGTGTAAAACAGAGATTTCACATCGCTAGAACTGATCCGTGCTCTTTGGCGATATATGAGCATGATCGAGTGGGTAAACTTTTGCCTGTCAAGGGAGCTCCCTTCCCCCTTGCCTACAATGCATTGTGGTAGCTAGGTAAGAGTCTATCTGCTCGATCAGATACCGCCATCCAAACATGCCCTACGCTCAATTTCAACTACTTCTAGCTTTGATGTTCTACCTTTCAAATGAAATACTTATCGTCAAATTTCTTGGTATCCTGGTATCCTGAATCTATTTCAGATATGGAACTTTTCATATATTTTGGTTTTACTATATTAGGGTGGTCCTAAATTATGAAAATCTGCTGATTTGGGGTTAAGTAAAAACTAATCAATAATAAGCTATCACGATGTGTTAGTTGAATGCAGGTTTTGACTTAAAGGGTAATTTGGGGGTTCTAAAATCATTATTGATATTGAAATTAACTTTACTTGTGTAGTTTTTGCTCTTAGGGTGCTCCAAAAGCTATAAATTCATATAAATCATTAAAAAAGTTCGATTACCTAGGGTTTTTTTTTTCAATGGATCGATTTAGCTAAACACACATGTTAGCTGACAAGACTGATTGGTATTCTTAGGGACCGTCCATGAACCACGTGACGTTTTTTAAGGTGGGAACTCGGAGCTAAGTTAATGCTGAAGTTAATGTTATATATCAGGTTTCATTTTTTTACGATTTACAATGGGAACAGATAATCTCAAATAGTGAACTACGTGAAATGTGGACTACCCCTTACCAATCTCATTTCAACGCTTTCATACATGCTCCTGCGAGTGTGGGATCTAATATACATTGATCTTTTTTCTCACTTGTCGGAAAGTTACCATACAGCGAACAAAACAATGACGATACCTCATCTCATTTTACTTTTCGAAAGAGAAGTGTTGTGACGCTATCTATATTAATGTTCCACCTTTGACAATCCTGCTTCAGGTGTAGTCTTCCGTTGGGCTAGTAGTCCAGTGGTCGTCTTTGCGTGTACTTCTCCAATAATTAACACGTATTTTAAATACAAGTCCGTTTATTTGACTATCACTACATTTATTTAACTATACGACATTTATTTGAACTAAGGACTATACATTTATTTTACTTCACTACACTAACAATAATCTTCACGGTTTGGTGTCTAGACAAGTAATGCATTAACACCAGTGGCTGGCATATCTAAGTCCTAAAGTTTAGTTACTCCGTGCGCAACAATCCATGCAACATCTCATCTTCATCTTCATCTCACTTCTCTCTTCTCGTCACTTATTTCGAGTAGTTCGACATTCGTGTTCGGCATAACCTAAGCTACCAACTGTTATACATACAGGACAAAGACAGACAATTGTAAACAAGAAGCAAATGTCAAATGTCAATTCTCAATACCAAACGGAATTGCTGATAAACAAGCATCAGGGATCGGTGATCATATTGATGAACAGTAGAGTACTTTCAAATTCTTAATCACTCTTTGTGTCGTTCAGTGGAAATGTGTTCTAAGAAAAACGGTATGGATAGAATACAATGAAATTTCTAGTTTTTTTTTAAATATTTTATATGTTTTATAGAAGTTTAATTAAAAAGAAAAGACGTATTGGAGGCTGCTCTGAACTGTAGCGATGTGCGTGTAGAGCCGAAACGCAAAGCTGTCGTCAAATATGTGTCGCTACATGTTGGATGTGCGATAGAAGGTAGTGATGAGATCGTTTCCAAGCTTTTTAAGGAATTTCAACGAAGATGGCAGAGTGCAAATCGAAAAAAGAATCAGTTTGTGAAGACCAATGAGCAATGGTTTGTAGTTATTGTTATATATTTTTTTACGGTTGATTATTTTTTGCTTTTATTTAATTCATTAGGTTAGAAGAGTTCGTCGTTTTTGGTGAAGCAACATCATCTTTAACAAAGCGGTATGTAGGTGGTCGTCCTTCAAAAGATTTTGAAGCCGTTTGTGATCGAACCAAGCGGCGAAAAACCGAAGTGCTGCGTAAATCATTTACTGCGCAAGAGCTGAAATATGCTGCAGGATTGGCTTTGCAAGCGGAAGGAAATGTGGAATTGGCTTCGTTACTAAAGAAAGGCACCTGCACGACAAGCATTTCGGTTGAGCAAGCTTTGGCAATATATGTCGATGTAAAACTTTCGAAAAGATGATACAATATCATTCGCGCACCCGTTAAACACTTTTATACATCTTATGAAAAATTATCTTTTTCGAAAAGTGAGTGCTTTCCATCACATGAGCACTTTGAAATCACGGAGACTGTATGTAACATTTAATTACAAGCATTGTTCAACCATACTTGCTCTTGGTTGATTGTACTTGTTAAAGATAAATTTGAAAATCTAGTTCGTGAAGCCCAGTCAACACAGAATCGCATATGATAGCGCATATGAGTACAACGTGGAGGCGATATACGTTCATTCGTTCATTTAACTCCACGTTATACTCATATCCGTTATTATATGCGATCTTGTGTTTACTGGGAGGTTTCAACGATTTCAGCCTTTTATTGCCTACGCCATACGAAGATGCTGAAGATGCAACTGCTTGAGGCGCTCGGATATTCAATGAAGAGCTACTGTTATTTGCGAAGGATCTGAAGGTGAAGCTCCCGGTCCGGATGTGATCCCCAATGTAGCACTTTATACCGCGATATTGACGTTTCCGGACATGTTCAGGACGGCACTAAAAAAATTCCTAGATGATGGCTACTTCCCAGATGGAAAGCTCAGAAGCTGGTGTTGCTGCTGAAACCAGGAAAGTCACCAGGTGATCCAGCAGCTTATAGACCCATATGCCTGCTGGATACCCTCGGGAAGCTCTTGGAAAGGACCATCCTTAACCGGCTGAATCATTGCACGGAGAGTAATCATGGCCTTTTGAAGAGACAATTGATATTCCGAGAAGGGGTCTTGACGGTGCAAATTCCATTGATTTCTGAAACAAGTTGATTTGACATGGTATCCGATTTATGTGTTTTAACAAACTTGATTTAGAAAGTCTTACGATTTAAATCTGATTTAATTTATCACGCAGTACGATGGATAGAGGTCCTCCCTTAGCTCAGTCAGTAAAGGCGCAGCTACAAAGCAACACGATTCCGGTCTGATCTAGAAATTTTTCGTTTAGGAAAAGTTCTCGACTCCCTGGGCATAGGGTGTGATTGTACATGCAACACAATCATACTAATGCAAAAATGGTACTTGGCATCGAAAGCTCTCAATTAATAACTGTGAAAGTGCAGTTAGAACACTAACATGACGCATCGCAAATGAGTCGAAAATTTGCACTCTTTGCGATTTAACTTAAACATAATAAGATAATGGCCAAAACTATTTTCGATTTTGACATAAATTGTAGAAACGTACGATACTATCTGAACTCTGTTGTACGAATTCCAGTTGGGTGACGAAAGATTTACTCTTTTTGCCACACGTGCAAATTGCTTGCCACACAAGGTATTTTTTTGGGAAATTTCGAATTTCAGCTGTAGCATTTCTGGCCATAGCAGAATAAAAAGCCAGCCCTGGAAGCTGCTTGAAATCCTCCAGGACATAAGTTTCATCGTCCACAACAACGCATGAAAACTTCGTCAAATATTCGCAGTACAAACGTCGAGCCCGTGATTTTGCTGCCAAATTCTGTTTGTCGTTGCGATTTGTAACTGTTTATACTTTATACGACTTAAGTCCCAAACGTTGTTTTGATTTTTGGACAAAACCAGGCGACATCCGTATTTTACGAGCCACCGTTTGAATGGAGAGATTTGGGTTTTTCGTTAATATCCTTTTCACCTTTCGGTCCATGACAGGATCAGCGCGTCCAATGTTTTTGTCACTTCTCGGTTTCCTCTTCACCGTCAAACGTTCCAAACATGATTTGAGCACTTGTTTTTCTTTCGTCGCCATCTTGAATACCAAACATGAAATGTAAACATCAATCATAGTCTATTTCACCATAGACTCTCAGCTATACCACAGTGAAATTTTTCATTCTTACGTGCAATATATCAAAAGTTACAATGATTTGAAGGTGTCCGGGTTAATGTGGAAACAGACCTTATCATAAATTACGATTTACGATTGAAAGATTTGGCAAAATTTGCGTCCCTGGAAGCATTTCGCGCCTTCTGGAAACTTTATGCTACTGTTGATTTCCAAGCTCATCTTTTTGGCACCACTTGGGGGGTGGACTTGGTCCTTTACCCAATAATTTCATTATCTCCAATCCACTCAACAAATCGTTGTGTTTTGTGATATAGTGGGTGGAATATTATAATTTGAGATAGCTCAATGCAGACGTCTACCAATTTTTTTCAGATCGACAGGCAATCGGTGGTGACCCACCTGGTACCTCATAGCAAGATGCCCCGCACCCCCCCCCCCCCCCCCCCCCCCCCAGTCTCTCGTAGTACTTTTGAATAATCTAAACACTAGTGTCCTTATCAAAGGTATGAACAGTGTGCCCGCCACGATGTCTTACACACCATATTACATGTGTGGCACACTTTTGACAGTTGGGCTTTTTCAAATAAAATATCAGCAACCTTGCAAATATGCATTGTAGTTGGTGACAATTTTTTTTTCACCATTATAAGTTATAGGTACCAATTATCTTCAACTCACATCGAACGAATCAAGTGCTACATATTATGAACCTATCATCGAGCGCGCATAGAATGTTTTTCCTAAGACTGGAGGAAAAAACATTCTCAAGCGCTGTGAAACCAAAAGGACTCGAAACATTTTCAGAATAAAACGAATTACAGGAAAAGTTGTTAACATCACCAAGTCAAAGATGCTTTGGCTTTTGTCTTCAGGACGCGTAAGAAGGACAAACGATCGCTTGCAACGCTTTCATCGTATTTGGACAGATTCGAAGACACGTCAAACGGCAAAAGAGGATATTCCTTGATTATATTGACTTTGTGTCTGCTTTGCTCTTTAGAACGTTTGATTTTTTTCAATTATTTGATTTCAATTAAAATACAAAAATGAGCATATCGGTAATTAGTTCGCAATCATGTATTTTCGTTTATTTATCAAATTGACATAGTGCATCATGGTCGAAAGGTGTAAGTATTATTTGACCATGTCGGTGTTCTTACGATTAGTGGGTAACCGCTGTTTATTGTACTCCACGTGAAACTTCCGGAAAGCTGTACGATTCTTCGCATATTTCGATTATCTGTTCGCTGCGACGGTTTTTTTTCACAGAAAGTTTCTCTTCTATCCGGGAATCGGCAGATCGGAATGCAGATTCTGTTAATAGATAACGTTTAGCAACATTTACTGCATAGAAAGATTACCGAGAATCTAAATTTAAAAAAAATACGTCGAACACTATCAAATTCCAGCGCGCTCATACCTGAAGGTCGATTTAGGATCTTGACCGGGTTGCACTGGGAGTTGCGTTGTACTTTTTACAAGCAGCATTCGATTACACTAACTGATTTTTTCCATAACAGCATTTTTCTGATTGTATTGGCATGTTATTTCTATCAAATTTAGCTGTATTTCAGTCATCTATATGGAGGATCGGGATTGTCTATTAAACAGCCATATAAATGTCACCATCTTCTTTTTTCAAATGCATAGGAATCAAATAGTGAGCAACTCAGCTTTATTCTTTCATCCTTTCATTGTCCTCGGCTGCTTGGGAGGAGTACACTTTGGGCAAATTCTTTTAACTGAATTGATTCAATCCGAGTTCCAATTAGAACCAACCACTTGAACAATTTCCTATTCGATATTAATCACTTTCTAAACTATAATTAAACTGTAAGTAAACTATAAACTATAAAATAATTTATTATTTACTAGCTGAACCCGGTGCGTGCGCTGCTACGCTTGCAACTAGATGAAGGAAAATTTAATATAACTGTCACGTTTATGGTTTTTTTTTTTTTTCGAAATGAGTTTTTTTTTCTTCTTGAATAAGCAGGGGTTCAAACTTCTATCAAAACATGCTTCTTACCCGAGAAATACACGGTTTGTGTTTAAGTAACCTGGATCATTCTCATTTTTGGTTGAAATTTGTGTTTCATTTGTATGGGAGCCCTCCCTTCCAGAGGGGGGTGGTTTCTCAAACCACCATACAATCATTGACTTCAAAACCCTCCACATGCCAAATTTGGTTCCATTTGCTTAATTAGTTCTCGAACCATCACACTGGGCTCATCGATTATAATAAAAATGTGAGTTTCATTTGTTTGAAGCCCCCCCCCCCTCAGAAAGGGAGGGGTCTTGAACTACCATAGAAACATTCTTGCCTTCAAAGCCCCCCCACATGCTAAATTTGATTCGATTTGCTTGATTAGGTCTCGGGTTATGATGAAATTTGTGTCTCATTTGTATGAGAGCGCCCCTTCCTGAGAGAGAAGGGGTCTCAAACAATCATAAGAACCTTCCCCAGCCCCAAAAACCCCTTCATATAAATTTTCACGTTGGTCGGTTCAGAACTTTTCGTGTCTGTAAGGGTCTGACAGACAGACAGTCAGGCAGAAATTCATTTTTATGTATATAGAAATCTAGCCTCCAAAAACCTCCATATGCTAAAAGTGGTTTCATTTACTTGATTAGTTCTCGAGTCATGCAGAAATTTGCTTTCTATTTGTAGGGGGAGCCTCCCTCCCCTTCAAAATGGGGAGGGGTATTGAACTGCTATATAAACATTTCTTGCCTCCAAATACCTCCACCTGCCAAATGTGGTTCCATTTGCTTGATTAGTTCTCGAGTTTTGCAGAAATTTGTGTTGCATTTGTATGTAAACCCCCCTCCCTCCCCCTTCCAGATGGCGTAGGAGTCTCAAACTTCCATGGAAACATTTCTCTCCTCCAAAAACCTCCACATGCCAAATTTGGTTCCATATGCTTGATTGATTCTCGAGTTATGCACAAATTTGTGTTTCATTAGCATGAGAGCCCCCCTCTTACAGAGGGCGGAGGGGTCTTGGGTTACTTAAGAAACATTTCTTGCCTTCAAAAACCTCTACATGTCACATGTCAAATTTGGTTCCATTAACTTGATTAGTTCTAGAGTTATGCAGAAACTTGTGTTTCATTTGTATGGGAGCCTCCCTTTATAGAGAGGGAAGGGGTCTCAAACTACCATAAAAACATTTCTTGCCTCCAAAAACTTCCACATGCTGAATTTGGGTTTCTTTGCTTGATCAGTTATCGAGTTATACAGAAATATGTGTTTCATTTGTATGTGAGCCTCCCTTTATAGAGAGGGGAGGGGTCTCAAACTATCAGAAAAACATTTCTTGTCTCCAAAAACTTCCACATGCTAAATTTGGGTTTCTTTGCTTGATCAGTTCTCGAGTTATACAGAAATATGTGTTTCATTTGTATGTGAGCCTCCCTTTATAGAGAGGGGAGGGGTCTCAAACTATCAGAAAAACATTTCTTGCCTCCAAAAACTTCCACATGCTAAATTTGGTTTCTTTTGCTTGATTAGTTCTCGAGTTGTGTAGAAATTTGTGTTTCATGTGTATGGGAGCCCCCCTTTCCAGTAAAGGGAGGGGTCTCAAACCATCATAAGATTATTTTCCGGCCCTAAAAATCTCTGCATACAAAATTTCACGCCGATCGGTCCTTCCGCTCGCGAGTTAAATCGTGACAAAGGAATCCCCAACTCATTTTTATTATATAGATGTCCTTAAAATCCTAGAGCATTAGTGCACTGGTAGTTGATTTTTGTGTTGTTTATCTTGTAGAAACCGAAACAAATGCCTGGTTACCATGATCAGCAAAAATAAAAATTTGGACTATCAACACATCGGCACCTTCGGCACCTTACGGCAACACGCAGAACATTGCAACGCATGTAGGCTCACTAAAACAAAATAGCACAGGAGAAAAGTGTGCTGAGCGACTCACCCCTTGGTCCTCATCAGTTCGCTCAATTTTGCTAAACTCAAACTGTTTTCACTCAGATAAAAAATGACAGTCGTCTGTCAGTTTATTGAATTACACGATGAAGCAAACCCCATCAAAATTGAGTAAAAGTGTCCTCTTTATAAAATGAACAGTCCTTAGTAGATGTTTGCAAACCGAAAATCTACATTGGTTTTTACAAGCTATGCCATCGAGTGTAACCACAATCTTCTCTTACGTATTTTTACTGCATTATTTACATTTGAAATCAGAGCGGTGCCGACGAAGGTAAGGGATTAATTGTTTCATGTGGTTTTATGCATCCAACCATGGAAGGTGGAAATATATTATCTCTCAGCCCCGAACAAATTAAGCCCAACTTATCAATATCCCTTGTTATTCAACGTTTTTCTTGTTTCATTCTGCAACTGAAAAACAACCATGCATCGTTACCGCGCAGGGTGATCCTTAGTTCCAAAACGAAAAGCATGGTCACGCAAAAGGATCAAGTCGAAATTTAATTAAAATAACGGAAATACACGATTCCGCCGTCACATCGTTTTCCATTTACTGAGTGCACTTTGTGGTCCGACCCGTGACTCCTGCAAATCTCGTGTGTTCGTGCTCCGAAGCGTGGGAAAACAATACTTTTGGTATTTTCATTAGAGGAGGGTAACGAGGACGATGATGGGTCCTTCGTCCGCGGAAAAAGGATGCTGAGATAACGTTATTTAGCAAGAGTGTAATGGCTGATTAACACGCAAGATATGACCGTGGATCGGTTCGCAGGTGGCAAAACACCGACCGGTGGAAACCGTTTTTCCCATCGCCGGTGTCGGATGTTTTCTTAGGATCGTGAGCAGGAAGTTTCCGGGAACGACCTGAAATTTTGGTTTGTGTCGTTCGAGGGAATAAATTAACATTTTAACAGCTGCAGCCCGTCGCCAGGATGGTTGCAAGTTTGTTACAAAAGGATGCCCTCTTCAACTGAGTCGTCAGCTCATGATGGTTGCATGTCGGTTTTTGTGTAGGCAAATGGTGCTGATGTTGCTCACGAAAGGGCAATACTGGTTTGGAACATGGAATGCTCTAGTGTTGGTTATTAAGTTGCGAGTTTATAATTACAGTACTTATGTCACGTCCTGCCGTGTAGGTAGGCATAAATAACAACGTCTTTGGGCAGATCTGATTGAAATAGCTATTATTTAATGTTGGGTGTTTCGTTAGAAGTAACATGCAAATTATGCAGGATCGTTTTACACAACATACAAGATTGAAATGATTATTGAAATAGAACCTTCAAATTAAGTTTATGGCCTTGTTAAAAGTGCTAAGCAGTTGGTTATTCGAGTAGGTGTACTTCAGTTCCACTGGAGCTTCTAGTTTTCATCATTATTTCCCTGTTCGTGCTGCTGGCTACCATCCAGTTCACTAATGAATTCCTAGCATAAATCTACCGTAATTAAATTCCAACCCGCTTTGGTCAACCATAACAACCATCATACCGCACACATTTACCTGTCATTCTGAGTCCCATGCTTTCGGTTTGTGGACTTGCGTAGGTACGCAAGACCCACATTTCCTCCAGAGACCTACTCACACATTCCCGAACAGACACATGATTCCGTCATCCATTTCGTCAGGTGAAATTTATTAACATGACACATCCTTTTCCCACACGGGAGCTATACTGCTGGGAAGAGGTAGAATGGTACTTTCCACAGAGTGCACTTCATCTCAGATCTCACTCACGTTTGCCAATCTAGAAGAGTTGACTATCACCGACAAATAAACAACTCTCACCTGGGTCGTGATGCGACCACCGTCCGACCTCAACCAATCTTGCCGTGGGGCGTAAATGAGACAGACGAACGAACTGGCACGAAAGCTGATGCTGAGGGCTGTTGCGGACAACCTCATCGTCTCGATGGGCTGCCACTCTTCTGCGGATCTGGCTGTGATGGACAGAACGCGTTGACGGTCTTCGTCGTGGTGCACCTGTTTTCTACGACCATCAAACAAAAGACGCACTCTGCGGCGGGTCGTTTCACATGCGATATAGCAGTGGCTGCGTTCGTGCCTAGCAGGGTTAACCGGGAACAGGGTTAATGGAATGTAAATTTCACGTATCACTGCCCGTTTGGTTGAGGTGGTTTCTTTGGGACTTCTCGGATAGTGACAAACGGAGCCCAAAGTGGCACATGTCCAACCACTGGGGCACACACTGACGCACATTTAGGGCACACTGCAATAAGAGAGGTTGCCAGAATGAAGCTGAAACAAAGATGCTTGGAAGTTCACTGCGGTTAGCTGATACCCGGAGATTCTTGATGTAGGATTCGCTAGCATAGCTGCTGCGATTGATGTGGTGAATCGTCACGTATGAAACTTTTCTTCAAGTTTACCTCATGGACGAAAAGCTTACAAAAGTTGTGTGGCATAGTGAAGGTATATTACAGTGGATAAATGATGGGTCATTAAGAACTAAGAGCAACACATTTAGATGAAAAAGAAAAATCGAACATAAAGGGCGAACACGAAATTATTGCGACACATTCAACAGGGCATAACTTTTTTACCATTGGGTAAAAATCAACCAAATTTTGCACACTTTCTCATTGATGTGTATTGTTTACATGCTGTCAAACTCGAAGTCGTGTTTTTCGATTCAACGAAAATGGAGGTGAACCAACGCGAGTCGAGAGAACAAATTCTTTCCAAACACCTGGAATTTCCTGACCTGTCGCACCGGCAGTTGGGAAAAATGTTGAACATTCACCATTCAACCGTCTCCAGAGTGTTGAAGCGGTTCCAGGAGCGGTTGACGTTAGACCACGGCAAAGGAGCTGGAAGAAAACCGGGACCGGAGAACAAAAAGACGGAGTGAAAGGTGAAGCGGATGATTAAAGCAAATCCCAACGTCTCAAGCCTTGATTTGGCTAAAAAGATCGGCATGTCGCAGAGCTACGTCCAGAATGCAAAAAAGAGAGCTGGACTACATACATACAAGGTACAGAACTTCCCAAACCGCGATGAGCGGCAACAATCGACGGCTAAAACTCGGGCACGGAAGCTCTACGAGAAGATGCTGACAAAATATGGCTGCTGTGTGAAGGACGACGAAACGTATATAAAAGCCGATTTTAAGCAAATTCCGGGGTTGGAGTTTTTCACCGGCAAGAGCAAGTTCTATGTGGACGACAAATTTAAGAAGAAGAAAATGTCGAAGTTCGCCTCCAAATATATCATTTGGCAGGCCATCTGCTCTTGCGGACTGAGGAGTAAGCCTTTCGTGACAAAGGGCACAGTAAATGGCGAGATCTACAAATCTGAGTGCCTCGAGAAGCGCCTTTTGCCGTACTTGCTGCAGCACGACGAAGCTCCGCGTTTTTGCCAGATTTGGCATCATGCCACTATTCTAAAAGTGTCCTGGAGTGGTATGAGGCCAATTCTGTCCATTTTGTTCCAAAGGACATGAATCCGACAAACTGTCCGGAGCTGCGCCCAGTGGAGCAGTACTGGGCAATGATGAAGCGGGAACTTCGGAAGAGCAAGAAGACAGTCAAAGACGAGAAGGACATGTTAAGAAAATGGAAAAAAAAACTGAGAAACTGAGAAACTGGTACCGGATGACACTGTAAAGACTTTGACTCAAGGCTCCATCGATTAACTTTTCTTTTGATTTTTGAAGTAAATATATGTATAAAACTACCCTAAAATTTTGGTTTGATTCTAAACATTATAAGAAAATTGGCATGACATTTTCGGTGTCGCAATAATTTCGTGTTAGCCATTTAAGATGTGATGTACAGTTCCTGTGACCTGTGCACTGACAGATTAGAATTCATGACAGGCGAAAATGTGTCACTATGGTCAGGACAATGTTTACTAAAAATGTTCATTACATGGATCTTCCCTTAGCTCAGTCGTTAATGGCGCTGTTACAAAGCAACGCCATGCTCTGTCGTCTAGGAATTTTCGCAAAAGAATAACTTCTCTACACGGAAACAAATCTGATCCAGTTTTCATGATTTGCATATCATGAAACCAGAAACTGTATACCTTCATGAAATCATGACTACGAATCATGAATTCATGATCAAGATGACCGATATCATGATTGAGTGCAACCATTTTCATGAACCAGAAATCATGACCACTGCCAGCGTTGCGTGTATGGGCCGGTTCATAACCCACGTAGACTTATTTTTGAAAATCTCAGATAACTCCCTCACCCCTCGGAGACTTTTCTCCATACAATTTTTTGAAATTTTGTATGGAGCGTAGACTTTGGTCAAACCCCGCTCCCCATAAAAAAAGTCTACGTGGTTTATGAATAGCCCCTATCTGTCAAAACATGCTCAATCATGTTTGAGCGTCTTTCGCGTTTGGAGGTGAAATTTTGAACGGTTTAAAAGAGTGTTGTATTTTAGATTATTTACATTTAGAAGTTAGTGTGTTCCGTCACCATCTCGTGTCAGCTAAAGCACCGGTAAGTGTGAAAAATAAACGAGCAAGAATATGAAAGAATAAGCTGTTTGCTACCGACTAAATTCAGTGTTCGTTTTTTTCCGGTTTTTTTTCTAACAGAATGCCCGTTACCCATCAGTCAGTTGCGTCAATCAGTACCGTTCAGTACCTTCTCCGCTCCGACAGGTAAGTGAATTGTCAAACAATTCATCATGTTCTTATTAACTCAGTGCTCGCTATCCGATAGGTCTCGGTAGTGAGAAAGAAGTTTTCGTGCGTTCCGTCGCCATCTTGTGTACACTCATGTACCGGTAAGTTAGAGAAATGGATGAGCAAGTATATCTAGACAAAATAGTCAAAAGGTCGAAAGTAACATTTGTAAACAATGACTTCTGGCGTATTTTTCTGGGATCTGCTTGCTCCCACAAATAAAATACCACCAGAAACAAATACAGGGAGTTATAACCTTCCCTTCGGTAGTGGATATAGATGTTAGCAACCTGGCAGTTCCATCAAATTTACGTTTTAAGTCATTGTTCACAATTGTGACTTTCGACCTTTTGACGATTTTGTCTAGATATAGAAGAACAGTCACGTACCGATCTCTTCGGTTTCGTTCTTTGCAGTCTCAATTTTTAACAGGCAAACCGCAAAAACGGTACCCGCAGCCTATGGGATTTTCACTAATTCGTGGGAATTGATGTCTGTCTCAGTTGTTTCAAGTGATAAACCTCTACAGTCTTCAGAAGAATTGTTGTATGGGATAAAGCCAACAAATCTGTGTCATTGAATTTCGCTTTACTTTCAAGATACTATAAATGAGTGCAGTGACGCTTTGGGCCTCCCCAAGCAACACGGGTTGTATTAAACAAGTTGAAAGTACTGTCAAATGACAAAAACAGGTTATCAATTCAAGTGTATAACACTCTATTTAATACTTCAATATGACGTAAAAAGCGCAAAAATTGAAGCCTTATAAAACATAAAATGAAAAAAAAATTACCCTCATAGAAAAATATAACATCGCCAAACGTGGGATTTGAACACTAGTCCTTGGCGTGACAGGTTTGTAGCTTCTTTGCTAAGCCAACTCCGGTTGTTGAAAAGTCAACTCTGAGTATCTATGGTTTGCTTCCCGTTGGCAGTGAAACCTCAATCATGTACAACAAATTCATCGTTGTGAAAAAAAAAACACGTTTTGCAAAACATGGTTGGTGTAATGTAATCTCAGCAGTATATAGAACTGCTAATAAAATCTTGTCCTTTTTATGTTTTATAAATGTATGGAACCATGTTTTTAAGAACAATAATAAAGTATTAATCTTTTGCAGCAGTAAAAAAAGTATTTTAGCTCGACCGTTTATCAGAGTGATATATAGAATACGAGAGATCCAAACCGCTCCGAACTTGACATGTTTTGCAATACATTTATAATACATTTATAATACAAACAATTATAAATCATTCAAAAAAGATGTTTTGTGTGTTACTTGGGTCACCAGTTAGGACACATCAGTCTTCAGTAAACTTGTCCTACTGGTAAGTCTCTTCCTAAAGGTGGTCACATAAGTTCGGAATTCGCTCACTACACGGCGCTAGTGTGCATATAACCTTCCAATTTGTTGTTGCTATATCTCGAGAGCCTTACTATTTATGACGATGCTTTTTCCAGCAAACTTATGCTAGAGGCCAAGCTCTTCCAGGTGGTAGTCACATAAGTTCGGAATTAATTCAATACGTGACGCTAGTACTTATATAAGTTTCCAGATTAATTATGCTGTATCACGAGAGTCTTATCAGTTAGGACATTGTTTTATTCAGCAAACGAAAGGTAGCGGCCAAGCCCTCTCTGATGGTGGTCACATACTACGTGGCGCTAGTGTACCAGTAACCTTCCAGTTTGTTATTGCCTCAGGAATCATGACATTGCTTGTCCAAGTCCATCTCGTCGATGAACACATACGTTTAGAATTCGCTCACTACGTGGCGCTAGTACGGATATGAGGTTAAAGATTATTAATGGTACATCATGAGAGTCTTACCAGTTAGGACATTGATTTCTTCAGTAACTTGTGCTAGTGCCCAAGCGCTTTCAGATAGTGGTCCCATATGTTCGGAACTCACTCACTGCGTGGCGTTAGTGTTCATATGAGCCTCCAATTAGTGTATGCTATATGTAGAGAGCGTTACCAGTTAAGGCTTTGTTTTTTACAGCAAACATGTGCTAGTGCCCTAATTCTTCCATATGGTAGTCTTATAAGTTCGAAATTCTCTCACTATGTGACGCTAGTGTGCATATGATCTTTCAGTTTCATTATGCGGTATCTCGAGAGCCTTACTAATTAGGATGACGCTTTTTTCAGCAAATTTGTGCTAGTGAACAAGCTTTTCCGGATGGTATTCACATATGTTCGGAATTCATTCACTATGTGGTGCTAGTATACATGTGAAATTTCAGTTTGTTCACGAACATACCACTATAGCCAAAGAATAAGCAAGTGTAGCAAGGGCCAATAATATAGAGGTAGAAATCGGTAGCGAAGTAGCAATGTGCAAGGGAGTTGCAAGGAACATGGGGTAGAAAGTAACATGGGACAATTAAGTAGCAAGGGGTAGGGTGGTAGCAATAATGGTAGGGTAGTGAGGTAATTATGAGTAGGAAGGTAACAATGGGCAGGGTCGTTGCAAGGAGCATGGGGTAGTAAGAGGTAGGGAACAAACAATGGGTAGAGAATTAGTAAGAAATACGGGCTATCAAGGTACAGGATTCTAGCGAGGGGCACAGGAGTTGTACAGGGTCAGTGAACTAGCAAGGGGTAAAAAAGTAGCAATGGCCTGAGGATTGCAAGGGGCAGTCAAGTAACAAGAGGTACAATGCCAGCGGTTCTAACTTAGTTTGGAGACGTTTTAAACACACCAGCAGAGAAATACAAAGGCGCATTATGGCTGGCAGTCGTGCGTACTTTGGACTCCGAAGAACGCTAAGATCGAACAAAGTTCGCCAAACTACAAAGTTGACCATCTACAAGACATTAATTAGACCGGTAGTTCTCTACGGCCACGAAACATGGACATTGCTAGTGGAGGACCAACGCGCCCTTGGAGTCTTTGAACGGAAGGTGCTGCGTACGATCTACGGTGGAGTGCAGATGGAAGACGGATTGTGGAGGAGGTGAATGAACCACGAATTGCATCAGTTGCTGTGAGAACCTCCCATCGTACACATCGCAAAAATCGGTCGACTACGATGGGCTGGGCATGTCGTAAGGATGCCGGGCGACAGCCCTGTGAAAATGGTTCTCGAAAACGAATCGAAAAGCTACAAGAAGAAGAGGCGCGCAACGAGCAAGGTGGATCGATCAAATAGAAGCCGACCTGTGGACCCTCCGCAGACAACGAGGCTGGCGAGGTACAGCCATGGACCGATTACAATGGAGACAACTTCTGTGTACAGCAGAGGCTACACCAGCCTTGGTCTGAATGGTAAGGTAAGGTAAGACTCAATTTCCTCAGAAGTGGAGTCACTCAAATTTGTGTAAATGTAACTGGGATTGAAAAGTCGACAAATCGAAAACATCGACTCAAATCAGATGTTTTTGATTTCGTCGACTTGTGAACCTCTGTTACCTTTACTCAAATTTGAACGACTCTATTTTTGAAGAAACACCACGAACATATGTGACCAATATTCTGAAGGACTCATCTAAACCAGAATCCAATGACACAGATTTGTTGGTTTAACCCCGTACAACAGTTCTGCGGAAGACTGTAGAGGTTTATCACTTGAAACAACTGAGACAGGCATCATTTCCCCCTATAATGAAGAAGAGTGAAAATCGAGTGCTCGATCAATTTCTAATTAAAATAAAATCTTTGTACAATCAATGCAAAAAGCTTGTTCACATTTAAATTAAATAAAAACCACAGTTTTCTATGAAAAAAAGCATTTTTTTTTTCCGAATGATAATTTTCATAAGCAAATTGGAAAACGACACTTATCAGATTTTTTTATTATTTTGGTATGAGACCGAGTGACGGGCCCATAGTTTTTCAAGCATTACTCAAAAACAAAATAAAAAAGGCCATCGCCAAAATTTCACCAACGTAAGCTTATGAATTCATAAACAAGAAAATATTTTTCAAAACTTTCTATGACTCAGAAAATGGGTTTTCCGGCTTATCCAAGCAATTTTCCTTCATTTTGGATTTTATTTTAAGTTATATTTTTTACAAATTTTTGAGAAAATTTCATTATAGTTTGGAAAAAACAAATTCGGTTCTTTATTTATTGGCGTCAATCAGTAGTAGACCATATGTTTAATTACATTTCATTCTAAACATCTATGTTCGTTTCACTTTTACATTTTATTATTGACTTGCTAGCCTCAAAAAGAATTTTTTTTTCAGTGTGTTTCTGTCCATAGTAAATTCAATCATTTCACTATATGTATTATAGCACGACATCATTCTATTTAATGGCCCGTTTTTGGCATAGGCTGTTCTATGATTGTTGATATAAAACAAATTTCTATTTCTTAGACCGCGAATAGGAGTTCATATTTTCTAGAATAACCAGAATGTATACTATTTGCGCATTAAAATCATTTATAAAGGCTACTTTTGCAAACTCTCTTCGTTTTTTAAGTGTGTCTAGATTAATTAGCATGCATCTTGAATCATATGACGGCAATGAAAGGCTCGCCCATCCTAACTTTCGTAAAGCAAATCACAAAAACTGTTTTTGTACTGATTCAATACGATTTACATGAGAATCGTGATATGGAGACCAGAGTATGCTACAATATTCAAGGATGGGTCTAACATATGCAATGTACAATGTTTTGATTGTGTAGGGATCCTTGAAATGAAAACTAAACCTCTTGATAAAACCGAGCATGTTGGTTGCCTTGTAGATACTGTTATTATAGTGCTCGACAAAGGATAACTTGGAGTCAAGTATAACACCTAGGTCTTTAATATGACTGCATCTTTCAACTTGCTTCTGGCCAATGGTAACTGCTTCTTGCCTTATAACGTGCTTTCTTGAAAATGATATGGAATGACATTTTTTAACATTTTGTTATAGTAAACTTTTCGTGCACCAGGTATGAAATTTATCGATTTCGCGTTGAAATATTTTCAAATTAGATGCTTTGCATATTTCAAAGAAAAGTTTAATGTTATCAGCATATATTAAAACATTCGAATGATTAAAAATCAATTCTACATCGTTGACAAACAAAATAAACAGTAATGGTAGAAAAAGATGAGAACCTTGTGGCACTCCAGATGTCACATTCACTACTGATGACAAAATATCACCAAATCTTACCCTTTGTGTTCTACCAGTCAAGTATGATTGGACCCATTTTAGTAATCTCTGATTGAAACCTAGCCTCGATAATTTAAACAGCAATAAAAGAATATCAACTCTATCAAACGCTTTACTAAAGTCAGTTTACAACGCTTCAACATAAATTCCTTTATCCATTGCGTTTAAAGAAAATGTTACAAAATTCAACAAATTGGTAGTCGTTGATCACCCTTTTACAAAGCCGTGTTGTTTGTTAGATAATAAATTTTTAACTTGTGAGAAAATGTTTTTGTTGACTATCGATTCAAATAACTTAGGAATACAAGATAATATCACAATTCCACGATATTTTTTTTATGTCAGATTTTTTGCCGCATTTAAAAATCGACATCAGAAAGGATTCCTTCCAAACTGACGGAAGAATACTTGATTCAAGGGATGAATTGAATAGCCAAAACAAAGGTCTCACTAGCTCTTTCGATACTGCTTTTAGAAAAGCTGGCGGCAGACCATCAGGTCCAGCTCCCTTAGAAGCATCCAATGTATTTATTGAAAGTAGAATTTCGTTAAGTGATATGTTACATACTGTTACATCACTGATTGTTTCAGGAAGGTACGAGAAATACTGATAATCCCGAACATTGTCGTCATGAGTAGTGTAAACATCCTGGAAGAAGTCTGCGAATAAGTTGCTGATTTCGTTTGCAGTTTTGCCTGTTTTACTGTCTAATTGCATTTTTGATGGAAAATTATTCGACTGCTGTTTGGTCTTAACCAAACTGAAAAAAGATTTTTGGTCTAAATTTATGTAATTTCCTACTTCAATGCTGTAATCCTCATAAGCATTTTTAATTTCTTAGTTCAACTGGTCACATATGGTTAAATATTTTGTTAGGTTTGAATCATTTTTTATCTATTTTATAAGCTTTATGTGCTTTTTGTTTTTTTTCAGGTTGATTATTTTTCTATTATACCATGCTGGAGGTTTAGATTTGTTTGATTTTTTTCTTTGCTTCTTAGGTTCTGTCGTTTCTAAAATCTCGTATATCACTTGGTAGAACTTGTTCACAGCTAGCTCTATGTTCAAATTAGGAATCACATTTTGCCAATCAAAAGAGCTTAGTTTATTTTTGATAACATCGTATTTTGCATGTTTAAAGTCATAATAGGTTTCGGTTAAATCGCCATCCAACACGGTGGTGTTGTCATGTATAAATATGGAGTATTCAATCGCGGTGTGGAATACCTCATTTTTCCATAAAGGATCGTGTGATTTCGTCACGCAGAAATCACCGGTCATATTAACTAGTAAATAACAAATCTAAAAAAACAGTTGTTATGATTTCTTACATGATTTATTTGATTAAGTCCCAGCTCTGAACTTTTGCCAAATAGAGTGCGGAGCGTTTCATTATCTCCCAAAATCGGTACCAAAAGAGAATCATTTTCGTCATCAAAGATAAAATTTGCTGCCCGTTGATTGAAGTCACCGTAAATGTGAAGATTCGTTTCAGACTCAAATTTTGAAATTATGTTAGCAGCAATACAAAAGAACGTATCATATGATGCTTTTTTGACAAATTCAGGAAGAAAGTACATAGCCGCAAAAATATGAACTTGTTGTTGTTATTGCAATTGTGGTCAAGATGAGTATGCGAATCATTACTGTTGATTGCAATGTACCGCACTTCCTCCGTTTAATGGCCTTTTCGGACGCTTTCTGCTGATTCAGCCGGCGTAGTTTACGAGTATCGTATTTCGTCCAGTCCGCCTTCCACACCTTTCTCGTACCTAGCAGACGCCACCCTGCATTATCAGTCTTTTTGGCGTTATTTAATTCAACCTCCAAACTGGGGCACGAGTCGGTTGACGGTGGAAATGATGCACCGTTGATATTAGAAATACTGTTTGTAAACAGAGCCTTTAGCTCGTCAAGAACATTAACCCCCAACACCTGGTTTGCAATGCTGGTGCAATTAGTCACTGTATCCAGTGTATACTGATTAAGCTGGCATATTTCACTGTTAATGTTACGTAGGTTTGTTGAAATTTCTGCCGTCACCGTTTTCTATGTTCCATATACATTTTCTTTCGTGGCCATTATTGCTGTATCAAATCAGCAACATTGCCAGCTAAACTACTATTTTTATTTATTGCGGCCAGCTCATTTTTTATCGATGCTAGCAAAATTTCAAGTGCTTTCTCTCGGTCTTCGAGTGTATCTTGAACGGGTGAATTTTGGGATACAAAGCGATGCACCACCGGCGTATTCTCGTTAAGTTGGTTTTTCATGGCTTTTTGCTGCCCAGTAAGCTCATTAATTTCTAGCTTCACTAGCAAAAGTTCCTGACAGGACTCGCAACGTGGCAGTATGTACAAGTTGATGTCCACCGCCTTCTTGCACCGCAGCGAGTCCCGCTGAGCAGTCACTCCAATACAGGCTGCGTGAAACCTTCGTGGACAACCCGCACATTTCCACATGGTCGAATCGACAGAAGTATCAAAAGCACAAATTTCACAGTTCATGATGGTGACGTAAACCAAAAAATAACTGAGTAAATAAAAATAGAATAGAATAACGCACGCGGAATCGGCAGCACGCGTGTGCTCTTATCGACGATCGGCGATTGAAAAAAAGTTCTACGATAAATTGTTCTTGAGTAAGGAATTTTCGAAGTTAGTGATATTCGGGAAAATCGGAAAACTTCAATTGGCGTTTGCCAGAAAAAAAACTGGCAATGCTGAATTTTTTAATGTTATTTTTTGATCATATATCCATGAACCCTACGCTTGGACAACGTTTCGTAACAATCTGAGACCCTTCGGCCCAAACCTGTACGATAATAAAAAAAATCTCCTGTAATAACTTGCTATTATTGCTGAATACTTGGTGGTTCATGGTCTAATGGATTAGGGTCAGGAGACTGTGCTTGTCACTTCAAAACATTGATTTACTATTCCTTAATTTCTTAAATTTTTAATACCAGGTTCGATGTATGCTTTAGATCCCCATCTCGCTGGAACGTCTGCATTCATTAAAAAATCAATCGAATGGGACGAAGTGGCATCCAATTTTTTGCATATGGACCGACATTACTTCCCTCCAAAGTTTCTGTCTTTATAAAATGAGTTGTATAGTTTTTCCTTATACATTTCGTGTCGTCTTATTAAACGTATCCAAACAAGTGTATAACTGGCTAAATATTGCTTCGAGCGTAAATAGTTTATGAGTTATCATAAAAAATGTAATCGATCGTTGCTTATTAGGCTGTTCATTATTTTGTATACACAAACTGGAAGAAAGCTAATACGGGCTGCAAAATGGTGACTAGGTAACTGGGATGGAGCGTGCGTCCCCGCAACATAGCACTGGTCCTCACAAGTTCCTTCCTCATGCTTCCACGGGTCAAGAGATGACAAAGACCGCCAGCTAAGGGTTGCGTACTTAGCTGGTAGTGCAGCCTGGGCACTGTTGTCCTTCTGACTTCAGCTAGATTGAGGAAGTTCGTGCCGAGCGTCTGTCCAACAAGGAGGTACAGCTCAAACAGCGTCTCTCCTGGCATCCAGCGGCTGAGTAAGAAACGCTGTATCTCGTCAACTATACAGGGTGTGGCAGAAAATAATGCAAAAATGTTCAAACTTGAGTATTGGGTTAATTCGTGTAGCTAGTGACTAATTTCTGTCGAAAGTGTATTTGTTTATGTTTACTTTCAAGTGCTGCATCCAAACATTCTATTTGTTTTTATTGCAAATTCGTCAAAATGTTCGCGAAAGAAGTGATCACCAGTTTGTCGCTCGCCCAGAAGAAGCCGAAAGAGATTGCCAAGGTGGTAGGGTGCCAACAGTTGACCGCATAAAAAAGTCCCTGCAGGATGGTCCTAAGCAGCGGAAGCCGGGAAGCGGACGTCTGCGCTATGCACGCACGCCAAACGTGATTCAATCGGTCCGTGCAAAAATTGCTCGCAACCCGGTGCGTTCCATAAGAAAACTTGCAAAGGAAGCCAATATTTCGGAGAAATCCATGCGGAGCATCATCAAAGAAGACCTGCATGCATCTTCCAGAGCCAGAGTGAAACGCCACTTGATTACGGACCGGGTCAAGGAACTATGAGTGACTCGATCCAAGAGATTGCTTTCCTTGTTGAAGAAGGAAAAAATGATAATCCTGTTCTCCGATGAAAACCTTTTCAGCATCGATGCTGTGGCCAACAGACGCACGGACCGGTTCATTTCACCGCAGAAAATGGAGAACGGTCCGGAAAAAGTGAAATTGAAATTTCAAACCAAACATCCGGCTGGTGTCATGATGTTTGGCTTGGTGGCGTCAAACCGTTTGAAAATGCCGCCTGTTTTCATTGATGCAGGAGTTAAAATCAATACCGAAGTGTATATAGGTATTTTAAAGCACCAAGTGCTTCCCTGGGTGAAGGCCAACTTCTCCGAGGGCCAAAACGTTGTCCTACAGCAGGATGGAGCGCCGTGTCACACGTCCAATCGAACCCAACAATGGTTGAACGAAAACATGAAGTTTTGGCCGAAGGATTTGTGGCCCCCTAGCAGTCCAGATCTTAATCCGTTGGATTATTCGATTTGGGCATATGTTGAAGCACGAGCCTGCAAAACATCACACCCTAGTGTGAAAACCCTGAAGTCAACCATAACACGCACATGGCAGTAAATGTCGAAGGACTACGTCCGAAAGGCATGCTCTGGCTTCCGGCGTCGGCTCGAGGATGTTATTAATAAAAATGGAGGACACATTGAATAAATTTGTTTAAAAGAACTTTATAAAGATAACTGCACTCGAAAATGTTGATATTATTGCTTGAATTAGTTAAAAATGAGATTTGAAAGAAATAGAACAAATTTTCGCATTTTTTTTTTTTTTTTTTTTTTTTTGCCAAAAGATATAAACAAACCAAATTCACCCTCCAGCTCCTAATACCAGGCTAGGCTTTAAATCCTAATACCAGGCTTGGTAAGCTCCTCGGTTTTAGCGAAGAGGGAAGTGTATCGGCTACGCGCACGGCACAAGTTGCAAGGTGCGCCGTGCGTGTTTTGTATCTGCTCTACACCGACAAATACACGCTCCTCTCGTTCGGTAGATCGAGCGTGCAAAAGAGAAATCCCGAAGCTTTGCACTTCACTGCTCTCGTGTTTTGTAAGAGCGCGCTCGCCGAGCAAACGAGTGTGTTGCTCTACATGGCCAGCCATTTCAACTCAATTTTGAGTCGTTTTTGACTCACTTTCGTTATCAGTGGAGTCACTCAAATTTGAGTAAATGTTACTGGCATTGACAAGTCGACAAATCAAAAACATCGACTCCAATCAGATGGATGTTTTTGATTTGTCGACTTGTCAATTACAGTTACATTTACTCAAATTTGAGTGACTCCACTTTTGACGAAAATGAGTCTAAAACGACTCAAAACTGAGTTGAAATGGCTGGCCGTGTACGTGCCTTGCAACGTCCTTTGTATTGGCGTCGTTCAGTAAAAGCTCCGCTCTGATGTTACATCGGCATAAGGATGATTGTGTTGACAAACTGAATGAATCATGTTTAGAATCATGCGCATCTTTAGGTTTCAAAAGAAATCTTCATTTAATTTCATGACACCGTCCATGCTGCATCGCATTCAAGATGTAAATAAAAGTTAATTTACGAATAAATTTGAATCGAGGTAATTTACTACCAATTTTTGTAATTTACTACCAATCATTGTGAAAATTGTCTAGAAGCGCTTCTATATCGATTTCCTGTTGGTTGAATGAGGTTGGGCTGTATTTCCTGGGAGATTCAGTAGTTGTAACCAAATGTTTGCTAGTAAATGTTAGTTTGAACCAAAACATTGTCATAGAAAGCCTATTCTCCACTGTTTCTGGCACGATATATAAATCCATATAAAATTCAATCAATTTACGCATTCATCACATTTGAAATCACATATTTTCATCATTTTCCCAAAAATGGTGCTTCGCAGGAGGTAACTTCTCTCGGTAAATTAAAATAAATAATTAACCATGAAAAAGCACAGAAGCACACCGGAATGCTAATAATGTTTTGCCGAAAACGGTTTTCAACGCAAACTGTGCAACTATTTGCCAGGAAAAACATTAGATTTTCTTCCCGGAGCGATTTAATCAAAAAATCGTCCTGTTGCCAAGGAGAATTCTTTGAATTTTTCAACGATCACCCACTTAACAATTCTCACTTTGAAATGTAGGTGGCGAAACCTCGCAAAAGTTTCTCTCAAGGTGCCAAATCCGTGTTTCTGATTGAAATGGGTTGAACCTTAAATGAAAATTATTTTAAATTTGTTAAATGGAACACATCCTTAGAATCTTTTTTTTTTTAAAAAAAAGGCTGTCAAACTAACCAAATTGCAATACTGCTCTCAAAATTTACTTCGTTGTCCTCGCTGTCTGAATCTTGGGAAGGATTTTTGCAAATTGAAGATTGTACAACTTCACGTTTAGTCAGATGAAGAGTCTGAAGATCTTTCATTGAATCGGTTCCTTTTTTGAAATTGATACCGTATTCAGTAGTGATAGAGTAAACTTGCCCAGATCAATGTTAAAGTTTTTCATAACTTATAAAATTTTGTCACGAATAACTTCCGCCGTATTGAAGCCAATTCTTTCCACCATAGCAAGGGTGCGAGTACAAATAGTGCATTTTTTTTTAATTTGTACTACAACCCCAAGGATTAATCTTCCCCAACTCGATGGTAAATCCGCTTTTATACAAACCATGCGACCCGCGAACTCAGCCTGAATGAATTCACAAATTTTGGAATCCATGACATCCAACTATTGCACTATGTTTCTTCTTCCGATATGGGGTTACTATTCACTGCACAATGCTGGTGATATACACATTACGGTTGAAATGATAACTTTTAAAAGTTTTTTAACACCCCCCGTCGAAGTGTTTTCCTAATTCTCCATTAGAAGTCCGCACTAACCTGCCTTTTCCTTGTGAAGCAAAGTAATATGCTGAGTCAAATTAAATTTCGAGCCACACTCCAGCGACCGCCCTGTGAATTAACGTTTAGTGACGCTTTTATTCGGAACATTATCACTGATTTTTTTCTTTTCCGAAAAAAAAACTCGACACATCCCCACTTACTTTCCTTTTCTCAGCCATCATTCATAATCAATACACTGCCATTGTAAGCATTATTGTCCCATGTTCTATGGGTTTCCCTAAATACATGGGACAGCTATGCTTATAACGGCAGTACAGGACTCAACAAAAACGTCTACGTGGCAGTGGCAAAAATGGATCTCCGCATAGTGTTAAGCATCACAAGCGGGTAGTTCAAGCTTTCAAGAGGAATCCCAACAGTTCAGTTCGAGATGTGGCGAAGAAGCTGAATCTAACCAAGATGCGAAAAAATCGTGCAAGATGCGAAAAAACGTGAAGGACTACACACGTACAAAGTCCAAAAGGCGTCTAATCGCGATGAACGGCAGAACACTTGCACGGAAGCTCTACGCCCAGATGTTGACGAAACCACATTGCCTCGTTATAGATGATGAGAAGTATGTAAAAGCAGGCTTCCGGCAGCATCCAGGGCTCCAGTTTTTCACTGCTCATCATAAATTCGATGTCCCTGAGGACGTTAGAAAGCAGAAGATGTCAAAGTTTGCCAAAAAAATATATGATTTGGCAAGCAATTTGCTCGTGTGGAAAGCGGAACACCCCATTCGTGACAACTGGAACGGTCGATGGGCAGGTGTACCTAAGGGAATGCCTCCAAAAGCGTCTACTTCCTCTTCTGAGGTCACACAATAGTCATACGATTTTCTGGCCGGATTTAGCCTCGTGCCATTACTCGAAAGAGGTTTTGAAGTGGTACAAGGCTAAGGAGGTCAATTTCGTGCCAAAGCATCTCAACCCCCCGAACGCACGAAGTGCTTCGACAAAAAATTATGAGCGCGGTCGTGGAAAATCCAGGCCAGTCGCACAGGTGGGTCGCAAAACAGTTGGGAATCGACAATTCAACCGTGTCCCGTGTGGCAAAATCATTCAGGGAGACGCAGACGACCTAGCGGCGAGCTGGCCGCGGAAGAAAAGCGAAGACGACCGACCCCGTGAACGCAAGGAAGGTGAGGGATTACATCAAGCGCAATCCGAACTAAGGTCTGTATCCGCAATAATCCGGACACCTCAAAACATGAACAAAACATAAATTTCGCATTAAATTTCCGTCGTAGTTATTTATTTCAGATTAATGGGATGTGTTTTAACAATTCGTGAAGACAAAACATAGTTATTCGGTATTTGCATAAAGTTTTCGAACTTTGCGCTTAACTCCGTCCATTAGGGTTTGTACAGACTCTTCAGAAATCGTAGAAGCCGTCTTTGTCCAAATTTGCTGGAAGTGTTTGATGTCTTTGATTCCTTGCTTCTTTCCAGGAAGCTTCCAGCTTCCATCAGAGCCCAATATCTCTCGATTGGTCGTAGCTCTGGGCAATTTGGCGGGTTTGAGGTTTTTGGTACAATGTTCACTTGATTTGCTTGGTACCACTCCATCACAGTTTTAGCATAGTGGCATGATGCCAAATCGGGCCAGAACAAAGGTTTTTCTTTGTGACTATTGATGAAGGGTAGCAATCGCTTCTGCAGGAAATTTTTCTGATAGATCCCTTGTTGATTGTGCCAGTAGTGACGACAGATTTATTCTTTTTGCCACACGTGCAAATTGCTTGCCACACAAGGGAAATCTCGATGCCTTCTTCGTTCTGAAATGCTCAGCTGTAGCATTTCTGGCCATAGCAGAATAAATAGCCTTGGGCTCCAAATGGTGAGTTGACAACTTCGAAGGAGGGTGCAACCGACCTTCGGTCCTCACAAGTTCCTACCTCACGCCTCCACGAGTCATATGATCACAAAAGACTGCCAGCTGAAACATGGAGACGCTGGTTGGCGTAGCCTGGGCAATGTTGTCAATCTGACAATAGCGAAGTGAGAGGGTGCGACTGAAGATCGTGTACCTTTAAATCGTATTGTATATTTTCTATTCTCATTTTAATAATAATTTCAGCACGTTTTAGAATCATCTTTGCATTCCAAAACCATGTAAGACCCTGGAGCAACATGACAAGCATAAAAGGCTCAATTTATTTTTCATGAAATTATAAAAGACGAAAAAAAAAATTATTTTCGCAAAATTCATAAGAGACTGGCATGTGCCTCTTAGCAGTAAAGGATTATATTTAAATATTTTGTTTGGTGTTATTATTATTAAATAAGCCATTTATTTCAGATATCATCAAACTGGACTCTTCGATTACTCCAATTACTATCTTTGAAATGTTACTAGAACAGTATGAAGAAAAAATATTACAACTTGTCTTATAAAATAATATTTTTTATTGAAATTTCATCTTTGATTTTTGGAATGATCTACACTGTTTTAGCATTTCCAGGACTAGGAGGATATTGATAAATATCTAATTTTTACTTATTTTTCAGTAACAATCCATTAGATGTCAGAAGGTGGCAACGGAGTCGGTGATAGGCTTTTGCTATTATTATTGAATGTATTTTTCATTACCGTTTTGCAAATTAACATTATACCAAATTCGAGCGGATATGATTCATTCAGCGTTGTATTCATTTAGCTTGTGTCTGATTTTACAGTTCAATCCTTGTCATTACTTTATCATTACTCACAATATTATTATATTTGATAATTGTGGTTTTATTGATCTTACTTCATAGAGGAGGTTATAAAATCAGTATCAAGCAGCAAATAGTGACCAGTAAATATGAGTAAAATAAAATTATTAAATTTCAATAGATGTAACAAACTTTTTCAGGATACCTCAAACCGAGATTTTAGTGAATTGCTGCTATTACTTTACTATCACTACACTTACTATCACTGAATTGATAGTAAATTGCTGCTATCACTTTACTATCACTACACTTACTGTCACTTTAAATTTCAATTTACGAGGATTTAATAATGCAACAAGAGGTCGGTTGGGTTTTCGGTAAGTGAACGGTTGGAAGCGCATTGACTTACTGTAGCTGCTCTTTACATAGTCAAGTAATTTAATTTGTATAGTGTAAAATTCCATGTAAATTATTCAAGTTGAAATTTGTATATAAAGCAATTGGGTCTTTCATGATGTCTTTCAATATGAGAAGAGTGAGACCTTGTAAAAACCAGCACAGTATATGCAGTTAAGTTCTTGATCCATTCATATTGGATCAGTCTATAAAAGCAAATTAGTCCTATACGAATAACATGCAGCGGAAGATGCGTTGGAAAGTAGTATCCCTTGATTTTATCATGCAACATAGAGACTGATATGCTTTTATGGTAAGTTATTTGAAATGTAATTTTTTGGTAAGATCCTTCCGCATTTTATTGCCCACAACTATATTATTAGGAACAGTAGAAATTTGCAATATCCCAGTACATTTACTAGTGCAAATAAAAACAAATAAAATGTGTTAATTGAATCTAAATTTCAGTATAGCCGTGGAATTTTCTTTTTGTCTTTTATTTTTTTATTTTTTTTATTTTATAAGTCATTTATGCTAAAAATTTCCACTGTTCCTTTAACAACTATATAACGGGGATTGCCCAAGGGGGGTAGCCTAAGGCAGTCGAAGGATTTGTTGACTGGACAAGGGTTCGTGGAGTCGCCAGTCCCTTGTCATGCGAAGACACGCGGCCTTCTGGCCGTAGTCTTCCGAAGGTCCTCACTGAGATCGGCTGACCCTGCTACAAGAAGCCATCACGTAGGCTATTCTCTCAGAACAACCTGCGGAGAATAGTCCTGCAGCCATAGGTAATCCTTGCACTGATGGTGGGTTCTTATCACACATAAAAAAAAAAAAATAGCAGAATAAATAGCCAGCCCTGGAAGCTGCTTGAAATCCTCCAGGACATAAGTTTCATCGTTCATAACAACGCATGAAAACTTCGTCAAATATTCGCAGTACAAACGTCGAGCCCGTGATTTTGCTGCCAAGTTCTGTTTGTCGTTGCGATTTGGAACTGTTTATACTTTATACGACTTAAGTCCCAAACGTTGTTTTGATTTTTGGACAAAACCAGGCGACATCCCTATTTTACGAGCCACCGTTCGAATGGAGAGATTTGGGTTTTTCGTTAATATCCTTTTCACCTTTCGGTCCATGACAGGATCAGCGCGTCCAATGTTTTTGTCACTTCTCGGTTTCCTCTCCACCGTCAAACGTTCCGAAAATGATTTGAGCACATCGTGAACAGTGGATTTAGGCAAATCCAATGTTTTTGCAAGGTCCCGTATTGACAAGTCAGGATTTGCCGTACGCCCGTACAAAATTCGCTCGCGTACTTCATGTCTTCAAGGTAAGGAAGACGCTGTTAAGTAGGCGTGTTAAATTAGTTATTGTGTAAACGGCCGTGGCAAAACAACAATGCAATAAAAAACAACAACAACAACAACACCAATATATTCAACATGCATCAAACATGATTTAAAGGGTGTCCACGATGAAATTGCCACACACAAAATTGATTCGCAAAATTCGAGTTTTCATCCGATTGCCATCAAATTTTCAGGGATTGAGAAATAACTATTAAACTTCATTTTACCATTTTATTCGTATTTTATTTACAGTCCATACGCAAATGCCCGCACCTTGGCCTTAACCCCGGCCATAAGATTCTGCACAACCTGTGAATCAACCGTTTTTTGCATGTAAACCCATACTTTCTTCAGTTCCTCGACTGTCTTCACTACCTTAGGTCGTTTAAGAAGGTGCTGCTTCATAATCGCCTAGTACTTCTCGATGGGGCGGAGCTCCGGAGTGTTGGGAGGGTTGAACATTTTCGGCACGAAATTGACCTTATTGTCCGCATACTACTTCAGCACGTCCTTGGAGTAGTGGCATGAGGCCAAATCCGGCCAGAAGATTGTTGGGACGTTGTGGGCCTTCAGGAGAGGAAGCAGCCGCTTCTGGAGGCACTCTTTTATGTACACCTGTCCGTTCATCGTGTCCTGGGTCACGAAAGGTGCACTCCGCTTCCCGCACGTGCAGATGGATTGCCAAACCAGGAATTTCTTCGCAAATTTGGACATCTTCTGAGTGCGGACATGCTCCGGAACGCTGAACTTATCCTTGGCCGTGAAAAACAGGTTGCCGGAGATCTGTTTGAAGCCGGCCTTCACATATGTTTCGTCGTCCATGATGCAGCATTCAACTTTCGTCAGCATGTTGAGGTACAACTTCCTGGCACGGGTTTTGGCGGACTTATTCTGCTTCTCGTCGCGATTAGGGGCCTTTTGTACCTTGAACGTTCGAAGCCCAGCCTTAGTTTTGGCCTTCTGGACAAAACTTCGGCTTAGGTGCAGCTTCTTAGCCACATCCCGAACGGAGGCGTTCGGATTTCGGTTGAAGGCCCCAACTACGCGGTTGTGATTTTTGGTGTTGTACGGAATACTTTTTCTTTCACTTCTGGGCTTCCGATCGGTGGTCAACCGTTCCTCGAACCGCTTAATCACTCGCGACACCGTGGAATTCGCGATTCCCAACGTTTTAGCGATGGAACGATGCGAGAGATCCTTGTTCTCGTGATGAATGCGCAAGATTTTATCACGCACGAGCTGTTCTTTCGACTCCATTTCCGCGAGTTTTGATCACAGGACTTTAAAACTTGCAGGATGTAAATAATGCACTATGAACTAAATCCACCCAAATTTTCATTCATCTACCCAACGGTTAAAAAGTTAGAGCAATTTCATAGTGTGGCAATTTCATCGTGGACACCCTTTACAGTGCATTCTTGCAAGCAAAGATGGGGCAACATACGAGATCAGTACACAAAATCGCTGATAAACGAGGAAACCAGAAGAGGTCAAGCTGCGTCCCTATTTCGAGCATAACAATACAAAGATCAGATTTCTCAATGAAACATTCGAAGAAAGTGTTACTCTAAGCAACCTTGGACCTCCGGAAAGTGGATCGATCAACCAGAACTGTAATGTTGAGTCGTCAGACGACGATGAAAAGCATGTGTCGCAGTCTTCGATCATTTAAGGAACTCCTACCTACATCGAAGAAACGCGCAATAAGGAAGAAATCTGTGCCCAATTCTCGAGGCTTAAGTCGAAAAGATGATACCGATTCCGCGTCCGCCAAGCTCATTGACTACTTAATTGCGAAGAAGAACTTTAACACAGACCCACATTCGGTAAATGCTTTCATATCTGGAATTGCTCCAATATTGAAATTCCTGAACACCGTGAAATTGCACAAGGCTAGATCTGAGATTCTCGCCGTTGTTCAAAAATACGTGCTCGAAATGCCTTTGGATAGTAGTAATTCTCAACTTAACGAATTGCCATTGAGATACAAGGATGTTCAAGTTCATCAACGTTGCCGCCGCCAGTATCAGACGCTCAACCACCGTTCGAATCTTCACCCAACTTTATATCTGACCAGCCATTACCATCACCTTCGCTAAATATTATCACACCAGCGGAACCATCTCACCCGTTTCTGCTGCGTCCTTTTCGCAAAAATAAAATCAAAAATATATTCGTAATTCAACCTAAACGAACAGTGAAATCATCAAATCTCCACGTGTTTTGTGTAGTGAATATAATCGATTCCCTCCCGAAATTTGTGATGGCCGGTAGTTTTTCCCCGTTTTTTTCGTTTTTTGTCCTTCGCTCCCGCACCCGGAGGAAGAGATACTATCAGCTTAGTAGTGTTTGTTAGTGCTGTAAGTATTGTGTCACGCGGACATAAATGATTAAATTTGAGCAGTTGAGAAGTCGATATAGAGTCGCCTCATAGCGAGGGATTTTGATTATTGACAGAGTGTGGAGAGAGAAAAAAGAAAACCAGTGCAATGTAAAAAGAGGGCCATTTGCTGGTCGGAAGCAAAGCACGAAGCTAACGCGCATGCGCGTGTGAGTGGCTGGCATATAATTTCAGATGCACTCATCACGTGGTGTACAGATGGAGAGCTGGGGAGTTTTTTTTCTCTTTCGTTTCACAATGATTGTGATTTTCAAGCTACATTTCTTCTCGGAAGTGCTTTTCTTACCTGTAATTTTCATTGTATTGCATTTGTGCGCGAAGTACTAATTGTATTTGGGCTTTTCCATTCAAAAAGTATAATGTGAAAATGTTTACCGAGTAGCGGAGTGCTACTTCTGTAGACACATAAATGCATCCTTTAACATCACAGGGAAGCCGTCCAAATGAAGACTGTACATCAGAAACAATTTCCGGTGAGATCCATCTAAATTTGAACGATACTATAAAATACGTGCCATCCTCAAAACAATAAGATTTGATGATGGAAGTATATCTATATCCATTTGATGTTTGTACTGTGTCTATGCGGGGCTTGTTGTAAGTGAAAGTGACCTCGGAATGGACGTGAGTAACCAGGCATTCTGAAATGGGTCACTGGAACCCAACAGAGCTATCACCTCCCAACTCCCAGGCTAAACATGTTTGTCGTGTCGGCAACAGTTCGTTTAACTGCAAACATGTTTCTTCCATAAAACACACACACACACACACACACACACACACACACACACACACACACCCCCCCCCAAATTTATTTATTTTCAAGAATCTCATTTGCAGGCTTCCCAAAAGTACAGCCTTCTTGCTACAGCTAGTTTAAACTGCATCGACTGTCTCTGTGTGAACCGAACTATCGCTTGCTACCGTACGTTCGGTACGCAACCCGAGATGAATCGGCAACAGGGCACGCATACATGAAAAAAATGCTGTATTGGAACAGTCGGTGCTACGCCGGATTTCCTGAAACCATCACGCTCGAAACGCAGTAAGCCGAATGGGATGTTAACTTTCCATTTGCTCATGTCTTCTGCTTCGAAAATTCTTTCGCTAGGACAGCCTTCCTTAAGCGACGACATTTTTTGGCTTACCCGAGTCGGCTGTCACGAGAAGGATCTCGTGAGGATGTCGGTTTCCCCCATGCTTTTGCTCATTTTCCATTACAGAGAGTTACCGTTGCTTGTGGTTAGAAATTTAGCCAGTAATTCCTTATCGTTGTTTCTATAAGATTGTTTTTAAGTAGGTAGATGGCATTTGTGGTCACCATTCTTTCTGCACAAAATGAGCTACATAGATAGGAGTTAGGGAGAAAAGATACCGGCCACGATTTCACCCCCAAACAACGGTACCTCTCTGTATCTCCTTATCATTAGTAGGAAAAACGATTGTTACACGCGTATTATCAGGCCTATGTTTCGTTGCTCAAAAATTTCGCGCGCCAGTTTTGCCAAAATTTCTCGCGCCGGTTTTGCGAAAATTTCTCGCGCCGTTTTTGCGAAAATTACTATTTTGTTTGTTCGCCTCAATATAAAGTTGTTGAAAACTAGATTGCTAGTTGACGCAACAAGAATGAAAGTTATTACTATTCACTATACCTACATTGGCAACCCTAAGTTTGCGCCTTCAAAACTAAAGAAATAATCCATGAAAAATTGAAAGTCGTTCCATAAAATATGTAGTTATGATCCATACGATTCTGTTAAAAACCCATAAAAATAGAAAATGATCCATAAAATGTATCAATGTGATTCATAATGTATATACAATTTAGCAATTAAATATAAAAAATGTACCGTTATATAGGAAATGATCGAAAAAAATTGTACGTTACGTTACAAATAACGTTACGTAAAATTTAGTTTAAAACTGACTGGGCACGATCAGCTTAAAATTTTATTAAGGAATTAGTAGGGAATAAGACAGTGAACGGAAAGTTTCCTTTCTCCATAGTACTTGTAATTTCGTAATAATAATTTCTAATATTTTTTCTAATAATTTCTTATCAAATGTGCTGTTCAGGACATGATTTAAAATTGTTTAACCATCAGTCTCACAGGCATGTTACTGAATCTGGATAGTAGCGCCAGATCTTTATGGACTAAAATTTTTAAAAATAGTCCCCAAAACTCAAAAATGCAGGCTATAAATCAAACCTATAAGTTGATTTGCTATGGATCATTTTTAAAAGTTCACTTCATTATTCATCTTTTTATGCATCATTGACAATTAACTTATGGAACATTTAAAAAAATTAATGGATAGTACAGTACACGTGTTAGTACACGACACTGAAGAAGTCTGCACATTGTAGACGAAATACGTGTATCTGTCAAGATAAGCAATAAAGGTAGTTGGAATTAAATGCAAATTACTAATCTTTCTTCTCATTTTCTAGTTATTTAAAACGATTAAACAATCATCACTACACGATTGTTCAGCTTTACAACGATATCAGGGATGTTTATTGGACGCCCAAATAAGTCTAACTAGAACCTAGAAAGCATTTAATCAACATTAAATGGATGATTTGTAATAAAATTAATTGACGCTTAAGAACCGTGATATAAGCGTCAGTTACACATTTATTCGGCAATTATGCAACGCTTAATCAGTTCTGTAACGCTCTCGTTTTTTTTAACATGTTGTGTAATGTTTATAGAGTATTTATAAAACTCTATTAACTTATACCAGCGGCTAGATAGTCACGAAGAAAACGAATATATTTTTTGGCTCAGGAAGTACTAGCACACCGGTCCCAAGCTTAATGATTCGCCTCTAATAACGTAACGCTCACTAACACACCCTCAAATATTCTGTCAAAATAACATAGCGAATCAAAACAAAAGCAAAGATACTTGTACCGAAAGGTACCGAAAAGCGCAAGAGATATTGCAAGGTCTAACCTGCAAGGTGTACTTCGTACCAAGGGGTTCTACAACAGTGAACCAATTTCAAATCACTAGTTGCTCATTGATTGTTGCTTATACCCAAAGGTCTGTGTATGTGACTGTTAATTAACGATTTTAAAACAATTTCATGCAAATTAGAGACTGGTTTAAATACGTCCTTTGATTGTTTCAAATGCATAACCAAGGATGGAGGCGATGAAGAATAAGGCAGCATTCAATTCAGCATCACGAGTTCAAGTCTGGGATTGAGCAAAGTCAAATTTGGGTACTGTATAGTTCATAAAAAAGTTCTTTCAAACATATGGAGAAATATAAATACCACAAGTTATGAATTACCTTTACTAATGACTGCTAATAATAAACAATAAAAGCAAAAAACATCCTTTCAAAGTTAACTCAAAACATTTTGCTGTATTAACAACGATAGATAGAGTTCTTGAATAAACTCTTCTTAAACCATTGTTAGACCGGTAACGCTGATAGATCACCTTTTCGTGGTGCGTTACGGGGTATCAGATTTTGCCCGTGCCATGACTTTCAGCAGCACCAATTTCATTCATCCCACTTCTATAAGCACCACTTTCAATCTTCATAACGTCACCCAGATTGGTTTCACATAAATTTCCATTTCGGAATTGTTGTAACAATCGTCGGAAGATAATAACCGGCCAATAATGGAGCCCTGATCATATCGCACCAAGTTATAGGGCTGGCAACAGCTATCTGATGAGACTACAGAATCCTATTTCCATGTTCCTCTGTCCAACCCATCCCCAAAAAATGTCACCTATTCTAACCTCGGGTTAACCGCGAGTATATAGCCCAACTCCTACTAATCTTACATTATAAAAAAAAAAATGAATTATCGGCTCCGTACATCTAACGCAATTGAGCCTCCCAAATAAATGCACTAACTAATTCAGCAGCGATCAGTTGACGACTGCAGAAAGCGAATCAATGAAAAATTGGCACTAGCACAATACCCATAACCGAATCCGCTTCGGCATTGTACTGGCACTGGTAGACATAAAACACGAAGACACGACATGAGGAACCAGAGTAAAATATCAGTGGCGATGTCAACAATGTATTGGCAGTATGACGAAGTACATGTCGTATCTTCGCGAAATGTAACGAATGAACAACCGAGGCTGTCTTAGACCATAAAACAAAATACATCCACACGAACATGCGTATTGTGTACAGTAAAAGACGGCAACGTTGCATGTCTCATGACTGGTTTACTGTGGGCTGTCGTGGATAGCTCAATTGTGAGGCTGTCATAGGGTTAAGAAGACGACAGTCATCGTAATACTGTCGTGAGGCGGTACATTTGGTATGCCTGCCCCCCCCCCCCTCCTTTTCCCCCCTCCCCCCCCCTCCCCTTCCTTCCTCTTCTCCCCTCCCTACCTCCCCCTTCTACCCTCCCCCACACATATATTAAAATTTAACTCTTTCTATTTTTTTTTTTCTTACCTCTCCCCTCCCTCTCCCCCCTCCCCCCCCTCCGCCCCCCCCCCCCACCCCCCCCACCTTTCTTTAGTGTTTTCTTTCCCCCCTCCCTTCTTCCCTACTTCCCTCTTCTCTCTCTCTTTTCATCCTCCTCTCCCCCCCCAACCCAAACCCCCCCCCCCCATCCCCCCACCCCCCCCCTTCTTCCTCCCTCCCTCCCCTCTGCCCTACCACCTCCTTATTACCTTCCGATCGCTCGATCCAATCGTTCTCGACAGCTCCCTAAACAGGTCGGACTCGAATTGTCTTCCTTGATCGGTAGTAATAGTCTCGGGTACACCGAACCGTGAAATCCAAACCGTGCACAAAGCACGTGCAACAGTCTCTGCCATAAGGTCATGCATAGGGACTGCCTCAGGCCAACGAGAGAAACGGTCAACTATTGTCAGCAAATAACAGTTGCCATTCGAGGGTTGCAGAGGTCCAACGATATCAACATGAAAATCTGACAAAGGTGCTTTGGTGTGGCATTGGACCTTCGATCGTTGGCACTGAATGCGAGCTTGCACAATGCGCCGAAAGTCCTTATGCATATTCTTCCACACAAAACGATCTGCAACTAGTCCTCGAGTAGTGCGTAGTCCCGGGTGAGCTAATCCATGTACATTCTGCAGAATTGTTTGCCTGTACTGGGGTGAAATGTATGGTCTTACCTTGTTGCACGACGTATCACAGTACAGAGATCGCGTCGAAAGAGGCGTTTTGCGTAACTCCAACTTCAACGATGTCGGAGAGTTAAGTAGGCGTTTAAGTTCATCGTCGGTCTCCTGGGCAACAGCTATCGCTTCGTTGTCAAACGGCATTGGTGCTGATATAATATCTGTTCTTGAAAGTGTGTCGGCAGTCGCATTGGCCGGTCCACTGATGTGACGAATGTCACTGGTAAACTCCGATATAAAACGCAAGTAACGGTCTTCGTGCGGAAGGCGACACTGTTTGGGCTGGTGGTGGTGTGTGTTATAAAGCGTGAGAAATCTAGAAAACCGATTTCAACATTAAATTTCTCGTTTCTTTCCATTAGCCTATAGAGTTCAAACGTAGGTTCAAAGGCTATGTACGACAAAAAGGTAATTCGAAAATGTTTTTGTGTGGAGATTTCTCTAAACGAATCGAACAGCCGTTCGACGGCTTTTTGTTTAGGATCGGCTTTATCACCGCGTCGCTTCGATCGATCTTTGGTTTTGCTCGCAACACCGCACCTCCCGTTATCGCACTCCCTAGACCTCACTCTTCATCGTCAAGGTTCCCGGTTCCAGGGAGAAACCGGAAGGGAGACACCGTTATACTGTTCTCCGGCAGAGCTTCGACCGACAACGTAGAGCGTACCCGAGCGGGTATTTACGCCACCGACCATCGGCACTAGCAATAATCAGTGGATCATTCTGCTTTGCCGACAATCCGTCCGAGCAATGAATGCTGCTTTGCCGTCGTTCTGAATAGCAGCCACAAATGGATGGTAAACCGTGAGTAAACGCATGCAAATCTCCACACACACCAATGAGCTTGAAGACAAGTGGTAGTTTAGGCTAGCCATCGCTAGAATCAGAAATTCCGCACACACGAATAGAGAGCGAGAAAGATAGAAGAAAACAAAGGGGAAAGGAACCTGTAAAAACCTAGGTAGGAACGCCAATAAACACAAAAATGAAATTAGAGGTTTGAAGTTGAACAAAATGATGTTTGGTTGCTAAAACGAGAGTTCTCCCCGTAATACGAATATCGGTTGACTAGATCCCTCACATTTTCGCGTCGTTTCCATATAGTCTTTGTGGAGTAATTCAAAACATTTACTCTAGGTGTGGCTGCCTGGAAAAACCGCCATCGCACTCACGTTTCAGGATCGGTAGGGAAATGTGAACATCAAGGGGTTCTCCAGTGATGATAAACGTGGCTTGTAGTGTAGTGAGTCGGTAAGAAGACGGTTACCACGGGTTTCTTTTTCTTTGGAAGTAGAGTTTTCGGAGGGATCTCCAACCCTCATGGGGTTTCAATCTGTTGAATCGCCCATATCTTAAACAAAGGTCTCTGCTATAACTAAACCCACCCTGAGGTTGGGTTTCTGCCGGGCAAACTAGCCTCGACGAGTAGTCCTCTTCGGAGGTGGCGCTTAAGCTACTTGTTTAGAGATCGAGGACGTATTCAGTGGACGAAATCTCGCAGGTCCCGAGACCTGTGCCACAAGATAACAAATTTTCTGCCTTCCACGTTTACGACTGTCATTTTTTCTATTTCCTGGAATTAACTGCCGCAATTCCAGCTGTAAATCGGTGGCAAGTGGGATGACGCTTGTAGCAATTAATGAGGGCGAGAAACCTACGCAGTTCTTTCACGGTGGAAGGTGTCGCAAATTGAGAAACTGCTTTAACTCGTTCGAACAGTGGAAGAATTCCATCTTCACTGATCACATAGCCAAGGAAATCGACTCGTTTTTCGGCAAACTTACTTTTCTCCACGATAATGACGAGACCAAAGAATTTCGATCTTTCAAACACTGCTCGTACATGTGCGTAATGTTCCTCTAGTGAACGTGATGCGATACAGATATCGTCCACAAATACAATCACGAAATCCATGTCAACTAACACCTTATGCATGAACCGGTGAAATTTCTGGCTCGCGTTGCAGAGACCAAACTGCATGCGGTTGAACTCATAAAGTCCGAATGGTGTGATAACGGCGGTCTTGGGTACATCCTCCTTTTCAGGATTTGGTGGTATGCTCTCTCAAGATCCAGGGTCGTAAAGATGCAAAAGCTTTGAGTAAGTAATGGATGTGAGGAACGGGGAACCGGTCTGGCACAGTGATTTTGTTTAAGGCACGCTAGTCCCCCACAAATCTCCATTTGCCGTTCTTCTTGGGAACGCAATGTAGAGGACTTGCCCAACAGCTGCTGGAAGGTCGACAAATACCAAGATCGATCATTACCTGGAATTCCGCCTTCGCTGCATCTACTTTGCCCGGTGCCATTCGCTGACATTTGGTTGCCACCGGTGATCCTTTCGTTTGAATGTGGTGGTTGACGTCATGTTGCACCGTTGTTTTCATTGTTGATGGTAGTGTGACTTCCTTGAATTCCGAAAGCAGTTCACGGAACGGATGGTCGGAAGCAACGATTGTTACGCTGTTTACCGGTATATTTATTAAACCACCGATAGAGGACACCTTGGTAAGGCCATCGATCAAACGACGGTGCTTCAAATCAACCATGATACCGAAAGCAGCAAGGAAATCTGCGCCAATTATTGGAACTCCTACATCCGCAACAAGAAAGAGCCAATTGAATCGTCGTCTCAAACCCAAGTCTGTTGTGATGAAACGCTTATCGTATACATGGATCTTAGTTTCGTTTGCCGCGTGCAGATCGAATGGAGCAACACCGTTTTTTTCTGTCCTTACTGGTAGCTGGAATGATAGAAACATCAGAACCAGTATCGATTAAGTATTTAGTGTTTGAGGTACGGTCGTAGAGGATTATACGGTGACTTTCTGGTTGTGCGTTCACTCCCGCCGTTTCGAAGGAACGGCCCATTAGTTTTTAGAATTGTATCTACACGGCTCGCGGCATTTGGTGGCTCGACCACCAAACTTCCTGTGAAACCAGCATATGTCGTCACTGATGTTACGACTGGATCTTGAAGTAGATCGGCTTCGAGAAGTGCTTCGCTCTGACTTGAGTCGGTGGATCTCAGCGGACAGTGTGGCAATCTGACCTTGTAGATCAGCTATCGGTGATGTTTCCATGCTGTTAGAATTTGCGGCAACTTGTGACAAACCCGGATATTCCACCATTTTATCGGCCATCTCGGCTAGCTTCCCAATCGTTCCATCGCAGATTACAAGAATTGTTTTCACGTTTGGCAGCATTCGTTGCAGGAAAAGCATTTTCATTAAGTCGTCCGTCACGTTCAATCCTGCGGCCAGTTCCTGCATTTTGGCGAGGAGATACGTTGGCCGCATATCGCCCTGATCACTGTCTCCGAGAAGTCGCTCCAAACGTCCTTGCGCTGAGACTTGGAAACGAGAAATCAGCCTTGTTTTGACCGCCTCGTACTTATTCTCGTTGGGAGGGTTTGTGACCAAATCTGCTACGTGGCATATAATAGATTGGTCGATTTTCGCGACGATGTGGTAAAACTTCGTGTGATCCCGGACTACGTTGGTAAGGGTAAATTGTGCCTCCGCTTGGGCAAACCACATTACGGGGTCATGGAATCCGGAAGCTGTACTGCAACTCCGGCGGTGAGTGCTGCATTCTGTTGAGGATTGTTTTCGGCGTTAGCCATTTCGATTTATAAGCGACGATTACGTTATCGAATTCGTTTTTTCCGCGTCGGAGTCGCCAATATGGGAACTTTTGTGAGACGGGAAATAAAACAAGAGCGCGACGTAAAACTCAACTTGTTTATTCTTGTCCTCTATAAAAACTGAAGTACTGTACTTTTTCTCTTCGTCGTCATCCTCGTGCCATCCTCGGTGCAGACGTATTTCCAGCGGCACCACACCCCATAAAGGTTTTTTTTTCGGGGAAAAGATTCCACCACAAAAAAAAACAAAGGGAATATTTTTTTCTTTTTGGGAAAAAAACATGTTTTGGTACTGCAACCCGATTCAGCGCTAGACTTTCCAAGATTTGATTTTGCGAATATTTCACCATCGCTAGGTTTTCGTACCGACTTTTTCAAGTGCTCTTATGCAATTAGGAAATTTCCACATGATGTTAAATCGGCTGCGATTTTCTTCCACATTTCTACTGTGAGTTTCGGCATCACTTCATCAATCAACTCGCAACAATTGCACGGCACGTTTCATTAACTATCTCATGAACGGTACTAGCTCTCAACCGATAACTAAATGAAATGGTTTTCTGCGAATCACCGGTTGCCAGATATCTGAAATAAACAAACCAAAATTAGGTTATCCAGAATATTAATATTAACTTTTTTTTAAAAAACACTATTTAAAAGAAACTTTTTGAGCGTGTTAGTAGAACGATTGTGATTGGGAAACTAGAAGAATTTAAAATTAACACTTCATATGATCACTTCCAAAAAAAAAAAAAAAATATTGAAGCACTTTTTCAAAATTATCACTAGTAAACGCGAGCAAATTCCTTTAAATTCCACTAGAGGAAGCTTCTCTTTTGACAGATCGGCCTATTTCGTCTGCGACTTACAGACTTCTTCAGTGTCGAGTGCTCGACTTGAAGGGAACATCACAGTAGGTCTAGTATTTAAATACTAGACCTACTGTGATGTTCCCTTCAAGTCGAGCACTCGACACTGAAGAAGTCTGTAAGTCGCAGACGAAATAGGCCTATCTGTCAAAAGAGAAGCTTCCTCCTAGTTTCCCAATCAGAATATTAAGTATAATGTTCCAATCAGTCGACATATGTTGGTTCTATAGCTAATCAACCCTCACTGGGTCCGAATTGAAAGACGTTCCCCTAGTAATATAACAGCAACCTTTAAAATAATTTAATACGCACCTTAAACATACTGCCAGCCACTTTTTCGGTGTTACTGCGGTTCGGAATTGAGTGTTCTGTTTATGGATGCATCGCTCGATTTTTTTCAGTATGGAATTGAAGCATTCTTCTGACGGAAATATTTCCAGAATTTGTCTTCATCGTTCACCGGTTCCTTATATAAGGTTAAAAATTCTCCTTCCGTGTGCCGCTTACTTCAAGCATCGTGTACCCAGAACCTTCTCCTCTTCTTCGGAGGTTCAGATTTTCCGTCGTCTAGGGCTATTGCAATCACAGCCACCGCTATTGCAATCGAAAACCACGTCCTGTTGCTCGCTGATTCAAAACAAAACAAAAAATACGCACTCAAAGCTTCCCACTAAAAGATTTTTTTGATGCATAAAATGTTGACTGATTAAACAATAACAAATGACGTGCGTTGATATGTGCGTGCTTTCTGTTTCATAGAATCCCGGTACAATCCCGGTACAGTGTGAAGTGTACAAATCATACCGGCCTTTTTTTTTAGATCCGGTACGGCCTAATGTGAATGGCCCTTAAACCGGACGCCAAGCAGATCCCCGGCCTGGAGTTTTCTGTCGGCAAGTTCCGCCTGAATGTTCCGGTCAAGTTCCGGAAGAAGAAGGCCGACAAATTTGCCAAGAATTACTTGGTGTGGCAGGTGCTCAGTGCGTGCGGCAAATCCAGCAAGCCGTACATAACTACCGGCACCATCAACGTCCAAATATATAAAGAAGAATGCCTCTAGAAACGCCTGCTGCCCTTCCTCAGGTTCTACGAAGGTGACATTCTGTTTTGGCCGGATCGCCGAGGCACCGGTGAAACCGGTGAAACCGGTGATGGAGTGGGAAGAAGTAAACGAAGTTGTTGAATTTAGCCTAGGAGAGGAGGTTGAACCACTAGACCAGCTATGGCAAATCATGCACGAATATGGATTTCCGGAAAAACTGACGCGGTTGATCAAAGCAACAATGGATCGAGTGATGTGTGTCGTCCGAGTATCAGGGACGCTCTCGAATTCCTTCGAATCTCGGAGAGGGTTACGGCAAGGTGATGGATTGTCGTGTTTGTTGTTTAACATTGCATTGGAGGGTGTGATTCGACGAGCTGGGATAGACACGAGTGGCACGATCTTCAGGAAGTCTGTCCAACTATTTGGCTTCGCCGACGACGTTGATATCGTAGCACGTAACCTTGAGACGATGGCGGAAACGTACATCAGACTTGAGGCTGAAGCTGGTAGGATTGGGCTTGTGATTAATGCGTTAAAAACAAAATACATGAAGGGAAGAGGCTCACGAGAGGACAATGTTAGCCTTCTAGCACAAATTCAGATCGACGGTGATGAAATCGAGGTAGTAGACGAATTCGTGTATCTGGGCTCATTGGTGACCGCCGATAACGACACCAGCAGAGAAATACAAAGGCGCATTATGGCTGGCAATCGTGCCTACTTTGGACTCCGAAGGACGCTAAGATCGAACAAAGTTCGCCGAACCACAAAGTTGACCATCTACAAGACATTAATTAGACCGGTAGTTCTCTACGGCCACGAAACATGGACATTGCTAGTGGAGGACCAACGCGCCCTTGGAGTCTTTGAACGGAAGGTGCTGCGTACGTTCTACGGTGGAGTGCAGATGGAAGACGGAACGTGGTGGAGGCGAATGAACCACGAATTGCACCAGTTGCTGGGAGAACCTCCCATCGTACACATCGCAAAAATCGGTCGACTACGATGGGTTGGGCATGTCGTAACAATGTCGGACGACAGCCCTGTGAAAATGGTTCTCGAAAACGAACCGACAGGTACAAGAAGAAGAGGCGCGCAACGAGCAAGGTGGATCGATCTAGTAGAAAGCTGGCGAGGTACAGCCATGGACCGATTACAATGGAAACAACTTCTGTGTACAGCAGAGGCCACACCGGCCTTAGTCTGATTGTTAAGGTAAGGTAAGAGGAGGTTGAATAAATAAACTTTGCAAAAACATAGCTTGTTTGTCCTTATTAATTCAGATATTCAAAAATATAAGTCATAAATTTAATTTTTGGTAATCATTTTGGTCTGTAAGCATTTTTTTTTCTTTTTGAGAACAATCTTTAAATTACGTTACTATCATGTAATGGAAAATAATGACATTGATGTGTTGCCGTGGTGTTTCATAATTTGGACTTTAGTGGCTTATCAAAAACATTGAAATTGCGTTATAATTAAAATTAAACAAAATCTTTTCATCCCATTTGGCAACTTTAATATTCTTTTGGTTTTCACGCTGATCGTTTTCCCAACATTCAATATGGATTCGCTCCTACAACCAGTTCTTGCGTTATATCCATTCCGATCAACTATTCCCAATATGATATACTGTGTAGTAAGTGGAATATTAAAGTTTGGGAAAATTTTATTAGAAAAATATGGTTGGACAAGGTAGTACACCGTTTCAAAATATCTGATTCAATGTGATTTAACTCTACATTTGCTAATAATTAAGATTAAAGAATGCTTCATTTATTTTAAGAACCAACTTTCTACTAGAAGTTGGTTATTAGAATAATATTACGACATATCATTAAACACTGGCCGAGTATATGAAATATCAATTTCATTGGCTTCGAGCTGAGAATTTATTTTTAGTTAATTAAATCATATTACGCTCAATCCATGATCCGTAATCACCTTATCAGCAATAAAGTTGAACCTACGCCGACAAAACCGTTTCTTCCATTAAATAGATCAAAGCATGGAATCCAGCCGATAAAACTTCTCCTTCCGAACCATTTCCTGCTAATTTCACCAGGCAGTCCACTCATCATCATGATAGGTCATCATAGTCTTTTTTTGTTACTACGCTCCGAAAGAAAGTAGCTGGAAATGCTTCCGCTTCCGATGAGTTCCTCCAACAGCCTGCAAGTACTAACTCGCCGGAAACAACCCCAGCCATAGTTTCACAGTGGCTCTAGTGCGAACAAAACGATTTATTACGATAATTTATGTTTGCTGAACTCATTTATTTGATATGCACACTGTACAAACGTGTTGAAGTTTTAAATTAATTATTCCGGCCAGAAATTTCTTTTTTTTTCCTCAATTTTTCACCCCCAAACCGGCGTCCAACCGGAGGGAGTCCAGAAATTGCTTGATCAGTAGGGTTGTTCCAATAGTAGATATGACTTGATACTTGTATCCATTCTTTTCCATTGAGTTTATGGTAACACAATATTAATACATTTGAATATCACGAAAATAACCAAGACCTTTCTCTTGTGGCCACATCTCTTGTGAACGAAGAGGTATAATTACGATAATGACAGCAGCAGCAGCGAGCACCACTCGGTATCATTTAAGAGTGCTTGATGACTCAACTAGAACTCGAAGGAAAAAGCTGCGGACGAACTTCTCATTACATTGTTACACCCACCGACGACCATGAAGTGGTTTCGTTACCAACGAGGGGCCTCTGCCAGGGTTTCCCCACCCACGCTTGACAGGCAAAAAAGTGCCCCTCGAATTAAATTTAGCGGAAAACTGTTGCAAGAGTAAAAGTTCGTCTGGAAGAGGATACAATATATTTGAATAAAAGCTTTTGAATTCCCCCTTTCAAGCTTCGGCGAACAGAGTGGAAAAAGTAGTGAGAACTTTTCATCACCCTCCCGGATGCAACGGTCATGCATTAAACTGCATCGAACAAATGCCTCACACTTTCGCATCTGCTCTAATTATCCTGCATGCAGAGCAACTTTCAACTGGAATGAATTTTTCAAAATATCTCTCTGAGTGGGAAGCGTGGTAGCAGTTCGAACGTGCAATGAAAAATTCGAATGGCTGAAAACTTTTCACGTTTCCGCAAATGCAGCTTGGTGCTTGGGTTTCCGCCACAATGAATCGGAGTGATAATTCAACCATCGCATCCAGTGGGCTTTTGTTGCTATTTGAGAAGGAAATTCCCCGTGGAATTCAACCTTTAAAATTCCACACACACATTGCGGGCGTTGGAGTTTGGATTTTAAAGATGAGGTTGAACCGGTGTTTCAATTTACTTAGTGGAATTTCTAGGTGAATCTAAATTCCACCAACCATAATATCGTTAGCTATTTATTCCTCCAGGCGGAAGGTGGAACATGCGCTAATGGGCAGTAGCGTAGCAAATTTTGCAAAAAAAAATGCTTTCCCAGTAGCGAAAATATTTACGTTTTGCATTCCTCGTCAAGTTTTGCTATTGCCGTGAGCAAACTCGATGAAAAAAATAACTGATCCGTAGGGCTGTATGATAGACCTTTTTTTCTGTCGAGTCAAAAATGTTGCTAACTAAAACGGATAAAGGTTCAACATCGTTGTCGTCCATTAGTGGAAAGTGGGCTACTTTCTGTTATTATATATTCTGTTATTTTTCCCAGAAGATCTAAGTGCATTAGAACATGACAATGGACATGACTGACCGCCCGAGCTTGCTACTCCGTTATTGTCAGATCAGCTGTAATTACACAGTGCACCAACAGGTGATGATTGGGGCTAACATACTATACAGGGTGCGGCAGAAAATAATGCTAAAATGTTCAAACTTGAGTATTGGGTTAATTCGTGTAGCTAGTGACTAATTTCTGTCGAAAGTGTATTTGTTTATGTTTACTTTCAAGTGCTGCATCCAAACATTCTATTTGTTCTATCGCAAATTTGTCAAAATGTTCGCGAAAGAAGTGATCACCAGTTTGTTGCTCGCCCAGAAGAAGCCGAAAGAGGTTGTCAAGGTGGTAGGGTGCCATTTGGCAACAGTTTACCGCATAAAAAAGTCCCTGCAGGATGGTCCTCAGCAGCGGAAGCCGGGAAGCGGACGTTCGCGCTTTTCACGCACGCCGAACGTGATCCAATCGGTCCGTGCAAAAATTGCTCGCAACCCGGTGCGTTCCATAAGAAAACTTGCAAAGGAAGCCAATATTTCGGAGAAATCCATGCGAAGAATCCTCAAAGAAGACCTGCATGCATCTTCCAGAGCCAGAGTGAAACGCCACTTGATTACGGACCGGGTCAAGGAACTACGAGTGACTCGTTCCAAGAGATTGCTTTCCTTGCTGAAGAAGGAAAAAATGATAATCCTGTTCTCCGACGAAAAGCTTTTCAGCATCGATTTTGTGGCCAACAGCCGCACGGACCGGTTCATTTCACCGCAAAAAATGGAGAACGTTCCGGAAAAAGTGAAATTTAAATTTCAAACCAAACATCCGGCTGGTGTCATGATATTTGGCTTGGTGGCGTCCAAGGGTTTGAAAATGCCACCTGTTTTCATTGATGCTGGAGTTAAAATCAATACCGAAGTGTATATAGGTATTTTAGAGCACCAAGTGCTTCCCTGGGTGAAGGCCAACTTCTCCGAGGACCAAAACGTTGTCCTACAGCAGGATGGAGCGCCGTGTTACACGTCCAATCGAATCCAACAATGGTTGAACGATAACATGAAGTTTTGGCCGAAGGATTTGTGGCCCCCTAGCAGTCCAGATCTTAATCCGTTGGATTATTCGATTTGGGCATATGTTGAAGCACGAGCCTGCAAAACATCACACACAAGTGTGAAAACCCTGAAGTCAACCATAACACGCACATGGCAGTCAATGTCGGAGGACTACGTTCGAAAGGCATGCTCTGGCTTCCGGCGTCGGCTCGAGAAAGTTATTAATAATAATGGAGGACACATTGAATAAATTTAAAAGGACTTTATAGGGATAACTTCACTAGAAAATGTTGATATTATTGCTTGAATTTGTAGAAAAGGGATTTGAAAGAAATAGAACAAATTTTCGCATTATTTTCTGCCGCACCCTGTATCTTTGTGTAGCTTCTTAGAACCAACTGAATGGGGCATAATCTGAAAACAAAGATTAACAGGAATTCGGCTTGTTGTTCACCAAAACGAACCCTACTGCCAAATCAACTCTATTAAGGACTGTTTCGTTAATTATGGTTACAGAGAAAGCCGGGTTTTTTCGGTTTGTATTTCTTGTTTGGAGTGTAAATTACAAAAATAATGTTTGTTCAGTATACAATGATCAAATAACAGTTATATTTATTTAGTTATTCGTTGACTTCAACAGGTCACGCAATTTTTTCTTAGTGTTCCTCATTAGGTTTTGGACAACTGTTCCATCGATGCTTCTGCTCACATTTACCCAATCCTCTTTGAATTTTTCGACATCAGCGGCTTCCTTCCAAAGATTTTGCGGACAATTTGTAGGATTCATCGCCTTCTCTAAAAACTCGCGTTTTCGCGATACCAGTCCATTATAGAACGCACATAATGGCATGGCGCCAAATCAAGCCAAAACAGTGGAAAGCAATCTGGGCTTCAAATGGTGAGTTGACAACTTCGAAGGAGGGTGCAACCGACCTCCGGTCCTCACAAGTTCCTACCTCACGCCTCCACGAGTCATATGGTCACAAAAGACTGCCAGCTGAAACATGGAGACGCTGGTTGGCGTAGCCTGGGCAATGTTGTCAATCTGACAATAGCGAAGTGAGGGGGTGAGACTGAAGATCGTGTACATTTAAATCATATTGTGTATTTTCCATTCTCATTTTAATAATAATTTCAGCACGCTTTAGAATCATCTTTGCATTCCAAAACCATGTAAGACCCTGGAGCAACATGACAAGCATAAAAGGCTCAATTTATTTTTCATGAAATTATAAAAGACGAAAAAAAAAATTATTTTCACAAAATTCATAAGAGACTGGCATGTGCTTCTAAGCAGTATAGGATTATATTTAAATATTTTGTTTAGTGGTATTATTATTAAATAAGCCATTTATTTCAGAAAACATCAAACTGGACTCTTCGATTACTCCAATTACTATCTTTGAAATGTTACTAGAACAGTATGAAGAAAAAATATTACAACTTGTCTTATAAAATAATATTTTTTATTGAAATTTCATCTTTGATATTTGGAATGATCTAGACTGTTTCAGCTTTTTCAGGACTAGGAGGATATTAATACACATCTAATTTTTATTTAATTTTCAATGACAATCCATTGGATGTCAGGAGATGGAAACGGAGTCGGTGATAGGCTTTTGCAATTATCATTGAATGTATTTTTCATTACCGTTTTGCAAATGAACATTATACCAAATTCGAGCGGATATGATTCATACAGCGCTGTATTCATTTAGCTTGTGTCTGATTTTACAGTTCAATCTTTGTCATTACTTTATCATTACTCACAATATTATTAAATTTGATAATTGTGGTTTTATGATTTTACTTCATAGATGAGGTTATATAATTAGCATCAAGCAGCAAATAGTGACCAGTAAATAAGAGTAAAATAAAATGATTAAATTTCATTAGCTGTAACAAACTTTTTCAGGATACCTCAAACCGAGATTTTGGTGAATTGCTGCTATCGCTGAAAAAAACGAAAACGTGCTTAAGCGCGAACTACAGAACTCTACACTTTAACACTATAAAACCTTTTTTTGCATTTCAGGATCAACCCAACGAATATCATATATAATTGATACGAATGCTTGTAGTATTTTTCATTTACATAAATATATACACTATTATTTAAATATTTCATGGGAATGGGAGGGACCATCAGGGCACCCGATCGAAGCACTCTGGATGGGGAGAGTGGGAATGCCAACTCCCCATTGCTAACAGTTTGTGAATAGAGGGCGGGCTCTTCTCCCCGCCCATTGGGGCATCCTCCTGTTAGATAGCTTGCTCTTTTGACCAATTGTTCAATCTTGTTGTTGGAAGGAGATTCTTTATATAGCTGTGGATACATATAAGTGATGTTGCCTATCGATCCACCCAACCCGTTTTTGGCCCTTCATACATCGGCATGATTAGGATAATCAGTGGTTATTAAAGCTTGATCAAGTCTAACAGATAGGAGAGCCCATTGCTGTCGGACTAGTTTCCGTGCTACAATGGGTGGTAGTACATATCATACATCATACATCAAATCCATATTCGTGTTGCCATTTATCAACTTATGCTAACGATACTTCTATAATGGCCAAAAGAAGACAGACTAGAGTAACTGTTAGGAATCTGCCAAACTTCTTCGATATAATAACAAATTACAAGGAAATCTGGAAACACAAAATCAACAACAGTAGTTTTACTGTACAAAAGTTTCCAGAATTACATGTAATTTATTATTATATCTAAGTAGTTTTGCAGTCCACTTTGTTGCCATATAATAACTCAGACAGATTTAAACCACCTAGAAACTGCAAAATAGCAATGAACTTATTTTCAGAACGCAGGTCGAAAAAAACCAAACCAAATGCCAAATACTCTTAAAAATGTATACCCATTGATAAGCAAACATTCAAGACTTGAAATTCAAAGCTGCGGTAAACAATCAAATTGTTCTACCAGTTATTTTTTATTGTTCTCCAATTTGGGACTGCTATGCTAGAATGCATAAGAAAAAAATGACAAATCATCCAAATCAAATATCCCACAATGATAAAGAACCAATACAGGTACACAAGTATCACAACTATTCACGAAATAGCTGATATAGGAAGTATTGAAGAACAATTAACGAAAATAAAGCAATAAATCATAACAAAATCGAAAATTTCAGAATATGGAATAAGACGTGGATTGTTTCCACAGCAGGTTAAGAAGTAGTAAGCTTAGGTTAAGAAATAAAATAATTCACCACCAATGCATAGCATCCAAACTATAAAACAAAACTGTGATTATGGAAAAAACATCCACATTAAGATGAAGAAAACCAAAAATGAAACCAAAAGCGAATCAAATAAAATGCATAAAAACCGTGATTGTTAAAAGAAACGAAAATAAAATAACATTTAAGAAGAGAAGAAGAGCCATATACTTTATTCGGAGGCGAGGAGTCAGCGTTATGCTAGCAGCTCTGGGTGGCCAAATATTCAGTGGCCTAACTGCCAATGGCCGATCTCATACACGAAAAACAATCCGTAGTGTAATTCATGGCTAGTTCTTAATATCGATAAACCCACTCGTAAACTCGGCGAAACTTTCAACCCGTCCCACACGTCAAAATCCATGCTAGGATGACGCCACAATCTCTGTCTACAGCCACTCGTTGTTCTGCAAACCAGCCCATATGAAATAAGAATTAATTGAATTAATTAAGTTCTTAAACATAAACTAAGCTGATTTTCCGTGCTATTGCTCGAGAAATTTTCTGGACGCACAGTGAAGAGCATAATGTCCAAATAGCCATCTAAATGAAAAGAATGCAGTCCACTTTGATGACCGCTACCAAAATCACCGAAAACTTTACTCCAATGTTGTTATTTGTTGGGAAAATAAGAGGGGACCTTAATAGAGAAATCTACTCTACAAACAAACTCAACTAGCCACATTAAGATTCCAGCCATCTTGAAAAACAACCTACCATTTCTTGTTTCTGATTGATTTCTACTGAAAGATCTAAATCAAACGAACCATTCCTGTGCAGCTCTGCAAAACCAAGAACAATCTATTATTTTCCCCCAAAAAAAATATACAAAAGCCAAAGCGCACAGTGCGGCTTCCAAAGGAAGCAATTTATTGTGCACCTGAAGTCCGCAACAGGACATTTCAGAACGGAAACTGTTTCCCGAATGCACCCCATCCCCATCCCACTAGCAAAAAGGATCACATTTCAAAAATTCAAAATTGTATCCAATTGTGTATGCACGTGTTTCAATTGTACTCAATCGTTCCGGCAATTCGGCAACGGACGGGAATGTGTCGACCAATTCTGCTTTTCCCCGGTGAGCTATCAATATTGTTTCCGAAATGATGTTAGGATCTCGAATTTCCGCACCACACACATACACATTTTAGCACCACTTTTCCGGAGCATCAGTTTTCCGAAACGGGCCATTGGTGAACTGCTGCGGCAGTTATGTGTAAGGAATTTCGTATTTCTGGTCTCTTGTTCGCTGAACCGATATGACCAAAAATTGAATATTCATATTCGGTGAGAATAGTTCATGAATAAAATATTCCAAACGATTTTTTTTTCGGCTCCAACACTTTTATCAGACTTAGCTTTCGGTCACGCTTGAACGTACCGAATTCTAAGGATGACAGTTTTTCTCTACACTTTGTGTGCTTCACTTGAATCATCAAACGGTTTTCGAAAGCAAAAAAGCTGCATTTCAAAACGTCATCAGCATGCATATCAACGTATAACTTCAAGGTTTAATGCCAGGTCACTTCACTATCGGTCCCAAAATTATTCACAACCGAATCCAGCTCGAACCAATCCGTGCGAAAGGACACTAGAAACGAGGATTATCGCCTCCAAATGAGGGTCATTCGTAGGAAGGTGCAACATTTGCACACGTAGCAAACTGCATATAGAGCAACATTTTCCGAATTTGAAGTGCACTTCAATGCAGCCAGAAATTATCCCTCTGGCAATCGAAACTAATAACATCTCATTGAATTTGTTTCCGAAATTTAGCCAACCGTTTGGGGAAACTATTCACCGCAAAATTTCCTACCGACGACCCAACAGCCACGAAGTATTCCCTGGCAAGAGTTTCACGCTGCCAGGCCAAAGTTGCATCTTGGCGAATTGAACTTTGCACAAATGTTGGAAGAGCTTGTGGGAAGTGAACATCTCTTTCGCATGGCAGAACATGGTAGCCTGATACCGAAAAGCGTAAATTAATTTACTATATTAAACGTGACATTTTCTTTATTTATCAAGTTCAAACAATATTTTTCTACTCGCAATTATGGAGATAGCTGGGAGTTTTGATGGATTTGTTGAAAATGTATCGATATATTTATAGTACGTTTGCTGTGTACATACATGTTGCTACATTTCCAAATTCATTCCGCCAATACTAGAATGTATATATCTAAAACAGCAAGATAATGGCTACCATAGTGTGAACCGTACTATATCAAATTAAGAAGATACGGAATGACGTGTATCTTTGGCTATATTTTGTCACTTTCGAATTATTTCACCTCAAGATTTCGAAGATGCAAGACTTTGTAGCAGATTGGCATAGCTGAAACTGTACCTAATCGAACGCTTACCTCAATTGTGAGCACTAGGTGGTTCAAAATATCTATCCAGCTTCGCCCAACTCAATTGACTTCAGACCAGGTCCTGACTCTCCCCCCAAAATCTGAGCTCAAATGATTTCGAACTCGAACTGCACTCTCCATTTGAAGTTTCTATTCCTATAGGAAAACTAAACTCTTTGCTCTCATCCTTCTAACTCTTCAGCTGTTTGACATAGGGAAATGTTTACTATCTGTACTTAGGAGAAATCTTTCCATCAACAACTTTGCCAAAAACTACTGCGCGAGAGAACGTCAAGCTAACTGATTATTAATTGATTTCTACGGCAATAACTTTCGGATATAAGCATGCAAGATAACACTGTTTGCCAGCTGTATATCATAGTAGCCTTGCTTTTTGACGCCATTCCCCATAACAGACGTGCCAATGTTGTCTACTGAGTAGTATGGGAAGCATTGCACAAGAACGTCATCTCGCCAATGAATGAATATCTAATCATGCCAATGGGCATCGAAAAATGGTCTGCAGCAAAGTTAACCCTTAAATGCGAAATGTTGTTTTAAAACAACATACCGGAAAACGCTTAAAAATAAATTAATTCTATTCCTTTTTGGAAAATAATCCAGTGAAATTGTTACACAGACTTCGATGAAGCAGTCGTGTGAACTGGGAGCACTGTATCGAAGCATTTTGTTAGTTTAACAGCAGTGAACGTGTTTAAAAAGAAATTTATTTTCTACTAGCTGAACCCGGTGCGTGCGGTGCTACGCTTGCAACTAAATGAAGGAAAATTTAACATAACTGGCACGTTTATGGGTTTTCTTTTTTTTTGAGAATGAAAAAAGGCGAGGTAGATATCAAGCATAATATTTGTTTTGGACTCAGGATAGGTTAGGTACAACAATGTTAGCTGTAGGTACAAGTGTTTGTATTTAGAAAATAGGATAAATACGGCAGGTGGCGAAGGTTTTCTTTCAGTCGAGTATTAAAACACGACACTGAAGAAGTCTGCACATTGTAGACAAAATACGCGTATCTGTCAAGATAAGCAATAAAGATAGTTGGAATTAAATGGAAATTACTATTCATTTTTCTTATTTTCTAGTTTCATAATGAGTTTTTTTTTCTTGAATAAGCAGGGGTTCAAACTTCTATCAAAACATGTTTCTTACCAGAGAAATACACGTGTTTAAGTAACCTGGATAGTTCTCATTGTTGGTAGAAATTTGTGTTTCATTTGTATGGGAGCCCTCCCTTCCAGAGAGGGGTGGTATATCAAACCACCATACAATCCTTGCCTTCAAAACCCCCCACATGCTAAATTTGGTTCCCTTCGCTTGATTTGTTCTCGAGTTATGCAGAAATTCGTGTTTCCTTTGTATGAGAGACCCCTCTTTCAGTGAGCGGAGGAGTCTCAAATCACCATAGAAATATGTCTTGCCTTCGAAAACCTTCTCATGCCAAATTTGGTTCCATTAACTTGATAAGTTCTCGAGTTATTCAGAAATTTGTGTTGCATTTGTATGGAAACCCCCCTCTTTCCCCCTTTCAGATGGCGGAGAAGTCTCAAAGTTCCATAGAAACATTGCTCTCCTCCAAAAACCTCCAATTGCCAAATTCGGTTTCATATGCTTGATTAATTCTCGAGTTATGCATAAATTTGTGTTTCATTAGTATGAGAGCCCCCCTCTAACAGAGGGCGGAGGGGTCTTAAATTACCTTAGAAACATTTCTTGCCTTCAAAAACCTCTACATGTCACATGTCAAATTTGGTTCCATTTACTTGAGTAGTTCTAGAGTTCTGCAGAAACTTGTGTTTCATTTGTACGGGAGAACACCCCCCCCCCCCCCCCCCTCCAGAGAGAGAGGAAGGGTCTCAAACTACTGTAGAAACATTTATTGCCTTTAAAATCCCCGCCAGCCAAATTTGGTTTCATTTGCTTTATTAGATCTAGAGTTATGAAGACATTTCAGTTTCATTTGTATGACAGCAGAGGAGACCTCTAGGAGAGGGGAAAGGTCTCAAACCACCATAAAAACCACCATTTTTCGCCACCAGAAAACCCCACATGCCAAATTTGGTTCCATTTGCTTGATTAGCTCTTGAGATATGCAGAAACTTTTGTTTCATTTGTATGGGAGCCTCCCTTTCTAGAAAAGGGAGGGGTCTTAAGACTACTGTCTTAAGAACCTTCCCCGTCCCCAAAAAACCCTGCATACAAATGTGCACGCCGATCGGCTCAGCAGTCTCCGAGTTAAATCGTGACAAAGGAAACCCCAACTCATTTTTATTTATATAGATATATAGATGATAATCCTTTAGTATCGTGCGCAGTTAAGGGTTAAAGCTATTTCTCGCTATCACCGATAGCAATCATTTCGCAAGCATTTCTGCAAAAGCACAAAGAGAATGAAAACGAAGAGCTTGATTTTCCCATAGTAGTTCCCATAGAAACTTCAAAAGGTTCGTTCATTTCCAGTTCGCAACCAATTGTGATCAAATTTTGAGAGAAGAGTCAGGACTTAATTTGAAGACGATTGAGTAAGATGGAACTGAATCGATACTCTAAACCACCCTATGTGCATACATATTGATATGGGTCTCTAATCCAAATCTAAAGCTTGAGTATAGTACTTTGATATCTGGATGCAAAAAACTGATCAGTCTTAGAAGAATGTTTATGAAATAAAAATGGTAAGTACTCAAAATGAAAGTAATTTATTCCACTTTAAAGGGAGAATAGCGCAAAGGCATTCCGAGTTGGTTTTGATAAAATCTCGAAGTTTTCTTCGAATGCGACTCATCATATGTTGAACGCTCTGTTGGTTACCCTGAGTGGCCGTTTTTTTTCACCATCTCTTCGGCTCTGATGCATCCCGAGTCACCTTTCCACTCTTCCTAAACTTCGTTTGACAACCGTCCAATATTTCTCAATTGGGCGGAATTCAGTATGTTGCAGGGATTGATATTCTTTTCGAAGAAATCCAACCGGTTCTTTTTATACCACCTCTGGTACCTCTCCGCTGTAGCGGCAGCTTACCAAATCAGGCAAAAACTTTACAGGTCCATTGTGAGCTTTAATGTACGGAAGAATAAATTTTTTCAGGCACTCCTTCTTGTACATTTTGGAATTCATAGCCTTGTTTGTCAAGAAAAGCTTGGTGGGAATACATCCTTCCTTCTTCGTAAGACCTTCATTTCATAATCTGGCAGCCCTGGGTTTCCAAGTAACAATTTTAGTTTTATTACAGCCGTATAGCCGCCTCCCAGATTTGTTGTTAAAACTACATTCAAAACTGTCTTGTCTACCAACACCTCCTCTATGTCACTTTAAAGCCGAAATTTGTACAAAGTGGCCCACTCTATAGACGGTTGTGAAAACAATTTAATAAAACCTTCATAAGACCATAAAGATTTTGAAAATATTCTAGTGATAGATGCTATGACCACTTGAGAACCTTCATAAAACCTATTGGCTGCATTGAAAACCAGCATGCGGCCAAATAGCCCCATCTGTCAAACTTCTCTGTGAAATCGAGGTTGGTTTTTGTTGTTCTGCTTTGTTCGATTCTTTGCTCTTCTGATTCATTTAGCAGTAAAAAAAAGGTCTAGTGTTGCGGTAAATTTTGTTTAATAGCAAAATAAACAAAACAAATGGTGTTTTCTACAGCGTATTATGCTCCAAATTATGTGCGCAATTATATTTATGGTGAATATTGGCACAATAAGAGCAGAAAATTAATGCGCCTCGGAAATTATGAGAATTTACAACAACATAAATCAAATTAAAACAAATATATTCGATAAATTAATCATGAATTTGCTGAAAAGTGCTTGGAATTGGTTGAGATTATCTAAAAGAATGCCGAAATCAGTCTCCGATCTACTGTTTATTTGCATACCATTGAAAATTTGATGCATTTATTTTTCCACATTTCAATTATTTTTTATATTTCAATATGGCGATTGGAAAACAAAATCACAATTCTGCCATAAAGCCAAGTTATCTTTGCAATGACTATTATAAAACTATTTGGTCTAATGGTGACTTCTTTCAATGCCAATTTGCCATTTAATGCATTTACTGGATGCAAAATGGTTTTAAAATGCTTTTTGAACTGACCATAATAAGATAAAATCAATGAGTTCTAAAACGGCATTCCGCAATCGTGTTTGCTTCTCCGATTTCGACAATTCGGTTCATTTTGATTTATCCATGAAGCAAGAGCTTCATGGAATCCCAGAGCATCATCGTCCTATGATTGCTCCGGTAATATTTGCTGCAAAGTTTGGCCAAGTTAATTCCACTAAATCGTTCTTCACTGACGGATCTTTGATAGAGGAGTCAGCAGGCTTTGGTATATTTAATGAAATTTATAGCGCCAATCGTAAACTTCAAGCTCCTTGTTCCGTATATGTCGCCGAATTAGCGGCAATACACTTAACGCTAGAAATGGTTGCCTCATTAACACCGGATCAGTACTTCATTTTCACGGATAGTCTCAGTTCTATAGAGGCTATTCGCTCATTGAGGCCGGTAAAGCACTCCTCGTATTTTCTCACGAAAATACAGGAGCTTCTAAGTGCTTTATCTTCGCGTTATTTTATCATCACCTTTGTATGGGTCCCATCTCATTGTTCAATTCCGGGCAATGAGAAAGCGGACTCGCTTGCAAAGGTGGGCGCTATGGAAGGCGATATTTATGATCGACAAATCGCCTTCAACGAATTTTTTCCTATTTTTCGTCAACAGTCACTCGTCAGCTGGCAGTATAAATGGAGTAAAGGAGATTTGGGGCGATGGCAACATTCTATCATCCCAAAGGTGTCGAAGAAATCCTGGTTTAGGGGGGATGGATGTGGGTCGAGACTTCATTCGTGTCATGTCTCGCCTCATGTCCAATCATTATTCTTTGAACGCTCATTTATACCGGGTTGGGCTGAGCGACAGCAATCTCTGCGAGTGTGGACAAGGCTATCAGGACGCAGATCACGTTATTTGGTCTTGTGCTGAACATCGTGGAGTCAGATCTGAGCTCTATGATTCCCTTCGGGCTCGAGGTAGACAACCCAATGTGCCAATTCGAGATATTTTGGCTATACAGCATTTCAATACAGCATTTTTCGAGTTCATAAAGTCGAAATAAAACCTTTGATAGGAGTAAAAGAAATTTGAGAAACAAGGTTTTAAGATTGTTGTAAACAAGCTGTGTGGGTTCTCATAAACCTGACCTGACTATGAAACCTATTGGCACCTCTTGGTGCCATAATAAAACCAAATTGATTTCAAGTGGCTTTCATAAAACTTTAATAAAACTTAATAAAGCAGGATGATGTTAGAAATGTTACTTGGGTTTGCTCTAATCGTTCGCAACACCTTCAAATGCAACTTCTAACTCTTGCTTTCTCGGAAAAGTATGAGAACATTTCCGATTTTACCAAATTGTTCGCAATTTTTTAACCTGACCACGTCGGATTTTCGAAGAGGGTGTCTAAATTATTTTTCGTTTTGTGGCTTCCATCAAATATAACTTGTTAGAAACAAAATCAGTTGTGACATTCTTTTCAGCAAGAAAAAATCTTTCAAAACAAACTCCTGTCAAAATATTCTAGATCTGACCACTAGGAGTGCTGCAGTAAAATAAACTGTGCGTTCAGATATTGTCCGTAAAAAGAAGGGGAAAGTAAAGAAGGATTTCGTGTAAAATTATGCCTCCTGAAACTGATACTTTCGCAATCCGACAAAAGGTTTGTTTGATTGAATTTATTTTCTCATCTCTTTCAATTCATTCTCATGTGCTAAATGACGCTTGCATGTGTCGGTCACAGGGAATAGAAATTTACGTGACATTTTGGTAGTGTGTAGTTTCATCTAACGATCGACTTGAAAATTCATATAGGGATTTTCACTTCTCAGCACGAGAAAGTTTTCTGTTTTTATGAGAAAAAACTAGTTTAAGGTTGAGCTAAGGACCGGACACACGATGTTTACAGGTGGTACTAACTTCGGAAGCGTTTGCCGAATAAAGGAGTTGATTGGAACTGAAATGTAGAAAATTATTCAATTTTGAAGTGGAGCTTATGTTTGTAGCATGATTTCACACTTTTCAAAGTGACGGCTGATTATTTTAGAAACACTGGGAAATATTGATCCGAAATGGCGCATAGACTCCGGGAATCAATAGATGCCATTATTTTGAAATCCAAAATGTCGGCTTGATACTTCGGAAAAGAGGGGAAATAACTACCAGATACCCCAGAATATGAATATTTTTAACACAGAGGCGACGTTTTAATCACGAAGATCAATGTTAGAGCCTTTTTGGAATTCAAGATGGTGGCTTATGTTTTCAAAAAAATTAAAATATGGTCAAACCCCATAAAATGGCTATTTTTAGAACGGAAAAAGTCATGATACCAAAAATTGACGCAAGAATTGAAAGGTAGAGGCAGCAGTTTGGTTTTTTTGTATTGATTCAGTCCGCGGTCGTCTTTCAAAATACTCCTGATCGTGGCCTGCGACATTCCCAGTTCTTTTGCCATCTTTTGGTCAGATTTATCAGGATTCCGCCGAGTTCGCTCTCATACTCGTTTGATGGCCTCCGGACACCCGATAGTGCGTTTATGATCAAGTCTGGGAGATATTTTCCAAGAATCGGAAAAATGTGCAATGTTTTTGATTAACCCATCCAAAGTTACACAGAACATTGACACGAATTACCCTGTACATCATTTTCAGCTGGCTGAAAATAAGCTTAAATTTTCGGTTGTAGTTTTGACCGAAATGTTGAAACACAGAACTACCCAGGGAAACATCGTTACCCCGAAGCATGCATAAAATATTCCAGATACTCGGTAAATCTTGCAAAGCTGCAAAAAAGTTAAACCATGTTGAAGCTTATCGTCCTTAGAATCTTTAATCGCCGGTCATTATATCAGATAAACGTACGTCCATTAAGAAATACTACCATTTTCACCATAAAAAGCAAAATCCAAAGCAGCAAAATGAAATAATATCACATCATTTAATATCATAACATAAAATAATAAACTGACGTTGTAATGGAAAATAATAATACGAGCCAGCCAGAAGAATATACACAAGGGTCTTTTTTTTAAAACGGTTTGTTTTCGGCGATAAATCCAGAACGGAACAACTTATCGACCCGATTCGAATCACATTTTCCGTTTTGGGTCACAAGTAATCATATGGCAGTTTAAAAAAAAAAAAATCACAATTTTTGGTGTAACTACTCAAAATTTTAAAAACTGTATTTTGACCATTGCATGAAAAGGTAACGCATGCAAACAAAATCGAAGCAATATAAAATGTTTTGTCATGTGCATTTATCAACTCTATTTAGTCTTTTTTTACGCGGTTTCACAGTAAAAGTGGAACGTATCCCCCGTGTAAAAAAAAACCTTAATGTATATCCGTAATTAAGCACGTCGAATGCTTCCGCTGTTGCAGCTTTTATAGGTTAAGGCACTGCTAAGATTAGAATTTATTTTCACAATTAAAGTCAAAGAACACAATAAGCGTAAATACAATATATATCTGACATCCAGTGGTTTGTCACTGAAATTCAAAATTAGATATTTATTTATATTCTATAGTCTTGGAAAAGCTGAAAACAGCTAACAATAAGGGGGAAAAAATTCATATGAGAACGAATAATGCGAAAAACGGAAACTAACTACAAATATAACTACAAAAAAATGAATTTTCCGATAACTCTTGTTGGGTTGGACCCATAAATGATTCTTTATGTTTGAGAAATAGAAAATGAATAATTATAAATTAAGGCTTGCTCGCGACAAAATCTGGACAAATTAAATTTGGAATAAAACAAATTTGCTGTGAGTTCAATCCAAGATGATTTTTTTATTCATTTAATTGTGCATTATTAGTCACCTCAAAGTTACTTTATTAGGCTGCATGAAGAAATTACGAACTTTTGAGTTTTCTTCAGCCATTAGGGTCTGTGCAGACTTCTCTGCAACCGATATAGCTGCTTTTTCCAAGATTTTCTAAAATTTTCCAAATGATGAACAACTTGTTAATGAAGAACCAGCAGAAGCAACAGAATTGAATTTTTTAGAGTAAAATCCCCATTGCCATATGTTTTACATTATGGTAATGGAAAAATAGAAAACCCACTTCGAATTCTTGTTGATACAGGATCGAATTCTTGTTGATACAGGATCGAATTTATTCATCCTAAATTTGCAAAAATCTCTCATGCAGTTCAAACCCCTTTTTATGTTTCATCGGTAGGAGGAGACATTCGAATTGATAGTTTTCCTCAAGGTAAAATATTTGCACCATGTTCCGATGTTATGGTAAAACTTTTTCACATGCCTAAATTAAAAACATTTGACGCAAAAATAGGGCATGATACGCTTAAAGAAATCAAAGCCGTTATTGATACATCAAACGAAAGATTAATAATTGAAAAAATCATGATTTAGTACAACAATATATAGATTTATTCCAACCCCCTAATGAAAATTTGACATTTACTACAAAAGTTAGTGTGGATATACGAACGATTGATAATGAACCAATATTATCCAAATCTTATCCTTATCCTCAAGCTTTGAAAGCTGAAGTTTGCAATCAAATCGATAAAATGTTAGATGATGGCATAATAAGACTCTCTAGATCTCCCTAAAATTTTCCGGTTTGGATAGTTCCAAAAAAGCAAGATACTTCAGGCAAAAGAAAATACCGACTCGTAATTGATTACAGAAAATTAAATCAAAGAACTATAAGTGACAGGTATCCGATTCCTGACACATCAACTATTTTAGCAAACTTAGGTAAAATGAAGTATTTCACAACAATTGACCTTGCATCTGGTTTTCACCAGATTCCCTTGAACAATAAAGATATTGAAAAAACTGCATTTTCGGTAAACAACGGAAAATACGAATTCGTACGTTTACCCTTCGGATTAAAAAATGCTCCAGCCATATTCCAAAGAGTTATGGATGATGTGCTTCACGAGCATATTGGAAAAAGATGTTATGTATACATAGATGACATAATCATAATGGGAGAAACTTTAGAAGAGCAGATACAAAATTTAAAAATAATATTGGAAACATTGCGCAAAGCAAATTTTAAAATTCAACCATATAAATCAGAATAGTTAAAACCTGAGGTTGAATTTCTTGGATTTATTGTATCCAGAAATGGATTGAAACCTAATCCGAAAAAAAATTGAAAGTATTCAAAAATATCCAGAACCCCGTAATTTGAAAGAGTTACGAGCATTCCTTGGATTGTCGGGATACTATAGAAGATTTATAAAAAAATATGCAAAAATTGCTAAGCCATTAACTAGGTTTCTAAAAGGCAATAATGGACATAGACAAATTTCCAAAAATGAATCTAAAAATTTCAATATTTCATTGGATAACGAAGGAAAGAAAGCTTTTCAGTTATTAAGGGAAATCTTATCTTTGGAAGATGTACTGGCATTCCCTGATTTCAATAAACCATTTTTACTGACAACCGATGCTTCAAATAAAGCTATTGGTGCTGTTTTGTCACCAAACTTCAACGATGGAGAAACACCGATTACTTTTATTTCAAGAACATTGTCTAGCACTGAAGAAAACTATGCAACAAATGAAAAAGAGATGCTTGCAATAGTTTGGGCATTGCATACTCTTCGAAATTTCATATACGGTCATAAAATACTAATTTATACTGACCATCAACCTCTAACATATACAATTTCTCCCAGAAATAATAATGCAAAGCTTAAAAGATGGGAGGCTTTTATTGAAGAGCATGATTATGAAATCTGCTATAAACCTGGTAAAGCCAATGTCGTGGCAGATGTCTTGTCATGTATTCAAATTAATTCTTTAACTGCGACCCAACATTCGGCAGAAGATGATGACAGTCCTTTTATTCCATCCACGGAAGCTCCTATAAATGTCATTAAAAATCAATTATTTTTCAAAATTGGAGCAAGATCTAGTTACGGCCTTGTAGTTCCATTTGATAATTACAAACGACACATTTTTATCGAACCTAGATTCTCAAGTACATATTTGAAGGAAGAATTAAAGAAATTTTTGAATCCAAATGTAATTAATGGAATATATACTGATGAACCAATCATGGCTACAATACAAGAGATTTACAGAGAAACATTTAATCCAAGATTGATAAAAGCTAGATTTTCTCAAATTAAAGTGCAAGATTTAAATAACAGAGAAAAACAATTAGAAGAAATTAAAAAAGTTCATAAATTTGCTCATAGAAATGCTAAGGAAAATTCAGAACATTTATTGAAGACTTTTTACTTCCCAGAGATGACTAGATTGATTGAAGAAATCGTTAGAACTTGTAAGACATGCAAAACTGAGAAGTATCAAAGGAATCCACAAAAAAATATACCTCTTAAAACACCTATTCCAAGTCAGCCTTGTGAAATAGTCCATGTAGACATATTTACGTATGATCAAGACAATCTGTTCCTGACATCAATTGATAAATTTTCTAAATATTTGAAATATAGAACAATAGAAAGCAAATCACTTTTAGATGTAATCATCATGTATAATGAAAGTTCATTCAATTCAAATGTAGTTGAACAACGGTTAAGAAATTTAAACATTGAAATATACAAAACTCCGATTAACAGATCTGAGACCAATGGACAGATCGAACGTTGTCATTCCACTTTACGTGAAATTGCTAGATGCATAAAAAAAGAAACACCAAAAATAGACGTACCACAATTAATAAGATCAGCTGTTTATAAATACAACAATAGCATTCACAGTTTTGTTAAAAAACACCCCACACAACATTTACATAGGTGAGACAAATAAAAATTGAAGTATACAAGAAATAGAGAAAAGCTAAAAGCCATGAAAATATTATACATCTATATAATAAAAAGAATGAAAGTATACAAGATAAAAGTTACCCAATTTATGAACCAGGATCTTATGCTTTTGAAAAATCGAAACAAATATCGAAAAGAAAAAGTAGATATAAAAAGATTCAAATTAGAGAAGATTTTGATACATATGTTATTGACAGTAATAATCGAAAAATACATAAGATGAATATAAGAAAGAATTAACGTATAATCAATTATTTTACTTACAGATTTGCAACATGTTTCATACTTTTAATTCAAGGAGAAATACAAATTCATGATCTAAATAAAAACCCATTAGCAATCATTCCTTTGGGTAAAGCAAAAATTACATTAGGATATGTAAGAATCATACAACCAATAAATCTTTTACAGTTACATGATATAATCCTAAAATATGATGAATTAGTGAAGAAAAATCTTTATAATAATCAACTATATAGATTATTGGAAAATAGGAATAATCTGTTATACCAAACATATTTAAAAATTGTACCGCACAACACTTCACAACCCCGTGTAAAACGTTGAGATACTATTGGAAAAATCTTAAAATGGATTGCTGGAACCCCTGATGCTGAAGATTTAAACATAATCAACAAAACAACGAACGCATTAATCGACAACAATAATCAACAAACTTTCATCAATGAAGCTATCAACCCCCGAATCAAACACTTAAATCAAGTCACCAACGAATTATTACAACTGGACTTTAAATCACAACAACAACACGTCATCGACATCAACCTTCTAACGATCTTGTTTAACATAAATGCAGCTCAACATCAAATTGAAGTACTTGAAGATGCTATATTACTTGCAAAAAATGGTATTCCTAGCAGTCAAATCCTGTCCATGAAAGATTATCTACGAATAAAATATGTTCTACAAAGACAAAACATTTCAATAATGTCATTTGAAGAGATGCTTACCAAAACTAGTACACAAATTGCCATAAACAACACGCACGTGATGTATATGCTAAAAATTCCCCAACTTTCGAATGAAACTTACAACTACGAATACATAAGTCCTTTGATTCAAAACCAAAGCAAAATTCACGTTGAATCAAACTACGTTATCACCAATAAATCAAATACTTTCGAGACATCATGTGGTTCATACATCTGCGCCTTCGATCAACACCGACAACTTATCGCTCGCTGCAAACAATAGTATTGAGCAGTGGCACTGTCGACTTAGTACGGTAGAAATATTAGGTGTCGGGAATAAATTATTGTGGTTCGGACACATATTATTTTCACAATGACCGCCGCTTGCGACCGTTGCGCAAAGGCTATCAAGCGTGGCGAGGAAGCCATTACTTGTATGGGTTTCTGTGAACATGTCGTTCATCTGCGATGTGCAAACGTCGACAAGAATTTCGCCAAAGTTTTGTCTGACTCACCCAATCTTCTTTGGATGTGCGATGAATGCGTGAAGTTGATGAAATTAACTCGCTTTCGACATGCTATCACTTCCGCTGGAGACGCTGTTTACGAACTGACTAGAAACCAATCTGCCGCCAATGCTGAACTAAAAAAGGAGCTAGCTAAGCATAGTGAACAAATTTCTCAGCTCTCGAATCGAATTAACTCAGCCACGCCATCACTTCCCACCTCTGATAATCGCCGCGTCGTCGGATGGATAACGATAATTCAGTTGTCAAACCGCTTCTTGGTGGAATCAGACCAATCAACAACATGAGTATCATAACTGTGCCACAACCAACTGTTATGTGTTGGATTTACCTATCGCGATTACACCCCAGTGTGAAGGCGGACGCAGTGGAGAAATTAGCGAGAGACAGTCTGCAATGCGAAACAGTGAAGGCTGTGCGCTTGGTTAAACAGGGAACTGATGGAAAATCTCTGAACTTTATTTCGTTCAAAGTTGGCGTCGATCCAAAATTCCGAACAGCAGCTCTCGATCCGTCTTCATGGCCAAACGGTATTCTCTTCCGAGAATTCGAAGACACTCGTGAAAATAACTATTGGATTCCTGAACCCAGTACCCCCTCAGTTCGCGTCACATCCGAAGAAACTCCTCACCATGCGTCTGCCTCTAAGGAAACCACCGATTGCTGACTCTACGGCAAACACGTCTTAGCAGTAGTACCACGACGCACCGTAGAAACCATTATGGAGACCTCTTCTCAGTTCGACGCAGTCCTGCCTCATGCAGTCATCGTTCATCGGAGTCGTCGTGGACCTGTTGTCGAAACTGTTGAAGGGGTTCTCCAGCCTGCTTACCCAGGCAAGTACTCATTTTTCACTGAACAAGCTCTTCCTGATTGCCTTCCCGCTTGCAGCTCGCGCGCAGTAGACACATCATCAGCTCTGACTATATCGCGTTCTTGCGAGTCATCCTTGCACCATCCTCCAAGACAACCATATCTGCTGTCATCCAACCCGGGACGCCTGACCGAAAGCACTATGGAAGGCCCTGTCGCACCTAGCTCAGTCGCGCCATCGGCCGTTATCGAAAGTCCGTCACAGTCTTCTCGTCCGTGCCATCTAAGACGTCCCGGCCCTGAGTCTAGTTGAGGACAGGGTTTTCCAAGCTACCTACAGTGGCAAGTATCATATCAGTAACGGATTTTCCTGTCCTGATGTGTCTCTTATCCCTAGGATTGCCAATCCAGCGAGAATCAATGAACCCGTCTTAGCAAATGTTTTGATGTACTATCAAAACGTTGGAGAAACCCCAAATTTTTCTCAAAACTGGCGAGACAATAACCCTTTAGCAAATGTTTTGATTACTATCAAAACGTTGGAGGAATCAACAGCTCTCTTGCGGAGTACCAGTTGGCCTTTAGCGATGGATGCTATGATGTTTACGCTCTCTGTAAAACTTGGCTCAACGCAAACACTTCCACCAGTCAACTGTTCGATGACTCATACACTGTGTTTCGTCAAGACCGGTCACCGTCAAATAGTTATAAAAGCACCGGAGGAGGTGTTCTGCTAGCTGTCCGCTCGACTCTCCAATCTCGTGTGCTAAATCCTCCTGGCAGTTTTTCTTTGGAGCAACTATGGATCGCTATCAGCACTGTTAACGCAACTCTTTTCCTATGCATACATACCTCCGGACCGAATAAACGACGAAATTTTGATCGACAAGCATCATGACTCGCTCAATTGGGTAGTCTCGCAATTAGGTCCACGAGACAACATCATCATCCTAGGTGATTACAACTTGAGCACAGTATCTTGGCAGCGTAGTTCTCATGGTCATCTCTTCCCGTTTACCTCTCGATCATCAATCAACCCCGCATCAAATAAATTACTGGACGCGTACAGCACTGCAAGACTTCAACAAATGAATGGCATCACAAATGAAAACAACCGCATTTTAGATCTGTGCTTCTTTAGCGAGGAAATATGCATGGACAGCAAGGCGATGCAAGCTCCTGCACCACTCGTTAAAATCTGTAGGCATCATCCTCCTGTGCAAATGCAAATCGAAATAAGCCTACAACAACGCTATCGTGACACGACTGAAAGCGTTTCTTACGATTTCAGTAAAGCTGATTTCGATGGAATGAACGATTTCTTCACACATGTCGATTGGGACGAAGTTCTTCGAGACTTAGACATTAACCTCGCTGCAACAACGATATCATGCATCCTACCATACGCTATCGACCAGTTTGTTCTCGTCAAGTTCAGCCGTGACCCACTTAAGCCAGCCTGGTCTAATGCCGATCTCAAACACCTCAAAAGAATGAAGCAAGCTGCTCTCCGGCGACACAGCAAGTATAGGACTGACTCAACGAGAGCGATATATATGAAGTTGAACAACGAGTACAAGCAACTCAACAATAATTTGTTCGACGCCTTTCAAGATCGTCTACAAAGCCGAAACAAACCAAAAAGTTTTTGGCGCTACGTGAATGACCAACGAACGGAATCCGGACTACCCTCTACGATGACCAACGGTCTGATTGAAGCCGACTCCTTACCGGATATCGCAAATATGTTTCGCTCTCAATTCAGCAACGTTTTCACCAGTGAACATCTCAATTTCCAGGATGTAGACGCAGCCACCTCAAATGTTCCTCGGCTTACCGGCTCTTTGTCTTAGTTCGTTGTCACCGATGACATGGTTATTTCCGCTGGTAAGGAACTGAAATCCTCCACTGGATATGGCCCAGACGGCATACCATCTCTGGTGTTAAAACGATGTTTGGATATACTGGCAAAACCGCTAGCGTCTGTATTCTCGTCATCCCTCGCTTCTGGTGTATTTCCGGACTGCTGGAAACAGTCGTATGTTTTTCCAGTATTTAAGAAGGGCTGCAAGAGAAATGTTTCGAATTACCGAGGAATAGCTGCGCTGAGCTCTACTTCCAAGCTGTTTGAGCTGATAGTTCTTCGTAAGATGTTCCTCCACTTCGGTCATTATATTTCGCTAGACCAGCACGGTTTTATGCCTAAACGTTCGACAACAACCAATTTGACCTGCTTTACTTCGTACGTGATTCGCCAAATCGAAACTGGTCAACAAGTAGATGCTATTTACACCGACTTATCCGCAGCGTTTGATAAAATGAATCATCAAATAGCGGTTGCCAAATTTGACAAACTAGGCATGAATGACAGTCTGCTTCTCTGGATCCGATCTTTTCTGACCGGACGAAGAATGTCCGTCAGAATAGGAGACAACGTTTCATCTCCTTTCATGGTCTGGTCTGGCGTCCCCCAAGGCAGCCATCTCGGGCCATTTCTATATCTGCTGTACATGAATGATGTTAATTTCATCCTGGATTGCCTGAAACTCTCGTATGCCGATGATTTGAAGCTCTTTTACACGATCAAGAATCCGGAAGACGCATCTTTTTTGCAACAACAGTTAGAAATCTTTGCTGAATGGTGTCGTATCAACCGAATGTCACTGAATGTGTCCAAATGTAATGGTAATTTCCTTTGGCCGCAGACGCTCCCTCTTCCAATTTGACTATGGCTTAACAGGTGTACAACTGCGACGTGATACTACGATAAAGGACTTGGGGATCCTAATCGACTCTAAATTGACCTTCAAGGATCACGTTGGGTACGTTGTGTCAAAAGCTTCGTCGCAGCTGGGCTTTTTGTTCCGCTTTGGCAAAAAGTTCAAGGATGTATATTGCCTGAAGGCTATATACAGCGCAATTGTACGCCCTATATCCTCGAATACTCGTCCGTCGTATGGTCTCCATATTATCAGAACGAAACTCAACGCTTAGAAGCCATTCAACGTAAATTCATTCGATTCGCCCTTCGTCACCTCAGATGGAGGGATCCAATCAATTTGCCAAGTTATACAAGCCGCTGCAAGCTCATTCACCTGGAACCACTCGAGTCGAGACGCAACATGGCAAAGGCATGCTTCATCGGGGATATTCTTCAAGGCAACATTGATTGTGCACCACTGCTCAGCCTGCTGGATATTAACACACGTCGCCGAAACCTCCGAACACATCTGTTTCTTAGCTGTCCTCCTACACGAACAAATTATGGTTTCAATGAACCTATGCGATGCATGTCCCGTATTTTTAACAGGTGCTACCATGTGTTTGATTTTAATGTATCACGAGAAACGAACAAATGTGCTTTTAGACGTTTTTTATGTTAGTCAATGTTGGTTAGGGTTTAGAACATTATTTTTTATGTTAGTTTTAAGTCAAACACGATTGTCATTGGGGTGGGTATTTCACCTGTTGACGAATAAACAAATAAATAAACAGGATCAGAAGCAGCATTCGGAAAATCGATGTGGCAGCCGTCCAGCGGTCATGGACTAAGCTGCGCCGCACGGCGGATCACGGATCATATGCTAATCTTCATTAAGCTAAATTTGAAGACTAAAGTAAACCCTTGATAATAAAATAAATCAGATTAAACTGTACTGCTTTGTAGTTTTTTTCCCGAGCCATTCTTTCCATTCCCGCTATTCCACCCGTTAATCTAAGTGTGCCATTTTTAAGGTACGCTCGACGAACGACGCTCGTGTGACTCGCCTCCGCACCAACACAAGCTGCATCACTGGTTTCACCGCTCTTTGATTTCTGCTGTCTTCACTTGTGTAAATACAATATTTCACTACATTCCTCTTCCAAAGACATTCTATTTTTAACACTTCTGGCACATTTGGTGCTTTGAATCTTTACTTTCCTTAGACACTATTGAAACAAATCTTAGCAATCATTAGGCACGCAAGTTCAATACAAAGCGCACAATTTATTGATAAAATTACTGAACAATGCTCGATTTGTTCATAAACTTAATGCGTGGAATGAGTTTCATAAAAATCAGACATACTTCCGCCCAAACCTGTACGATATTAAAAAAAAATCCCTAGCTGCACTTTCCAAAATATCCAGATCATGCCCTTGAGACTCCCAAATAAAAAAGTGCATCAAGAAATTCCTAACAGAAAAAAAAATCGCAACCGAAACAACCAAGAAATCTCTTACTAGAAGAACAATATTCCTAGCCCCTTAGTTCACCCGATGCTCAGCTAAAATGGTGATAATTCTGCGATTATGTCATCAGATTATGGTTTCCCGGTAGCACCGTCGGACCCGCTGGGTGGCGTAAGTTGGTGCTATTCAAGGCGCTATCAGTTGTGTAGGTAAGGCCATACCCAACCAACAAAATGACGGCCGGCTAGCGGTGGGTGTCCTCATCCCCGTTGGGCGCACTGATGCTCTTATCTAGATGGTGTGTGTGTGTGTGTGTGTGCGTCGTCATCGCAGCCAACAATCTGCTCGGGGGTGGTTGGTCCTGGTCGGCGTGTAAACTTTTTTTTTACCCATCTGCACTGCAGTTGGTAGCTTGATGATGATGCTTGGTGAAGATTTATACCGCAAGATAAGAGCAGAGCGCATTGGTCCTGATCCTGACTGCGAGTGCAGCTGTGCCACTCTCTGTCTTTGCCCTTTTCAGCTGTCGGTTGGGTTGCTGTGAAAATGGCTAATGGCTCTTCCCCGGGTAGGCGGCGGCGATGCTAACGATTAATAAATTTTCCCACTTAATTGGACCATTATCATTAAAGTTATTTCTGTTGTTTATTGCTTTAACTGTTTTCTGTAACCTTCGGCAATTGTTCGAAAATAACTTTGAGTTAAATGAAATTACTAGACTGGCAAGCTAAAAAAGTTAATCAATACTTTAAACTTTAACGCCAACAATCTGTTGCTGATCGTTCTTTGATGATTCAATTCGGATGTTTTATCACAATGACTTGCGTCTGAATTGAAAGTTATTTCTTGCTGGAGAAAAGGAACCTGCAAACTTTTAATTTTCTACTTCGATATCGCCGGCATCATCAGCAAGAAAGCGAGTGAGCGGCGATGGTAAGACGTTATTCAACAAATAATTAAAAGTGGTCACTTGTTTACTGGGACATCACTCAAACTTCGATGCCAGAATGTCAAGATGATTGATGTTGATTATAAAGCACAAACGAGCTCGCGATGCAAGGCGCACACACAATGAGTATCGGTCAAACGAGAGTTGTTGTATTCGTTCACTCAGGCAGAATTGATTGCATGCAAACTGTATTTGCTGAAATTAAAAGAAGAATGAGCCGTTTCCTCATCTAAGTGCATCACGTACAATGTAAAGTTAAAATTATAAATGGACTCATCTTTCGGCTCAACCGAACAGACCACCAACGTCCTAGGTCCATACCAACTACTGAAGCTGAATTATCTACCAGCTCAAAAGCGCTCCTTCATGAAACATGCCTACACTGTGCAGAAGTCTGCAGCAGTCACCCAGTTAGGAGGCCAAATTTATGTCCTCATGCAATTCCAGTCACATTCAAAAATTGATACAATTAATTTGAAACAACTCGTGAGGAGGCAGGGGGCAGGAGCGAGTCCTCTTCTGGTAACTGTAACCTATCCGACACGTTAGCACGTTTCCTCGGGGCCCGGGAGCAAATCCGAAAGTCCGGTTACTGTTGCCTTTGTTTTCGTTGGTTGCGGTCAGATGGGTTCGGAAGCTAAGCGCATCCACATCGTTCTCTTTCAGGATTCAGGACCTCGGACACACCATTTGAAACCAAGTGTCGGTCGGTGTCGGTAGGATGGTGCTGCTCCGCGTGCAACAGTTGGCCATCCTGGTGCTAAGCATGAATATAACAGAACCGATGTCCTTGTGAGCGGTTTTAGGAATACCACCCCAGGTTGCTGGGATCGAGCCCAACTACGGCAGGAACGTGATATGTGATGCTGTAAAATAAACTGCACGAATTTATATTTATTCAATTTAGAGCATTTATTTTTTTCGTTGCCAACCGTCTAGGCTAGGAAAAGCACAAACAAACACAAATTCAGGCTAACACACATTCTGTACGTGCTTTGGTATGAGTGGATAGTGAGGGGCTTGTGCCAAATATATGTATTGCAAAACATTCAAATATCCTTGTTTACGATTTAAGGCATGAGGCTGCCGGAAATGCAATTCTGGTGATATTATGAGGAGTAATTTAATGTTCATGCCATTGGTTTACCTGTAGAAGTGGTTCGGGGTTGCTCGCGGGGGGAAGTCGATCCTATAGCATTAAATTTCCTTGTTGGGCCGTAAAACACTAAATTTTACTGTAACGTAGCAAAGCAGTAGTTATTTGTAATCGAATTTTTATATTTATGCAAGCCTCGATTTGGCTAGGAGTCACGAGATCCGATCATTCCAACAAAATCCCTTTTCCACACAGTGGTTCTTCTTTTATTCAACATACTGACGGAAAAATTCCACAGCTGTTAAATTAAATGCACATTTGGCAAATAGACCATGTGTGTTGTAAAGTCATTTATTTATACTCTACTAGGTTAGAAATTAGAAGGTTAGAAATGCTTTTGAAAGTGACATCTATGTAGTAGTAGAAAAACCAAAATTTCTACGCCATTTTAAAATATCTTCTTTCATAATAACGTTTCAATTTCATTTCGATCTGTCAATTCATTTTTTGTTCCTGGCTCCTCTGAAATATTCGACGTCGTACATGTTTGACCCAGATGAAGCTGTTGCAAGACTGGAGGAAGTCAGAGAATCATGATTACAAATTTGCAGACGATCGGGAAAAACAACGTACACTGGTAAATGAGGCTGATCCAAAACCTCGAATCATACGGAGCACTCGAGATAAGAATGTTTCCTTATACCTACAGGATTACGTGCGATCGGTTGATTCGAGAGATGAGTAAAATCTATACATACATATATAACAATGAATTTCTGTCTGTCTGTCTGCCTGTCTGTCTGTCTGTCTGTCTGTCTGTCTAAACCTTATAGACTCGGACACTACTGAACCGATCGGCGTGAAATTTTGTATGCAAGAGTTTTTGTGCCGGGAAAGGTTCTCATGATAATTTGAGACCCCTCCCATCTCTCGAAGGGGGGCTCCCATACAAATGAAGCACAAATTTCTGCATAACTCAAGAATTAATCAAGCAAACGGAACCAAATTTGGCATGCGGGAGTTTTATTTTTTTTCTAGAAGGGGAGGCTCCCATAAAGGGTGTCCACGATGAAATTGCCACACACAAAATTGATTCGCAAAATTCGAGTTTTCATCCGATTGCCATCAAATTTTCAGGGATTGAGAAATAACTATTAAGCTTCATTTTACCATTTTACTCGTATTTTATTTACAGTCCATACGCAAATGCCCGCACCTTGGCCTTAACCCCGGCCATAAGATTCTGCACAACCTGTGAATCAACCGTTTTTTGCATGTAAACCCATACTTTCTTCAGTTCCTCGACTGTCTTCACTACCTTAGGTCGTTTAAGAAGGTGCTGCTTCATAATCGCCAAGTACTTCTCGATGGGGCGGAGCTCCGGAGTGTTGGGAGGGTTGAACATTTTCGGCACGAAATTGACCTTATTGTGCGCATACCACTTCAGCACGTCCTTGGAGTAGTGGCATGAGGCCAAATCCGGCCAGAAGATTGTTGGGACGTTGTGGGGCTTCAGGAGAGGAAGCAGCAGCTTCTGGAGGCACTCTTTTATGTAGACCTGTCCGTTCATCGTGTCCTGGGTCACGAAAGGTACACTCCGCTTCCCGCACGTGCAGATGGCTTGCCAAACCAGGAATTTCTTCGCAAATTTGGACATCTTCTGAGTGCGGACATGCTCCGGAACGCTGAACTTATCCTTGGCCGTGAAAAACAGGTTGCCGGGGATATGTTTGAAGTCGGCCTTCACATATGTTTCGTCGTCCATGATGCAGCATTCAACTTTCGTCAGCATGTTGAGGTACAACTTCCTGGCACGGGTTTTGGCGGACTTGTTCTGCTTCTCGTCGCGATTAGGGGCCTTTTGTACCTTGAACGTTCGAAGCCCAGCCTTAGTTTTGGCCTTCTGGACAAAACTTCGGCTTAGGTGCAGCTTCTTAGCCACATCCCGAACGGAGGCGTTCGGATTTCGGTTGAAGGCCCCAACTACGCGGTTATGTTTTTTGGTGTTGTACGGAATACTTTTTCCTTCACTTCTGGGCTTCCGATCGGTGGTCAACCGTTCCTCGAACCGCTTAATCACTCGCGACACCGTGGAATTCACGATTCTCAACGTTTTAGCGATGGAACGATGCGAGAGATCCTTGTTCTCGTGGTGAATGCGCAAGATTTTATCACGCACGAGCTGTTCTTTCGACTCCATTTCCGCGAGTTTTGATCACAGGACTTTAAAACTTGCAGGATGTAAATAATGCACTATGAACTAAATCCACCCAAATTTTCATTAAATTCTACCCAACGATTAAAAAGTTAGAGCAATTTCATAGTGTGGCAATTTCATCGTGGACACCCTTTACAAATGAAACAGAAGTTTCTGCATAACTCAAGCACTTATCAAGTAAATGGAACCAAATTTTACGTGTGGTGTTTTCTAGAAGAAAAACGTGTTTCTATGGTGGTTCAAGACCCTTCCACTCTCTATAAGGGGGGGAGGAGGGGGATCCCATACAAATGAAACTGAAATTGCTGCATAACTCGAGGCATTATAAAGCAAATGAAACCAAATTTGGCATGTGGGGTTTTTGAAGGCAAGAAATGTTTATATGGTGGTTTGAGACCCCTCCGCCTTCAAGAAGGGGAGACTCCCATACAAATGAAACCCAATTTTTAGCATAACTCGAGAGCCAATGAACCAAATGAAACCAAATTTGGTATGTTGAGGTTTTTGGAGGCAAGAAATGTTTCTATGGCAGTTCAAAACCCCTCTCCCATTTGAAGGTGGGGGAGGGCTCCTATGCAAAATAAACGCAAATTTCTGCATAGCTCAAGAACTAATCAAGCAAATGGAACCAAATTTGGCAAGTGGAGGCAGGATTTTTATGATGGTTCGAGAACCCTCCACCCTCTGGAGAGGGGAGGGCTCTCATACAAATGAAACAGAAATTTCAACCAAACATGAGAATTATCCAGGCAACACAAACACAAAATGTGTATTTCTCGGGTAAGCAGCAAGTTCCGATAGAAGTTTGAAACCCCTTCTTAGTCAAAAATGGGAGACAGGATACGGCGTAGTTGAAGAGAAATGTTTTTCTATGAAATTCTTCTACACAGAAAGAAAAAAAACATGGTAGAAACTAACGATCCGAGGGTTAAATTCAAAACACAAACACCTACGTTTTATTTTGCAAAAATTACACACATTAGCAAACTAAAATATTTGAATAAAACTCATTCCTAAAAAAAAACATAAAAGCGCCAGTTCTAATAAATTTTAATTCATTTGGTTGCAAGCGTAGCAAGGCTCGCATTAGGTTCAGCTAGTAAGCTGAATCTACAATACTTCACCACATGAATAAATTTATCACCGTTAAACGCATCACATTTATCACATAATCTTCGGAGCCTGTCTAATATCGAATTCGTTTTTGAACCTAGGTTGGAACTAGAGTTCAGTAGATTAGGTACTCTAGTTGGAACTAGTTCCAACCGGCGATTCCCGAACTTATTTTCATTGCATACCTCAATCCGATACGAGTTACAAATAAAACCGTACACTCTGACGTTTGACACACAATAAGCTAACCCAATTTCGATACCCGATCCAGTTTGGAACTGGATCAAAACGAATTCGCTATAAAATTCCGGTTCAGCTGATACTCGGTAAATCTGAAGTATGCAATTATGACTTCAAAGTAGGCACTTTGCTTGAAGACTGGAATTATGCATAAAATGCCTAAAACGGTTTTATGCAAAAATGCCTAAAGAGGTTATACGTCAAAAAGTGAATAAATTCGAGGCATTTTGCAGCATGTGAAAGAGATTAGAAACTATGCATTTTAAGAATATGATTGTGTGTAGAAACTAGTCACTTTTTGAAATGAAGATGGGATTAGACCTGTGCGCCGATCTGTTTTGAATCGGCGGCGGCGTGTATGGGATTTTTAAACGGCGGCGGCGGCGTAGCCGGCGTCACGCCGCGGTCGTCCTCGGCGGCGGCGGCGGCGGCGTGAATCGGCGCGGGCATAAATTATACCCTCAACATTTCCTTATGCTTATCCCTTTTAACTGTTTGGCTTTCTCGTGCACTGTAAAGACTATAGGATCACTCAAAGTCTTATGAATTGACGTATGTATGTGTGTATTTGTATGTATGTGTGTACAAAGATATGAGACTTAACATTATAGAATTTGTTCATAACAAGTCGACGGGGAATTTGGCTTGTCTTTATTACTAAAATTTACCTAAACTGTTTTTTCAGCTTTCAGAGTTCAATTGCCAAGAGACTCTGCACATTTCATAACTGTCGTGTACGAAAATTGTTTAGTTTAGATCTTCACGAAGATGGCGAGTCAAGTTTTCAGCGCTGGCAGAAATCAAATACGATTTCACGGGGAATCTATTTATAATAAATTAACGAATGATGATATATTCAATAAATAATATTTTACTTAAGACATATTACAACAGAAAAGTAGATTATAAGGCTCTGATAAGACACTTTATTAATTTTGTACCCTGATTTTTAATGTACCGTAGAATAGCAAAGTCTTGAAATATAAAAAACGCAATGGATGGAGCTAACGAAACATCTTTCAATTGTAATAAAACTTAAAACTGCAATAATTCATTTATTCTGAATATCTAAAAATTGAATAATCTAATGTATTCAAAAAATAATTTAATATCTTATCTAAAAATCTTAATTCCAGTTCTATCCACTTCCAGTAGTCTAAAAGTCTAAAAGTCTTAAATTCTAAAAATCTTAAAGTCTAAAAATCTAAAAATCTAAAAACCTAAACATCTTAAAATCTAAAAACGAAAAATCGAAAAATCGAGAAATCTGAAAATCTAAATATCTAAATATCTAAAAATCTAAAAATCTAAAATCTAAAAATTTAAAAATCTAAAACTCTAAAAATCTAAAAATTTTTGATATAAAATTCTAAAAATCTAGAAATTCAAAAATCCAAAAATACAAAAATCCAAAAATCTAGTAATCTAAAAATCTAAAAATCTTAAGATCTTAAAATCTAAAAATCTTAAAATCTAAATATGTGAAAATCTAGTTAAAATCCTAAAATAAAAAATCTAAAAATCTCAAATTCTCAAAATCTTAAAATGTAAAAACTTAATTATCTAAAAATCAAAAAATCAAAAAATCTAAAAATCCCAAAATCTAAAAATTTAAAAATCTCTGAATCTAAAAATCTAAAAATCTAAAAATTTAAAAAAAAACAAAAAATCTAAAAATCTCTAAATCTAAATTTCTTAAAATCTAAAAATCTTAAAATTTTAAAATCTTAACATTAAAAATCATAAAATCTAAAAATCTGAAAATCTAAAACTCGAAAAATCTAAAATTTTTATATTTAAAATTCTAAAAATCTAGAAATCCAAAAATCTATAAATACATTAATCCAAAAATCTAGTAATCTAAAAATCTAAAAATTTTAAGAACTCAAAATCTAAAAATCTAAAAATCTATTAGGTGTATTCTTAGAAAATGTCTTTTTTTTTTGCAAATTTGATGCTTGATTGTGAAAAAATGGTTATACATTTATTGTTCAAAGTATTGGCCATCGCTAGCTATAACTTTTTCCCATCTTTGTGGTAGTTGACGGATACCCTCTCGGAAAAATGATGCTGGTTTGGCGGCTATCCACGAATCGATCCATTTTTTGACTTGGTCATAATTACGGAAGTGCTGGTCAGCCAGGCCATGTTGCATCGATCGGAAGAGATGGTAATCGGATGGCGCAATGTCCGGACTATATGGCGGGTGGGGTAGGACATCCCACTTGAGCGTTTCCAAGTATGTTTTCACCGGCTGTGCAACATGTGGCCGAGCATTGTCATGTTGCAAAATGACTTTGTTGTGTTTTTTAGCGTATTGCGGCCGATTTTCACGCAATGCACGGCTCAAACGCATCAGTTGTCGCCGGTAGACTTCGCCCGTGATGGTTTCTTTTGGTTGCAACAGCTCATAGTAGACCACACCCAGCTGGTCCCACCAAATACACAGCATGATTTTCTGGCCATGAATATTGGGATTGGCCGTCGATGTTGTGGCATGACCGGGGTATCCATACGTTGCCTTACGTTTTGGATTGTCGTAATGGATCCACTTTTCGTCACCAGTCACAATTCGATCCAAAAAACCCTTCCGTATGTGCCGTTTAAGCAGCTCTTCGCATGTGAAAAAACGGCGCTCAACGTCTCTCGGCCGCAATTCGTATGGCACCCAATGACCGACCTTTCGAATCATTCCCAATGCTTTCAAACGCTTACTAATGGCTGGTTGGTTAACTCTCAATGCTGCTGCAAGTTCTTTTTGCGTTTGTGAGGGGTCTTGGTCGAGCAAAGTTTCCAATTCGACGTCTTCAAACTTTTTGACCGGGCCGGGGCGTTCCTTGTCTTCAGTGACAAAATCACCACTTTTAAAGCGTGCAAACCAACGTTGACACATTCGAACGTCGATTTTGTAGTCCGGGTATGTTTCGGAGAGCAATTCACATGCTTGAGATGCATTTTTCTTCGAATTAAACAGGAAAATTAAAACTTCCCGCAAATGCTGCTTTGATGGCTCGAATTTCGACATTTTTCGGCTTCACAAAAACTTGTTTACTTTCACTAATGATGCGTAACTTACACTGAAATAACTAGAGAATAGAATGAAGTTTCGGATGTGATAGCTGTCAATGTCAAAATTCATGTCAGAACAATAGATATGAAGTTGTTTGCAAATACGACATTTTCTAGGAATACCCCTAATAAATATGTGAAAATCTACTTAAAATCTTAAAATAAAAAATCTAAAAATCTCAAATTCTCAAAATCTAAATATGTAAAAACCTAATTATCTAAAAATCAAAAAATCAAAAAATCTCAAAATCTCAAGATCTAAAAATCTCTTAATCTAAAAATCTAAAAATCAAAAAATTTAAAAATCTTAAAATCTAAAAATCTTTAAGTCTAAATTTCTTAAAATCTAAAGATCTAAAAATCTTAAAATCTTTGCATCTAAAAATCAAAAAATATTAAAATAAAAAAATCAAAAAATCAAAAAATCTCAAAATTAAAAAATCTTAATATTGGTTTAAAAATCTTAATATCGAAAAATTGAAAAATCTTAGTATTAAAATTTTAAGAATCTGAAGATCCAAAAAATTATAGAATTTAGAAGTCTTAAAATCAAAATATCTTGATATCTGGAAAAAATTTCAGGATTTGTAAATTTAAAAAAAAAATGTTGAAGTTTAGTTATCTTAAAATACAAAATCCTGAGACTTAAAGAAAATTTTTGAAACATGGCCACAACATTCTTCTATTTACACTCAGTGAATATTTTGGCGGGTCCTTCCTTAGCTCAGTCGGTAAAGCCGTGGCTACAAAGCAACACCATGCTGGAGGTGGCTGGGTTCGATTCCCGGTCTGGTCTAAGGCATAGGGTATGATGGTACTTGCCACAAAATCATACTTATGCAAAAAATGGTACCTGGGATAGAAAGCTCTTAATTGATAACTGTGCATTTAGAACACTAAGTTGAGAGCAAGCAATAAGTTAATGGCGAAAGCAATAACCTTGAAACGCTAGGAAAGAAAAAAGAATCTTCTGGCAAAATATAAGCGCAAACAGTTTTAGAAAACCCCCTGATAATAATAAAAGAAAACCCGTCAAAGCCATGATTTCTTCTATCTTAAAATCAGACAATAAAAATATAGAAGCAAATATTTAAAAATGTTGAAATAAAAAAAATTAAGAATCTTAAACTATCAAAACCTTAAAAACTAAATTGCTTTAAATTTCATATATATAGGAGCTTAAAGATCAAAAGTTGAATCAATTATTAAAAAGTTCAAAATAAGAGCAGTGAAATAGACCAAACTATCAATATTTTTACAACATTACTACAATCACGTATAATAAAGAATTCCCTGCGCACTGATTTACCGGTCAGTGGTTAGCCAAGTTATTTGATTCGAGATTAAAATTAAAATAAAAACAATTTGGTTTGTTTTGCTAATAGGGTCTTTCGGTTATATTAATGTCGATATATATTAAATCTAATAAACACCCCTTATTTCTACAGTCTTGACTATTCAATGCAAAAATCTGGTATGTCCAATTACTATTAACTTACACTGATCGTTATAGATGGTTTTTGAACTTTTTCACGCCTGACAAAATGCTATCAAGTTGTGGAAATAAGCTCCCGTTCAGACTACGAGCTATATTACTTGATATAACGAATCTTGATATGCGACGACACATGCATTGTTTCCAGTGAAAACTAGATGTACGAACATTGATACCAAGCTACTTTATATCAAGTGATATAGCTCGTAGTCTGGACGGCACATTACATTTCCTATTATTTTTGACAAAATTATGAAAAACCATTCAACAAATTTACCGATTCGTCAAACATGAAGAAAATATGAAAGTTATTTTTTTCAGATTTCTAAACTTTGCCCTTCCATATTTAATACAATTCTTAAGCATGTATAGATTGTTGTGTTTTATTCGCCAGTATTGACTACAATTTTAGTTTATTTCTCAATTAATGGTAGTCTCATTCCACGGGATGTTTTTTCGTTTCGTTAATCCCAGTGCATGTTAAATGTGGCCGGATTTTTTATTTTTCGTTTCGAAATTCCGTCAATCTCACCCCTTTTAAATTTCATTAGAACAGAATCCTTGGACATTCCCGAGGGGGTAGGCTACCTTAACCATTTTTAATTTCAGGACAATCGGAGTTTTGAATCAGAAAAAAGTACACATATGCATGCAGCCTGACGTTACCTTCTGTACCTGAGAGATTCTAAGAAAAAATCATCAATTTCATTATCAATAAAACTTACTTGCCGAATGTTAACGACCTATCGATAGCAGGATCGTTCTCAATACCTCGATCCCTGTCTTCGTGCAAATTAAAACCAGCCTTTTGTTTTACTTCGATTAGACATGCATTGCAAAACACTTTGTCAGGAAGCAGATGACGTGTAAAACAATTTTTGACATATTTTAGTGCACTAAAATTTTTCCACACATCACCAGTTCGATTACCATTATTTGTGGTATCAATATGTACACTCTCGATGGAAATTTTCTGGACCTTTAAGGCGGACATTTTATTATATTTGAATTTAAACTCACTCGCGAAATTGCTGAAAGTCGAAACACGAAAATGTACACTGCAGTTGCTAGAACGAAACGACAAAGCTGATCACCGTCTCATACGCACCCCTCTGGATGGCACATCGCATCGAGATGTCATCATTTGTAATAAAAGCAGATTTTTAAACATAACTGAAAGAATGCAAACGCGGTGAAAAATTTCATCGGCGTGCCTCAAATTGCCCGGCGGCGCGGGCAAAAAAATGCAGCGGCGCGCCGGTCGAAAATAGTGGCGGCGGCGGCGCAGTAAAATCGTCAGCGGCGGCGGCGTGGCGCGGCGGCGCACAGATCTAGAAGGAAAAAAAAAGAACCGCTCTTATAAAAAAAAAACACGATCTTTTTTTTTTTTCAAAAACACACCCTCCCCCCATATCTCACAAAACCCCCCCCCAAAAAAAAAAAAAAAAAAAAAAAAAAAAAAAAAATTTTTCTCCCCAGAAAAATTTTTTTTTCCCCAAAAACCGAGATTAAAAAAAAAACCCCCCCTTCTCAAAAATTGCCACACAACTGCCCCCAAAAAAAACAACACTAAAAAAAAAAAACTCGATTAGGTAATCAAATTGTCTCGAAAATAGCTGAATACACTCAAAAATAGAACAAACCTGTAATAGCATAAAAACAAACCTTTTTACTATATGCCAAGCTTAAACCACAGCCATTCAATCTTGAATCTCAGCGCGTGAAAAATTCCGCAACCGTTAATTTGAAAGGAATAGCCAAATGACAATAAACAACTAGAAAAATGCAAATCTGTCAGTTTTGTTGCCGCTATGTGGCATCTAATTGCACGTCAAAACATCGTGTCAATATTGGGTGGAGTGTGGCGAACGTCCGCGTGAAATGTTGACATGCTAGCAGATGCCGCAACTTCGCCACATCAGTGGGCACCTCGACTAAGTGAACTACGTGACGTTAGTGAAGAAGCTATTGCTAACGCTAGCGCTTGCTAGCGATTTGAAAATTTACACAAATCTATCGATTAATTTTGTTCTTGCTTAAACGTCTGTCTGTGCTTAAACTAAACGTGATTGAAAAATATAATCTATTTATGATTATTAGTTATACATTCTTCTATGGAGGTCATACTAATCGAGTACACCTTGAACATAAACGAAGTTGGGGCCAACTAGGCAAAACGCGGTTGGTATGGATTTTCTTTTATCTGAGTGTAGAGCTTGCTAAATTAACAGAATAATGATTCGTTTTTGCTCAACGTATACAATGAAATAAATTCACAAAAAAGTAGGCTCAATGATGCTTACCATTTTTCGAGATACCACAATCTTTTTTGTTGAAGAGCTGTGATGTGTGGCATGACCTTAATGCAGTATGATGCTATATGAGTATGTCTTATTTGTATAACAAAAAGCAACTCGACATACGACAGTCGACATCGCAACGGCGACAACACTACTGGTAACGAAGTAGTTGGACAATTCAGCCCCTTTCGTGTCATAACTTGGTAGAGGTAAGACGTGCGCTTTCATCTCAGCGGATCCGGGCTTTGTCTAATTTCGATAATGGCGGCAGAGCGCACACAAGCCATTTGAAGTTTACGTGTCAGTGTATTGTTTTACATTGGAAAAATCCGAATATCCTGCAGTGATTAAATTCTTTGTTTTGGAATCAACACCAGAAATCATAGCGAAAATACAGGATATGGTTTTGGAAGATCATCGATCGACTGTGGATTTGACAGCTGACACCATACACGGAGAAACCAAACTATCCAAAATGAAGTGTGATAGTACTCAAAACTAAGTACTCTGATACGACTACTATTTTGGATATAATTTTGTTTTCACCGGTAGGTAGTTTTAACTCAATCTTAAAGTTAAATTGAAAAAGTCAATTTTACGCAAAGCAAGGTATTTTAAGAGTAGTATGTTTTCAGTATACGTGCGAGGCGCCTTCCATGAAACAATCCAAATCGGAGTGTTGGGCTGCCACTTTGCTTTGGCTGAAAATTTTTGATCGCCATTTAATGAACAATGGTGCTGTGAGGCGGAAGCAAATTCGTGTTTCAGTTTAAAATTTTACGCGTTTATGGATATGGATATGGATCAATTAAGTAAAATTCTGGATTTGGAAACCCCGTTACAAAAAATTTACCGGTAAGTGTAATTATTTCACTTATTCGATTGCTTGGGTCTACCACCATGATCTTGAATCAAAACAAGAGGCTAAGGAGTGGTGTGAAACAGGCACTTTGGCTCCGAAGCAAGTTCGTGTCCAGAAATCGGCCAAGAAGGTGTTTGCGTCAGTTTTATGGGATGTAAAAGGAATTTTATTGATAGCTTATCTCCAAACTGGTAAGACATTATTTTATTTAAATAGCCATACATCGTATTTACGATATGACTTCATCTACAACATTTCGCCAATATACTCGGTCTATGGCTGCCTCTCTCCAACCTCGTTGACGACCCACACTCGCCAGATCCTGTTGCACCTGGTCCGCCCATCGTGCTCGCTGTGCCCCACGCCTTCTTGTACCGGCCGGATTCGAGGCGAACACCATTTTTGCAGGGTTGTTGTCCGGCATTCTCGCAACATGCTCTGCCCACCGTATCCTTCCAGCCTTCGCGACCTTCTGAATGCTCGATTTGCGATTCTTTCTGCTGCGGTGATCTCCAAGTGTACTTATACTGGAGGCTGTGCTGGAAGTAGGAGCTACGAATGGCCATATTTTTGGAGGCGGCGAAATCAATAAGTCGGAGGCCGTTGTCGTTCGTTCGCTGGTGAGCGCTGAACTTTCCAATAGTCGGTCTAAATTCCTCCTCATGGCCAACCTGGGCATTCGGTCATTGATCGGCTACCACCCGATCACGCGCTTCTGCATATCACCCATCACTATAAAAGCTGTTCCCAGCTCGTGTGTGTTGCCTCAGCTCTGGTAGATGGTATGGTTACCTCTAAACGTACGCACCATGGATCCCTTCCAGCACACCTCCTGCAGCGCTACGATGCCAAACTTACGATCCTTCAGTGCATCGGAGAGTATGCGGGTACTTCCGACGAAGTTGAGCGATCGGCAGTTCCACGTACCGAGTTTCCAATCGCTAGTCCTGTTTCGTCACTGTGGTCCTCGCCAATTGTTCTGGGTCGTATTCTGCTGTAAATGTTCCTGTGCTTGCTTTTTTTTACGGCTGGCTTGCAGGGCCTGACACCAACCCCCTACTTTCCGGAGGACCATAGTGCTCAGTTGAATTTAGAGTCCCACGCTGGCACATGGACGGTGATTCAGCCGCCCCTGACATGGGGAACAGACGCTGTTTTGAGCCGCTCCTAACCTGGAGAACAGACGCTCTGGTGCTGCATTGGTATTTCCTCCGAATGCAGGTGCTAAATAGCTTGGTTATAGCGCCGCTGCTCGCTCGTTCAGTTAAGACAATCAACTCTTATTATTATTGTGACCTTTTGGACCAGTTGGATGAAAAAAATTGTGAAAAAAAGACCCGGTTCGCAGAAGAATAAAATAATTTTTCAACAAGCCAATGCACCAGCTCACACAGCTCAAAAAACCATCGCAAAAATCAGTGAATTGGGGTACGAATTGTTGTACCATCGCCAGATTTAGCACACTCTGACTTCTGGGTGTTCTCACACCTTAAAAAATTCCTTCGTGGAAAGCATTTTTCATCGAACGAAGAGGTTATAGCCGTCGTAGAGTAGTATTTTGCAGGCCTTCCAGAAAGTTACTTTCGTGATGGGACATCAAAGTTGGAAGATCGTTGGACCAAGTGTATCGATCTTATGGGAGACTGTACTGAGAAAAAAAAGTGATTACCCCGAAAAAAATTATTTTTATTTCCGCTTGCAAAACTTTTTGACTAACGTAGTACTTATTTCCTACTAATAGTCGAGTATAAGTACACGATACTGAAAAAATCTTTGTAAACATTTACTCCCATTCACAAAGCTGGCAGTATACACAACATCGAGAATAACCGTGGCATCTCGATTTTGACGTGTACGCCGAAAGTTTTTGAAAGCCTCATCCACGATTCGCTTTATCCTCACGTGCATCATATTATCTCCGAGTTTCAGCATGGATTCGTAAAAAAACGCTCAACCTCTACCAACCTGATGACTTTTGTTTCTTCGTTAGTCAACGCCCTGGAAAAGCGACAACAAATTGATGCCATCTATATCGATTTCACCAAAGCATTTGATAGGGTGCCGCATGCTTTGATGGTGGATAAATTGAATAGAATGGGCCTACCCACTTGGTTGACTCAATGGATATTCTCCTACCTAACGGGGGGTAGTGCCTACACCCAAAATAAAAAAGCAAGATTGTAATGCAATTGCGAATGATTTTGTTTCATTTCTCGTAATGGATCGTAACTTGGAGAAAAAATGCAACATTGGTCGTGGGCAAAAAAGCATCACATCAATTCGCTTTGAAAAATTCAATGTGTGCGTGGGTTGTGCAGTGTATTAGTTGTTGAGTCCGGACTGACAAAAAACAAAAATTCGATTTGTTACCTGGATTCGAACCGTGGCCGCCAGCGTCGTGGCTCTACATAGTAACCATTCAGCCACTTTAACAAGTTGAAGTGGATGGAATAAAAGCCCTACATATGCTTCGATTGTCGAGGCACTCAGTGGTACAGCAACAAAGCAAATGTCGCTCGCACACACTTGCATGGCTTCACGTGGTGATCAAGACGGGCACACTTGATGAGAGGGAGATGGGATTGCGATGACGAGTGAAAATAAAAATAGAACACTTGACAGCGGAATTACAACAGTGACCAATAGCGTTGCTTTATTTTGTGGAATTGTCTCACCCATATTGAACCATGGCTTCGTTTATACCATAAAATGCTTTGTGGATCATGATGGGCAAAAGTGCCTTTTCTGAATCATGCAGATTTCTCAAGATATGATTGCAAAAACTGCAATTGCGTTTTTTGCCACCTTTTCAACTTTTGGGTGTACGACGCACTACCACCCCCCCCCCTCGTCCCCCTCTTCCCCCAGGCTTTGTTTTCTCTTTTTTGCCTTTCCCCCACTTTTGAACCAAACACCCCAAAAATAATTCCCCAACCCTTATTCCACCCCGTTTTTTCTTTTTTTTTAATTTTTTTTTCCCCCCACACCCCCCCCCTTTTTTTTCAGCACACCGCAGAAAGCAACCTCCGTAAATTAACCCCCACATTCTTAGAACAACGACGCCACCATCCTCCATACCAAATGGAAAACACCCATACCCCTAAGTAACACAAAAAAAGATCTCCGTGTACTAGGGGAGGATGGTACAAAACGCACCGTTTAAGCAACATCGTGAATTACTAGTGAATGGAAGCTGAAATTTATGAACAAGTTATATGATATGGCGCATTACTATGTTTTCGTTGTAGATCAAATGTAATTTAAATTCAAAACGATGATTTTTCGTGATTTTTTAAACCTTTTCCAATTTGATACCAAGGCGACACCGGGGTAAAACGCCTGTTTCATTGCTCAATATGCACCGCAAAATTGGGGTAAGACGCACCACAGCACTGGTATATGATGCACCACAATATTGGGATAGCATGCACCGCTTGTAAAAGGTAAACACACGGCTATAATAAGTTACTCAGAGTTGTAAAGTGAGGAGGTTGCAACATCTCGCCACATCTTTTTAGCTCAAGCAACCAATGGGTATGGAATAAAGATAGCAAAACGTTGCGATATGTTGCCAACTCCTCATTATATACACGCTTAAAAAAAAGTACCCAATAGAGCATTTAAGTGTGGGAAGCCAACTTTGGGTATAATTATGTTTACCTACCATTGGGTTCAAATTACATACGTTTGGGTAGAATTTTACCATAAGTAAATTATTTATACTCAGCGGTAGATTAACATGATTATACCCAAAGTTGTTTTCCTACACTCAACTGCTCCACAGGGTACTTTTTTCTAAGCGTGTAGACGTATATAACGCCACGGTGCGTTCTGCCCCAGATTTAGTCTTGCATAGTTTTGTCTAAATATTCTGAAAATATGTAGAATTATAGTGAAGTTTTGATACTATCTTGAAGTTTTTATTGTCAGCGATACATGTGAAGTGAATTTATTAGTAACCATGGATGTTAACGCATGGTAAAAGCTTATTTTAAGAACACTATTATTTACATGTGAAGTACAGTCATGAAGATTTATTCAATTTTGATCATGTGTTGGTGTATTTAGTGCCTTATTGTACTACAAAATTATGAGTTATGCTGTTTTATGTAAACATTGATAAAGTATCATTCCATTAAAACTATAGTTTTGAAGAATTGAGCACATTTATTGAGTGGGTCGTTCTACCTCACCAGTGCATTTTGTACTGTTCTCCCCTCACCCACCCCCCCCCCACCGCCCTCCCCAATTCCCCTCTCTATTGTTCCCCTCCCTCGACCCCCCCCACCCCCCTTCTTTATTTCTCCCCACAAAACCCTTCTCCTCCTCTTCAGCACCCATTCTTTTCTTTTTTCCTTTCACCACAACATTTCTTTTCAAAAAAAAAAAAAAAAAAAAAAAAAACACAAACACCTTTCCAAATTTTTTTTTCTCCACTAAAAAGCTCACACTCACCAGGATTCTACTTTAGACGTTCTTTATAACAAAAAAGGATTAAGATCTATGATTTATTTCATAAATCAATCATTTGATAAATTGGTCCATATGTGGGATAAATCACAATCACAATCGAACGAAAAAAACGCGACCATTTTTATGTGCCTGATTTTTTTCGAGTACAGTCCTGAAAAACTGTTATTCGCTTGGCAGGAACATTGTTGATATTTAAAAGACTGTTGTTCTTGTGTTGTCGATGATTGATTTTTTGTTTACTTAATTAAAGGGTGTTCCGATCAAAATTTGGTCAAACAGTAATGGGTGTGAGTCGATCAAAGTTTTTATTAATAAGTCAAATTCTGTTTCTTTTAATACAGTTATACAGTAGAAATATTCAGCTTCAGTTAATACAAAATACAGGAGAAATATTCAGCTGCCTCCGTGTCCACTTTATTCGCCGCAGAACGCCAGTTTGCCTTGAACTGTTTCTCGCTCACAACAACTTTTTGAGTCTTCTTAAGGTTCCGCTTGACGATGGCCCAATATTATTCGATTGGGCGGAGCTCTGGCGTGTTGGGAGGGTTCTTGTCCTTGGGCACCACTTGAACGTTGTTGGCAGCATACCACTCCATGGCCTTTCTTCCGTAATGGCAAGATGCCACATCCAGCCAAAATAGAACGGAACAATTGTGTCGCTTCAGGAAAGGCAGTAGACGTTTTTGTAGGCACTCGCTCAGATAAATTTCCTGGTTGTCGGTTCTGGTCGCAATGTAAACGTTGCTCTTCAAGTCACAGGTACAGATGGTCTGCCACACCAGATATTTCTTCGTGAACTTTGACAGTTTAAAGTGCTTGAAAATATCTGCCACCTTTCCCCGTCCGGTTACCGTATAAAATTCCTGTCCAGGAAGCTATTTAAGCTATCCTGTGCCACGCAATCAAACTTCGTCAGCATCGTCGTGTATAACTTTCGCGATCGTGCTTTGGCCGACGTGTTTTGTTTATCGTCGCGATTTGGAGTCTCCACTTTCTTGTAAGTCGACAGTCCAGCTCGTTTTTTAGCTCTATCCAAGGTTGAAGACGCCACTCCCAGCTTCTTTGCGACATCTCGGACGGAGAGGTTGGTGTTCCGCTCGAAACAGTGGGCCACTCTTTTTGTCGTCGCTGTGGCCTCCGGCTTTCGATTTTCCCCAGCTTTCTTGGCTGTCCAGCTTTCCTGGCTGTCGACAAACGTTCACCGAACACTTTTAATACTTTGGTAACAGTTGATTTAGCCACATTCAACAATTTCGCCAATTTGGCGTGCGAGTAGTTTGGATTTTCGCCATGCACGTGCAAAATTTTGATGCGTTGCTTCTCTTCCTTCGACGACATTTTGATAACTGAAGTGCTCATCTCAAAATCAAAATAGAGGCATGATGCTAGAGGCTTTTGGACCTGAGCTGGTTTATCTCTTTTGATGATTTATGTTGTTATAATCTTTTGTGCCTAGCTTCAACTATGCCCAGCGTCTATTATGCCTAATGACCGCATTTCTAATGTCCGTATACCTAATGGTGTACACTCGTTTTGATTGGTTGACTTTGCTCATACAAAAGTCAATTAATCACCGAAATATAAATGAATTCTTCCCTATGGATCTTGAACAGTCCATGCCCTAGGAATCTAGACTGTTGTTGGTTTCACTTCACTTTTTTAACGACACTTTTACGAGTGTATTAGAAGAACGATTGTAATTGTAAAACTAGGACAATTTAAATTAACACTTCACTTGATCACTTTTTTAAACTATCACTAGTAACTAAAGGATGGAATGGTCAAAACTTGGCTTGAATAAGACGTAGTTTTTTTAATCGTGAATTTAAAAATCTTGAACACCCCTCATTTTGTAGCTGTATGCGTACGAAGTGTTGACTCTATTTTGTTTTTGCCATTTTCTATTCACTTGTCAAAATGGCTTCGAAGCAAGAAGAGCAGCGTATCAAAATTTTGCACGCGTATAAGCAAAATCCAAATTATTCCCACGCCGACTTGGCAAAATCACTTAATGCAATGTATTGCCAAATCAACCGTGACGAATGTTATAAAAGTGTTCGGGGAACATCTAACGACTCCCCGAAAGCCGGTATCAGGAAGAAAACCGAAACCGAAACTAGGAAGCCGCAGCAATCGGATGAATAGTGGCCAGCATTTTCAAACGCAATCCCAAACTTTCCATCGAATAAATATATCGGATACTTATTGGATTAGTCCCACACAACAGTGCAAAGAGCAAAGAAACGAGCCGGACTGTCAACATATAAGGCGACAGTGACACCAAATCAAGATGATAAGCAAAACACAACAGCCAAAGGAAGACCGCGTAAGTTGTACACGAGTTTGTTGACCACGTTTGATTGCGTCGTAATGGACAATGAAACATACGTTAAGGCTGATTTCCAGCAGCTCCCAGGTCAAGAGTTTTATACGGCCACCGCAAAAAGGAAAGGTTCAAGATAGATTCAAGCAGAAAAAAATGTCAAAGTTCCCGAACAAATACACAGGCGATTTGCACCTGTGAGCTAAAAAGCAAATGTTTCGTGACAACTGGCACTGTCAACCAAGATTTCTATGTAAACGAATGCTTGCAAAAACGCTTACAGCCTTTCTTGAAGAAACATAGTTGTTCCGTGCTGTTTTGGCCAGACCTCGCTTCTTGCCACTACGGAAAAATGGCTCAGAAATGGTATACCGCCAATAGTGCGCAAATCGTAACCTAGAAGAAAAACGCTCTAAAGTCGCCAGAACTGCGCACAATTGACAAATATTGGGCAATCGTAAAGAGAAACCTAAAGAAAACTCAAAAAACGGTTGGAAGTGAAAAACAGTTCAAGGTAAATAGGTGTTCAGCATCACATAAGGTGGATATAACAGTGGTACAAAAACTTGATGGAAGGTGTGAACCGTAAGGCCCGACAATTTGCATTTAGAAAATCGGAAGCCTAATCAAATAAGTTTCCTGTGTTTTGTAGACCATGAATTTCAAAAAGAAATAGAGATTGATCATTTATATAATAAACTAATCAGTGTGCACTTAATCATGTTTGACCAAATTTTGACCGTTCCACCCTTTATTTAGCCATGCGAATTGACAGAAATGCCTATTTCGTCTGTGACTTATAGACTTCTTCAGTGTCAACACTGAATAATAAGTCTATAATTTGCTTGTGTTTATTAGTGATAGATTGAAAAAGTGTTTCGATTTTTTATTTTATAAAGTAATCAATTAAAACGTTAATTTCAATTTTCCTAGTTTTCCAATTGTAGTTTTTTATTATATTTTTGATTTCAAAATTTCACTACATTTAAGCCGCATGGATCAGCTACTGTTCTCGTTCTTTTTTAAATACACATTTGACCTCGAAATAACGAATAAACCCTTCTAGAACAAAGCGCTTGCTACTGTTTTATTTTGTGAAAATCTGTACACCACTTGATAATACAAACTTAACAATGGGATGCGATAGCTTGCCAGCATAATGAAACTCGAGACTTCTAAGCCATAACGTCCAATACTGGGTCGAGCACTCGCTAACAGCCGTCGTGAGGAGAGTTGTCGAAAATTTGTTCGAAAAGTGAACTCCGGCTGCAGATAATGATGCTCTTAGAGCTTGTGACAGAAAAAGGATTCCAGCTACAAGAGGGTCGCCTTTTGCTCATGCTTGTGCTGCCATCCCACATCTTCCGGGATAATGCAATTTCACTTGCTTTTCTCTTGTATGGTTCCCCTTAAATGTAGTTAACATTGCACGTAAGTTGAAACACAGACGTTCGCCGACATACAGTCACTAAGTTAGAAGGATGCACCGTCAAAAACGAAGCAAAACGGCTTAAGTGGTTTCTTGCTCTACTTGTTTGGCTTGTGAGGTTAGGGAAGTGGTAGCAGCGGGAATCAGCGAAAAGTTTATCGATGACACACATTCTGACTTATTCGAAAAGGAGCTTTGCTATTCTCGTATGGATGCACTGTGCGGCACCACATTCAGTTCAACGATTTTGTGTCGAGTGTCGTTTATCATTCCACGAGCTCGGTGGCAAGATTTGTCTTTTCCGTGGCATATAGTGAGCAGCAGATTGATGTGTCTTTCAGATTCGGTTAGTTTCAACTCTCAGAGACGGAAGGCAGCTTTTCACTTAGCCGACTGAAATGATGAATCTTCACAGCATATCAGAGGATGTAGGTGGAAATTCCCTCCTCATGCAAATGGGTTCATTATGGTTCGATTTCAATTTGCCACAGACGATCAGGGATGATTGGGATGGTAGTATCGATTGAAGGTTTGCAACTGGATCAGATTGTGACTCTTGAGTGCAGTTAATTTCTCCTGAAATTGAATCCAGTTCGACTCAGTCATTAAAAGCGTAATCATTCGACGAAACTAAATTTTACATTCACAACCAACTTCATAAAAGCCTTCTAAAATCTCACATCGTTACTACCTCCGGCTATGCGCTTTTTTCTCACCTGAACTGTAGATACACGTCTCCTTAACAAACAACCCTCGAATCGACAGTAGGATACAACGGCCACTTAGCAAATGCTTTACCGCATGACGTTCGAGGAAAAAATAAACTATCCCCGATAGCAAAAACCTAACCGGAAAACTCCTACTTCCGCCGGTTGTCGTCTACGTTTTCGTTGGTCGGTGGATGGTTCACGGATAATGTCCTTAGATAGCCCAAAGGCGTACCGAAATTAGTGTGAAAGCAAAATCACGTTCCGCAAAGCGCTTCGCTTTGGATGGGTAAGCTCTGTGGTCGAAGATGGGCAAGACACACACAAATACAAACTTGATTATCTCGTAAAATCAGTGGAAATATGGTTCGTGATATCCGGTAAGCGTAACTGTCCGGGACGCCCGAAGGTAGTTACTTGCTGCACGATTATCTTCAGTAGCGCTGTCCAGGTTTAGTTCAGTGTAAGGAACGGACTGTTTTAAGTGATAAAAATAAATATATTGAAAATATAGTGCCATTTACCGTTTGGGACTGAAATGCATACACTTAAACGCTAGCCAAACTGAGCAATGATTTCAAGTCATAAGCATATATTCATTTTCGAGATACTGTTGTAATACAACGCGCGCAATCTACTCTACCTAAATATCGTGTTTATGCATATAATTAACGCCTGGTAAAGACTGGACTCGGAAAAAATAAGACACACAAAACTAATCACCAAAAATTCATTTTAAATCGGATTCTTCTCAAATTTTCAAGGATTAGACAACTATATATTAGCTATGTTTTGGCATAATTTATTTATTGAATTTCCTCCCCCAAGCTGAATGCTCGTAACTTTCTCTTAACACTGCTCATGAGATCTTCGGCGAGGCTTTATCTATCTTCCTTACACAATTTCTCCCAGTTTGTCTTCAAAGCTTCATCGGGTTTGAAGGTTTTTTCCGCTTTACTCAACTCTGTCTTCATTATCGCCCAAAACTTTTCGATCGGACGAAGTTCTGGTGTATTTGGCGGGTTCGCCTCCTTCGGGACCACATTAACGCCCTTCGCTTCGTACCAATCCATTACAGGCTTGGCGTAATGGCACGAAGCGAGATCCGGCCAGAACAGCGTTGAACTACGGTGAGAGCGGAGGAAGGGCAGCAAGCGCTTCTGCAAGCATTCCTCTCGATAAATCTGCGCGTTTATGGTGCCGGTTGTCACGAACGGCTTGCTGTACCGTCTGCACTCGCAGATCGCCTGCCACAACAGGTACTTCTTCGCGAATTTGTCCACCTTTCTCTTCCGGAACTTTTCCGGAACCTCCATGCGGGGCGTACCGACAAAAAACTCGAGGCCGGGGATTGGTTTGGTGTCCGCCTTGATATATGTCTCGTCGTCCATGACGAGACAGCCTGGCTTGACCAGCCACTCACGGTACAGCTTATGCGCACGCAATTTGACCACCGTGTTTTGCTTGTCAGTCCGGTTTGGCGCCTTCCTGACCTTAAAACCACGTAGCCCAGCCCGCTTCATGGTCTGCTGGACGAATCACTTCGACGAATTGACCTTTATGGCCACGTCTCGGGTGGAAAGGTTCGGGTTATTCTTAAAGTACTGCCTTGTCTTCCGCGCCTTCTCTGGGTATTCCGTTTTCGGTTTTAGGCCGCTTCCAGCGCGCCGCTCGATGGTCTTCGTCTCCTGGAACATCGTGAAATGGTGGATTCCAAGCCTTTTGCCGATCCATCTGTGCGACTGACCAGGATTATCGATCACCGCGCCCCAGATTTACTGGCGTAGCTCTTCTTGTTTCGAATGCATCTTGAAAACTACTTGACAGATCGCGATACACATAAACATAACATTCTAAACTAGTATTACCCAAACTTTCATAAATGTTTACCCACGCGATAAAAAGTTACACCCAAAACAAAGTGTCGCATTTTTTCCGAGTCCAATCTTTAATAGCTTAAAAGCTACTTATGGTGTAATTCAAGTCTTAACTAGTTCAGAAATAGTGGAGTATAAATTTAAATCTTTGTTATAGTGGCCAAAAGTGAACGAATTACAGTGACAATATTGTGGGTCATAACCGTGAGACAAAAAAATTATTTTTTAATAGCTACAGTGGCGTTGTAAACAATAAAACTTTTCCCGAGTAGTACGGGGTATCGAACGGTGATCGAATTCTGACAATGACCGACTCTTCATCCGGTCCCTCTGGAGACCCTGGAAAAAGGTCTCCAGGTGTCAGTAGACTTCCTGAATGGATGAGAAAGGCAGATGATATTGAAATTATGGTGTTAGTACTGCGCTGGAAATATAACAACGATAGCATAGAAAGTAGTTCAACTCGTAGACATGATTTACCGCTCCCCGATACATTCGTCGTTGGAACTTCGATAGAGCTAGTATCGGAAAAAAAAGCAAGAACAATAGATGCTTCTCGGGAAGGCCGTGGCTGACGCTACACTATTTGCACTAGCTCTAAAACGATCTTCGAAAAACTAGTCAAAAATCCATTCCATCCATTGTAAAACAGGCCACGCAACTACATCTCGGGACTGTCCAAAATACAAATCGGAGGAGAAAATAATCAGGATTAAAGTAGACCAATGCATCTCATTTACGGAAGCAAGAAAGATTTTTGCCGAAGAAACTAAAAAGAATTTATTTTCTAACGTCGTTCAGGAGAACATTAGAACAGAACTTGCTACAAAGGATCAATTAATTTCCAACCTGCAGAAACAACCCAAGCGACCAAAAGTTCTGATAAAAGGGTGTTTTTGGCTTAACCAGCTAATCGAAGGATTATTATGAGAATTCTATTCAGCTTACTTTTTAAGTAATTAACCGAACTTTCTAGTTCACATTCAATGATTAAGCTTCTAGCAGCTATCTTATCAACTTCTAAAGAAAACTTAGAAGTTCACGAAAGGTTCGTTCAAGAGGTTGTAGAGAATGCTATTCAGCTTAAAAAGTATTTCAAACGAACTCAAAAAATCAAAACAAAAGACATTTATGTTCGACATTTTCGTTCTTGTTTTTGTTCTAATCCTGCCGCAAATTTATTTTAAGAGTGCTGTGTTGTGAAATGATGGTTAAATTCAATGTGATGATATTTTCTTAGTTAAATTAAATTTTTCATAAATACTTACTAGCTAGTTTTGAACTCGAGTCCTCCTCTTTAAAACCGGGATACTTACCACTGTGCCATGTGAACTGGGTGGTTTATGCTAAAGGGTGTATTCGATAAAAATGGCACACACATATATACTCATCAAAATTAAACTGATTATTGGATTTTTTTGAAATTTTCACGGAATGAAGAACTACTAATGAGTTTTGATTTACAACATTTGTTTTATTCAATTTCTTCTCCCATCCCGAATGCCCGCACCTTCCTTTTCACTCCACCCTTCACATTTTGTACAACCGATTTTCCCAGTGTTTTTGTTGTTTTTACCCAAATTTTCTTCAATTCTAGCTCTGTTTTTATAGTTTTGGGATGTTTGCAAAGTTCCGTTTTCATAATTGCCCAGAATTTTTCAATTGGACGAAGTTCCGGTGAATTTGGTGGGTTCATATCCTTTGGCACAAAATTGACTCCGTTGGCTCGGTACCACTCCAATACGTTTCGAGCGTAGAGGCAGGATGCTAGATCAGGCCAAAACAGAGTTGATCCTTTGTGCTTCTTAATGAATGGCAAGAGACGCTTCTTAAGGCACTCTTCCGTGTAAATCGCACCGTTTATTGTTCCGGAAGTGATGAAGGGAGCACTTATTTTACCACATCCGCAAATTGCCTGCCAGATTAGAAACTTCTTTGCAAATTTCGAAGTCGGCCTTGATGTAAGTTTCGTCATCCATCACGATGCAACCGGATTTGGTGAGCAGCTTCGTGTAAAGTTTCCGGGCGCGGGTTTTCGCAGTGATGTTTTGTTTTTCATTCCGGTTTGGGGCTTTTTGCACTTTGTAAACATGTAACCCAGCACGCTTCATGGTTTTCTGCACAAAACCGACTGACACCTTAGACTTTTTAGCGACATCTCGAATTTTCATGTTTGGACGGTTCTTGAATTGTTGTACGACTTTCCTGGCCATTTTACTGTCCATTGGACCACTTTTACGACCACTCCCTTCCTTCCTTTGGACACTCAGACGCTCCTTGAAGGTTCTTAGTACACGAGACACAGTTGTATTTGCAATTCCAAGCCTTTTAGCAATCCACCGGTGGGACGCCCCTGGATTTTGATTGTGAGTGCACAAAATTTTCTCACGGACAATTTCTTGTTTCGACGACATGACTGGAACTACTGAATGTATAACTATGAAACTTGGCAGATGTAAATAATACACTATGGATAAGATCTACTCAAATTTCTAGGTTTTTTACTCATACGATTTAAAAGTTACAGAAGATTTTCTGTGTGCCATTTTTATCGAATACACCCTTTATGATTTTACTAGAAGCATTGATTCCATGCATTAGTACTTTTTTGTTCCCTTTAATCTTACATAGTTTTGATTAATTTAGAATCACGCTATGTAACGGCTCCTCAGTTTGAGTGTTTGGAAGTATAGCCATGTAATTCAGATAAGTAGCCAAAATAGGATTACCCTATAAGGTTAATACGTCAGTATAAGTACTTATATTGAGTCTTACAGAACAAAATCAATCAGACACTGCTTAATACCTTTGTACCAATATTGTCCTCCAACAACTTTGAAAATTTCGGAAGTTGCTTGACAGGATGAATTCATAAGTGGAACGAGCAACCTTTTCCTGTTAGTTTTGTTAATAACTAAAATTTACAATAGGACCATAAACCATAAAATTATAACTAGAAAATAAGAAGAATGATTAGTAATTTCCATTTAATTCCAACTACCTTTATTGCTTATCTTGACAGATACGCGTATTTCGTCTACAATGTGCAGACTTCTTCAGTGTCGTGTACTAATACTCGACTGGGTCGAGTATTAGTACACGACACTGAAGAAGTCTGCACATTGTAGACGAAATACGCGTATCTGTCAAGATAAGCAATAAAGGTAGTTGGAATTAAATGGAAATTACTAATCATTCTTCTTATTTTCTAGTTACAGGTATTCCACTAAACAGCTCACACCCTCCCTAATTCATAAAATTATAATTAGTTTTGTTGTTGAACTGTAAACTATACTGTTCTTGTATAGTGCTACTAAAACGACACTATTGTCAGCATAGTTCATAGACAATAAAGTCCATTGTAGCGAAAATTTTACTGGTAAAAAGACAAAAAAATAAATTGTTTTTGAATCTGTTCGAGAAAAACTTGATTTTTTTATTGTTAAGATGCATAACAACCCTGCATTTCTATTGTAAAATTGTCATCAACAATAGATTCTATGGTGGAAGACAATAACTTTAAATGTTATCTTATCGTTGAAAACAATATAGCCTCTAGTATCTACCATTCTTTTATTTGTTCTTTTATAGATTAGATTCTGTCATAGTTTTAATCTGATTTTAATTAGGGTTAATCTCTAATATTATATTAGTGGATTCGTGTGATTGCTTAGCTTTGAGGGCCCAAAACCTAATGCACTAATTCAAATTCATTTAATTCAATGCAGCACTATATTTATCTATTTCAAATGATGAATATGAATCATCTAATGAGTCATCATCATTTTTCTGAAAATCTTCCATTTCGCTGTCATCGTCTTTAAGTCAATTGTCTTTGGGCGGAGATGTATCTCTTGGGTAATCGGTCCCAATTTCTCTTTCGTTCGGAATATTTTGTGATGTGGTAGGCTATTGTTTTCCTATAAAGCAAGATAAAAAAGCATTCAAATAACAAAAAAAAAACTACATATTTATTAGCTTGTTGAATGACAGCTTCATTTTCCGCATCCCATTTAGCCAACATTTAGCTAACATTTTTTTACGATGGTAATAAAATAAGCCGTTCTTTTCAATGTTTTTGAAAAATCCATTTTTTGCTCTTGTATCTCGTCAAACTAGGAGTACAACACCAGATCACTCTTCAAATATAAACAATCTTTTTGACAATTTCTACAGTTTTACTCAGAACATTACGTATACTTCGAAAAGTAGGAAAGTAGTTCAACATAGATGTATTGTAAACTTTTGCGCTGATTAAAAGTACGGTTAGTACTTTTATTGAACTTTGTATTAGAGATTTTTTGAAGTTCAAAGCAAGTTCTCAACTATCAACATATGAACTTGAAGGTTGGGTTGAATAGCAATAGAAAACTATTCTCGAACTTTTAAGTTCCTTTAAATATTAATGACACTTTACAGAAAATTAAGTTCTGTTTGTCCGTGAAGTGTCTTGTTATTCAGCAGAAAAGTTCTATGGAACTAAATTTCAACTAAATGTGAACTTCTGAGTTCTCATCCCAAGTAAAATTCGAACTTGTGGTTGCTTGGGAAATAGCTTCCCTGGCGAAAGAACTCGATACTCTGAAAATGTGCTGAAATCAAGAACTGCCAGTAAATCTGCAGTATCCAAACATCAAAAACCATCTTCTCAAACATATCCATCATCACAATAAACATCAACTTCTACCCCTTTTACGGCTACAACTAAACCTTCAACGCAAATGCACAATACAAGCGCACGACAATCCCAAAAAGATACGGAACCCTTTAATACCGACCCTGCTACGTTTTTGGAAAAAGATAATGGAAACACGAGAAAATTCACCTGCGCCCACACGGACAACGACTCAGGAATTCAACGAAACAAATTTCCCAACTCAACATGCATAGAAAGAGCGTGGTTTGGACCCATTGATAACTTCACACCAGCTAGCAAGGATGCATATGACAGTTTTTCTATCATTTCCCACGCATAACAGAGAGTTCTACTCATTCGCCAAGTGCGAGACCTACCACGTCGACCCTGACCAGGGATGTTCCGGGTTCAACCGATGAGCCCCTGACGGCAGTCGACGTGGCTTGCCCTCCTCCAGGCAAGTACAATTTTATCCTCTACCCCAAGGTCAATTCCTGCTCTGCTGTCATACCTTTCAGAGGACCAAATAAAAGCCAATAGACTAGGAACATCTGCTGATTCAATCAACGAGAACACCTCATGCTTTGACGAAACGCGGTTTGAAGGCGGAGAATATGTAGTACCTTCCTCCACTCCCAGAAACGGAAACAAGTTTGCCAGAATCGAGCAAAATTCACCTGCTTCTGCGTTCGCGAACTCAGATGTTTATGACCGCTTCTGTGGCATTACTGTGAAACCATCAACCAGGATTCTCGGGCTAGTACCACTTTTTGTTCAGCCTTTAGTTCCATCAATCCTGCTCCCTTATCATACCTTTCAGGAGAAAACAACGATCGTGAAGCATTTCCCATCTCTTACAACGAGAGCATAAGCAACGCCGACCAAACAGCGAAAACACTACTCTTGCAATGGAACATCCGCGGATTATGGAGCAATCACTCTGAACTAGTACAATTAGTTAATCATGCGCAGCCTATAGCTATTGGATTACAAGAAATGTTGACGAAAACTATGGGCAAAGTTCTTACAAGTCGGTATAACTGGACACTTTCTCATCGTCACTACTGCCAAGGAGCAGGTGCTGCGGGGCTTGCTATTCTGAGCGAAATTCCACACTAGATGTATACAATGAATCCACCAATACCTCTTTGTGTGGCACGATTGACCGATCCTTACAACGTTTTTATTGCTTCTGTGTATATTCCACAGTGATGACCAAGATATTATCAACACACTCGAAAATCTCATTAAATTTAAAGATTTAAAACTTCTTGGCGAACTTCGACATCTTCTGTGTCCGGAAGTTCTAGGGAACATCACACTGATCCTTGGCAGTCACATACAGGTTTCCTGGAATCTGGCTGCAGTCCGCCTTCATATATGTCTTGTCATCCATTACGCAGCAGTGTGGTTTCGTTAACTTCTAGTCGTACAACTTCCGGGCACGGCTTTTTGCGACCCTATTCTGTTTCTCGTCACGGTTTGGGGACTTCTGAACCTTAAACGTACGTAGTCCAGCTCGAGTTTTTGTATTCTGCACAGAAGTCTTGCTCACATGCAACTTTTTAGCCACATCTCGAACTCAGGCGTTCGGTTTCCGTTCAAAGGCCCCAACCACGCGTTTAGGATAGTTCTCGTTGACCTGACGGCTTATTTTCGGAACTGCGCTTCCGATCAACAGTCAAGGCTGGCCCACAATTGATACGTTGCGGATGCGTTTGCGTGAATTTGACAGCTTTCCCATAGGTTTTCTGTCAAATTTACGTCAACGCATCCGCAACGTATCAATTGTGGGTCAGCCATCAGACATTCTTCAAACCGTTTTATGATACCAAACACAGACACCGTGAAACTCGCGATTCGCATGCACTGTTCTTTCGTCGCCATTTTAAAAACGTTTGCGCACCTGATGAAATCAACTCACAGAGTATAAACAATACACATTAAACTATGTCTACGCAAAAGTTCAATAAATTTTACCCAACGGATCAAAAGTTAGAGCAATTTGAGTGAGTGCAGATTTTAAACAGTACACCCTTTAATACGCCGTAAAATACTCACCCTTATTCTGTATTCCGTTTGAGACGGATTTATTTCGAACCAAACATAATTTTGCATTCTGCATTTCGATCGACTCAACTTTTCCTATCCAAAAATTCAAGTGGATCGAAATTCAGAATGCGGAATTTAGTTTCGTTCGAAATAAATCTGACTCGAACGGAATACAGAATAAGGGTGACTGTTTCTTTCATATCTCCATAACGAAATTGCCGAAAGAAAAAAAAAAACATTAATAGCGCTCTATCCCAAATAACAATTTATGTTTCGTTCCAGCCGTATAGCACTCCTCCCGGCTTTGTTGATAAAACTACATTCAAAATTGTTTTGGCTACCACCACCACCTTGATGCATCTTTGAAGCCGAAATTTGTACAAAGTGTTCACTCTGTAGACTGTTGTGAAACCAGGTAAATAAAACCTTTATAAGACCATGCAGATTTTGAAAATGTTCTAGTGAAGGACCACTTAAGAACCTTCATAAAACCTTTTGGCTGCCATGAAAACTAGCATACGGCCAAATGGCCACAGCTTTCAAACTTCACTATGATATCGTGGTTGGATTTTGTTGTTCAATTCTTTGCTCTTCTGATTCATTTAGCAGTAAATAATATCTAAAAACAAGTTCTAGTGTTGCGGAAAATTGATTAGCAGTTTGATAGCAGAATATCTAAAACAAATATAGTTTTTTACAGCATATTATGCTCCAAATCATCTGCTCATATAATTTTATGGTCAATATTGGTAAGAATAACAATAAGAGGCGAAAGTTAATGCGCCTCGGAAATTATGCGAGTTTACAACAACACGAAATTAAAACAAATACATTCGAAAAATTAATCATGGATTTGCAAAAAAAATATATGGAATTCAATAAGATTATCTAAAAGAATGCCGAAATTTGTCTGTGAATGTTGTAACTTTCATTTGCCGTCAACAGAACTAATAGCGATTCACAATGGGCTGAGAAACCGATGTTACATTATTTGTAACGCACCAACACATATACACACATACACACAGGAACACATACATACATGTGCCCAGTTGGTCGAACTAAGTCGAATGGTATATAACACTCACCCTTCTAACGTTTGCATTTAAAAAAAAATGGACAAATTTTTCATGGGTTTACCTTCATCCACACTGACAAAACTACCCATGCAGCATCAATCATAGTAACCCATGAGTCAGCAGACAAAATTTGACAGCTCTATCAGTCGAACTCTAACCGTGATGGCAAAAAAAAAAAAAAAAAAAAAAAAAAAAAAAACCCCCAAAAAACAGTGAAGCAACTCCGTTCAGAAGTGTGCGAGTTCAAACGGACATCGTGCGGCACTTTGTGGACGCCGGATACGCCCGTTCCGGCATCTACAACATCTTGGCACTATTAGACAACAATCAAAGCTTCGAAAGAAAGCCCGGTTCGGGACGGCCGACGACCCTGAGTTACAAGAATCCGTGAAGGATGCTGCAGAGGAAGACCGAGGAAAAAGTGGCTACATCACTGCGTGCGCTTGGCCGGGAGGTTGGTTCAACCGGCCAAACAGTACCTGGCGAACATGAACATACATGTCAGGAAGCGGAAGTCGCGTCCACTGGTTTCGGAGCTGCACGCAGCGACAGCGGCTGAATAAGATGGTCAACTCGATTTTCCCGGCGAATCACGACGTGGCGGTGGTGATGGACGACAAGAACTATCTCACCCTGGATGGCAAAGATTGGAAGGGCACTTCGTATTTTACTTCCCCCACGAAGGAAGTGAGCTCCGAGGTGAAGGCTTATTTCACACACCAAGAACGTGTTGCTGTGGCTGACAATCAGCGAGAAGGGGATGTTAAAGGCGCTCTTCTTTTGCTCCGGACTGGCCGTGAACGGGGAAATTTATAGTACGAAATGCCTACCGGAAGTTGCATCGTTCATCAAGAAATACCATAACGGTGATGACGCGGTGTTCTGGCCGGATCTGCCATCGGCCCACAACTCGAAGCGATCATTGGAGGAGATGGAGCGGCTGAATATCGATGTGGTACCCAAGTCGGCGAACCCGCCCAACGTCCCACAGCTGCGTCCCATCGAGAATTTCTGGGCCAACCTGAAGCGTAAGATCTACTCCAACAATTTTGTCGCGAAAACTGAGGAGGAATTGATAAATAAAACGAAGAAAGAACTCAAAAACATGCCTACACGCATGTTTTCGTCAGCCATGGCGAATGTTCCGGTTAACCGGGAGGCCGCTCGCAAGAGCGAAGATTTTTTTTTTTTGCAAGTAAGCAAGCTCAAATAATTACCCTCCATGGGAAATTTATCAACTATCTGTCTTAGCTATTTTTTTTTATCACTATCCGAAAAAAAAGTCCATTTTTTTAATGCAACCGTTAGGCTTTCGTGAAAAAGTCGAGTTTCAAGCGATCTTTACACCCTTCTTTTGGAGTAAGAAGGGTAAAAATACAACTTGAAATGCACGTTGAAGAAGAGCCTAACTTATGAAAATAAGGGACACGTCGACTGGTCGAGTATTAGTTCACGACACTGAAAAAGTCTGCACATTGTAGACGAAATACGCGTGTCTGTTAAGATAAGCAACAAAGGTAGTTGGAATTACATGGAAATTACTAATCTTTCTTCTCATTTTCTAGTTTTTCTGTTTTTTTTAAGGTTGATTAAGGGTTTAGAACATGTGGTAGACAAGTTTGATAAAAATTTCATTTCCAGTGAATTTTATTATGAGTGAACTTTGGTCATCATGTTCGGTACATTCTCTATATTATTACATCACGTCATATGTATATCGCCCAAGTATTATGCAGTTAATTTGAATGAATCAAAATACTGCATTCTCAAGCTCAGTCACACAGTCAGTGGTACAGTTTATACGCTTGCATTATCTCATTCGCAACGTTTGTACAAATGTGTATTTCCCACCGGAGTTTCGTTGTCTGCTAAAATGATTCTCCAAATTGCAACACTTCTTCCTGATGCCCCTCACACTCTTGAACACGAACGTGACGTTGTCTGTTTCCGGTTCAACTTCTCGTGCCCTCCGGGAGCAAGTGCAATCAGGTTCCGGGTTCTTTCGCAGTTCGCATGCATCGCCCGTCATCTATTTGAGTTTTCCGGAATTTTTGTTCACCTCGCGATCCGGCGCGCAGATTGCATCTTTCTTCTCGCCGTCGAATTACATCACGCTGCTAGCGTGATCACCGGGGAATGATACTGCAGAACTATTTTACTTGCTTTGTACCGTGATGACTCTCCGGCGGGGGGGAATCAAGAATCAGCACATATCACGTGACTAATTCGGATTTTTTTTACCCCGACGTTAAGCGGAACGATACCCGAGAGAAGGTAAGATGAGTTTTTTTTTTCTTCTTTCAGTGTGATATGAGATTTGTAATTATCTTGAAATTATCTTCTTAGTAGTAGCAGATGTTCACGAAGATTAGGTGAAGAGACTGAAGTTCTTGTTAAGGGATGCATTTCTGAATAATTGCATCCCAGTAGTTTTGACCAGCGATTGTATTATGCATTAAATAAAGTCTATGGGGCGAGGGATTAGGAAGCATTATGTACACAAACCATAAAAAAATGCGACGAAGTATATAGTATTATGGAGATCTGAAAGTCCTTTGAAAAATAGCATCAGTGATTATTGCATGACCCCTCAGTAGGTTCCACCTTTCAACGGGATATCCAATCTTATTAATACCAAACTACAGTTATAGTTATAAAGTGTTTCAGTGCATTTGGTCGAATGTTATTTGGTCGAATAGTATTTTTGCAATGTTAAGCATTTTTTTAACAAAATGTTCAAGAATATGGGAAGAAACAGTCCACATAAAATTTTCTAGAATTGAACCCAAAATAACAGTAAGTTTTTTTAACTAACGTATGCCGAATAAAATGTTCACAGAGTTCAAACAGGTATATGTAAGTGGTAAGTGAAGTAATATTTATAATTTTTTCTCATTGTATGGAAACATATATTTGATTATTCATTTAATGTAAAAACAAATTAGGATCCACTCGAGCAGCTTTGCCGTAGTTTGCCATTACTGCCAAATAAGTTGCTGCTGGCATTTTTCCGGCGTTTGATTTTATCGATCAACGCTCGACAGTTTTTGTCAAAAATTATTGGAATATAATTTCAGCATAGCCGGCGCCAGAGAAGAAGTGGTAAGCGTTACTGCTTCTTAGCACCCCAGTCTGGGTTCAATGCCAGTCGAGTTCAGAGGCGAAAAAATGTCTTATCTCGTCTTCCTTCGGAAGGAAAGTAAAGCCGTTGGTCCCGGCTGAGTGCGATATGTAGGGTCCAGGTGGTGGAATCGTCTTCCTAGCGTCGGTGGTTGTGAGAAAATATGTCGACGGAAAATAATCGAATAGCTTTGAAGCTGGAAAGAATTTGATATCTACTTATAGAAGACGCAGCTTTCAGTAATCAAAGGAAAAGGAAAATTGGACATTCAGACGGTATAAGTTAACAAATTTCCATGTGTGTTGTACAGAATGAAATTGTTGTTCGAAATTCAATGCTTGGTTTGGGTGCGTATAGTCTAAGAAGGTTAAGTGATGGTTCGTTCTCCTCTAACAATTGACTATATAGCTACCAACTTACCAAAAAAAAATCCTACGTTTATTAAGCCTTCTACATAAATGCGTTTACGCCTTGCCTGGCCTAAGCCTTGGCCAATGATAATATGGCTGCAGGTATGGTCTTCAACTCTTTCTAGTCATTACAGATCAGCTTCATCTCCATTTAGACCATGAGATTATTGTAGTACATGGGATGATCAAAAAGGAGAAGACTAGCAAAATTTTGTCCAGATTCAAAGTGATACAGTTCGGTGAATAATCAACCGTTTTTTGATAAAACTAGAAACGTTCGACGGGAAATTTATTCTACTTTCAGCATGTTTATTCAAAATTTGATTTGACTTCCGGGCATCAGAGATAGCACGGATAAAGGGTGATACGGTCAAAATTTGGTCAAGGGAAAACGCGTGTAAATCGGTGAAATCGTTTATTTAAAAAATCAAATTAAATTTCTTTTTCAAGTTCAATTAGTATAAAATTCAGGAAAAATATTCAGTTAGGCTTCCGCTTTTCCAAATCCGAATTGCCGGGCCTTACGCTTGACCCCTGCCATCAGATTTTGTACAGCCACCTTGTCTACCTTCTTCGCCGCAGAAAGCCAGTTTGCCTTGAACTGCTGCTCGTCCTTAGCAGTTTTTTTGGTCTTCTTTAGGTTCCGCTTGACAATAGCCCAGTATTTCTCAATTGGGCGGAGCTCTGGCGTGTTGGGAGGGTTCTTGTCCTTGGGAACCACCTGCACGTTGTTGGCGGCGTACCACTCCATGGCCTTTTTACCGTAATGGCAAGATGCCAAATCCGGCCAAAACAGTACGGAACAACCGTGTTTCTTCAGGAAAGGCAGCAGACGTTTATTCAAACACTCTTTCACGTAAATTTCTTGGTTGACAGTCCCGGAAGCTATGAAAATGCTGCTTTTCAAGCCACAGGTACAGATGGCTTGCCAAACCAGATATTTCTTTGCGAACTTTGACAGTTTCGTGTGCTTGAAAATATCTGCTACCTTTCCCCTTCCTTTTGCCGTATAAAACTCCTGTCCCGGAAGCTGCTTGTAGTCGGCTTCGACGTAGGTTTCGTCGTCCATTACCACGCAGTCAAACTTCGTCAGCATCGTCGTGTACAGCCTACGGGATCGCGCTTTGGCCGTCGTATTTTGTTTATCATCGCGATTTGGAGTCACTACCTTCTTGTAAGTCGATAGTCCGGCTCGTTTTTTGGCTCGATGCACGGTTGTAGACGATACACCCAGCTTATTTGCGGCATCTCGGAGAGATAGGTTAGGGTTTCGCTTGAAACTACCGGCAACTCTCTTTGTCGTCTCAGCGGCTTCCGGTTTTCGATTTCCCCCCGATCCAGACTTCCTGGCTGTCGACAAACGTTCCCCAAACACTTTAATTACATTTGTAACGGTTGATTTGGCAACTTTTAGCGATTTTGCCAACTTTGCGTGCGAGTAGCTCGGATTTTCGCGATGCACGAGCAAAATTTTGATACGCTGCTCTTCTTGCTTGGACGGCATTTTGACAACTGAAGAGTGAATTCCAAAATCAAAATAGGAGCAACATTCTACATACACACACCTTCAAAATGAGGGGTGTTCAGGTTTTTTAAATGCAAAATTGAAAGAAATACGTCAAGTTGATATTGACCAAATTTTGACCGTATCGCCCTTTACTTTGAGGTTATGTCAAATGTGCTAATTTTCTGCAGCTCGTTATTTTTTATTTAACTTGAAAATCGGAAATATTATATTTTTCTCAGAAACTAGAATTTAAAACAAGTCTGTCAGTGGTTAAAGATCGTGAATCATTAACAACCGAGATATGGCCATTTCCGTAAAATGTAGTTTTTTACCAATATTGCCTGACACTTCTTATGTTGTAAGACTCCTTTTTAATTTATCTGTAACTCTGCGTACCCTTAACCAAATTAGATGCAACTTTTTCCATACGATTACAAATTTATCCTTGTTTTTGGAAGAGTAGCGGACATTTCGTTATTTTCCGTAGTTCCGGATTCATTATCGGGAATCGTGAAGGAAGTACCCTACCAGTGTAATGGCCAGAGTTAGAACTGTATCAAACCTGGCTTGCGACATATCAAACTTCATGATTTTACAAAACAATACCGCTGGTGGTCAACCTGAGAGTATTCTTTCACATTGGCCACACCTGGTGACGTTCCGGATTCCGGGTTCCCCCAGGGAAGTAGCCAGATTTCGAATGATGTCAAACCCTGGCTTGCGACACATCAAACTTCATCATTTTACAAAACAATACCGCTGGTGGTCAACCTGAGAGTATTCGGTCACATTGGCCACACCTGGTGACGTTGCGGATTCCGGGTTCCTCCGGGAAATTGGCGAGATATAGAACGATTCCAAACTATAGATTGCGACACATCAAACTTCATGATTTTACAAATCAAGATTACTGGTGCTCAACCTGAGAGTTTTCGGTCACATTGGTCAGACCTGGTGACGCTCCGGGATCCGGGATCCCCCAGGGAAGTGGCTGGATTTAGAACGATGTCCAACCTGGCTAGCAACACATCAAACTTCATGATTTTACAAACCAATACCACTTGTGGCGAATCTGAGGTTTCTATTGTGGGCATCAGGATTCAATGGCAAATTATTCAAACATAGTTTCGAAAACATATAAAAGTTCGGATATGCTAACAATAATTCAGTTATTTTGATTAGATAGATCGTTTCAAAGGAAAATCGCGTTTTATAAGGCGTGGGTCCAGCCATTCCCATTCAAAACGGCTAGGATATGCCTAGGGATGGAATCGTACAATTTTCGGATTGTTTCGATAGGTATTTTATACCACTCATCGATCAAAACCTTCTCTAACGCTTTTAGAGACGATGGTGGTGGAAATACACTTCTCACGCGTGCTTCTAATGTAGACCAAAGTGGCTCGATAATGTTGAGGTCTGGTGACTGTGCTGGCCAATCAAGGTGATGAAAGTCTGTGTCATGCTCTTCGTACCACGCCTTTATGATTTGAGCAGTGTGGATTGGAGCGTTGTCATCTTGGAAGATTCCTCTGCCATCAGGAAAGATGGTCTTCATCATTGGCAGCACCTGTTGGGCAATTGTGTTATTTTAAGTATATTGTGAAGGTTTTCTAAAAAATACCTGGTCATCCAATATTTCTCGATAATCTTTGGCCTTTATTTTTCCCTTCATAGCAACTAAAGGCCCAAGAGAATGCCACGATATTGCACCCCATACCATAACTGACCCCCCGCCATGTTTAACGGTTGGCAGAAGGCAGCCAGGGTTGTAGGCTTCTCCAGGAGTACGCCATACGTACACTCGACCTGTAGTTGGAAACAAGGTAAAAGATGATTCGTCCGACCACACAACTTGGTTCCATTGATCTGGCGTCCATTCCTTATGATCCTTGCACCAGCGCTTCCTGTTTACCGCGTTTTGCGGTTTTATTAGCGGTTTAGAAATGGCCGCACGAGCGTAAAGATTCATGTCGTGCAGCTCCCTTCGGACAGTTGATGTAGAAACTGGTTCTTGAAGCGCATTGTTCAAAGCAGCAGTTGCTTTAACAGCACTAATGCGTCTGTCTGCTTTGACTATGCGCTTCAACGAACGTTGCTGCCGGTCATCCATCTTCTGCTTCCGTCCACAGCTACTTTTATCAGGCGATGTTTTTCCATGTTTTTTATATTCCGACATTATCCGGCAAACTGTGGCCCTGGCAACACCAACCAGTTTGCATGTTTCAGCGATCGAAGCACCGGTCTCATGTTTAAGATCTCCGACGAGTTTCGTGATCCCACCTGTCTGAAAGCATTGTACTGCTCTCTCGTGCGTTCTATTCTGGAATTTGGAGCCGTTGTGTGGTGCCCGTATCAAGGAATCTGGATTGCGAGGATTGAAGCAGTCCAAAGGAAATTTGTTCGTTATGCTCTCCGTCATCTGCCGTGGAATGATCCGGTCAACCTTCCAGCATACCAGGATCGTTGCTCACTCTTGGGAATTGAAACATTGGAGCATAGGCGTACAGTCATGCAAGCAGTTTTCGCAGCAAAAGTGCTACTAGGTGAAACAGACTCTCCCGGAATTCTGGCCGCACTCTTTATCTACGCTCCCGAACGAGTTTTGAGAACAAGAAATTTTCTACAGCTCGGAGCTCGTGCTGCAAACTACGGCCAACACGATCCAATTCGATTCATGTCATCGCGCTTCAATGAACTCTACGCTCTGTTTGACTTCAACTGTTCCGCAGAGACCTTCCGTCACCGGATTCAGCGTAGTTGGATGGAGAGCCGCTAGTTCAGAAATGGTGGCATTTACTACGTACTGGCATTAATGGCGAAGATACTAGACGACTGATTCCATCACGATAGATTATTTAAGTATTACTGACCAGTTTTGTGTGTGTACTAGAATTAATGTTGTTTTGCTTGCTTTGTATTCCTTCTATTCATGTTGATTTCTGTAGTGTACGATTTAGAAATAGGAGGTTTTTACGCCACATGGCTTTTCCCCTATTACATTCCAATAAGATGTTAAGTCAGTTGGAATTATATCTATAAATAAATAAATAAATAAATAAATATGATCGCTAAAGACTGCCAGCTGAAACATGGAGACGCTGGTTGGCGTAGCCTGGGCCGTGTTGTCAATCTGACAATAGCGAAGTGTCAATCTGACAATAGCGGAGGTGTGAATGAGGACCGTGAACCTTTAAATCATATTGTATATTTTCCATTCTCATTTTATTAATAATTTCATCACGCTTTCACATCTTTGCATTCCAAAACCATGTAAGAGCCTGAAGCAACATGACAGGCATCAGAGGCTCAATTTATTTTTCAGCATTTCAGTATAACATTTAATTTAAAATTCCACTTCTGAACTTCAACTACTATATTCATAAAGGACTGGCATGTGCTTATTATAAGCAATGTAGGATTATATTTCAATATTGTGTTTAGTGGTATTATGGCAAGATAATCCATTTATTTTAAAAATCATCAAACCGGACTCTTCGATCACTCCAATTGCTATCTTTGAAATGTTATTAGAACAGAATAAATAAAAAATAATACATGTCTTATAAAATAATTTCTTTTATTGAAATTTTATCTTTGATATTTGGAATAATCTATTCTGTTAGCAGCTTTTCCAGGACTAGTAGCATATTAATACATATCTAATTTGAATAAATTAGCATTTTTGTCTGTAATGATATCTTAATATTTTGTGTATAAAACATACTAAACATTCAGTAAAATGTAACGGGGAATGAGAGGGACCATCACTGCACCCAAGTGAAACGATTTGGATAGGGAGCATTGGACTGCCTTCTCCCTATTGTTAACATTTCGCGGAATCCATCAAACGCTATTGGGCTATTGTGAAGAGAGTCTTCAAAAAGACTGGTAAAGCAACTGAGAATATGCAGAAGTTTCAAAAAAAATTGGGCTTAGGCGTCCAAAAAATGTGATGAAACACTTTTCCGGAACTTGACAAAAAGTGTTCGGTAAAAAATACGCAAATTCGCGAAAGAATAATATTAATTTCATCCGGTCTCCACAATGTTCAAGTTCAATCCCGTACAATAAAGAATCATCCATTCATTTTTTTAATATGATTTGAAAGAAAAATAAGCTGATAACATATTTTCGATACAGTTCTTAATTGCTCTGCAGACTACTGTTCAGGTTTAAAGTCCTTATGTATGCCTTCCAGGAAATAATCTTATAACCGACTGGATCCATATTCCTGCCAAAAAAAACAGGTCATGTACTAAACCATACTATCGAGATATGATTAGGCTATTTGTGATCAGTGTTTTTGTTTTTCGTGGTGATTGTAATTTCTAAAATTGGGGTTCATTCAAATTTCAAGGAATGCAACGAATGAAGATTTTTTTTAAACTATTTCTAGCGCTTGTCTTTTTGCGGGCTGCCTTCTCGTTGGCTGTCTTCCTGTAGGCATAAGCCATGGAAAATTATTCTTCAAGCAACACGTTATAAATGGCCCTAAAAAAAGGTCAAAAAGTTCCAAAACCGTGTTAAAAATTGTTCTGCTGGCTGCCTTTCTACTAGCTGAATTCTAGTCGTCATTCTTCTTGCCTACCGCCTTTCTGTTGGCTGCCTCCCCGTTTGACTTCTTTCCGAATGCATGCGCCATGGAAAATTTCTATTACTCTAAAAACAACACTTAAACAATAAAATAGCGCCCCGAAAAAGATCCGTTTCGTTTTAAAGTCGCATTTTCTGACCGCTTTTATGAATAGCTGACTATCAGCTGGCTCTTAAAACAATTTTTCAAAATTAGTTCAAAGTTATTCTGCTCCTAACTTTTTGCTGGCTTTCTTCCCACTTCCATTGGCGCATGCCTTCCATCACTGGTCACCTTCGCGTTGGCTGCCAATCCCATCCATCCTACATTTACGGGAATATGACACGGTAAGTTGGATGAGATCCATCATAGTTGGAAAAATAGCCCAGGTCGTCCATAAGAGGGCGCTTTAAAGATGGTGAGCATGGTCCATGATTGAGTGCATGCCTACCTCTCGGTCGTTTTCGGCACCAGGACGACCTGAATGTTTAGCAAGACACCTTCCTGTACAATGGTCACACTGGGTGCCTATCAGCTGGCTGCCAAATTATTCACTGCCTGATACGCTGTCTAGCAACAAAAACAAAAAAAAAAAAAAAAAAAAAAAAAAAACAAAAAAAATAAAAATAAAAAAAATAAAATAAAAAATAAAAAAAAAAAAAATAAAAAAAAAAAAAAAAAAAAACAAAAAACATATTTTTTAATTAATTTACAATTTATCAACAAAAACCACAAACAACAACCAAAAAAAACACACCACCAAACAAAAAATAAAACAAAAAAAAAAAAAACAAACAAAAAAAAAAAAAAAATCAAAAAAAAAACACAAAAAAAAAAAAAAAAAAAAAAAAAAAAAAAAATTTCTTGTTTTCTATTTGTTCCTTATTCATTGAAATTCGTATTTTATACGAAATTGTTTCAAGAAAAGCTCTATCGGTAAAAGAAATAGCACTTTGTTCTTTCTTAGATATTGAAGGAGCTTTCGACAACGCTTCCATGAACCATGCTTGCAAAAAGAGAAATCACTTCAAAGCTGGGAAGTTCGTCTATTACAGTACGGGCAACGAAAGGTTGTCCCCCAGGAGGAGTCCTCTCACCACTAATGTGGGGCTTAGTTGTAGACGATCTTCTAAGAAGCTTAGAGGAAAAAGGTTTCGAGGTTGTAGGTTTTGCAGACGATATAGTCATTATAGTGAGGGGAAAATTTGACAACATCATTTCAGAAAGAATGCAATGGGCCCTAAAATTTACCCCGTCTTAGTGTATCAAGGAGGGCTTTAGAATAAATCCATCAAAAGTAGTAATTGTACCTTTCACTAGGAAAAGGAAGTTTAGTCTAAAAGCGTTTCAGCTAGGAGGATTAAAGATTCATCTTAGTGAACAGGTTAAATACTTAGAAGTGATACTGGATGCCAAACTGAACTGGAATGCTCATCTTGAGTGTGTGATCGGTAAGGCAACCGGTGCTTTCTGGATATGCTCAAAAACATTTGGCAGAAAATGGAGTCTAAGACCAAAAATGATAATGTGGATTTATACATCCATAATACGTCCAAAAGTAACGTATGCTTCTCTTGTGTGGTGTCCAAAAACAAAAGAGGCTACTGCACAGAAAAAGCTTACAAAACTTCAACGGCTAGTATCCATTGCTATAACGGGAGCGATGCGCAGCACTCCATCAAATGCGTTGAATGCAATTCTAAATCTGCTGCCTTTTCACGAATACGTGCAACTAGAAGCGGAAAAGAGTATGCTTAGACTTAAACGGTTGAAAACTTTCATGTCTGGTGACTTAGTCGGTCACCTGAGCATTTCACAAAGCTTTCAAAATGGGCCAGTGATGTATATGAATGGAGACTGGATGAAACCTATGGAAAACCACGACATCCCTTACAACATATGTGAAACCTCACGTATAGATTGGGAAGTCGGAGGTCCCACTGTTCGTCATGGCTCCATAAAATTCTTGACAGAGCATGAGCATGAGCATGATTGACCGCCCACGGATGCAATTCCGTTATTGCCAGATCAGCTGTATTTGCACAAAGAACCAACAGATGATGTTTGGGACTAACATACATCTTCTATGTGTTAAAACTGGTGATCCATTATAAAGCAATACCGGCGCCGGCCGTGCCCGAATGCTGGTCAAGTAGGGAATGGGAAGGAACGTGTTGACATGATACTTGCTTTGGAGGAAGCCGAGAAATCCTCTGCACTTCCACGAGAAATCACTGGGATGTTGGATAGTTGGGAAAGGTTAGCAGCGGGGTTCGTTTTGGTTAACGATACGCTGAAAGTATGTACCACTTTCCGCCAAAAGCAATGGGCCGCTCCAATGTGACTGAAAGGAGAAAAGCATAACGAAAAACAAAACAAAATAGACAAAATAAAATAAAACAGGATATCAGATAATGTCTTCAAAATATGGTAGAAATAATTTATTTGCTGCTTTGCAAACCAGCTCTCCTCGATGTCCTAGATGGTCAAGTCCTGCTGCATCTGCAGCTGCTGCCTTCGGCACTCGTCCACACCACCCCGGCCGTCGCCGACGTGTCGGAAACCTTCCGGTAGTAACATGATATCTGTGACTAATACACTCTTCTTGCACCAAATAATTTACAAACTAAGCCTGTACATCGAATCAAAATTCACTTTGGCATGGTTGTGGTATTTTCCTCTAAAATCTAGTTCTAGATATTGTCACTTTGTTACAGGAAACAGAATCAATAAGAATAATAAACTCGTTTATGACCTCTAACTTTACACAGTTGCCAAACAATACACACTATCTTCCCCACAATACTCGCGAACGACGACACTTTGGACCTGAGCTCGCTGAAGGAAAAATCACCAACACACAACAGCACAATTGATTGTATGCAGTTTTTTGAATGATTCGCGAGCACGGCGCGATCCCGCGACACGGAACACTCTTCTAACTTCAGCTCACCGGCACCAATTGCACACGCACACTAGTAATCCGCGACGCAGAACAACGCGACGCGCGATGAGGTGCTACTGCTGCAGTCGTCGTGCTAGATGATAACGTTGTTGTTGTTGTTGCCGCAAACTACTGCCAACACACACAGCCACGTACCTCTCTATCTTTACGTTTTGATGAATCGCATCCAGGGTGGGCGAATAAAAAAAAAAATCCAATCCACCAAACTCACACCAACACCACTGCGCTTCTCCCAAAAAGTGCAAACGCGAGCGACAGACACAGAGAGAGAGAGCTATCAGTTCAGCGCGAGAGTGAGAGGTTGTGCGAAAAAAATGTCAGCACGAAAACTCCTCTTCACTGCCAAGTAACAAATTCTTTAAGTACACTTGAAGAAGTTCTCAAGACTCTTACAAAACAGCATAAAACTAGATGACTAACATGACATCGATAAAACAGCCATAAAACCCCTCATAAGTTCAAAAAGGCCCATACTACAGGAGGGTTATCAGACTATTTCCCAAGATTCAGCAAAACATATATTTTATCAGTACATACTTATAATAAGGAATGCTTAAAACAGATAAAACTACCAAAGTTTTGGTAGTTTATGATTTCCTCTAAAAACAGAAGCAGTCAGTAAAATATGTTTCGAAGATTCCATTTTATTCGTTCTGCTGAATGAGAGAAAGAAAAAAAACATCGATAACATATGATGTTCTTTTCAAAGTGGATAGTATTTAACTAATGTAAAATTGACAATAATGCTTGAGTTTTATCCTGCAATTGATGAATTTTCATGCGACATTATTATTGGTGATTTTATAACATAAAAGTTGAAAATTTAATGCCACGGAATCATTGCTAGAACAGATTTATTTGAATAATAAAAAATACTTGACAATTCAACAATTCGGTGACAAGGCTGATAAATTATAATCTTGAATAAATTGTCTACAATCCATTTTAAGTTTCAAAATGTATTTTAAACAGCAGAAATTGTTCGTAGCATTGAAAAACGAAAGTTTTGCTGCATATAAATTAAAATGGCAACGCATTTCAGAGGAATCAAGAATAGCCACGCTCGCCATTTTCAATAGTTTTATCTAAAACTACCATAAAACGCATATAAAACTAATATTTCTTGCAAAGACTAACAAGATTTTTAGGAGCGCGATAAGTTCATCTTTACTTGTTCTATTCTTGAAAAAAGGAGTAACGCTTGAATAAAACTTGTTTGAATTGCTCAAGGTAAACAAAAGTCTTTCGTAAGATAGCCATAAAATCAGTGTGGAGAAGACACATCATAAACAAAAAGAATGTGAACGTTCAAATCAAAAGTGTCTATGCAAATTATTGTTCATAATTACAGCTTATAAATTTAATCAGCGTAAGTCGATTAAAACATAAAAAAAACTCTAACTTGAATATGCTAACAATGGATTTGGGAAGAAGAACAGAAATAATATGTACGTCAATAACGAAACATCAGTTGAGCGAAAGATGATTTTTCTCTTGATCATACGCCGAACCTAACGTTGGAAGAAGTGCACTGTGTAGTGATCACTGAATTCCAGCACACTACTTCCGACTTTGGATAAAAAGTGCGGATTATGGAAAAATCGATTTTCCAAATACTAATTTTACCTGCAACGAGTAAATATTGTGTAGCCTATTGGGAACAGAAATGCACGACTCGAAAAAAAACATAACATTTTACAATCAAATGCAATTAAACCTTACGTCAAAGTACTGCCTATTTCCACGGTGGTGCGCCATATAACACACTACCTGAATGTTAGGTTTAACTTATAACTGGCATAAAATCAAAATATCATGAGTTATGCATTTTTTCAACTGGTGACACATTGCACCATTTTATTTTATTCGTTTTACGCATAACAGAAGGACCCTTTGATAAGTAGTCTCAGTAGGCTGCAAATCAATGGAATAGTCAAAAAAAAATTGTCGTTGGTGGCTGAGATGAAGGAGTGTTTAATATATTAATAGGAAATTGAATTTCCGCTTGAACGATCCTGGTTTTTAATTGTTCACATGAGGCGGCCATTGTATAGTGTTTATTTTTCATAATGTTATCTCAGAATATGTACTCTTATTTAAAATCAAATAGTTCTAAGAGAGTTTAGCAGCATTTCAAGATACATTCATCTTAATGAAGAATGTCATAAAACTTACAAAACTTTATCAGGGTTTAGCAAGTTGCAGAAACAATGTCTTGAGAGAGATCAAGTAACATAAAACTACTGATAAGGTGAATTACATATAAATGATGTAGTTTATGGAGGTTTCTTCAAGTGTTCTTTAATCACTCTTGAGAACTATTAAGGAATTAAAACCACCTTAACAGAAAATGCCCCGATAAAACCGGATGAACTCCATAATGCTATGATAAAACTACCATAAAACATGAATAAAACCAATTTGCATTTGAATTGCTACTTGGGGAATAAACGTCTGCTGCCTTTCCTGAAGAAACACGGTAGTTCCGTACTGTTTTGGCCGGATTTGGCATCTTGCCATTACGGTAAAAAGGCCATGGAGTGGTACGCCGCCAACAACGTGCAGGTGGTTCCCAAGGACAAGAACCCTCGCAACATGCCAGAGCTCCGCCCAATTGAGAAATACTGGGCTATTGTCAAGCGGAACCTAAAGAAGACCAAAAAAACTGCTAAGGACGAGCAGCAGTTCAAGGCAAACTGGCTTTCTGCGGCGAAGAAGGTGGACAAGGTGGCTGTACAAAATCTGATGGGATTGGTCAAGCGTAAGGCCCGGCAATTCGGATTTGGAAAAGCGGAAGCCTAACTGAATATTTTTTTACACGCGTTTTCCCTTGACCAAATTTTGACCGCATCACCCTTTAAACAGGGGTATACCACAAAAGTTCAACTCAGTGGACGCAGTGGTTCTACGCCCCAACAAAAAAAAACTATATCCGCGATCTGAATTCCTGGTGTTGTACCTGTTATAGTGGTAGCTGACCACTTTTCCGACGCTTATTTTTCAAGTAAACGTGAAATGAAAAAGTTAATAATCATTTAAAAGTTTGATAACCTTTTGAGATGATCAAATAGCTGCCCAGCTAGTAGCCCTATATTTTGCAGTGTTCCATAGTAGCCATAATTTTAATACTCTAATGCCGCGTGCCATAAATACAGTGACTGGCACAAAAATATATATAGATATTCAAATAAAACCTTGTACCCCCCAAAAAAGTGCGTGATTTTGATTATTTTTTTCGTAAAATATAAACCAGCATTTTATATTGCCTTCGTGGTAAAGATGATTTTTATTGCAGTTTTTAAAATAGACAAGTTAAAAGTTCAAATGCATTTCTATTGGTATGACATAAAAAAAGATCCACTTTATGTTCAAAAACAAACCAAATAACGCCAAACCAAACTAATTTTGAATAGTTAATATGACCTTCCTTTGCTTCAATGGCCAACTGCAACCGCGTTGGCATGACTTCCATCAAGTGTTTAAGGTGCTCACGGTTCAAATCCTCCCAAGCCTTTTTCTGCAAAAATATGTTTGTTTGTTGGTAACACCGTTTTTTCTTTTGCACAATTTACGAAGACGGTCCAAATATTCTCAATGGGGTCTAAATCGGGAATCTGGGGTAGCCATTCAATGGGTTTTGTGTGATAGGAACGAAAGAATGCAAGTGTTTTCTTTGCTGTATGTTTCGTCTTTATTTTCGTCCATCATGAGTAGACCATATGTTACATTTTGTACTTAATCCTAGTTATACTAGAGGTAATAAAATACTAGTATAAGATTAGTTAAAATAGTGCCTGGTTTACATTATTCTTATGGTGTGACCATTTCGTGTACATTAAATACTTAACTTCATAACTTATCGATCAATGCCTAGCTAACCTTGAAAAGAATGTTTGCCTAAGAGTGTGTCTATTCATTGTAATATCAATTCTTTCACAATTTGCATTGTAGCAAAACATCATTTTGTTCAAAGGCCCATTTTTGGCATAGTTTGTTCTATGATTGCTAATATTAAAAAGATGTCTTATTCTGAGCGAGCGGATAGGAACATAAAAAATTATATTTTCTAATATCTCAGGGGCATTGACCCTTTGTGCAATGACATCATTTATAAAAGCTACCATAGCAAAGTCTCTTCTCTTTTGTAATCTCTCTAAATTGATCAATAAACATCATGATTCATAGGATGGCAGCGGAAAGGTAGTCCAACCTAACTTAGTATACTTAGTATCGTTATCCTGCTGAAACGTGTAGTTATTTTGCAGTTCGATTTTCAACCATGACTCTTCCAAATTTTCACACAGAATATCGATATACCCATCTGCAATCATAATGCCATTGATTTGAACAAGATTTTTAAAATTTCAACCATGAGAAACAGCCCCAAACCAGAACATTTCATCCACCGTGTTTCATGGTTAGTTGGAAAAACCTGCCGGATGCGTGATGCGAAGGCCCTTTTTTGATTTTTTGGTCTTTCTTGACTTTTGCGTTTTGGTCCTCTTCCCGATCGATCAGCAACACTTCTATGCAATTGATGATATGATGATATAATACTACCATCTATTGTAGCAAGGTAACTTTCCATAGCAGTGGAATAATCTGAAAAACGATTTGATCAGGATTCTATTATTGTTTGTGATCATCAATCTCCTGAATGAAGGGCCAAAAACGTTTGAGCGGGCCCGTAAGCAGAGACCCTTACGCGAAACCCGCGAATATAGAGAAAAGAATCACCTTCCAAAAGCAAGGTCACACAGACAGCACTAGAATCGAGCCCTCGATTGACAGAAAAAAACCCAATAGATGGGGTCGAAGAGCCGGCCCTCGTTCCGCGAAATGTTAACAATAGGAAGGAGGCAGTCCCCTGCTCCCTATCCAAATCGTTTCACATGGGTGCCCTGATGGTCCCCCTCCCTTTCCCCGTTATATGTTATTTAATATTTAGTATATTTTGTACACTAAAAATTAAGATATCATTAAAGACAAGAATGCTTATTTATTCAAATTGCAAACTTAAATGATACATCCAATGGATGGTTACTGAAAAATAAATAAAAACTAGATATGTATTAATATCCTTCTAGTCCTTACTTACCTTACCAATCAGACTAAGGCCGGTGTGGCCTCTGCTGTACACAGAAGTTGTTTCCATCGTAATCGGTCCATGGCTGTACCTCGCCAGCCTCGCTGTCTGCGGAGGGTCCGCAGGTCGCCTTCTACTTGATCAATCCACCTTGCTCGTTGCGCGCCTCTTTTTCGTGTACCTGCCGGTTCGTTTTCGAGAACCATTTTCACGGGGCGACATTCTTACGACATGCCCAGCCCATCGTAGTCGACCGATTTTTGCGATGTGTACGATGGGAGGTTCTCCCAGGAACTGGTGCAATTCGTGGTTCATTCGCCTCCTCCACGTTCCGTCTTCCATCTGCACTCCACCGTACATCGTACGCAGCACCTTCCGTTCAAAGACTCCAAGGGCGCGTTGGTCCTCCACTAGCAATGTCCATGTTTCGTGGCCGTAGAGAACAACCGGTCTAATTAATTTCTTGTAGATGGTCAACTTTGTGGTTCGGCGAACTTTGTTCTTTGTTCTTTCTTTGTTCAGCTTTGTTCCAGGATCCTTCTAGTCATGGAAAAGCTGAAAACAGAATAGATCATTCCAAAATATCAAAGATAACATTTCAATAAAAGATATTATTTTATAAGACATGTTGTAATATTTTTCTTTAAACTGTTCTAGTAACATTTCCAAGATAGCAATTGGAGTGATCGAAGAGTCTGGTTTCTGAAATAATGGCTTATCTTACCATAATACCACTAGACACAATATTAAAATATAATCCTACATTGCTTATAAGCACATGCCAGTTTTTTTATCTATATAGTAGTTGAAGTTTAGAAGTGCAATTTTAAGTTACTGTTGTGCTGAAATGCTGAAAAACAAATTGATTTGTTGCCTTTGATGCCTGTCATGTTGCTCCAGGCTCTTACATGGTTTTGGAATGCAAAGATGATTCTAAAGCGTTATTATATATAGCATTTCAAGCTTATTGCTTTCACAAATTGTTTATTGCCTGCTCTCAACTCCGTGTTCCAAATGCACTTCCACAGTTATTAATTGAGAGCTTTCGATGCCGATGATTCTTATGCGTGCTGAAATTATTAATAAAATGAGAATGGAAAATATATAACATGATTTAAAGCTACACGATCTTCAGTCGCACCCCCTCACTTCGCTATTGTCAGATTGACAACATTGCCCAGGCTACGCCAACCAGCGTCTCCATGTTTCAGCTGGCAGTCTTTTGTGATCATATGACTCGTGGAGGCGCGAGGTAGGAACTTATGAGGACGAGAGGTCGCACCCTCCTTCGAAGTTGTCAACTCACCATTTGAAGCCCATCTGCAAAACTTCTATGCATTTCGACAACAAAATTTCATTAGGGCATAACTGACAATTGTAAACAATGGCTTCTTCCGTAAATTTCTCGTAATACAAAATCTACCCATGTAAGCTTCCATTTCAGTGGTAGATTAATGAGGCAAGTTTCCAAGGTCGACAATTCAAGGAAGAAGTCATTGTTAACCCACTCACCACCGGCATCGTCACTTTAAATTGTTCTTTTAAACTGCACCACGTCTAGTGCCATTTTGCATTGGGATTCGTTTCTTTGACAATGAACAATCGCACGATGAGATCTTAGAGTTGCAGTGACGTTTTCTTTCCACCTATTGCAGCTGTTTCAAAAATACTTCTATTGAGCGCAACAGGTGAAGTTCAGAGTTCAACAGTAGAATTTTGTAACTTTTGGACATAACAAATGAAATGCGAGGGGTGTGTCGATGTTATTTAGATGACTTCATGTTATTTTTATAGGAGAATCTTTTTTTTCGTCTTAGCGGTATCTGAGCATCCTTTTCAATTTTATTTAGGGTGGACTGGAACTGATATATTTATCAATGAAATCTTATGAAATCCAATAAATTTAACTAGAGCGAACTTAAAACATGTTTAAGAAAAACATTTAACATGATGGAGTGTCATTTATATCGTTATGGCGTTGTAGTTATACATGATTGTGTGGGTCTTTTTTTGTGCCGGTCACTGTATCAATTTTGCCTGCTGAGCATTTGATTGAGCTTAGATATGAGACACTAAGGGCTTGAATAATTAATAGTTTTTGTTCCTTACATTTATTCGAATATAGATGTTATGCAAAGTTATTGTTCAGGAAATTGTCTGCTTTGAAAGTTGAATACTTTGGTTTTTTAATTAATTTAATTTTAATTTAATTTATTTTAATTAGATTTGGTTAGTTAATACAACGAAGCGAATACAAATTTGAAGTGCCCTGCTTGCACCATAATAGATTTCTATAGAGCATTTCCAGACAGAATAGCAAACCGGTTGGACCCTACTCTCTCCGATCTGAAGGAGTTTTGTCCATATGTTGGTTTCTACCCTAAATTACGTTTTCCTTAAAAAAAATCCACAATTCTTCTGTACTAATTTTCTATAAGGGCGTATTTATAATGTGGATTTTATTTTTAAAAAAAAATTAGCAAACGACTCACCTTATTAAAATGTCGTCTTAAAAAAAGTTGTAGGTAATGAAGTGTTCTTCAAGAAAAAAAATACACTGAAACTAAAAAATTCGTGAATTCGTGCTTAAAAAACATAAAACGTTGATTTTTTTCAAAGGACTCCCCCTTGGATCCTCCTAATTTATTTTTTTTAAAAGCTGAAGTTATGAAAAGCTGGTGAAGAGTTTAAGCTGATCATTTCTTTATTTTTTTTTCTTTTGTTTTTAAATATTTACGATTTTTTTTATTAAAAAAAAGCATACAAAAACTTTTTCCGCAAGCCTAGCGGTTCTTACGTTATTGCGAATTTTAAAAACAGAAATTTATTTTTTTGCAATTTGTTTGCCCTTTTTGATTGTTAGTCGTGATTTATTGAAAAGCAGGCAAATTTTTCTCAGACGCGGTGGCAGTCAGACTTACCCGTTTCTGTTTGGACGCGGTGGAAAAGAATCAAGTTGATGCTTTTGGATATGTGTGTGTTTCGGCTAGTTTTGTTTAGGGAGAGAAGAAGCAGTATTTCATTACATTTCAGATCATTTGAATGCATTAAATATTTTGGGTTCATCATTAGAATTAAAAAATACCTTAACTGCAATTTGGTTATTTGAAACTGGAATGTAAGAATGATATTTTTGAGTTCCAAGAATTGCTTTTGCTTTGTTAAAAATCGGGTCGTATTCCTTTTTGGCCTCTTTGTATTCATTCGTGGAAACATAGCCAAATGTCATTTTTGTTTCATGATCCTCTTTGCGATTTTTTTTTTTGAGATCGCAGCAAGCCGTGCTTCGAAACTGACATGTTTTGTTTTTGCTGCGTCGTTTTCGCGAAAAAAAAATCTAACAATAATTCGTAATATAACTTGAACTAACAGTGAAATCATAAAATCTCCGCGTGCATTGTGTAAGCTGTCGCGAATACAATCGATTGCCTATCAAAATGTTTGAGTGTCGGTAGTATTTCCCCGTCTTTTGTTTTGTTTTTGTGCTTCGCCCCCGCACCTGGAAGAAGAGTTACATCAGCTTAGTTTTGATTATTACTGGTAATATTGTGACACTCGGGCATAAATTATTAGTTTAGAGTGTTTTTCCAGACTGTGGAGTGAAAAAAAAAGAAGACTAGTGCAATGTGGAGAGCGGCCATTTGCTGGCCAGAAGCGGCAAACGAAAACAACGCGCATGGGCGGGTGAAAAGCTTGCACATAATTTTAGGTGCATTCACCACGGGGTGTACAGAGTTTTGTTATGCAGGTTACATATCTAGCGGGCTGTTTAGAATCGTTAATTTTTGTGCTTATTTAATCACGAGTGCATGAAGTTAATTACGAATCAACGTCGATTTTTTTTATTTTTATGAATGAACAAGATAGTTGATTTTTGTGCTTATTTAATCACGAGTGCATGAAGTTAATTACAAATCAACGTTGAATTTTTTTATTTTTATGAATGAACAAGATAGTGAGGATGCGGCCATGGGTGAGATCTATCTAATTATAACTATATAACAATAATCTTATTTTCAAATAATGCTACATACGTGCCTGGTTTGGAAATTTAAAATTTCCAAATCTGGAAGTGTGTTGCAGTGCCCTTATCCACATGATATCGGTAATGTTTACATGCGGGGCTTATTGTATGTGAAAGTAACCTCGGAATGGGTGTGACTCTCCAGACATTTTGAAATGGGTTGCTGGATCTGCAGTAGAGCTATCGCCTTCTAGCTTCCGGATTAAAGCTGCTTCCAATGATCACTTGAATGATTGTTGTAAACAGATTTCTTCCATAATACCATTGCCGGCCGATGGGTGTTAGATTGGACACACACACACATGATCCTCTTTGCGATTTTTTGCCCAGTCATAAATTTTTATTAATTTTTTTTTTTTTTTTTTTGTTCCTGTATTATCGAGATTTTCAACCTCGGGCTGGTTCATCTCCCGTCGTAGTCCCTCAAACACCTCTTTGGATGTTTTTTGTAACTTGTCCGGGGATGAAATTTAAACTCATGCCTTTGGCATGAGAAGTATGGATTTTAGCCACTACGTGACATCGTCAAGAGACGGTTTTGTGTTACCTGCGTACATCACTCGTCACTACAGAGACATAATCTCTTTGGCCCGGCATAACTCTGCTGATATTGTCATCTTTGTAGAAATGAACAACTTTACGTACTAAATCTGCATTCAGTCTATGTCCTAATTTGAAACGGGGTTTACATAATATTCGATCTTCGGCGACTAAATCCTTTACCTGCAAGGAAATTTAGTTTTTTGATTATTTTTTTCCAACATGAAATAATATTCAAAGATGTTCATAAACCTAACCTGTGTTACAGTGTATCTGCTGACTTTGAATTCATCCACGATTCTTTGCGTAGTCCAAGACTTTGGCAATATGGACAAAATTTGAAATTGTTGATCGCGAGTACATTCAGGATCGGCAAATTTTTCCTTTAACTCGTTCATTATTACCTCGTAGTCCTTAGCCGTTGGCGTTGAGATTTGTTTGGTCCTCATCTTCCAAAACGTCAAATATATGACGCTTAACTTCATCCATACTTTCCTTGATTTTTTGCTGGGGGTAGGAAGCACTTCTTTTTTTTCTTCGTTGAAATTGGCGATAACTGAATTCCCATGATGCCATTGTTGAATATCTCGATGTTATATGACAAACTGATTTTATTAACAATAGACTGCGCTGAAGTCGATGAAGCTAGAGACGTAACGGATGGAATGGTATTGACTATGGATTCACTTTCTATATCTACAGGTCTCGTTGATTGCACACCACTTGTAGAGGGCACTTCCTCATCATTCGAAGGTGATGGTTTTTGTTGGGGACGATAAACTATGGGACGACACTTATTGCAGATTCGCATCGAATTATATAATGGTATCTTACCACCTAGAGATCTTAATTTTTCAATAACACCATCTGTCAAGTTTCTAGTCTCTAAACCACACTTCTTCGATTTGGGTAGAGGTTTACAACACTTGAAAGTATTATCCATGTTTGAAAATAAACTTACTTGTTTAATTGAAATGCTATGAAAGATAAACTAAATTGATGAGATGAAGAACTTCCCAATATAAAGCAATTTGTTGACTTTGTACCTATCTTCATTTTAAATGTATGACAGACTCCATTGTATTTAAATGTACCTATAAGAAATTTGTTCCAGACAGGGGTATAAATAAAAATTTACCTGACTGCTGTCTTCTAAAGGCTGACAGCCTCAATGTCTGAGAAAGATTTGTTTCTTATTCAATAATCTATCATGTAACATACATTTTTTTTGTGGACATCGCGACTAACATTTGAAAATGGCTGAAAATATTGTTACAACAAAATTTCCTTCATAAAAAAAAGTTTTTATGTGCCTTTTCATTAGAAATGAATACGTAGAGTCTATTTTTGGTAGATTTATATTAGAAAATACGTAATTTCACAAAATTAAAAAAATCCATTAAAATTTATAAACAAAAAAATTTTAAAAATTAAAAAGCGATCGTCATAAACTTTTCACCAAATTTTAAAATATAACTTCAAATTTTTTCAAAAATAAATTAAGAAAATTCGAAGGGGGCGGGGCTCCAAAAAATCAATGTTTTTTTGTTTTTTAGCATGAATTTACATTTTTTTTAGTTTCAGTGTATTTTTTTCTTAAAGAACACTGAATGACCTACAACGTATTCTCAGACGACCTTTTGATCAGAATATTCGTTTACTTGTTAACTTGATTTTTTGAAAAAATAAAATTCAAATTTTTCATAAGCCCTTGTAGTCTCTCTTGTAGAAAATTAATCCAGGAAATTTTAGAATTTTTTATGAAAAATGTTATCTTGTCCAGAAACTTACATATGGACAAAATTTCATTAAAACCGGAAACTGTCGAGACAAAATCAATTTTTTTTTCAGTCAGTTTCAATTTGAAAACTAGTTCAAAATTTGAAAGACTTATAAGGACCTAAATTCGAATCAAAAAAGCATATATAAGCGAAAATTGCGAAGTTTTCATTAATCTAAGGAGCACATTTCCTATTCGACCAAACGACTTTCGACTAAATGGCCCAACAGAAGAAGACAGCAGCAGCGATGGGAAAACGCAATGAATCTGTTTCTTATGCTCATCGTCGAAGGTTGCTACTGAAGCACTAGAATGCAATTCACATTTTTTTTTCCTCTCTAGCGTCAGCCCATCCTTCCTTCCTGTTTACAAAATAACGGAAAATGTCCGCCCGCATTCGTCGCTGCTTGCGAACCTGACTGAAATGCTTAACAGAACCTCGCCAACAGCGGGCTGGAGTTGGCTCAGAAAAAGCATCATCTCTGCTCTTGCACACCTTGCCATTTTTCATCGCTCCTTGGGCAGCAGAATGTGACCGCAGCATGATTTGTACGGAGATTGGTGTGGTATGTATTTGTTTTTTTCTTCCGGAAGGATGCGGTGAAGCGCGAATGTGCAATCCTGACCGTTATGGTTTGTCATTAGGGACGAGCTTTTATCAGGGTAGGGTTTTGCTAGTATCATACACTATAGGCTATAGATTGGTTCACTCACCGAATCGCTGCTTGAAATTTGAACTAATTTGGTAAGAAATTGACATCGCACAAGACATTACTATGAACATTACCATAGAGAAAGCAAACTTTTCATACAATAATCTACCTGTTTTTTTCCCAAATTCACTTTTGACCGAAATTTTTAAAACTATACTCATAGGAAATTTTCTCAGCATCAACTGTGCCCCACTGTTGTTCAGCAAAACGTCAGACACAGAAAAATATGATTTTTTAAAAACGATTAAAATTTCCCCTCGTTAAATGCCAAGCCAAAGCAAGTGGAATCAATGAAATTGTTGGAAACTTTAATATAACAGACCGGATTAAGACGATATCTTGCATAAAATTGCATAAAATATCCCATGAAATCATGCCGATTATAGCATTATATAAAATGTTGTTGTTGTTGTTGTTGTCTTTGTTGTTGTTGTGTTTTTTTTTTTTTTTTTTTTTTTTTTTTTTTTTTTTTTTTTTTTTTTTTTTTTTTTTTTTTTTTTTTTGTTGTTGTTGTTGTTGTTGTTGTTGTTGTTGTTGTTGTTGTTGTTGTTGTTGTTGTTGTTGTTGTTGTTGTTGTTGTTGTTGTTGTTGTTGTTGTTGTTGTTGTTGTTGTTGTTGTTGTTGTTGTTGTTGTTGTTGTTGTTGTTGTTGTTGTTGTTGTTGTTGTTGTTGTTGTTGTTGTTGTTGTTGTTGTTGTTGTTGTTGTTGTTGTTGTTGTTGTTGTTGTTGTTGTTGTTGTTGTTGTTGTTGTTGTTGTTGTTGTTGTTGTTGTTGTTGTTGTTGTTGTTGTTGTTGTTGTTGTTGTTGTTGTTGTTGTTGTTGTTGTTGTTGTTGTTGTTGTTGTTGTTGTTGTTGTTGTTGTTGTTGTTGTTGTTGTTGTTGTTGTTGTTGTTGTTGTTGTTGTTGTTGTTGTTGTTGTTGTTGTTGTTGTTGTTGTTGTTGTTGTTGTTGTTGTTGTTGTTGTTGTTGTTGTTGTTGTTGTTGTTGTTGTTGTTGTTGTTGTTGTTGTTGTTGTTGTTGTTGTTGTTGTTGTTGTTGTTGTTGTTGTTGTTGTTGTTGTTGTTGTTGTTGTTGTTGTTGTTGTTGTTGTTGTTGTTGTTGTTGTTGTTGTTGTTGTTGTTGTTGTTGTTGTTGTTGTTGTTGTTGTTGTTGTTGTTGTTGTTGTTGTTGTTGTTGTTGTTGTTGTTGTTGTTGTTGTTGTTGTTGTTGTTGTTGTTGTTGTTGTTGTTGTTGTTGTTGTTGTTGTTGTTGTTGTTGTTGTTGTTGTTGTTGTTGTTGTTGTTGTTGTTGTTGTTGTTGTTGTTGTTGTTGTTGTTGTTGTTGTTGTTGTTGTTGTTGTTGTTGTTGTTGTTGTTGTTGTTGTTGTTGTTGTTGTTGTTGTTGTTGTTGTTGTTGTTGTTGTTGTTGTTGTTGTTGTTGTTGTTGTTGTTGTTGTTGTTGTTGTTGTTGTTGTTGTTGTTGTTGTTGTTGTTGTTGTTGTTGTTGTTGTTGTGAAACGTAAATCAGACATAAGGCTGTAGCTTGGGCTTGTTATTATTACCGAAAAAAACACACGATGTTACAAAGTAAGTAAGTTTAACAAACCCTCCAAATTCCAAGTCAAACCCTGCTGGCTCGATTATATGAATCGAACAAACAAAGCGCTTTTGACATTCGTGAATGTCATAGTGACCTGATTTTCAAAAGATCTTCGCCGCCCATGACCATAATTTGTGACATTTAACGACTTATATAACCAACTCCAGCGATAACCGTGGGGTGAAAATCATAAAGCGTTTTTAGCATCAATCGTTTGACGGTACTGATTTTCACGTATTGCAACACTGATTGAGAGTTTATGATGCCAGTACTTTTTCGCATCAATCGCGTCGATATTATGTTGTGATAAGTACCACTGTACTGGCCTTTATTCTCAGGCAGTTGAACAAAAAGATTTCAACAACCAACCCTAGATCGGATTAGACAACATTACAGCGCTCAGCAGTGGTTAGCTTTGCAAATTGCTATCATACGCCTTAGGATAGAAGATAGTGTATTGATAATAGCATGGAATTATCTAAATTAATATCTGTAAAGTACATCTAGAACATCAAGTTAAATGCTGGCAAAACGCTCGTAGCATAACCGTGATAAACCTAGAAGAAAAGGATATTTTCAATATACCATTGTTATTGCAAATCGACCAACGCACATCCTTGCTCCAACCACAAAATACACGCACGTGCAGCTAATATCGTACCCTGTTGTAGCAATCCGCCACCACAAGCTTCGTTAACAGTTAGTGTGGTCCGCAGTCTCAAGTCTCCTCGAGTGCGGTGGCGGTGGATTGCCAATTGTACTTCACTCACACACAGCTTAGTGCTGAGCAGCATCTACTGCATCGCCAACGGTTGCGCGCTAGTTGTAAGGAATTAAGGGCAAATATCAAACAATTCAATTAACATATATCCCCCTCTCAACACCTCGTTCCCCTTCATCCATATGGTGGATGCTATTCAAAGTGGTAAGATACAAAATCGATAGCCGCCAGCTAATTGATTCGTATTGTAGAACGAAAATTCAATCCTTGCAACGAACTGATTTTCCTGGGTTCATTAGATGTTGGGTTTGCCCTGGAGCTAACGTAGTAATAATTAACTGGTCAATATATAAAATGGTCTAGTAATGACAAGATAGAATAACAGGATGAAACATCTTTTTGCAACCGACCGGCAACTAACAACGTCAACGTGTGACTAAGTAGTAAAGTAAATGGAGTAAGGCTACCATCCTGATAAGGCTAGCGCACTCATCCCCGTTTGGGAATGTGTACATACAGACCATCATTCTCCTTTATGGTCAAGACGGATGTAGAAGGTACATTTTCGGTCTGTTTTATGTTGGTTTTCCGAAGCAGACTCATGTCACAGGTGAATACTAATTATGTTCCTGGCGGATGTTCCGGCACCTCGTGGGAAACTAAGAAGGAACGTACATCTGTCCAGCATGACTCGTTTGTCTTCTAGAAAACATGTTACTGTCAACAAATGAAAAAAAGCAGCAAAAGAGAAAGTTTTTTTTGTTTTTTTTTTTGTGTGTTTTTTTTTATTATGTTTGCTTGTGTCAAAAAAAAAAAACAAACACCGCAAGCCAACCGCCCACCCCCCCAATTCTTTTTTTTGGGGGGGGCGAAACTGCGAGAAAAGGAAATAGAAAAAAAAAATAATTTAAACATCCCAAACAAAAAAAAAAAAAAAAAAAAAAAAAAAAAAAAAAAAAAAACACAACAGTTTTTTTCTAGGGGCCCTATTTTTTTGGAGAGGAAAAGGTCAGAAAAAGTAAAATGTTATTAAATTGGGAATGTGGATAGTTATTAGATTCCAAGGCTGGAATTTGAAATGTTGACAACAGTTTAATCCAGTACATTTTTTACCCCTTTTTTACTATTTGAGGGCAATACCATTACTTCTGGTTGGTGGGATTCCGGAGCTCAGGAGAAAGACAAAGGAAATTGCCCAAGTAACACACAAAACATCTTTTTACAATGATTCCTAATTGTTTGTTCTATAAATGTATTATAAATGTATTGCAAAACATGCCTACTTCGGATCGGGTTGAATCCCTCGTATTCTATTTATCGATCTGACTAACGATTGTGCTGAAAGTACTTTTATCACTGCTGGAAGTGATTTATACTTCATCATTGTTCTGAAAAACATTGTTCCATACATTTATTAAACATGAACAGGAAAAGATTTTGTGGGTCGTTCTAAATACTGTTAAAACTACATTACACCTACAATGTTTTGCAAAACCTGTTCTTTTTTCTCATAAAGATGAATTAGTTGTACAAGATTGTGATTTTACTGCCAATGGAAAGCATATCATAGATACTCAGAGTATACTTTTCAACAATCGGAGTTAGCTTAGCAAGGAAGCTACAAACCTATCCCGCCAAGGACTAGTGTTCAAATCCCAGGCTAGGCGTTGTTATATTGTTGTATGAGAACGATTTTTTTTCCATTTTATGTTTTATAAGGCTTCACTTTTTGCGCTTTTTACGTCATATGCAAGTATGAAATAAAGTGTTATACACTTATATTGATTACCTGTATTTGTCATTTAACAGTACTTTCAACTTGTTTATTACAAGCTGTGTTGCTTAGGTGGAATATTGCAAAAAAATGATACCATCAGTTTCACTTGGATGTGAACAACAGGACGCAGCCAAAATTTTTGATGAATACTGCACGTAATTTGAATTGACGGCCAGTGTATATTTACTTATCGGAACAGTCTATATGTGCTTTTGATTTAATAGCCTTGTTTGTAACTGTTCGCGCATCAACCAAACTGCGCAGGAATGCACATCCAGGTTACCAACTCGTCACAGCTCAGCGTCATCTATACGTCAACCAACGCATAAAATCTCTCGTCGACCCCCTTGAACTGCGATTGGTCGAACGACTCCGACAACCAATGGATGACGTTAACGGCCTTTCGGAAATGGCAACATGGTGGAAAACAAACTTCCGTACAACTTTAAAGGCTTACACTGAAGCATTCTCGACGGCAGCCATTACCCCAAAATTTAGAATTGATATAACTCAGAATCTGTACTAGATATTGAATATTTCATCACATCAGTTTGTATGCTTACTTGCTGTGAGCAATCTGATGGAATTTGATTCGATGATCAAATAACTAACAATCGAGGTGTATAAATTTGAAATAGCGAGGTAAGTTTGCGAGAAAGAGATAAAAGATAGGAAAAAATACATGGAGCAGCAATTTACTTAACTATAAAAGCTCAATGCGTCGTTGGTGTGAAATGTAAATTTGCCAGTACAGACTATTCTTTATATAAAATTTTGAGACAAAATTTCGCCCGAATTGAATTGTGAAATAAAGTAGAGAAATTAGGTGAACAATAAAGTGGTGAATTGATGTATGTTAAGTGAACTGAATATAGTAGTGGTTAGTTAGAAGAAAGGAGAAGAAGTAAGTGATTTATAAGACGTGTCGGTATGTGTGGTTACAAATTGCTATCATTTGTTGATCGCATTAAAACTTTCATGTGTCGGACAAATATATATTATTATTGCTTTTTTATCAGTGTAAGTTTCGTCGTTCATTTGTTGAAACCATGCTGTACCATTTTCTAAGGTGTCAGTTGGCCCCTAGGATCTGCTTTAATATCCAGTTCGTATGTTTACTTCAATGAACAGTGCGCAAAAGCATCCTCTGGACAGTAATTTGACTGCCATAGTATTTTTTTCTATATCATAAAGAGTCTTGGGTATGTCTTGATTGCCCTCAATACTTTCCAACGCAATTTCCGATCGTACACATTAAGAAATAACTAATTTAAAAAATCCAATCCAAATCCAATCCAAATCCAATCCAAATCCAATCCAAATCCAATCCAAATCCAATCCAAATCCAATCCAAATCCAATCCAAATCCAATCCAAATCCAATCCAAATCCAATCCAAATCCAATCCAAATCCAATCCAAATCCAATCCAAATCCAATCCAAATCCAATCCAAATCCAATCCAAATCCAATCCAAATCCAATCCAAATCCAATCAAATCCAATCCAAATCCAATCCAAATCCAATCCAAATCCAATCCAAATCCAATCCAAATCCAATCCAAATCAATCCAAATCCAATCCAAATCCAATCCAAATCCAATCCAAATCCAATCCAAATCCAATCAAATCCAATCAAATCCAATCAAATCCAATCCAAATCCAATCCAAATCCAATCCAAATCCAATCAAATCCAATCAAATCCAATCCAAATCCAATCCAAATCCAATCCAAATCCAATCCAAATCCAATCCAAATCCAATCCAAATCCAATCCAAATCCAATCCAAATCCAATCCAAATCCAATCCAAATCCAATCCAAATCCAATCCAAATCCAATCCAAATCCAATCCAAATCCAATCCAAATCCAATCCAAATCCAATCCAAATCCAATCCAAATCCAATCCAAATCCAATCCAAATCCAATCCAAATCCAATCCAAATCCAATCCAAATCCAATCCAAATCCAATCCAAATCCAATCCAAATCCAATCCAAATCCAATCCAAATCCAATCCAAATCCAATCCAAATCCAATCCAAATCCAATCCAAATCCAATCCAAATCCAATCCAAATCCAATCCAAATCCAATCCAAATCCAATCCAAATCCAATCCAAATCCAATACAAATCCAATCCAAATCCAATCCAAATCCAATCCAAATCCAATCCAAATCCAATCCAAATCCAATCCAAATCCAATCCAAATCTAATCCAAATCCAATCCAAATCTAATCCAAATCCAATCCAAATCCAATCCAAATCCAATCCAAATCCAATCCAAATCCAATCCAAATCCAATCCAAATCCAATCCAAATCCAATCCAAATCCAATCCAAATCCAATCCAAATCCAATCCAAATCCAATCCAAATCCAATCCAAATCCAATCCAAATCCAATCCAAATCCAATCCAAATCCAATCCAAATCCAATCCAAATCCAATCCAAATCCAATCCAAATCCAATCCAAATCCAATCCAAATCCAATCCAAATCCAATCCAAATCCAATCCAAATCCAATCCAAATCCAATCCAAATCCAATCCAAATCCAATCCAAATCCAATCCAAATCCAATCCAAATCCAATCCAAATCCAATCCAAATCCAATCCAAATCCAATCCAAATCCAATCCAAATCCAATCCAAATCCAATCCAAATCCAATCCAAATCCAATCCAAATCCAATCCAAATCCAATCCAAATCCAATCCAAATCCAATCCAAATCCAATCCAAATCCAATCCAAATCCAATCCAAATCCAATCCAAATCCAATCCAAATCCAATCCAAATCCAATCCAAATCCAATCCAAATCCAATCCAAATCCAATCCAAATCCAATCCAAATCCAATCCAAATCCAATCCAAATCCAATCCAAATCCAATCCAAATCCAATCCAAATCCAATCCAAATCCAATCCAAATCCAATCCAATCCAAATCCAATCCAAATCCAATCCAAATCCAATCCAAATCCAATCCAAATCCAATCCAAATCCAATCCAAATCCAATCCAAATCCAATCCAAATCCAATCCAAATCCAATCCAAATCCAATCCAAATCCAATCCAAATCCAATCCAAATCCAATCCAAATCCAATCCAAATCCAATCCAAATCCAATCCAAATCCAATCCAAATCCAATCCAAATCCAATCCAAATCCAATCCAAATCCAATCCAAATCCAATCCAAATCCAATCCAAACCCAATCCAAATCCAATCCAAATCCAATCCTAATCCAATCCTAATCCAATCCAAATCCAATCCAAATCCAATCCAAATCCAATCCAAATCCAATCCAAATCCAATCCAAATCCAATCCAAATCCAATCCAAATCCAATCCAAATCCAATCCAAATCCAATCCAAATCCAATCCAAATCCAATCCAAATCCAATCCAAATCCAATCCAAATCCAATCATAATCCAATCCAAATCCAATCCAAATCCAATCTAAACCATTTGGCCGTTTAATATTACACAAACTTGGTCAACCGAATTCTTCACAAAGTTTCTATTAAATATACCCGGAACACGATAAATCGGATGTAAACGTGTGATTTTCTCGTTAGAAAACATCATGAAGCTGTCATCGAGTATAGCACACTTCGATCTCACCACATAGTAAATTTCTTGCAGCTTGCCTAAGATTGTAAACAAAGTCGACTCCTTGTGGTATCGCGTCATGTTGTTCTACCCATCCCTCCCAAGGTTGCAGTACACTTCTGCTCTGAGAATGCAAAGGCAATCGTTCCACATTTCAAAATCACTCACGTAGAAACACACAAACGCGTGGAACTAGGACGAACACCAAATCACATCCTGACGCGATTTTCGCAGCCCTAGACAGGCGTTGTTTATTTTAGCACACATATCTTCGAAACGACATGACACGTGAGGTCCGGGAAAGTCAAACCCTCTGCTGGATGTCATCCTTCTGAATCAAACGAACGGCAACACTATCGATAACTACCGAGTGCAAAAGCTTTTTTATCATTTCGAAGTAGTTTTAGGAACAGTCGTCAGAGCACGGAGTGTGAGTCTCTAAATAACTAGAAGACGAGTGTGATGTGTGACCTCACGCTGTTGCTGGTGTGCCAATTTGAGGCGCGTTCGCTTACTCAAGTGTCACAAACGTTGACAGTTTCGAGAAATCAGTGCACATCCTCCAAACTGAATTTGTGCACCACAGTAAATGATTGCACGGTTGAATATATCTGTTCCAATCTGCACCGTCGTCCGTGTCGATTTCGATATTTTCGGTGACACATTTCTTTCTCGTTAGTCGTCAAATAAGGAACTATGAAGGTTTTTCGGGTTGGCTATAATTGATGGCAATTTTCAACGCGTCAAACCGCGCACTACGGATGGCTGATGAAAGGTAGATATCTCCGGGAATCAGATCAGGTTATCAGGTTTTCATCGCGAGTTTATTTTAAGGCATGCTTCATGTCTTAATCAAGCTCATCAGAACCATCTCCAAACCCAAAGTGTATCACGAGTATCAGAATGTAATTAATGTATAGCTTATTGATTGCCTTCGCGGGAATGGCAACGGTAGCGAGGGTTGATTGGTAGCTCATTAGCTGTCATCCTGTTGACATAAATCATTTGCGTTGAATGGAAATCTCGAGCGTCATAATTTACGATGCCAGACATTACATCGGTCGGTATGTGTATGCGATCGGTCAAGTGTGAAAGTCTTTGAAGCAAAGCAATAACGGAGGAGCTGTTACTGGGACATCTGCCAGGAACTATAAATTAAATGGGAACACAAATCATGGCCTGGCTTTTGTATGTCGGGTGGATACCTTTTGGTTAGGTGTAAAAAGGCCCATGCTATTTACAGCTAGACATTGTCGCATAAGCCGATCCATGCAACTGCAGGTAAAGTGTGGCTCAGTACGAATACTGAAGCAAGAAATCAGCCAGATTGTTTGTTTCGTCGTATTGAAATGTCGTTCTTGATATACTATTGCAATTCCTCTGGCACGGAAGCAAAACAAAGCGATCGCGTGTTTAAAGTTTGGAAGCACATTTTTCTTCTGCCGGCCGTCTTAATTTTAAAACAGACATCGCATGGTGTTAGGTTATCGTGTATTTAATTTGACAGTTGAAATGTTTGGTCGCAAGTAATCTGGCGTGTCGGAGGTTCGTTCGTGTGCCACACACCTTTTTCGGTGGAAAATTGAGTGCGTTTCCGCTGAAGTTGACACCCGATGACGGTTTTGGTTTGTGGAGCAGGTGTTGTTTGAAATGTGATTGCAACTTTGTTGCGGTTGCCGGAAGCTTAGGGAAATCATTTTGCTACTTTTCACTAGCTGATAAATTACCTGGCACGTTAGTTAATTATTAATCTCGTTTTCATTCTTATTGCCAGAGAAACATATTCCAAGTAGAACAGAGCAAACAAGACACAAGCTTTGTAGTTAAATAAACACGTACTTCCAAGCCGAAAAACGGGGGTAATTAGAGCGCATCTTTACATTCTTCTGGACCGTTTTTTTTTCACTCTCTCAAGAATGTGCATCGGTTGTTTGGCGCAGAGGGTGGGCGGCAATAATGCAGTGAATGACGTGTAGAAAAACTGCAAAAGTTTTCTCGCTTCAAATGAGCAAACAGAACGACGACGACAACGACGACGACGATGATGATGGTGATATGCTTCTGTATACATGTATTCAACAAGCAATAGACATTCATCTCGTTTGCTCCTTGTTTGGGGTAACACATCCACTAGGTCAGAGGGAATGAACGAACGTACCAGCTGATGAGGGTCGAGAGATGAAAGACATATTTTAGCTTAAAGTATTTAGTTGAATAATTTGGATAGTGTTTCAGAAGAGTGCTTGAGCAATCGAATAAGTGGGTTGGTGGAGCTGTGGCGGGCTAATATCTACAAGTCCCAGAAGACGAACAACAAACTGGGACAGAAGAAAAGTAGCTTTAGCTTGGACATGAACTTGAGTGTATGTTTCGTTGCATGTTTTGTATGTACGGTACATTTGTTTCTGAACAAGACAGAGATCTGTGCACGATGAGAAAGGATTAGATTTCCATTTATCCTTAAGTTGCATCTGTGACCAGCGGAGGACTTGGGTCTGGCGAAGACGATGGGAAAGCACTGCATACTGGTGATACAACTACTCATCTAATCCTGTTGCAACGCTTAAACAAGCTGCAAGAGCACATTCTCAAAAGCTCTGGTTTAGTATGATAAATAGCTGCTTAGCTCCGAACGTAGCTCTTACCTTTCGGCCTTGGGGTTGCAGAATTTACATTTTTTAATAACATAGAGGGTCACCCAAATGGGGTGGTGGGTGGTGTGGGCACCGAGCGAGTAAGTTAAGTTGAGCTTTATAAGAAGCTCGCCAACAACGGGTGACATGTTTGTTAGCCAACTCCTCGAACGATAATTGTATAATCACCCAAGAATAATGCATTAGCTTGATCCTCCGATAGACGAAGAGCTCTACCTTGCTAATCCAGTCCTTATCTCGTTATGAAGCAGGTTGAAGGTTATATTTCCAACAAGTGGGAAAACCTTCTGTTATGTATATTTATGTAGCTAGCCATCAGGCAGAGGCTAATGTTTAATCGCTCAACGTTTTCCATTTCATTTTAGGATCGGTAGCAGACCATGAGTGATGATGGTTAAAGGATGCTATGGAGAAAAATAAGGAAGAATTTTCTATGGGATGAAAATAATAAACGAATCGCTGTTATCTGTATGGTATGGAAGTAGATCTTATAATTGCAGATGTAGGAACTAGGCTGAGGCGATTTGATTTATGCACATCTCAAAAAGCCCTTACCGCAGTACAGGGTGCGGCAGGAAAAAATGTGAAAAAGTTTAAACTTTAACATTGGGTTAATTTGTGTAACTAGTGGCTTATTATTGTTGACAGTGTATTTGTTTATGTTTATTGAAAATTAGTGAGAATACACGTCAAAGAAATGATTACGAATTTGCTGCTCGCCTAGAAGACGCCAAAATGAGATTGTCAAGGTAGAAGGTTGTCATTTGGAAGTGGAGGTCCGTGGTTTGCACGTAAGCCAAATGTGATCAAATCGGTTCGTGCAACGATTGCTCGTAACCCGGTACGTTTCATCAGGAAACTTGTCAAGGAAGCCAACATTTCTGAAAGATGCATGCGAAAAATCATCAAAGTATACCTGCACGCATCTCCCAGATCTAGAGTGAAACGCCACTTGATTACGGAGCCTGCAAAAGAACTAAGAGTGACTTGTTCGAAGAGATTTCTTCCTATATTGAAGAAGGAAAACATGATAATACTTTTCACCGACGAAAAGCTGGTCAGCTGGAACCAGGATTCCGCTCGACGCGCTCGCCTTTCTCCAGAAGGGAGAGGATGTTGTAAATGCAAGGTCGGCTACATACGGTGGACACGAAGTGCCTCACGATGTCCAGCTTCTTCACTCCAGGGTGGAGCTGTCAGTACGAACTGCTTGACTGGTTTCGTCATGGCTTCTGCAAATCTTATACTTATAACGCTGTTATTTTTTCTCCTGTACACAATAGGGTTGCTATACATAGATGGATTCAACACACGGTAAAAATCAGTCCATTTTTTAATTTAAACACCACATTGTTAGCACTGGATATAATGGATTATCCCATGACAAATTCGCACCCCACAGTTTTGGAGCAAACATTTTTGCCGCAGGTACGACTAGTTCAACTTAACCCTGGTTGAGCCTTTTCTGAAATGACAACTAGTTTATTTATAACATCAGAGTCAGAAAGTGATGGTTTCGATACTAAATTTATCTTCATGTGGATTCACGATCGAAGTAGGTCGCGCTCCGGAACTGACGTGTTTGTGCTTCGCTGCTTGTTTTTTTTTTTTTCGAGAAAATTTTATAGTGGAAATAAATGAGTAGTGTTAAACTTTTTATTTTGATGATGATTCGGTCACCAAAGTATTGATTGCGGTCCACCACGAAGCTTTTGTCTAGTTTGAAAACAAAGTGTTCCTGTTGGAGACGGAATTCCGGACATAAAGCCTTGCGGCAGGAGGAGCTCGTGTTCAGCCGCGTCACTCGGAGATGTTTGGTTCATGGTCTTGGAGCAAACTCCTCAAGAACAGGATATAATCTAGGGGACACGGACCTACTCTGGTTGCTCGATGTTATAATCATAGCAACGGAATATTCTGGAAATCCCACTCCCATTTTTTTTGGGAATTGTTTTAATGTATGAAATGTATATTTTGGTGGGCTGAAAGAAGGGTGCGACTTCCAATCCTCACAAGTTCCTATCTCACGCCTCTGCGAGTCATGCGATCACAGAGAATTGCTAGCTGAGAAGTGGAGACGCTGATTAGCATTTCAGCATTTCTGAGTTCCAACTGCTATTTCCATGAAGGACTGGCCTGCGACCGTAAGCAGTACAGGGTGCGGCAGAAAATAATGCGAAAATGTTCTGACTTGAGTGTTGGGTTCATTCGTGTAGCTGGTGACTAATTTCTGTCGATAGCGTATTTTTTTATGTTTACTTTCAACTGCTGCATCCAAACATTCTATTTTTGTTATTGCAAATTCGTCAAAATGTTCGCGAAAGAAGTGATCACCAGTTTGTTGCTCGCCCAGAAGAAGCCGAAAGAGATTGCCAAGGCGGTAGGGTGCCATTTGGCAACAGTTTACCGCATAAAAAAGTCCCTGCAGGATGGTCCTAAGCAGCGGAAGCCGGGAAGCGGACGTCCGCGCTTTGCACGCATGCCAAACGTGATCAAATCGGTCCGTGCAAAAATTGATCGCAACCCGGTGCGTTCCATAAGAAAACTTGCAAAGGAAGCCAATATTTCGGAGAAATCCATGCGGAGAATCATCAAAGAAGACCTGCATGCATCTTCCAGTGCCAGAGTGAAACGCCACTTGATTACAGACCGGGTCATGGAACTACGAGTGACTCGTTCCAAGAGATTTCTTTCCTTATTGAAGAAGGAAAAAATGATAATCCTGTTCTCCGACGAAAAGCTTTTCAGCATCGATGCTGTGGCCAACCGCCGCACGGACCGGTTCATTTCACCGCAGAAAATGGAGAACGTTTCGGAAAAAGTGAAATACAAAATTCAAACCAAACATCCGGCTGGTGTCATGATGTTTGGCTTGGTGGCGTCCAACGGTTTGAAAATGCCGCCTGTTCTCATTGATGCTGGAGTTAAAAGCAATACCGAAGTGTATATCGGTATTTTAAAGGACCAAGTGCTTCCCTGGGTGAAGGCCAACTTCTCCGAGGACCAAAACGTTGTCCTACAGCAGGATGGAGCGCCGTATCACACGTCCAATCGAACCCAACAATGGTTGAACGATAACATGAAGTTTTGGCCGAAGGATTTGTGGCCCCATAGCAGTCCAGATCTTAATCCGTTTTATTATTCGATTTGGGCATGTTGAGTTGAAGCACGAGCCTGCAAAACATCACACCCTAGTGTGAAAACTCTGAAGTCAACCATAACACGCACATGGCTGTCAATGTCGGAGGACTATGACCGAAAGGTATGCTCTGGCTTCCGGCGTCGGCTCGAGGATGTTATTAATAAAAATGGAGGACACATTGAATAAATTTGTTTAAAAGGACTTTATGAAGATAACTGCACTCGAAAATGTTGATATTATTGCTTGAATTAGTTGAAAATGGGATTTGAAAGAAATAGAACAAATTTTCGCATTATTTTCTGCCGCACCCTGTATGGGATTATATTTAAATAAATTTGTTTATTTGTGATATGATAAGATAAGCCAGTTGCCAAACTGGTATTTTCGAACACTGATACTGCTATTCTTAGAATGTAACTAGAGGAGTATAGTGAAGGCTTTTTAAAGGATGTTCTTTGAAAAAGTCTGTTGTTTTTCAGAAGAAGAAAAACATCATGCATCTTTTATTTGAAATTTTATCTGTGATAGTTGTAATGACCTACTCTGTTTTTACAACTATTATTAAATTAAATTAAAATAAACCTAATTTTTATTTCAGTAGCCAACCAGTGACCCGTTTGGATTTTGCGCAAAAATACATGTCCTGGAAGTCTGAGTGGAACAACGTTGTGTTTTCGGATGAAAAGAAATTCAACCTTGATGGACCCGATTGCTGTGCGTACTACTGGCACGATCTGCGAAAAAATCCAGAGGTCAAATTGAGCAAAAACTTTATAGGTGGGAGTCTTATGGTATGGGCCGCCATTTCGAGCAGAGGGAAAACGCCGATTGCGACCATTTCCACCAGAATGAACTCTCAAAACTACGTTGAACTACTGGATAGTGTTTTGATCCCATATACTGATGACGTAATGGATGAAGAATTCGTCTTTCAACAAGATAACGCCGCGATCCACGTAAGCAACATATTGAAACAATGGTTTGCCGAGCGAGATATCAAACTTTTGGACTGGCCAGCTCGAAGTCCTGACCTAAATCTCATCGAAAATCTTTGGGGAATCCTGGCCAGACGAGTGTACAGCGGAGGAAGGCAGTTTGGAACGGTTTGAGGGCTCCAAACGGCCGTTAGAGAAGAATGGCAAAAGATACCATTGGTCATGGTACAGAAACTGGTTAATTCGATGCCAAAACGAATTTTTGAAACAATTCTGAAAAATGGTAAACAAACTAAGTACTAATTGTAGGTTTAAAGATGATTATGATGCTTCAATAAAATAAACATTACGCTGCGCTTATAAGAATTGCCCATCCCAAAACATGTTTTATTTCTTCAGTTAAGTACCTTTAGAACAGAAAAAAAACTATCTTGTAAAAAAAAACGCATCTCATGACCCACTACCGTAAACAATTATAACAAACGGCATTTAACCTTTGAATCGAAAAAAAATTAGAAAAATTACCATGCGCTTATAGGAATCTCTAGCTCTGTATTAGAACTTGGTTGTAAAGAAGCCATGAGGATGAAATAACAAACATGTCTGGTCTGGCGAAAATTTTGAGTGTGTTTTTCGGTTCTAACGTGGTTCCAAAACAGCAAACACATTTTTGTTCGATCTACTGGTTCGATTGGTTCGATCTACTTAAATTTTACTTCTTGAAAATACTTACTCAAACAGAATTAAACTATAAGTTAATACTGTTGTGTCGTTGCTATGGAATATATGATGTTGTTTAATAACGTATATAAAACTTATTTGTTATTCAATGTCCATGATAAACATGCAAAATAAACATAACTTTTACTCAAAACATTTCATGAATCACAAAATGAATTTTGTATTCAAGTTGTTGTGTATTTTGCTAGCAAATTTGAAGTATGTTTCAAAAGTCTTGAGTTTTTTTCTAATTGTTTGTCATTTTAATTGAATTTTAATGATGAACGAAAGCGACGTAGTCAAAAATCTGTGGTGGAAAATATAGCGAAATGGTCATTTAAGTAAACTTCAAAGACAAATGATAAGTTTTTTTTTAACTCTTTATTTATTCCAAAGTTTACATTATTTTACATTCATATATTAACCTAGGTGATCCTGCTAAGTAATTAACATTTCAACCTTATATGCTATCATTTATATCTAATTGTGTTAATATTATTTTTACTTTGTCTATTCAGTATTTTTAACAGGGTTCCTTTTGCCTGCGTGTAAGAATAATTATTGATTTCTTAAAACTAGTTCTTATCTATAGAGAGAATTGATCATTGCAATTGAAGACTGCAATGATTTTTGTCTAAAATTATGAATTATTTTGTTGGACATTTCTTCTAGAGTCTCAACGTTTGAAATTCTATGTAATTCAATAGTACTGAACCAGGGTGGCAGCTTCAAAATCATTTTCAGAACTTTGTTCTGAATCCTTTGAAGTGCTTTTTTCCAAGTAGCACAACAACTAGCCCATATTGGCACAGCATAAAGCATGGCCGGTCTAAAGATTTGTTTGAATATTAGAAGTTTGTTCTTCAAACAAAGTTTGGATTTTCTGTTTATAAGAGGATATAAACATTTTATATATTAATTACATTTGGCTTGAATGCCCTCAATGTGATCTTTAAAAGTTAATTTTTGATCAAGTATCAGTCCAAGATATTTTACTTGATTTGACCAAGAAATTGGAACTCCGTTCATAGTGATCATATGACTATTACTTGGTTTAAAAAATGCAGCTCTAGGCTTGTGTGGGAATATTATAAGTTGAGTTTTGGAAGCATTAGGAGAAATCTTCCATTTTTGAAAATAATCTGTAAAAATGTCCAAGCTTTTTTGTAGCCTCCTGGATATAACACGAAGACTTTTTCCTTTAGCGGAAATGCCTGTGTCATCAGCAAAGCAAGATTTTTGACAGCCCTGAGGTAAATCAGGGAGATCTGAAGTGAAAATGTTATAAAGTATTGGCCCAAGAATGCTACCCTGAGGAATTCCAGCTCTACCAGGTAGTTGATCAGATTTGGAATTCTGATAATTTACTTGCAAAGTTCTATCAGTTAAGTAGTTTTGAACCAATTTCATGATATAAAGCGGAAAATTAAAGTTTTTCAATTTAGCAATCAAAACAACAAATGATGAGTAATATACATCTTCAAAGTACGTTCAGGATATCTCTCCACGTTACACCAATACTGGTCACAATTGTAACAATATTTTTTTGGTACAAAAGAAATTAGATGAGATTGAGAATGATGGTGAAATATTAGATAATTTCAGCAAACATAACGACAATGACAGCGAATTTAATGAGCTTTCAGTTCATTCGCAATGCCAAAAAACCCTGACAGGCAAACGGAATGTGTTTGATCGTTCTAATGTACTACGAATAGCTTGTGATAGTTTCTAGCGGTCAGGGTGGCGGATTCGTTCGTGCCTTGACCTACCCCGCATTGGGGATGTAAGGCAAAAGGAAACGTCCTTGGTCCCCCCCCCTTTTTTTTTTTTTTCCCCCCCCCTTCCCCCTTCTCTTCTCTTCTTCCCCCCCCCCCCTTTTTCCCCCCCCTCTTTTTTTTTTTTTTTTTTTCTCTTCTTCTCCTCCCCCCCTTTTTTAACCCCCCCCCCCCCCCCCCCCCCCCCCACCAAAAAAAAAAAAAAAATCTCAACAACCCCCCCCCCCCCCCCCCCCCCCAAAAAAACATTTTATAAATTTTTCTCCCTTCCCCCCCCGCCCCCCCCCCAGGGGGGGGTTGGGGGTTTCCCCCCCCCCCCCCCCCCAGAGCCAGAAAAAAAATTAAGGCTAACTATGCTACTACATATATTTTCAAAAAAAAAAAAAAAATTAAAATCTTATAAGCAAAACTTGCAACACTGCTAAATATAAATGGGTAAGCTCTCTCTTACTCTTTTCCCGTTCTCTTTAAAAAAAAATTCGATTCATATTCACACACAGGCAGGACAAACCTTATTTCTACAGCAACACAACCAAGCATTATTTCATACAGTCCGTTTTGAGCGGTTCTTCGTTCACCATTCATTGCTCCACAAAACTATATTATTAGCATTCATAACGTCCAAACGTGACGCAGGTATGCTGTGGAGAAACAAAAAAGAACTGAAGAGCGAAGAGAGTAGTGAGACTCTCACAGTGAGAGGCTAGTAAAAATATTAATTCCAGAGACGTTTGTTTTTTTTTTTTTGTTAGTGGATCTCTCAATGAACTACCGACGGTTTTTGTATGAGTGAGGCTTTGTATCGATGCTGTCCTCCATTCAGTTTTGGCATGTTGCACAATTGTCAAGTTACTTGGTGCCGATCAAGTTGACACTGTGATTTACGGGTGGTTTTTCAGTTTTTCTTCCTCTGAATCGTGACAAGTGAATTCCATAAACATGGACATTAGAACTTTCTTTACGGCAAAAACAAAGGCATCGGAAACAGGTGAGTTTAATTTTAGCTGATGGTGGCTGTTTAATTTACCGCTTTGGTGCGTCTTAGATAAAACCGACAACGATGCAGCATCGATCACAGCGGCAGCAGAAGAAAAACCTGCAGAAAGTCCCTTAAAAAAGTTTCGGTATTCGGAAAGTGGTGGTATCACCGAACCGTCGACATCGGGTGGAATGGTTAGTGATGATTTTGGATTTTTCGTGGGAAAGCAGGTAAATATTTTATTTGCATTACCTTTTTTGTCCAACTAAAACATACTGCTTTTTAATTTAAATTGCAGATCAGTGATTCGCAAAAATTCAAATTACTAACCAATCCCTGGAAACCGGACATAGCTTTCAAATTCCCTCCATCAGGTCCTCGAAATTTGAAATTCAATCTCCGATGGCTTGGAGAATGGAACTGGCTTGCGTACTCTTCCTCTCAAGATGGGGCGTACTGCAAATTTTGCGCTCTCTTTGCAACATCAATCGGTCAGCAAGGTACTCAAGGTGGAAAACTTGTTAAACAAGCTTATAGACAGTGGAAAAATGCCAAGGAAGATTTCCGCCACCACGAGAGTGCAAAATACCATTCTTTTTGTGTAGAAAAGGCAGGGTTGTTTGTGGCTACGTTTTCTGAGTCGATCGTTAGTATTGATAAGGCTCTCGATGATGGAAGGCGAGCTGAAGAGGAGAAGAATAGAGAGGCTCTTCAACCGATTATACGCACGGCTATGTTCCTGGCACGGCGTGGACTAGCTTTCAGGGGTCATCGGGATACTGGCACGTTTCAGTTAAATGAAGGTTTGACAAAGGAAGAGGGTAACTTTAGGTCTCTTCTGAAGTTTCGAGTTGAGTCTGGAGATAACGTTTTGCGAAGTCATTTGGAGAATTCTGCCAAAAATGCGAAGTTTATCAGCTGGAAATCGCAGAATGATATAATCCAGGCGTTCAATAGAATCATTTTGCGAAAACTTGTTGATCGTGTCAACAGGTCTAAATATTTTACCGTTTTGTGCGATGAAACCACTGACATATCGAATGTGTGTCAACTTTCATTGTGTGTAAGGTTTGTCGAGAATAATAATGTTTGTGAAGAGTTCCTGCAGTTTATTCCAGTCACTGACACTACAGGGAAAGGTTTAGCCGATGTAATTTGTCAAGCATTGATTGATTTTGGACTTAACACGAAGTACCTCGTTGGTCAGGGATACGACGGTGCACGAGCTATGAGTGGGCAAGTAAAAGGCGTCCAAGCTTTTGTGCGAGAGCTTTACCCGAAGGCGCTGTATGTCCATTGTTGCTCTCACGTTTTAAATCTTTCAATCTCCGAGGGTTGTTCAGTTCCTGCAATCCGAAACTGCATGGGAGTGATCGAGAGCGTTTACAATTTTTTTTTAATTCACCAAAAAGAGCAAACGTTTTAAAAATAGAAACTGACAAGATTGAGAAAAGTGGTCCGATGGCAGAGAAGTTGAAAAGAATGTGTCCTACGCGCTGGGTTCAACGTCATGACTCGGTAAAAACGTTCAAAGACCTCTTGCATCCTATTTTTGCTGCTCTGGAAATAATTAAGACATGGACGGACAAGAAAGCCTCGACGGATGCTTCAGTAGTTCAGGCGTCCATTGAAAAACCTGAATTTTTGGTCAGCCTTTGTGTAACACACCATATTTTTTCGATAACTCGTCCGCTGAGTGTTTATTTGCAAAAAGAAAACCTTGATTTGGCAGAAGCAATGAACGCAGCAAGGGTAACCAAAAAGGCTCTGGGTGAAATGCAAGAAGATGCAGAAAATGCTTTCCGTAAAATCTTTTCTGAAGCGAGTGCACTCTGTGAATCTCTTGATGTGTCCCTTACAAAACCCAGAAGAGCTGGACGTCAGAAAGAGAACAAAAAATTGGAGACTCCGGAAGAGTTCTATAAAAACGAAATCTTCTTACCTTTCCTGGAAAATACCTTGCAAGCTTTGGAGGAGAAGTTTGTCAAACATGCTGACATGTTGGCACCTTTTCAGCAGCTACTGGATGCAGCATCTGATCCATCGAAAATCTCCGGATCTGCTCAGCATTTAGCCGAATTTTACGACCTTCAGAGCACAGGAATTCTTGGAGAAGCAATTCTTTGGTTTTCGGTACTCACGGAGAAAAAACCACGGAATGCTGCTGAAGCCCTAAATGTATGCAACGTTGATTTGCTTCCAACCATACATACACTGCTAACAATAATGGCGACACTCCCTGTTACGACTTGCTGTGCTGAAAGATCATTTTCGTCTTTGAAGAATTTGAAGACATATTTGAGAAATAGTACAGGAGAAGAACGGTTGAACGGTATCGCGCTTATGTATATCCACGAAAATGTTGCTGTCACCGAAGAGGAAGTTTTGGAAGAACTGTCGAACAAACCAAGAAGGTTGAAAATTTGAATCGTTGTCTTAAGCTTAAAAATTATATCGTTGTATGTTTGAAATATTAAATAAACTTGAATTATAAAACTCAAATTTTGATGCCACTAATTTTCAAAACAATGTTACCTTCAAGCTCACAATTTTGGTGAATTTCGACAGTTTCTTCTTCCGTACACTCTCCGGAACGGCCAACTTAGAGGTGGCGACGTAGTGTTCCTGTCCTGGCATTTGTTTGGTGTCGGCTTTAATGTAGGTCTCATCGTCCATCACAATGCAGAACGGTTTTGTGAGCCACTCCCTGTACAGTTTTCTTGCACGAGTTTTGGCCACCGAGTTCTGTCACTCCGGTTCGGTGCCTTCTGGACCTTGTACACATGTAATCCAGAACGTTTCATTGTTTTCTGCACAACACAAACTGAAACTTTCGCCTTTTTCGCAACATCCCTGATCGAAATGTTGGGATAACGCTTAAATTGGTTCAGTACCATCCTGGCCTTCTCCGGATTTGATGTGCCACGTTTTTTGCCACTACCATTTTCCCGCTTGGTTATCTTACGGTCCTTGAACGTTTTGATCACATGAGATACGGTTGAATGTGCGATTCCGAGCTGTTTTCCGATCCATCGATGAGAAGCGTTTGGGTTTTCGAAGTGAATGCCCAAAATTTGTTGGCGCACTATTTCTTCATTCGAAACCATCACTGAAATCACTCGACCGATTTTCACGAAACTCATTACACAATTGACACAACACAATGAAATACATTCAGTTAAAATTTCAATTTTTTTATCCACACGCTAAAAAGTTACGAACAATTGCGTGTGTCCAAATTTCATCGAATACAGTCTTTAGTTACTGAGAAAAGTCAGAAAGCCATAACAATAAACAAAACAATCACTTTTGAAAGCGACACAATTTGTTCTCCTGCCTGGACAAGTTTGCATACATTTTCATATCGCATAACTGTCCATATTTGCCTTCGTTTAACATTGCGCATAAACGGTGTCGGTGGCTGCATTCAATATTCACCATCAGATGCACCCCGGAATGAGCCATGCACTATGCATATGTTTCAATTTGTCACCAGTTATTTATTTCTGTGTTTGACATCCTTTCGCCACTTGCGTCCGATTCCGCTGATGTTTACCGAGTCGAGGTTGATTTTTTTTCCGGCACCTGAAGAGGACAGAGAAGGTTCGGTGCAACAAGGGACTAGGGGTCATTTCGTCGATTATGGCAGTTTAACATACAGGGAAATGGAGTATTTGTAATCCTTTCCATTTTTCGACCGCTGTAGTTATTTGAATAATGCATGTTGAATGGAGCGTTTTTGCTGCTTGTCGTGCTGTGGTTGTTTTCGGTGGCATATCCCTTTCTAAATCAGATCATGTCATAATTAATTTGCGGTCTGTGTGGGGAGGGTGGATATGTTATTCACAGCATTTTGCATGTTTTATGAATGCGATGGTTTATTAAATAGGTGACACTAGAGCATAGCTCAACTCACAGAGCCGTGAATGTGGAAGGATAATGGTTGTGGATTGCATAGCTGGTATTGAGTTTGTTGTGTTTTATGCTGATTTGTTTTTTTTTATTTGTCTTTTTAAAAATATCGATGGCGAGAGAATTCGAATAAGATCCTAGGTTCATTCAAATAGCCTAATCACAGCAGTATTGAAAGAGAACGAGCTTTGTTTGTAAGCGAGCGAGATCAAGAAAAGGTTCAACCGGGTTCAAATAAACCAAGCAACATTGCAAATTTAATCGAGATTTCACAGCATTCTTCAAGTCTAAAACATTATCACAAAACCCTTATAAAACCAACATTATTACTGGGGTAGTGCTCTTTGAAGCACTTCCACAGTTCTTTATTAAATACGTTCTTTGCCATTCCAATGCATCCAATCGTATAGTGTGTGGCAAGTCCATTAATACGCATATGTACATAGAGCAGTGAAGCGATTTTCCCACCCGAAAAGACATTCGACTGTATCAGGAACCGAAACTCATGAGCTCCGGATTGGAAAACCATAGACATCTGGCCAAAAAGGAGGATTTTTTATGTTCAACCTTTACAAGTGAAACAAGGAGTTCGGCCAAGCAGATACGTCGACCTCCGTAGGTATTTTTCCACATTGTCGTGAATAAAATAATGATTGTTATTGCCAATCTACTTTAAATTAGTTGTGAATTTCGATTGGGAGTCACCCCTTCCCCACGAATCATTTATCAATTTTATTCGTTTTTGTTTCTGTCGTAGCTGGTACCATGGCATCAGTCTGCATCAGTGCGATTTGGTATCATTTCGATCTTAAAGATAATGGCAATGGAAAAGTCTCTGGAAAATGTCACTATTGTAAACAGAGTCTGGCTTTGTCTTCAGGGTCGTCGGGAGTTCAAAGAAGGTATCTATCGACTGTAAATACAATAATATCTGTGCAGGCAACTGCTGTCAAGGTGACTCTAATATGTCAGATGGTCTCAATAGTGTATATGAGACTTTCAGCGCTGATTAAACGCATACTAATACGATCCATATCAAGTAAAATCAGGTCTGACATACTGAAGTTATCTCCTTTACACCTATGCAATAGTGCCTGTGATGTCAAACTCGCAGTTCCATTTTAAACCAAACCAGTAAAGGAGATGAAGATGATTAGTTTCACACTGCCAGGCCTGTGTTCTATGCCATTGGCATATGAAGCGTCAGGCTGCAAGGTTTGTTTACCAATATTTCAATAATTCCTCACTCCCCAAAACCTGGGAGGGAGAAACAAATGCTACACATACAGTGTATTGAATGAGTCTCGATATCATACATGAACATTTTCACACAAACAAATTACACACTAACATAATCAAGAAAACTGTTGTGTGAATCAGTAGTTTTTGTTTGGCGTGTCTAGAGGACAGGGAAATTCAATGAAGCTGTTCAGGAAATATAACATATTCAAAATATATAAAACTAGCTGACTAGCCTTGTGTTCGTGAAGAAGTTCTTGCATTTCTCCCATGATCTGACGTTTCACAGCACGTTTAAGCGCACAACGCTGATCAATTTCGGCATCAGAATTGCCAAGGAAATAAATTTGGAAAAAAATGTGTTCTGCATTCACTGGCGGCAACAACGATCTGGTTCGATGATGAATTTGCCTTTGAGTCCATATAAAGGTGGGAAGTTCAAAATGGGTTAGTACCGTTGGTCCACAGAAATTTAATTAAAAGCTATACTAAGATGAAATTACCTTGAATGTCGGATTAAATCTACGTTCAATGTTCGCACCGAATGACGTCATCTGAAAGCAATCGTTGTGTTTGTGGGCATTCGTCATGAAATGTCTCGATTCTGGTAAGTCGCCGTGAAGCAATGATCGGAATGGTTCTGGTGGTTGAGTCAACCGTGGTAAATTGACTTTTCCACCTGCACAACACAATCCTGGTGTTTACGAATGGAACTTTAGCGCATTTCAATATTGGCAAATCATATCCATGGGCCCAATACTAACACACGGCAGTTCGCTGTAGTCAGCCTTGCAATTATATTGGAAAGCGGCACGTTGTAATTGGACATTCTCGGCACTTCTTCTCACTCGACGATTGGTGTTTGCTACAACTTGGCGATGCATATTGCGATTGCACTGCTGTCTCGGTCGTTCAGCAGCTGCATGTGCTTCTTGTTCTTCCTGAGTTCGTCCTGCACGAATTCGCGACACAAGTGTTCGAAGCTGTTCATTCGTCTCAGCGCGATGCTCAGGAGTTGATTTGCACGGTGATTCGCCAATCTTCGTGCATTGCGACTACATGAGCCAAAGTTCACTTTTCTTCTCGGCGGCATAATGTCTATCGAATACTGAGAGTATATAAACGTCATCTACGATCCATGTCAAGGATAACTCGATTAAAACAAAAAAAAAATAACCATACATAATGTATTGCAAATCTATCATTTTCGAAGTTTTCATTTTCGCAACTTTCTCAATTTTTCCAACTTTCTCTTTGTATAAATGTTCCTTGGGCGTAGCCGAACAAAACAAAAAAAAAAGGCTACTTAAATCGGACGATATAGATGTTCAAACAATTCAAGCTGAACAATGCATTAGGTCCCAAGTTACATTGGGAAACTCTCTTCGCCGACTTTCATTTTGCATTCCTACGGCTATGTATAAACATGTTCAAGCATTTTCAACACACAGCACGGAAATATAAGGATCCAATACGTCAAAAACATCAACAAATTGTTTAATAGACAAACTATTAATGAAAGAAAAAGTCGACGAAGAGAATCTCTCAATGTTACTTAGGACCTAATGCATTGATTGTTTGACTTTTTAAAGTGCTTATTGTCATTTATTCCGTAACGCGCACTTGAAAAAGTTATACACGTGTAAGTCCATTTTAATCGCACTCGTTTGATTACATAATACATTAGTGAGTGTTCAATAATCTATTCGTGCCACTTACACGCACACTTGTACGGAGAACGTAAATAAGCAGTGAGATGTGTACACAATAGAATACGTGTGGATTCCATTTTCCCGCATTAAATTAAATGAAGTTAAATGAAGATCACCAACGAAATATATACTTTCATTAATTTAAAATTATAAAGCTTAAATTATATTTCTGTTGGGAAGAGTACACAAAGTACAACACTGAAACAGATTTTGTTCAACGAATTTATTTAAGTCCTGGTGAGTGTCAGTCGAGTATTAGTACACGACACTGAAAAAGTCTGCACATTGTACACGAAAAAACGCATGTCTGTCAAGATGAGCAATAAATGTAGTAGGAATTAAATGGAAATTACTAATCTTTCTCCTCATTTTCTAAAATTTTTTTTTTGTGGAAACTACGAGTGAGTTTTTCATTTCAATCGAATAGGTGTACTATTCGATTGAAATAAAAAAACTCACTCGTAGCTTTTACCAAGAAAACAAATAAATTCTCATGTAGTAGTAGACTGGAAAAATATTTCAGTTGCCTAAGTTGTAAATTTGGTTAGTTAGTCGGTAGGTTAGTAGGCAGAGATGGAAGCTACAATTTTTGTCTCGCTGTTCCTCACCTGAGGAAACAATAAGACACGTAAGGTGAAAAATAGTTTTTATGAATTATACAATTTAGCGTTATTTTTATCTTAAGCTTTCACATGTGGAGTGACTTCTTTTGGCACGAGTTATGGTGATTTATTATAGTTTTCTGATTTTTCTGATTTTCTGTCAGATGTCTCACTATTATCGATAGTGCTTAGAACACTTCATTTTAAGAAAGTTTTCATCAATTTACTAACTGATGAATATTTTTTCCCAATCAGTTTTTTAGTAAAACAAAATGTCTTTCGACAGTTTTAGCCTTTTGAATAGAATTTTTTTAAGTGAGTTTTAAAATCACGAACGATCTTGGTGAAATTTACAATGAGGTAAAAACAATGCAGTTTCAGTGCAATAGTGAAACAAGGTGTCTTCAGAGAGGGTATATATTCCAAAAGAAGAGGTTTATAAACCCACTTCAATGGTGTGAAAATCGGGTTCCTGTGGATTTTTTTAAAGTACAAATTCCTCTGTCTTGCTGTTTTCATTGTCTTACTACTCTCTCCTATCAGAAACATGTAGGGAATGGTTGAAATAAAAATATTTATTTTCACTGTCTTACCACTCTCTCCTATCAGAAAAATGTATGGAATTGTTGAAATAAACATATTTATTTTCATTAGAGTTGTCAAATCCAAAAATATTCACATTTTTTTTAATGCGAATAATTCTAAAAAAAAATGATGTTGCGCTATTTTTAACATAGAATACTAGTATATATAACAAGACCCTTAGCAACATTTGCAGATTTTCTTCTCGTATGCTTATAATTTGGGTGCAAGCATAAATGACTCTAGACATTGTAAAAAATTGATCAAGTTTATGATAAAATGCCTGATGCCTGACACTTCACAGAGTTGCAAATTTCCTATCTTTTACACAATGAGACACGAAAAAAAATTAGTTCAAATTATGTTCAAGCAAGAAAATATTTTATGTGCAAAATCAATACTTCCCATTCACGGATATTTTGTTCTCATGACTTGATGACAGTTTCTGACAGCTTGAATCTGGCTCCACTTGAAACTTACATTTTTTGAGTCTGCTTCTTCCTCCCAGCCCAAAACCATACCATCTAGAAAACCATAATTAAAGATAATAAAATTAACCATAAAACATAAAATCTCTACAAACCATTATGTTGATAATTCTCTCCTAGGCCAACTCCCCGAACCTTGGACTTAACGCTACCCATCTAATCCAGTGCAATACTTGCCCCATCTTTCTTACACACTTTCATCCACTCTTTCTTCAAATCCTTGTCGTTTTTGAAGATCTTCCCTGTTTGCCGGAGCTTGCCCCAGAATTTTTCTATTGGGCAAAGTTCTGGCGAGTTTGCCGGACTTGCCTCCTTCGGCACAAAAACAACATCGTGCCACCAAGAGTACCACCCTTGTGGGAGCAGAAGAAGGGCAGCAGGCGCATCTGGAGGCATTCTTCTTTACATATTCGGCCGTTGATGGTGCCGGTCGTTGTGTGCGGCTTGCTGAATTTTCCGCACCCACAGATCGCCTGCCACACCAAGTACTTCTTGGCAAATCTGTCGACCTTCTTCTTCCGGAACTTCTCCGGAATATCCAGGCGGGACTTGTGACTTTGAATTCGCAAACAGACCTGAACATTCTATTACGCGATAAGGATAATGGTCTCCAGCTGGTCGATCATACCAATACAATCACTACAGCTAGCACAATCGTAACCCTTTCAGCATACCAACATTCAAACCAAACGTCTCCTTTTCAGGGCCGCCAAAGAATTTCTAAGAAGCGAATCATAGGATGTTCTAACATACTTACTCACTTAATTATGCTAACCCAACGTCCCATTAGAAGAGTAGCTGCGTTGCAATGTTCCGCTGCGAAACTAACGAAACTAATCGAACGGTTTAAAGTAGTCTTCGTCAACCGGTCGTATGTTAAACACAACCCCACTGATGTTTTTTTCATAACGATGAATTTGTTGTACAAGATTGTGGTTTCACTGCCAACGGGATGCAAATCATAGATACTCAGAGTTTATTTTTCATCAATCGGAGTTGGCTTAGCAAAGCAGCTACAAACCTATCACTAGTGTTCAAATCCCACGCTTGGCGATGTTATATTTTTGTATGACGTTAATTTTTTTTCCATTTAATGTTTTATAAGGCTTCACTTTTTGCGATTTTTACGTCATATTAAAGTATGAAATAAAGTATTCTACACTTAAATTGATAACCTTTTTTTGTCATTTGACAGTACTTTCAATTTTTAACAACCTGTGTTGCTTGGGTAACGAAGTCAAAATTTCCCCTAATTGAGCATTTCAGACTAAAAATCGCTTGGTATAGCTAGGATGTTAAAAACACCAACACTAATCGTACCAAGCGCGATTCTCGGTCTGGATTTGGATCGTCCGACCGCCGGGTCGCATTGCATTAATATAGTTTACTGAAACATTGAAGTCGAATACTTTTTCCTCGCCCTGTTTGGGAACGCATTTCGACGAACGATTCCACGCCAAACATCTCCGGCTCTGGGGAGAATGATCAGGTTCGGCGAGCATTCCATCCCAGGCTGGTTGATTTCGACCGAACAACGACCAATGACGATGGCGACGACGATCATAACGAATGCAGTACAGTTCCTCCTATGCTGTGCCCGCGGTACGAGTTCCAAAGCTGCGAAGAGTACACCGACAACATTGTTGTAGTTTGCGTTTCACGCCACACCGGTAAAATGTCAACTATTAATTTGCATAATTCCTTCCGTACCTTTTGTCCTTGCTCACAACGTTCCGAGCTCGGGAAAGCAAGCGCAAGAGATATGGACATGGTTGACGAGAACGACTCATTATCAAGGGGATTCGGTTAAGGTTGTTCACTTATTTCTAACTGAAATATTTTTCACCTTACATTGTATCGTTCATAGCACACAAGCGAACGTTTATTTGGGAATTTCACGAAATAGTAGCACTTTCAAAAAATTTCGAGGCATCCCTCGAACATTGATCATTCGCAGTTCCACGTACCTACACACGCATCGATAACGATTAGATTAGTGCATGAGAATTGAAACCTACCTGGCCGGTCCAAGAGACACGAACAAGTTGCGCTCGGGGCTGTGCAGATTGGCGCGAATGATGACCGCGCCTCTGAAGGTAGACATCAATGGCTGCCTCCATGCGTAAAAGATAGGCTTGGGTGATTCGAGACCGCGTTTATTGATTCTGATGTTCTTCCTGTGACAAACGCAGGATACGGTCAGTGCTCCACTACTATGCCATACAAGAACACTGCGCGGTCCCAATAAGATAGTAAACATTCATCAAGTGTGGTTCCGGCACGGTCATTCAAAGCCGGTCAAGCCTCTTTTGATACCTGAAAGGTATTTAGAGGATGTGCAAATTAATTCATTCGGTTGAGCTTCTGTCAGGCTGCGGCTTCGGTCACCGATATAGATCTCCAACGAACGGGACGACGATGATGATTGTCTGATAGTGCAAAATTGCGTTTGCCGAGGTGGAAATATTAATCTGACTCTGACTTGCCTTCACGTACGGTGCGAGTTCCATTATGTTTTATTGAATCTTGGTAAGAACCGCTTCGAAACCTTTTAATTTGCCCCTCGTCCTCCGAGCCATTCATTTTAATTAGAACTCTTAAGTTGAACTTTCCTACACGAATAGCACATTGTACTGCATCAATTCACCACGAACAAATAGAAAATTACTCCTCCAAAAGTTAGGTGGCTTATATTTCACTCGTTTTCAGTGTTCCAATTACACACCCACGCGGTACCAAGGAATTCTCAAGTTGTGGAAACAGTACATGCACAGGAGAACTCTTGAGAGTTCCCTCAAATTATGTGACCGAGCGACGCGATGTCGACAGCGTTGGCCCTTTCTGCTGTTTCGCCTCTTTTTCAATGTAGTTTGGTACCGCACTCTTCATCGCAGTCGAAAAGTCTGCAAAATGCATTATAACTCATCCACACTCTTTCCTTGCACTTTGATCGTCAAAAGAGCAGAGGAACACAGCCAACCGTCGTCGTCGTCGTCGTCGCCGTAAAGGTCGTGACGAGGAAAGGATGAGCAGAATCATTTTGGAACTTTTGAACTCCACTTCGGCGGTTTTACCCTTTTTTTCGGAGAAGGGTATTGCGATCTTTTGAAAATCCGACTAACTTTCCTAGGCGACTTTTAACCACGCTTCCACTTCAACTACGCATTCAACGATCAAACCAACGGTAAGGATGCCATTATGGTCACTCACAAAGTGTGATGGTGGTGGCTTTTCATTGGGAGAGAATTTTTTTAATTTTGTATCGAAGCCGATTTGCACTTTTGGTTATGATATGTCAGGAAATACTAGCTTTTAAAAAGTATAGCAAATAAGATGAATCAAGTTCAGCATATAAATGACGAATTTCACGCCAACTCATCCAGTGTTTGGCAGCACCCTCTCAGAATCCAATGAAACTTTGTGGGTGTGTAGACTATGTCTTTTCAAGTAACTTTGCATACTTTGTTTTTTTTCAAAATTTATCTAGACTGCCATTTGAAAAGGGCTTAAGTTTTGTTTATCGTTTTTTTTTTAATCAAGATAACTCAAAAAAGACAAGACTTACAAAAAAGTGATGTATGGATGACTTTTAGAAAGTCGTCTGAACTTTTATGAAAAAGAATGTAAAAATTGTAAAATCGATTCTCACACGCTAAAAAAAAATTTAAATTCAAAGTCAATTTGCAAAAAATTACTATCTTATAATTGGACGAAATTTTTTCTTAATAAAGTAAATATAGTTGTCTAAATGTTCGCTATACATCGCGAGATGGTCACTTTTAAGGAAAAAAAAGTTTTTCTAACAAAAAATTTTTCATGTCCTTTTTTTACCGTGTATCACGCCAACTCGTCATATAATTGGGTCCTTAAACCTCACAGAAGGCAATGAAATTTAATTATAATTTACATCATAATTTTTTAAGGGTCTTTGAATGTTTGAAAAAGGCTACCATTTGGAAACAGCTTATTTTCAAATTATTAGTTTTTTAAAATTTTAGTGATAATACAATTAAATCAGGTGGTTGATCCTGTTATCACCAAAACTTTGAAGTACATTACAAAAAGGACAATAAATTGGAAAACAAAAGCATTATCATAATATCTGAAGTATTGACCCATGACTCAATAGCAGTTCAGTTGTTTATATAAAAATTGCTAGATTTCATTAAACAAAATTCGATATACTGCTCAAAAATTATTTCCATGTCAGATGGAGCAGCGGCCCATTATAAGAACAAAAAGAACTTTGCTAGCTTTTGCAATTTCATGTCCAAGTGTGGATTGGAAGCAGACTGGCACTTCGTTGCAAAACGTCTCATGGGTCTATTTGATGCTATTGTTGGTACTCTCAAGCAAATGGCAAAGAGAGCATGCCTTGCTCATGATTAGGGAAGATCCATTAATTATGTCACGCTATAGGGGGGGGGGGGGGGGGGGGTTCGAGAAAACGTGACGATCCATACAAAAAAATTTGAAGGTCCATACAAAAAACGTGACATGGGGGGGGGGTTTACAAAAAGTCAATTTTTGCGTGACGTAATTAATGGACGTTCCCTTATGGAAACACAATCGAAATTTCTCGGGAACTATATGACTGGGCAGTTGAACATTTTTTTGGTCCATTCATACTTGTGTTTTACATGTATATTTTAACAAGTGCTTTTATGAATTTTCACTTTATTAGTCACAGTTAGTTACGCAATACCCCACATTGGATTTCATTATAGGACCCTTCTAATTTGAACGATACCAGTGGCAGATCTTCTTGGATGTCATTGATGTTTTAGAAAAAAAAATTTTTTCATCAGTGAAAAAGACGTATGACGAATTTCCCATTGCAAAAAGGCTTACCCTCGTACCGTCGTGACTATAATAAACAATACAAGAATTTCATGAAATTGATATAGGAGGACGAGGAGAACCGTTGGATTGGATTCTATTCAGATAAGTACCCATTTTTCATTTACCCATTTACTTGTTTGTAATATTATTACAAAGGTTTCGTCAAAAGTGTGTCATTAGATAGGTACAACGTGTTAGTACTTATTTTCGCGACAAACACCGAGGCCACGAACCATCATAGATCTTTGGTATCTTTGGTGGTCATCATCAAATAACAATTGTTTGACATCCCGTATCACCAATAGAGATGACTTTCATCTTGGAATATAGTGGCCTATCCAGTGGTTTATTGAAAGTGAGGTAGACTGTGGGACTGTGTTTGAACCAATGGCGTTTAGTGATTTTAATGAAGGATAAACATATTTTATTAAGACCTCAAGGAGGAAAGTAAACCATTATTCCTTTTTTTTTTGTAAAAGAATCGCAGCAATGCAGATGCATTCTAATCACATTGTACTCCCTATTAGCAGGGCGTCCTTTCTCTGGACAGACGGTCTCTAGTAACAACGGAAGTCCTACTAACCAAGTCCAACTTATTAGATGAGTCATGGAAATTATGGCAGAAACTGTTATTTATTAACCACATAAATAAAGAGCCATCAATACGTGTACATTTGGAATAGATTGCTAATGCCAGGCCCTTTTCGTTTGGGTGTATGTGCGCTGTTGCTGGTTGCGGTCAGTTACGGAAAACATCTGAGCTCAAGCTCATGCTTATGAAAAAAAAATTCTCCAGCTGACTTATATCTGAGAGATAACAAATAAGATCTGACAGACACTTTCTTGAAAATCGGTTGATCAACAACAGTGAGATTTTCAACAAAATATTTTCGAAACTTGAAGCTTAGGTGAAGACGCACGATACGGAAACTAGCATAAATAGGGTATGTGTCCCTTGACTCAGCCTAATATGCAGCCATCGATTACATTTTTTATTATAACTCATAAACTATTTGAGCTGTGAGCGATATTCAACTAATTAAACACTAACTTAGATAAGTTTTATACAAATTTTGGTATACATGCTGATGAAATGTTACACAACTCATTTTATAAAGTCAATAACTTTCGAGGGATATGGATGTAATGTCGGTCTATAAGCACCAAATTGGGTCTAATCATGGATGCAACTTCGTCCTATACGATAGATTTATTATTAAATGCAGTCTTTATACGAATTTTTGCTTCTGATTTTCTATTTTAAGACGATGCCAGCTGTATTCACTGTACTCAACACATAATTTCACAAAACGACTTATGATAAAACTACTTTGAAACACTTAAATGATTTTCACATCTGATCTATTGGCCATTCGATCATTAAAACATGATAGTTCACTCTATACAGATCTTGTTGCATTGGTTTATGTTTCGATGAGCCATTTGAAAAATATACAACCACAAACACATATATTTCCATTAAAATTTGACAAATAACAACATTTTTATTACGTTATTAATACAACAGGCCATAGTTGGGAACATAGACAAAAATATATCCCTAACATTGGGTCTACAGTTTTCTTGTTAAATCATTGTTATTATATCTATGTAAACAGTTAGTTAATAACGTGTGACTATTATTTGTACATCTAGGCTGCATTACTCGGTTAATTGGTTTAATTTAGCCAAATTTAGACAATCCGAAGATCGTGGAGATAATCTGTTCAGCTTACCCATTTAAATCATGGTGTCTAAAAAGTAAAGGAAATCGAAAATATCTTGGAAGTGAACAACTATAAATTGATTGTTAATGGCTCAATTGCTTCGAAATTATTCGTTCATCTTGATAGCAACATATTTTTGTTGATTATCGCTGAATTAATCACATATTTGCTACATAGGCCGAATGAAGAGCCTAGGCTAACATTACATCCCGTTACCCTATATTTTAAATTTTCAAGACCATTTGTATAAGATTCTAGGCCTGCTGAAACCCATTTGACGTTGTTTGGGTGGTCCTTTGTGTTTTTTGTTTTCTTCAAGGTAAAGTTTTTCAGTTTAATTTTATTGGAATTTTGTTTTTCATTACGTGTGTGTGTATGTATGCGTGTGTGTAGGGGGGGGTTTCTGTGTATGTGTATGTGTGTGTGTGTGGGGGGGGGGTCTCTCTCTCTGTTTGTGTGTGACTTTGTCACGGTGCGTCGTTCATATTTTTTCAGAAAGCGAGTAATGGCGCTATAACCATAAGCCGTAAAAGGCTAGAACAAGAGTTAGTGCTCATGTTCCAACCGACACACAAGCCGACAGAAAAGGCTTCCACCCTTAGAAGCATGGATATAAGGAGGAAACGCCTGTGTTCCAACCCAGAAAAGCGGACAACAAAGGAGTGCATTAACTTTCTTAGCTTCGTCACTCCCAACGACCTATATACATATAGGTATATTCATATGCTTTCTCGCCAAGTAAAGCCTCCCGCTTAATCCCATCCAACTTCCAACTCCAGATGTCTATGAAGGTAGCATGAGTTCTCAGCATCTTCTTAAGTAGACATCGAATCAACACTTCCCTTCCATCCCTTGCTGATCATAAGGACCTGGCCAGGTGCTGTGCAGAAAGATCGATGGATGAAGAGCCTGTCATACCCAAGGCAGCTCTTCTGGCGCTTGGTCGGTCGGAAAATGCTATGCTATGCTTTGTTAACTATATGACTGGGCAGTTGAACAGTCAAATAAAAGTATTACAAAACTGAATTTTTGCTTCATATCAGCTGAACAGTATGCAAAAATGTCAAAAGAACTTGAGGAGTTATATAGCCACGTAAAGACAATACCTGGAACACAGGTTCATAGCTTTGTACCTATTTAAGAAAATTAAATTTCAGCTAGAAGGTTTTCTGATTCAAAGGATAATTTAAAAAAAAATTACTTTGTATATAAAATATTTATAACTTAAATACATGAAGCTATGTAAATTACTAATACGTGAAAATGTACACATAAAAAATAAATAAAATAAAACCCTTACCAAGCAAAAACCTTTAAGTTTTCATTTACATAAACAGTATTTCAAAAATTCATATAACGTCGTATTTGAATCGTCTTTAAATGGATATGCATCAAGTTTTATCAAATTAGAATTTTATAATTTGATAAGACTTGATGCATATCCATTTAAAGATGATTCAAATATGACGTCCGCTATTTTTTAAGATTTATCAGCTCCCTCTATCACAATTTTTCCCATACCTTTTACACGTACTGTAACAATTCTTGACCTTCTTGATTGTCAATTAATCTTTGATATTTCTATCAGGTTTGGCTGCATTTATTTCACTTCAGAATGCATCAATGAAAATTTTAGTCCTGAGGTTAAAGTGACCAGACGTCCCGCGTTTCGCGGGACAGTCCCGCTTTTCGAAAAAATGTCCCGCGTCCAAATGCGTCCCGTGAAATGTCCCGCGTTCGACCTAAGCCAGTGAAATGTCCCGCGATTTGGTATTCTTTAATATGTTTTTCGCTTTATCAAGGTCATGTCAAAGCTTTAACATAAGCAATGTTAGTTCAAAGCACTGTTCACATCTTTTTTATATTTTCAAAAACTTGTGACATCTCTATTAGGCTTTTTGACGTTAAATCACCTCACCCTTTCTGGCACATGCAGAGGAATGATGGTTTGTTTTCCTCCACAAGATTTCCCTTCTTACTTGCACTCTTCGATCTCAATGGCGCTTTAGTGTGCGTGCGTTCAAGGTCACTTATCCTAATATGCGTTTGACAGCTACTGTCATGGATTGACCTCACGAACACTATCGTGTCATCAAGAAATCCATCTTCCTATTCTTCATTAGTTGAAACAGCAGTTGTCTTTTTTCAACCTGCATAAGCGATGTGTTTGTGAAAAAGAGCTCGTGAGGATGATTAGTCAGTGTGTTTAATTTTTCAACCGGCACAAATCTGTCAAAAATTATCCTTGTTTGTATCAAGTGCAGCAAGACTGTGGCAACAGTTTTAGTAATTTCAGTGCGATATTACGAATTCAGCAAGGAAAACTTGAGAAATTGTTATTGATTGTGCAAGGTATGGACATAAAACATGATATTGTGATATTTTGTTTACAATACGGTTCTGTAGGCAATCTCTCAGCGACTTCAACCATGTCGTAAAAACGCCAGTGCTTGTTTTTGAACGACCTGAAATAGGAATCTCCTTTCCTGAAAAAGGCGAAGACCGTCGGCAGCGTTTACTGTGAAACCTGCAGCAGCAAGTTTTCCATCGGATCAGGAGGTAAAACCGATGTTAAGAGGCACATGGCAACGGAGAAACATAAGCGCACCCTAGGAGCGGCTGCCACATCGTCAAAAGTAAGCAACTTTTTTCGAAAAGGAGAATTCGGTTTTAAGGAACAGCCGCTTGCTCATGCTGAGGTTGTTTTTACCTATCACACCGTCATGCACAGTCAGTCATTCCGATCAATGGATTGCACATCCAAGCATGTTCGTGCGCTTTTCGAGTAAAAATTCTCTTGCGGTCGCACCAAAACAGAAGCGATTGCTAAAAATGTCCTGGCTCCATATTCTATTGATCAGATTTCAACATGTATGGACTACATCAATTTTCTAACAATCTTCTCCCACAATCTGGATACTGAGGGTATTATTGTTAAGATCTACAGTCATTTCTATATTTTCACAGTCAGGGTCGAGAAACTGGAAGGTTTTTGCGAGGAAGCAGAAGTGAAATACATGAGGACTTTGGGCTACAGTAAGACTCGCTGGCTAGGTTTGATGCCAGCTATTGAACGAATGTTAAAAATGTTCTCACCACTGAAATCTAACTTTTTGTCGATCGATCACAGTCCAAGAATTCTTCGTGAATTTTTTGAAGATGAGAGCTCTGAAATGTGGTTTTATTTCATGCATAGTCAGGCGTCGGTATTTGACAATACGGTGAAAAAAATTGAAGGTGACAACATCACACTTACAGAGGTTGCAGCTGAACTTGATGACCTCAAGTTCAAACTTCGTGAGAGAATCAGTAATCAGTTTTTACCACTAAGTGTCCGAAGTCAGTTGAAAAATCTGGAGGAAAACGGCTGGCCCAAGTCGAATATGATTATTTTCTATCAGAAATGTATTGACTATCTTGAGGCTCGAGTTTCTCAGTTTGACGAGGTTATTTGTTTTAAGTGGGTGAACCTTAAAACCACCATTGATAGGTAGGCAGTACAAACGTGTTTCGCATATGTCCGTAAATTTGATGATTCTGGCAAATCGGTTGATGCCGACAAAGAAGAAGCTGAGCTATTCGACGAAGTATCCTATGCAAAAAAATATGTAAGTAACGAAAAAAATTCTCCGTGGAGTGAAAATAAGACTGAAATCGAGGATAGGTGGATTGTGATCTTTAAACATTTTGAAGTGAATAACATTCCGTTTCAAAACTTAAAAATTGTAGAATTTGCGTGATGTTTGCCTGGTACAAATGCTGTAACGAAGAGGGCCTCTTCGGAAGAGGGTATTTTCAGTCGTTAACAAAGTTTGGACCACGGAAAAATCTCAGTTGAGCGTCAATACACTGAAAGCGTTGTTGCAGGTTAGGTTTAATTTTCAGGACACATGCGAGGAATTCAGCAAAAATGTTGCCGAAGATGTTTTATTCCTACGTAAGGTACACAGCGCAGAAAAGTATGTTTGACACGTACAGCATTGAATTAGATTTGTGATTCCTAAGGATGGTGTAAATGGATGTAAATAAAGCCTGTGAAAAACTATGTTGACCATATACTTTTATAATTCCTCGAAATATCTATTTACCCCCCTCCCCGCTTTTATAAATTAATAATATGTCCCGCGTTGAAGCGCGAGCCATCTGGTCACTTTACCTGAGGTGAAAAATACAGTCAAACCTGCTTCTTATAATCTTATTCTAAAAGAGGAAAAATCAATGAAAATAGAATAGAACAGGCTTTTCCATGTAGTTTTTTTTATTGTCGGCTTTGTTTCATATTAGTATGGTCGGAATATGCAATACTGTTGAATTGGGGATACACATGTTTGATAGATCCCAAGCTGGAGGAGTGAGTAGAGGTCATTAGAGGTACGATGGGGGATCGTTGCCCTGACATTTCCAAATGTAGCACGTAGTCAGATGGTGCTTGTCTTCTATAACTAAACGTGATGGGATTGACTTAACGCATGTAAACTCAGATGATCTCTCATATGCATGGGGGGTGGCTTCAGCCACTATGTGGCGAATGTGTAGTATGTAGAAAATTTCATTATAATGGCGGGTCAAAGCACAATAATAAAAACATTTTAATATTAACCAACAATAAGGGTTATGATATGTATAAATAAGATGATACCCTTATTAATATAAACCAACGTGGTCCTACGTGAACCTCGCGGTTATATCCCTGCGAATTAGAACAACTGATCTGCTATAAATGGGCCAATTTCATTACCTATTCTTATCCACATACTCAACACTTTAGACTATCATTGGAAACTACTAGAGAAATATGATGGAAAAATTATATCATTGTAAACAAAGTAAAACAAATATCTGAGTGAAAGCAGCTGAAATTTCTATTAAGAACAAAAATAACGTGTTCGATTAGAGTACGATTGAAGTAGCGAAGTACGCTACCTTACTTCAATCGTACTACCCGTCCTACTAAAATCTACTACTACAATCGTACTACAATTGCACTTCCAGTGTTATTGATACTGATTGACGTGAAATGTCAAAATAGCTAGAGGATCATTTCAAATTTTGTCAGTTGGTTGAAGGACACTTGAAGTCCGCTTAAAGGATACTACTATTACTGTTTATATCGAATGGACCTCGGATTACTCGTTGAAAAATAAGACCAACAAATACATAAGACATAAGGAAAACACATAAGACATCCACTTCGCCTCGTTCTTTTATCACTTCGTTCGAATCGAGAACCAAAATTCCGCGAGCGACAAGTTCGGCTACTGCGGCTATTCCGTTAGACGTCATTCGGTGTGGTTGCGTCAAACGCTGAACCGGTTGAAAAGAAAAACAATAGAATAAAATTGACAAATTGAGCAAATGACAGTTGTTCGATTTTTCAGTCGTGAAGGTAAAGGAATCCTATCCTACCATTCCTATATCCAAAAGTTGAAACGGTGGCGCAATATGCCTCACGCAAATGCTGCAATCATTTCTTGAGAAAGCCCCTTGATTCAAAAAAGGTAATTTTGCACATCTTGATCCACTACACGTTTTAGGAAGTAAACGAAGCCGTGCAACTGTGTTCAGACGACTGGTACACAGATTGGTGGAAAACATATTCATTTGCCTTCATTGCTGTACCGCTGACTGCCTCGACAATCGAAGCAGCTCAGGGTTCTTATTTTTTTTTTTTTATTATTTAAACGGAAGAATACCAACCAAACGCAACAAACAGCCGTCGTTTTAAATTTTTAATTTTTTTTTTTTGTCTTCCGACGCCGCGCCAAAGACAAAAAGGAGAGCGACGCAACATATTTTTATATTTTTAAATATGATAACACAGTCATTACCCCACCGCCTCCCCAAATTTTTCCAAAACCTGTAAAAAAAATCCCACACCGCGCCTCCCCTTTTTTGAGAATTATCGATTTATACATTAAACTATTGAAAATAACGCAAATATAAGGTGATTTTCATGATGACTCAGCTGGCTGATGCTAGCAAGCAGCTGGCTAGGGCTAGGCTGGCCAAACCAGTCGGTTGGCACAATCACGAGGAGCGAAATATGTGTGATCGAGTTGGCAGCCGCAACCACTCAACGTATGAACGGTATGAGCCAGCCGGGTTTACATCATCCTTAAGGTGACGGCAAGAGTAGCATGTGAAATATATTTTTTACAAATGGCGACCGTCACTAAATATTCGAACAATTGAAACGCTAATAACTAAATTCATCTTTGATCGATACATCCCGATAGTCAGCGGTTGTGCTCTTGCGGTGCATAAATCACAGGGAGGCGCCTTTCCGCAAATCGTATACCTCTACGATAAAGGACAGGGGCAGCAATTGGTGTGTGTTGGCCTCCCCAGAGTATCGTCTCTCGATGGCCTATGTTCCTATGATTCAGTCAAAGGAAACCATCGAAATACAGAATAGACACAGAAAAACCCATCCTACTGTTCAGTTTTGGCATCCAAGTTCATCATGACCTGGGTTCCCGTTTTATTATTGGTTTTTTCTATACCCAAACCAACCCCACAACCCCAAACACCACAACCCAAAAAATAACCAACCTTTTCCACGGCCCCACCCAAAAAACCCAAATTCCCCACACAAAAAAAAAAAAACCCTTTTTAGAAAAAGGGGACATTTTTATTATAAAAAAGGCTTTGACAGATAACTGCTTGTTCCAATGGATCAATGTCGCTTCTTTTCTAAAACAGTCTTTTAAAAAATAAAATCATTCCTTACACATTGCTACGAAGTACTACTTCACCTTTACGTACAACCCCATGGAGCTGTCATTTATTTTTATTTGCATTTATTTGCAAATGATTCATAGCGAGAAAAGAAACAAAGTCATGCGAAAATGCATTACAATCTTGCTTTTTTATTTTTAATAGAATACAAGATTAACTACTGACCTTTTTTTTTTCTTCTGTTCGGACATAAACCACCGCGACCTGTAATTTGATCTATTGTACACCGTGTCCAATATATTCTCATACAAAATAAAACTTTATTTATTTCAAATCGATAATCCAGATTTTATTGATAACTTTACCCATTATATTGCAATATAATACTGATCAACTACAGCATATTTCGTCCCAAGTTCGTTTGATTACGGTTTTGAATTGGTTCATATTAGACGCCCTGAGGTCATTTACCTTCTACTTTGGACTCAAAAGGACGCTAAGATCGAACAAAGCTCGCCGAACCACAAAGCTGACCATCTACAATACATTAATTAGACCGGTAGTTCTCTACGGCCACGAAACATGGACATTGCTAGTGGAGGACCAACGCGCCCTTGGAGTCTTTGAACGGAAGGTGCTGCGTACGATTTACGGTGGAGTGCAGATGGAAGACGGAACGTGGAGGAGGCGAATGAACCACGAATTGCACCAGTTGCTGGGAGAAGCTCCCATCGTACACATCGCAAAAATCGGTCGACTACGATGGGCTGGGCATGTCGTAATAATGCCGGATGAAAACGAACCGACAGGTACAAGAAGAAGAGGCGCGCAACGAGCAAGGTGGATCGATCAAGTAGAAAGCGACCTGCGGACCCTCCGCAGACAGCGAGGCTGACGAGGTACAGCCATGGACCGATTACAATGGAAACAACTTCTGTGTACAGCAGAGGCCACACCGGCCTTAGCCTGATCGGTAAGGTAAGTAAGGTCATTTACCTTCGCCAGCATGACCATACGAAATAATCCAAGGGATTCAGATCTGGTGAACAGGCCATTCATTCTTGTCCAAGCAGTCGGTCAAATTTTCTCGACACCAGCCCTGAACGAGATTTGCAGTATGCGATGGCGCTCCGTCCTGCTGAAACACATAGTGATCATCTCCAAACACCTCTTGTACATATGGCTTGACAACTTTCTCCAAAACTTCTGTTTTATAATATACGGCATTCACTTTAACGCCTTTTTCGATGAAAACCAGTGGTAATTTGCCTCGCTTGCAAATTCCTCCCCAAACCATCACTGACGCAGCACTTTGGAACCGTGGAATATTCCTATCACTCTCTGGAACAGTTCTCGAAGAGAGAGCCCCCAATCTGTCGTTCTGGACATTGTGGGATTGTTGCAAGACGAATAACTTTTCGTCGGAAAAGATAAATTCTTCCCCACTCACGCGACAAAAGCAGACTTGCTCTTTCGAGTCGTTTCTGCTTGGAAGGTTCCGAAACTCCGTGAACCTTACGTTTCTTGAAAACTTGGAATCCGAGGTCATTTTGTAGTATATTGTGCATTGACGATCTCGAAACATTCAGATCTGTGGCTATTTTACGTACAGAGCGCTGTGATTTTCGTCTAATCCGTTCCCTGACCACTTTAACAACTCGTGCAGTCCGCACCGTGCGAGTACGACCGGATCTCTTCCGGTCATCCAACGAGCAGGTGTCACGGTACCTTCAGATGGTTCGGTACATAAAATCCCGCTTTACCCCGAGGTTTTTCAAATTTCTGAAAATAGCGCCCGGGCGCTCACCTTTCAAAAACTTTTTTATCACCACAGCACGATACTCCTTCATCGCTGGTAAAAGATAAATACCGAATGAAAACAATCGGACATAACCTAAAAGCGTTTGTATAAACATAGTGTAAAACTACACCAACACATATGTGAAGCATGTTGAGTAGTTGCACTACACCAATGCAAGGAAAAAGTGTATGAGAATAAAACACGGTGTAGTATGTATCCTTTGTTTACTGCATGTCGAGTTACTTCATCACTATTGAGAAATGATAAAGTATACGGTGTTGTTACACTTGTCATTGTTTGTTTTGTTGGCAATGAATCGACTTCTATTGAAAGTTTCCGCTATTTAAACCCTTTGAGGAGTGAAAGCACTTTTCAAAGGCGCGCCCCTTTATTAGTCAAAATCGGATTCATTGCGAAGAAAACAAACTATGACTCCGATACTGACCAAGCATCAGAATTTCAATTCAAGCTATAGAACATCTAATAGAAAATGAGAATTCAGATAAATGAAGACTAACCATGTTTTCCTTGTGCCAAGCCCATCCTCGGTGGCACAATCCGAGTATTGTCACTTTTCACAAGACATAAAATGTAATAAGGACTAAGATATGTTCCTTTGACTACAAAAAAAAAAACAAATATATTCTCTAGTTTCAATTAATTCGGATTAGGTCTCGGTGGTAGATCTGATACCCCGTAACGCACCACGAAAAGGTGATCTACCAGCGTTACGGGTCAACAACTGACCATACTGCATGGATCAGAGGTTGGAAGTCATGATGAATAAAATTGATATAGTTTTTAGTCAGAAAGTAATGAAAGCTTAATGAATCAGCCCCAAAAACATAGCTCACCGTGAAAAACCCCTCAAATATTGTCAAAATAACACAGAAAAACAAAGATTCTAGTTCCGAAAAGCGCATGCATATATTGCAACGTGCATCTTGCAAGGTGTGCTTGGGACCAACAAGTTCTAAAGCAGTAGGCCAATTCTAAATCACTAGTTTCCTATTGTTGAATTCTTGGTACGATGCTACACAAAGTACAGCAGATACTGAAGAATTCATAATTCATTCATCCATCCGTGGTCTATCCATTAACGATAACTTAAATCTATCCAGGATGCATAAAAAACTCGAAAATGAAATTTTTATCTTACCAAAAATCTAGTTCATAGGCGCTCACTCCGAGACCATGAACTAGATTTCAAAGATTTCTTTCGGACTGGACACGAAACTTCTTCTGCCGTACATTTTATTTGATGAGATTAATGTGACCAGCGTCGATGAATCATATCATTTTCGTAAGAAGGGTCAGATCTCTTTATAGGGGGATAAATTTTGGATTTTTTATATTCGCTTCCTCACTCATTGGAACTCAGGCGAGTAATAGGAACAAATTAGATCATCTTGGGACGCATTTTGATGGAAGATAACGAACTCATTCAGTATTACAACTCGGCATTCTACCACTGATTTAAACGTATAAGTAACCCATAGAGTAAGTGAAGTAAGTGTAGTGTTTACAACGTTAAATACTGGGCTTATTTAACCCTGTGTTTTGATCATGAATAAACTTCACTGAATGATTAACTGTAAGGACAAGACTGAAATATAATTATGTACAGCTGGGTGATCATTCTTGCTTCGAAGATGCATTATAACACTTAAAAGAAAATTTTCAAGAAATCTTAATTCTGGTAGGGGACGGCTTAATCAGGGGTGACTGTTTTAATCAGTTGTTAGGAAGTAGGTCTAAAACTCCTACATTTTCCAATTTATTTTACTTTTAATGATACGAACATAAGCTCTATCTATCGGGCTAATGATTCGATGTATAAATCATGATTGATTACCAATTTATTACTGTCATTTTGATGATTTACAATACATCATCTAGAAAACCATCAGTTTCCTACATGCTGAAGAAGTTCGCTCAAATTTTGCCTTTGTGTATGGTCCAAATCATAGTGACGTCACACCTCAGATTTGACAGGTACTGGTGCCCTTGTGTTCAGAAATTCGTGTGTGAGAAAAAAGGACAGGGAACACGATGGCTGTTTCTGTTTCTGGTGAAAAGTGAAGTTAGCTTTTTCTGTACATTAGTCTATTTTGCATTTGGTCGCGTGCACCAGAGGGAATGTCTTCATCAGCTCCTTCTTACATCTAGGCTTGTTGCCAGAATGTGTTAAATGTGTGTGAATGATAAATTTATTTCATATTTAGTTGATCTGAAATAACTATTTACTTCATGTTTCTTCCAGTCATTTGAGGTTGATCTATGCTTATGATTATATTTTACATCATCTGGCACTATCAAATGCAATGAAAAAATATGTTTCGGAGCTGTTCAATAGTACTCAACGATAAATCATGCTTCGCTACTGAGCGGCAGCTATGGCATCACTGTTGCTTTTGAGACAGCCCATGTTTCCTCTCTTCTTTGTTAACCATGGATATAGCGCACAGATTTTGTAACGTGAAGTCTGCTGTCCCTTTCATTTGTTTGTTTTTAAACGAAGCATCCTGTTTGTCATCACAGTCGGTTTGTTCCGTTCCGTTCCGGTTCCGTAAGAGTAAATGAAATAAGAAATACACATTGCCAATCTAAATTGAACCAGAGACTAGAGTAAACATTAAAAAACACTCAAAAAAAAAAAAAAAAAAATTCCCCTACTTTTTACAAACAATACCTTAAAATTCATAATTTTAATTCTATATAAAAACGGTAAATGCACAACGATAAACGATAAATTTATCAGTATTCGTTGATCTTCTTCATACACTCAATCCGAGCTAAACACAACTTCCTCCGTATCACCTGTCTGTTCTTCTTCCTGATTGAGAAATTCACAATGATCATTTACTTTGCTGTGTGTACTAAACGATGTTGTTTGATGTGTTTAAATCTCCATAAATTTGACAATTCTCACCAATTCTGAAGGTAGCCTGGTTCCAAGAACCGTAAATGATTTTACCAACAGGTCAATGGCTCAACGGGCTGCTGGCCACAGAAAAAAAAAAAGAAAAACTCTTAAATTTCAATTTTTTTTACTCCGAAGTAAAGCCGAATTGCACCTCGGGATTCACGTTGATCCACAAGGATCCGTCGGAGCTAGAATAAAATAAATAAAAGAACGACTAGAAAAAAACAATAAAAGAATGCAAAAGTTATTGCTTCAAATATTGGGGCACAAATAAACTATTTCTCGAGTACTTTACAAAGAGTGGAAGTAAGATTTAAACGTTAATTTCTTGAAACCCTTAGCACTTTCAGACAAACTACACTCCCGTTTCATTTTACTCAATTTTTGATTACAATTGTTTACTATCTCTTTTTCTCTCACGGAAATGTTACTCAATTTTCGTAAAAAGTGGATCTACTCAATTTTATGAGTAGATCCATTTTTTACGAAAATTGAGTAACATTTCCGTGGGAGAAACAGAGATAGTATACAATTGTCCTCAAAAATTGAGTAAAATGAAGCGGGAGTGTAGGGCCACCAACACAAGGAATAACATTTCCCTAACATGATGGTGATGCTACTTTCCGTGACGTATTCGACAAAATCAGATACGTCTGTTTAAAAAGTACTCGAGATGTATTGAAACTTTAATATGAAAAATAATTACGTTGCTTAGAAAAGTATAGGGACCGCGTGCTTCTGTCCTCGATTGATGATGAAAAATTTATTCAATTTTGGGTAATAAAAACGTTCAATATTGGTAAAGAGACATTACCCAAATGTCAATAAAAATTGCTGTTTATTATCGTTTAATTTTACCGATATTTTGGGTATTGTCAACTACACCTAATTTTAGGTAAAATAAATACCTACTTTTAGGTATTCTCATCTTAGCGTGAATGCCTACTTTTTACAGATAGGCCTGACCCGGCAATAAAGTTGCTAAAATGTTGACCAGTTTCTCAATTCACAATCACACGGTCACTGAACATAGCAGAAAAAAACAAACTATTCATCAAAATTCTCTCTGTCCCGAAGCACGAGCAGAATTTTGAGGATAAGCGAACGAAATTGTATATTCCACTCCAATTAGCTTCACTCTTGTTTTTCGTGCATTCCTAATCGACAGTACCCATTCGAAAACACAGATGGTACTACACACTGCTTTACTAACGCTTTATGCGTCTACACTGGATCACGTTTGCATTCTCGTTTCATGCTTACCGAATGATTTGTTTAATTGTGACCTTATAAATGATATATATGAACTCTCGCAGCAGTATCAAAAATGTTAGTTTATAAGTCTAAACTAAAATATCACATTTGTCTAACGCTAGTCTGACATGGATAAGTAATGACACAAAATGCAGATTCCTGTCCTGACATTGCTTTAAATTCTATCGCAAACTTTAATTTACCGATGGCAGTCGATTCTGCTGGCAGTCACATGTAGGAGGTGGCCGACTATAAAATATATGGGCTTGGTACTATTCAATACGAAAGTGTATGAAGATTTTTCGTTTTTGCTCGATATGTTTGCTCGAACAAAGCCATTTATCGCTATAATTTTGGAACCAGGAAAACCGGCTAATTTTTGCACTGACGGCGCCAGTTGTATAGTGGAAAGCCTGGTTGCCCCCCCCCCCCCCCGGCGTTGTGGCCAAACCCCCCCCCTGTAATTTTTTGGAGAGAAAAATTTCCGATCATGTCTTCCTTCGAAAGGGAAGAACGCCGTTCTTCTTGGCCCAACATGCAGAGAAATAGGTTGTAAATTCAAAAGGATTATGTATAGATTCAACAAATTTTATTGTAGACTCACGGCTTACCTGTATTTTCGTTTGATTCGACCATTAAGGTTATTCATTTCAACAATAAGTATTGTTTCTAAAAATGCTTCAAGATAGCCTGCTGTCAATTTCAAATCATAAATATAGTTAAAACAAATATATAATTTGTCGAGGCAATGCAAATGTTTGATTGCATCGACAAAAGCGGTCATTTTAAAACGAAAAATTGTATTATTGTTTCTACAATATTATATAATTAATTCAAACATATTCAATTTTTTGTGATAAATAGTAGTTTTGTTGTTTTTGGAGAAGAGGTATTTGAGATTCAAATAAAATTCATCAAAATAAAAACAGATTTTTAAACATTATTTATTATTGTTATAAAATTACAATGTCTAAAGAAAAGCTATCTTCCAACTTATGCAAATTAGTTGGGAATAATTCTAAACTTTCTACATTTGAAATAATTTTTATTTTAGTTGTTTTGTATAGTTTGAAAGATCGCAGATGCTCAACAAAGCTTCGCATGTTTCCTTACGCTCTATGGTTTTCAGCGTATCGACCGTGTACTGATTTGCTGAAATAATCATGTGAATATAACCAAAATTGTATAAATACAAAGGCACTTTGAACTTACCCAAGAAAACGTTAATTATAGTAGCCGTCAATCCAAAACTTTCCAATAACTCGAAAAACGACAAAGTTTCTTCATCGACGCGTTCAACTGCTAACTCTTCCACGTCAGCCATTTAAGCAAGATTTTCAGAGAGTGGCTGTGAAGAGAGTGACGCCTTGCAAAGCCAAATTATGATTTACGCATGAAGTATTTTTGTTCCAGATATAAATATTGTTGATTCTACAAAATTAGATTGTTGAAGCAATAACAATAAGTAGCAAAAAATAAATTTGCAATATCAACAACATATTTTGTAGATTCTAAAATTATGATTTTAAATTCTAACGACAGTATTGTTGAAGCAAAAATCAGGTGTATTTGTATCAATAAATTATTTTTATAATACAAATATTAATTTTCTGTTGAACTTATTCTCAGATATTGTTGTTTCAAACTACCTCTATTCCTCTGCGTGAACGGTCCAGGTCGTCTTACTGGCGTGCGGACCAGCATCAGGCTGAAAATTACGTAGATACGGAACAACAAACTGACAGAAATAATTTTACACACTTGCGGACCAAATCGCTGCGCGAATGAATTCAGGATGTTTGAGAATTTAATGAATTAATGATTTTTTCCATATTGATAAATCTGCTCTACTACAACGGAGGAGGTTGCTATCCATGGGGGGTTGCCAAAAGGAAACTAAGAGTTTCGCCATTGATTCATTGGTGAATCGAAAATAATTCACTTAATCATCACTTTAGCAAATTAGATTGGTCTACGCCTTCAGGTCGCGGTTTTATGATTCTACTGCTAGCGTTGTGAAAGCACTCTCGGTGCCCACCATCCGAGTGATTTATCGTGTTCTTCATTTATGTACAATGCCTTACATTGCATAACGATGATCTATCGGCACACATTTCCATGTGATGTTCTTCTAGGAAGCGGGCTGAAATGATAGTCATGTGGTATAACGAACATATGGCATAATTTCGAAAAGTTCAAAAAGTTAGTTTGGGGATATTGCAAATATTTATATCGATCACACATAAACTAGATATGGATTTTTTCCTCAGTGTAAGGTGGTTCCTCCTTGGTACTGGTATTTAAATATTATCAGATCTTCCTGTTTTCCTCGTTCTATTGCAGAATAGGTTGAAATATGTATTACTAAACTCCAATTGGAATCTTTAATAAAAAAAATAGTCTTTCGTCTAGTTGATTAATTTATTTATTTATTTAAGGTGAATTGCTGCTCCATGTATTTTTCCTATCTTTTATCTCTCTCTCTCTCTCTCTCTCTCTCTCTCTCTCTCTCTCTCTCTCTCTCTCTCTCTCTCTCTCTCGCAAACTTACCTGGCTATTTCAATATGATAAATCTCGATTGTTAGTGAATGGACATCGAATCGAACTCCATCAGATTGCTCACAGCAAATAAGCATACAAACTGATGTGCTGAAATATTCAATGTCTAGTACAGATTCTAAGTTATATCAATTCTAAATTTTGAGGTAATGGCTGCCGTCGAGAATGCTTCAGCGTACGCCCTTAATGGTTTTATTCATCTGACAATATTTGAAGGTTCTAATAAATCTATATTGTAGTTCTAAAAACGTCAACAGTAATATTAAAAATAATGTCAGGATACCGTTGGTTGAATACGCTCATCATTGACCGAACTGGCTCGTTTAGATCATACTCGTAGAAGCGTCGAGGCATGCGAAAGAATTCACTGGAATGAAGACATTTATGCCCAGCAACTGGCATCTGACTTCATATGGCGGTAGATTCAACGGATCATTCCAAGGAAGGAAGCGTAAGGCGGATCTAGTGAACTGCCGTTGTACACACAAAGAATTCTTGTAGTAAAAACTACCATTTTACCCGACTATGCCTATCTTTAAAACTACCATGAAATTTCAGTCAAATTTACTACGTTTATGGTAAAACCTTCAACATTTGTGGTATATTTGACAGACCTCATATTGATATCAACCGCACCATGGTCGATCTAATCGCAGGCATTGTAAAATCAAACGTATTTATAGTCAGGTGAAAATTGTTGGTGTGTGCGCTTAATTTTACCCTCGAAATGGTAGTTTCTACTGCGGTTTTTTTTTTTGTGTGTACAGCTTGATAACTATAGGCAACCTTTGGGCGAATCATAATCTTGGAACTCAAAGCAAACACTACGTTGTTCAGTTGCGATGGTGCATTCGCGAAGGCGATTACATTTTGTTTTTTGACAATCACCGACGCCAGGGAGACGACTCCACCAGCTGGACCCTACCTAACGACTCATGAATATGAGCCGGGATCAACGGCTTTACTTCCCTTCCGAAGGAAGACGTGACCAGATTTTTTCGCCTCAGAAAAACCACCGACGTCGACTGGGATTGAACCCAGACCCACTGGGGTGCCAAGTAGCAGTCACGATTACCACTACACCACCGACGCCGGCACATTTTGGTTTTGGTAATGCTTGAATTTGCTAACATATATACTACTAGATAAAACTTACTACCCATTCCTTAAACAGGTCGAAAATGCCGCCGAAACGCCACTGTGCACAACAGCACTAACTTGGCGAAGTTCTTTACAAAAGCCAAGTTACAAGAACCGTTGTCAGATAATTCGTATTGACGCTCTCGCCCATTTGTACAGTGTATAGCGGCATGACCGGTCGTGTTATACGCTCTCGTAGAAGTTAATAAAAACCATGCGCAAGAAGGAGAAGCAGATGGAGATAGACGAGACGCCACCCGGCGTGGCTTGTTCCACTGGCACAAAGTCGAAACGGAGGAAGACCGACAACCCCACCCCACGATGCGCCAACTGTGGGGGTGCTCGTCTGGCTACAGATCGTAGCTGCCCGAAACGCGCCGAGTACATTCGAATTCGGCAACAAGCGACAACATCGAACCAGCCGGGGCGAAAAGCGACGCGACAGGGACCACCAGCTCCAACAATAAATGAATTCCCTCCGCTACCGAACAGCTCGGCTTCCTCATTCTGCAACAAATGCCGGTACAAACCAACGCCGAATCGACCCTCGGATCAGAGCGGGTGAGTGTCCACCATCGGTATATTCCTGCCCCCAAGAAAGCAAAGAAGTGCTCTACAACTCGGTCGAGTTGTGGTCCATCTTCACGGAGTTCTGCGATCGTGCAGGCCCTTGGCTATATGGTTGGCACATATGGGGTCAAATGAGCCCCGCAGCATCCGTATTGCCAACTGGAACGCTCACTCTATCCGAGCGAAAAAGCTAGAGTTGGGCAATGTCCTTGCCCAACAAGCCATCGACGTGGGAGTGATCATTAAAACCCGGCTCAGCCCAGGGATCAACTTCTCACTTCCAACATACACGATCGTCCGGTTAGACCACCCCAACTCGACCGGTGACGGTGTAGCCGTTATCATCAATCATGACATCCGCTATGAAATCCTACCGCACCCGAAGACCAGCATCATCGAAGCAATCGGCGTATAAAGTCATGGCCTCAACGGAGATATCAACTTGTTCGCCGTCTACGTACCTCGCCAGTGTGTGGACAGCAACGGAACATCTGGCCTCTTCATGGAAGATCTGCAGAAGTTCACCAACCAAAGAACCCGCTTTGTGGTGACCGGTGACCTCAACGCTCGTCATACACTGTGGCGAAATCATAAGTGCAACAAGAACGGCGGCCTTCTGGCAGACCATCTAAGTGCAGGTGCATGTGCCATCCACATTCCAGACGAGCCCACGTTCCTCTCACCAGCCGGAATAACATCCACCCTGGATGTGTTCCTATCCGACCTGGCACTCTCGAAGCCAGTCACCGTCTACGAACTGAGCTCCGACCACTACCCAGTGGTGTGTGAACTGAACTGCAATCCAACACAAGCGCCGGCGGCAATGAGGAGGGACTACCATCGGGTCAACTGAGTGGCTTTTAGTCGCCTAGTGGACTCACGTCTTCCCGAAGAAACGAACGTACCATCCGTTGAAGCCATCGATCAACAGCCTAGTGTTTTCGAGGAAAAAATCCACACCGCAGAAGAAGCTCGCATCCGCTAGATACCAGTAAGGCGACAATTTACGATTGACACCTACACCCGGCAGCTTATTCAGCAACGAAACACCATCCGGCGACAATACCAGCGAACCGGGTGCCTCCTTAAGAAACACGAATTGTCTCTGTACAATAGGTTGATTGGGGACCAAATGACGTCCATCGGGAACCAGCAGTTCTCGAACAGCATTACGTAGATGAGCGTCCATTCGAAACCGATTTGGAAGGTGGCAAAGATCCTCAAGAAACAGCCAACAGCAGTTCCACCGCTAAAAGTCGATTCCATAGGCATCCTGGTTTCCCCGTCGGAGAAGGCCAATGCGATCGCCAACAATCTCGTCGAAGCGCACAACCTAGGTGAAAGCATGGTAAGTGCAGCAAACTATCAACCAACTCGACCAACAACCCTACGTTGCACCGTTCGTCGGCCAAGTGACGGAGAATGAAGTTTGCTCGGCGGTAAAGCGCGGCAAGAACATGAAAGCTCCCGGCATAAACACTATATTCAACCTGGTTCTGAAGAAGCTCTCCAGCAAAGCATTCCGGGTTTTGGTAGCAATGTTTACAACAAGATGCATCCAGCCAATCTATTTCCCGACCAGATGGAAGACGGGGAAAGTCATCCCCATTCGGAAGCCCGGAAAGGATCCAACAGCCCCGTCAAGCTACAGTCCTTTCACGTCGCTGTCGGCTGTCAGCAAGCTTTTCGAACGACTCATCCTCTAGCGCCTGATGGAGTACGTCGAAGAACACCTAGTCATCGTTCCGGAGCAATTCGGTTTTCAGAAAGGCCACTCTACCGTCCATCACCTGGTCCGAGTGGAAAACATCATCCTACGCAACAAGTCACTCTCCAACAACACAGCCATGGTACTCCTGGACGTGGAAAAGGCATTTGACAACGTTTGGCATGATGGACTGATCCACAAACTGATGCTGGCGAACGTCCCAGGCTACATCACGAAAATGGTACGAAACTATCTCTCCAATCCAACGTTTCGAGTACACTTCCGATCTGCAAGCGGTCCCAGCGGGTGTGACACAGAGCAGCCTCTTGGGCCCCATCATGTACACCTCATCTACACCTCCGACATTCCACAACGCTGTACGCAGATGATAGTGCGATCATCGCCAACGGTAGGACTTCGAACCATTACCGTAAAAAAAATCGTAATCGACGAAACACCAATGTGCACAACGGTACCAACTTGGCGAAATTATTTACAATAGCCAAGTTACCAGAACCGTTGTCAGATAATTCGTATCGACTTTTCGTTGTCAGATAATTCGTATCACTTTTCGCTCAAATCAAGATTCGTTCGTTGCTCATTGCCCAGGATTTCCCTTTGCCGCATAAACAAATTCTGGAGTCATTGGATTGCAACGTGTATTTATCCGTGTTTTGTCCATTTTCGAATTTAATATTTCTCGGATTCTATGCGAAGACAATTTTATAATTGATTTAAGTCAACTATTGTACTATTCGGACCATTAAATGCCTGTAGATATCCAATAAAAAATAAATAAACTAAATTCTACATATTTCGCTTAACTTTCTATGGAGTTTCGAACAATAAGAGCCCAGTGCTAGTGTAACGAATCATGCTTTATTTAAAACACCTATATTTACAAACCGATTGCTTGCCACGCTTAACATGTGCTCATCAAGTTAAAACTTTATCGATAAAAGAGTACAAACCAAGGATTGAGCATTGCCAACGTACGTCCGATCCCTACGTCAGCATCGAGTGCGAATCGTACACACTCCGGAAGCGCCGAAACAATAGATTCCGAGATCTTTGCGCATTCTGTTCGGTCGTAAGATTTAAATAGTTAAAATCAGAATCAAAATTAGGCCCTATCACACACTTGTTGCTTATGTGTTGCTTGCTTATCTACTGTCAAAATCAGTAAATGAGCCCTCATCATTACAGTCGAGGCATCGTTCGGTTTGCTGTTGAATTAAATATGAATGATCTAAGGCTGCATACATTTCGAAAAATCAACTTGAACATGGAACATGTAACACGGAACGAAATTTTGACTGTAGATCAGTGACAAACACATCAGGGTAAGTACGGGGAAAACCCCCATCAAGCAAAACTCTAAAAATTATTAGTACGTACTTTTTCGGTTAATGCTTGTATCACACACTTGTTTGCTTGCGAGTAGTATTAGCAATTTCGCGTTTATGTATATAAGATGAATCGATTATTGTACTGAAAATACTGGTTTTGTAAAATGTGTAGGCACAAAGAGTTTCAAAAGTGTTGGCTATGACACGAAAAATGCAGCTGTTTACTATGGGTGTTGAACGTCTCTAGTCCTGGAAAAGAACGTCAAGGGAAATAAATGATAAACCACTCTGTTGAACTACTTCAGCAAATTGTTACGAAGGCACACACGTTGAAAGACATCTCAAACCAAACAACGTACCTCTCTCTTCAACGCTTGCCGAGACTCGTAATCAGCCTTGGCCAGAGCAACTCGCACCCACAATGGCGTATCCGGGATGGCTTTATAGATGAACCAAGTCAGTCCGAGTAGGACGTGTTCGATGACTAGGAATGCTATGGCATACGCTTCCGAGCTCACATTGGTGGCCAGATCCCTGAAAATACCATGAATTTGCTGATCTGTCTTGAAAATTATGAGACAAAAATAAAACACCGACCTCATTTGTGGCGAAAGGTACAAGATACCACAGTTGGTCATAATCGAAATGATAGCCAACGTTTCGAATGCCAACTGCCATGCGCCAATATTCTTGGTCCTTCTGGCGAATGGCCGTTTGAAGAACATACACAGCTTGTAGGCATCCAAACGAATTTCGATCACATTGTTCAATATCGCCCAGAAAGCCGTCAGTGGTGCAACGGATGAGAACAAAACTACGTAACCGAACTGAATGTACAGCTCCAGGTAGTCGTCGTACGTGTTGTATTCCTCCATGCCGCATTCCTTCTTGTGCCTCAGTATCCGATGGTCGTCATCGTCCAGCGATTGAATGCCCATCTGATCGAACTCCACGTAGGCATTTTTCATCTTCTCGTAGTTGGACTTGACGAACAGTTTGTTCGAAATTAAAGCGACCTTCTTCTTAAGGTACGGCAGCAGATTTTCCAGAATATTTTGCACAAACTGAAGCACGATCAACTGCATCATCAGTTGAGTTTTGAGCATTTTCATGTCCTGAAACGAACAATATCATCGATACCGAGCCCCACTCTATCATTGTTTACTAACCTGCAAAATGAAGGCAATGTAAAACAAACACAGAAAGTTGTTAACAAATTCCAGCACAATCAGTTTATTAACGCGATGCCGCTCGTACTGACTCTGAGTCCGATGGTTCTCCTTGTCCGTCAAATAAGTAGCCAATCTATCATAAGCTATCGTCGAAATGGCTATGTAGACCGCATTCACGATCGATGGCACGTACATGATGTAAGAATCGATGCCGAACAGCTCAGCCAGATAGTTTTCCACGTAAAACTGGAAGATCGTTACGAAACCGGCGATGGAAATGCAAAATATGATGATCGGCGCCGTTACACAGTACATTTGCACGTAGGTCTTCCACTTTGGATACTGCGGAGTAACCTTTCCAGTGATTGGATCCCTCCCTAGCTTTCCGTAGTATCCGACACGGGGTTCATCCAAATTGGTCATTGTGATCGTTCCCCATCGGTAAGCATGGGCCGAACTCTTTCGCTTCCACAGCTCTAGGAAGACCTTTATCCAGACAACGTAGAACACGCAGAAGAACGGAACGGTTTCCGTTTCTTCGGAAAGTAACATCTGCAACAGCCCGAGCACGGTTGGTACGACCAAGGCGTACGTGTAGAAGCCCAGGAAGGAAAAATACATTCCCACGCTTTCACCGAAATAATCCCGAATGTCATCGATCGGCTGATGTTTAGTTGGCTGGATCCAAACCTGGCGCAGCTTACGTAGCTTTGACTTGTCGTGCAGTGAGTAGAAGCTTGTGATGATTTCAACCCGCTGGGCAGCTTGGACAACCGATTGTCCGTGGTACAGTTGCGTCTTTGTTCCCGGAATATGATGTTCATTCTCGGAGGCACGAATGTTCTCCAGGGCATGCTTGATAATGATCTGACGATCTGCCGGGGTTAAGATGTCTTCCAATGTCATGTTTTCTAAAATTGTACAATGATATTGAAGTCTGATTTAAAAAATAAAATAATGCAATACCATCGTAGAAGAAGTCATCCAAACAGGCTACGTTGAAATTTCTGATGATTCCAGCCTTGGTCCGCTTCATGAATCCCATATCATCCGCAATTTCTAGGAACTTCATTTGAGTAGCTGATATGTGCAAAGTAAGCGTCTGAGTTTCTCTGTTTAATAAAATACAATGTTCTGAAAAATCACTCAAACGAAAAAAAAAAAGATCCCTCATACTTGGTAAGTGGTTCCTTCCGCACCATAAGTTCTGCACCGCCATCGATTTTCCTCCCACGGATCTTCTCGATGATCCATTGGATTGTTTCCGTTTCGGCGCTCTCGTTAAACTCCAGCACCATAAAAGAATCGCCAAACTTCTCGAAATCTTCGCTATTGCTACTGCTGAGATCAGGAGTTCGAGTCAGCGTAGCTCTCTTCCGCACACCGTCGCCAAACGTAACCCCCTTTTTGTTAGTTTTCAAAGCTGTTCGGAACTCGTTAAACTTCTCCTCCTCCTCAATGTGGTCTAAGTTTTCCAAGGCATGAATCTGCGAGTTCCGCTGCCGTATGGATGGGATCGTTGGCTTCCGCTGGCTGCCAATCTCCTCGTTGAACTCCTCCTCGTCGTCATTGGCAAAGTGGATATTGGGAATCAGTTTGTCTGTAGAGAAACATGATTGTACAAGAGTTTAATTCTATGGGCTTCAACATTTTTTTCGCAGTTATTCGAAATCATAGTGCCAGTAAGAAAAACAATTCAATCACTTGTGACGGATTAGTGAACTGATTTCGTCAAGATTGCGCAACCCAAAAACACTTCTACCTACTTAATTTACAAGAGCTTCGCATCAGATGCCACGCCCCGGAGATTGGACGCTTGCGGCGAGGACGTACTGTTTTGTGATGGGGTTCTTCTTCGGTAGCTTTCGGCGTTTCAGCCGATTGGACCGGAGGTTGGGGCCGCCTGGTCGAAGCGATTGAGTTTATAAAAATTTCACTGAGCAGTTCTACGGGGATTTGTGAGACGACACTGAACTATTAGAATTGTTGGTAAATTGCTAGGTCATTATGATTAGACGGTTTTAACGTACAGGGATTGAAGATTAGTGCGGTGGCAAGAGATGTTGGCAAATCCCAGTAGTGAAATAAAAATGTAACATGAGTGCATTAGCCAAATTTCACGAAGCTTCCTTCGAGGTGTCCGTTGTTTAGTGGGCTGCACTTAATGGGAATTTATGAACCTCTTGGACGAGGAAACAAAACGGCGAGGTGTGGAGTTGTCACCCGCACCGAGTGGTAGTGATGCAACATTTTTCAATCCGAAGAAGCAGCTGAAATGTTTTGGCTGCATAAAGAAAGTCCACAAATTGGCAGTGTGTCCGGAGAAAAAGAAGAAGCAGACCGGCCAGAGAGGACCGAACACGAAGGCCCACGTTGCGGATTCGAGTGACCGAGGAAGCGGAGGAGGCGTATGTTTCGTCGGTGTGAGTGACGGTACCGCAATGCAGGAGTCAAACCGGACGAGATGGTTCATCGACTCTGGCGCAACGGATCATCTGGTGCGTTACCGGAAGCTTTTCAGCGAACTACGTCGCTTACAGAAACCCATCGAAATTGCAGTTGCTAAGGATGGCGAGACAATCGTTGCGGAGCACTCCGGTACGATACAGGTAGTATCCATCGTAAATGGTAAGTCGATTGATTGTACTATCAAAGTGCGGTAAAGCGGAAATTTATCGTGGATCCGAAATCGTCGCGAGTGGATCGGTGCGTAATAAACTATACGAACTTGACTTTTACTCGGTGAGGAAAAGTACGGACAATTCCTCGTTAATGTCGTGTGGCCGGATCCAAAAGAATATCGAACTTTGGCATCGATGGTTCGGACATCTAAACGAAAAGAGTTCGAAGTGTTTGATAAGAAACGGAATGGTTTCGGGACTATCAGTGAATACCGATGGGGACAAAAGTGTTATCTCGTGTGAATCGTGTCTCGTCGGGAAGCAAACGAGGAAACCGTTCTCGTCGCGCGAAGGCAAGCGTACGTCGCGAGTGCTTGAGCTCGTACACAACGATGTGTGTGGCCCTGTGACGCCGGAAGGACTATTCGGAAAAAGTACTTCGTCACGTTAACGGACGATTGGAGCCATTTTCCGATGGTTTACCTGATTTCGTCTAAGGACGAGGCGATGCAGTGTTTCGTCGAATATGAAGCTCTTGTTACGGCGAAGTTCGGGCTGAAGATTTCGCGTCTCCGATGCGATAACGGAGGCGAATATACGAGTAAGTGGTTCAAGAAGTTCTGTAAGGTCAGAGGGATCCAGATTGAGTGGACCGTACCGTATACCTCCGAACAGAACGGTGTTAGCGAGCGTCTAAACTGGACGCTTGTTGAGAAAGCCAGAGCGATGTTGGCGGATTCGGGTATCGACAAGCGGTTCTGGGGACAGGCTGTGGAGACGGCAGCCTTCCTGACGAACAGAAGTCCGACTGCTGCGATCGAGTCGGATAAAAAACCGTACGAGCAGTGGGAGTCGCGGAAGCCAAATGTAGCGAATATCCGGGTCTTTGGAGTTCACGTGCCGCAGGAGTTGAGAAGAAAACTTGAAACCAAAGCCTGGAGTGGTATTTTTGTCGGGTATTCTCACAACGGGTATCGTATCTGGAATCCCGTGAAGAAAGTGATCGTCACGGCGCGAGATGTGGACTTCATCGAAACTGGTTGCGTCGAGCGGACGACTGCGAATCAGTTCATAGAAGTGTCAACTGTGAATGCAAAGCCTGAAAAAGACGAAAGCGAAGTTGATGAGACCGAGAATCCGTCGGAGGATGAATATGCCAGTCCGGAAGAGAATGAAGTGTCGGAAAATGCGGAGGCAGTTCCGGAAGCGGAACTATCCTTCCGTCCGGCAGGACGAAAACGGCACCTGTTTGGCATCAGAACTTTGACATGGAGTACGCTGGATTCGCCCTTAGCGCGATGAATTTCGGGGAGGACATCCCGAGCTCGATCGACGAATTGAAGAAGCGAGATGACTGGGAGATGTGGAAAGCCACCGTCGACGACGAGTTGAATTCGTTGAAGCGGAATGAAACGTGGTCTCTGGTAAAGCTTCCGGGAGGAATCGGGCTGAATCTCGTTGATGGATTGAGTAATGTTGGCTTTGAAGGCATCGCTGATTTGGGGCTTATTGGAATAGAGCTTAACATAAAGCTCCTAAGTCAATTGGATCTTGTATGTGTATGGGCAATTCTTCATGTTGAAGTCTGCGAGAGGCCGAGGTCACACGACTGCCACGGGTTCTCCTGCACACTTTCGCGTACAGCGGCGAAATTCTAGGCAGACCTTGCGTTCCGCTGTCGTACGGGTGGTAGTTGAGTTTTCTCGGTAGGGCGATTACTGCGACAGTGAATGGAAGGAAACGCTAGGAATTTTAGTCAATCAAAATCGTTACGATGGAGAAGTGAGACATTCCACAATTTCGGTTCAAGGCCCGATCGAAGAAAGTAGTACGGGGTGAATGGGCACAAGTACAAGCGCCATTTTGATTTATTCGTTTCAGCAAATGGAGAAACAGATAAAACTCGCATTCGAAATACTTTCATTGCAATAGGCAGACCGGGTCGCCAGAAAGTGAAAAACTGTTTCATTCAAAATATCGCGTTCGTATTGACCCACCCTCGTACCATCTACCCACCCTGGGATTTTTGCTGTCTTCCATGTAGATGATTTTTGGTTTGTTAAAAGCTTTCTATAGGCCCCAACCAAATGTGTAAAATCAGACCCAATGGATGTATCATAGTCGAGAAATCTAATTGGATGAATGTACCCACCATGTAGTAGGGGTGAACTGAATGTATAAAGTATGTCGGATTAACTAAATAAAACAGCATTGATACTAAATGATCATAAATGCGAAAAATTAAGGCTGATTGGAATTATCAATTAGGAACAAAAAAGGGCAAACATGTTTCGACGATCCCGGGGAGCAAGAATGCAACAATGCTATAGTTTTTATGTCTTCAAATGAAGGAATACATATCAAGTTTGTGGCATAAATCAGGTTGAAAAATTCGAGCAGAATTCCCTCTAATATTCTATGTATTGTTTTAGATTAACGGAATAAGGGTACACCACGGTACGTTTAGTTAATTCCTCAAATTGTAACTTCCATGAAAAAAGCATTAAGACATTCTCTAAACTGCTTAATGTTGTGTAGCATTGTATAACATTTATAAAAATATCATGATAAATTATCTATCGAAGTTGTGAATAGCGCAGTCAGGTTTCAGCATGAGCTGCACTTCCTTAAATCTAATCCTACCGGTACCCACCAATGGGCATGGAAAGATGCAATTAAGCTACAATTAAGATTATTTAGCTACAATTATTATTATTTATTAATTAGGAGCACAAATCTCACCTCTTGCCTAATATTTGGAAGGCTATTTTTGGTTAAAAATTTTTTTTATTTACGTTCTCTTTTGTTTTTCCCCGCCAAAAAAATTAATTTTTGGGTCTTTTTTCAGCTTATGGCGATAAAAAACCTTGTTAGCTTGAACATTCAACAACAAATTCCATGGAAAATGCTTTTAAAGCCTCTGTTGGCGCAAGAATCAGAGCCGATACCCTACCCGTGATCGAAACCGATCTAAAACCAATGGTGCTCACCGACCTCGTCAACTGACCAATACACAAGCAACTGGATGATGCGTTTTTTCTTGTCTTTCAGGGGGCAACGATCTTGGCCTTCTGCCCTTTGTCCCCATTGGATATAAATGTTCTTTGGAAGTTTAATAAAGCAGTACGAATTGAATTGTTAAAAGAAACACCACAGGCTTTTATTTTCTTTCTCGTTACCACAGTCCGCCGGTATTTTATCCTCCTCGTAGTTTCGCGCTTTTCTTGGCCCTCACGTTAACATATGGTCCTTCGAGCCGGATGGCGAACATTTCGCAGTGAACCGCGTATTCTGTGACCACTAGTGCCCGTGAATTGGCCCCGTCGCTGCTCTCGTGAAAGTGCTTCTGCTGATCGGCATCTTAGTGGTACAGAACAAATAGTGTGAGCCATACGTTTTGGAAAATATTCAATTGAACGATAAGTGCGCGAAATCCACAAAAATGGATAAACTTATCCGTGAACGAAAATCGCTTGAACCGCGATTAAAACGGATTTCAGATACGGTGGACAAAATAAGACCAGAAGCGGTCGAAGAAGTCGATATTCAAATCGAACTAGATGCTCTGAGTGAAGTGTGGGCTGCCTTTTGTGCCGTCCATAAAAGGGTTCTGGATATGAGCGAAGACGAGAAAGCGTTTGAAGATGCAGTGCAACGTCAGGGAAAATTTGAAACGTGCTACATCGCATTGAAGAACCGTTTATTGAAATCGTTAAAAGCGGTAAAGGAGCGCGAAAATGCTGCTAACCAATCAATTTCGCAGAATGACGTAATCAAGCAGCTCGCAGATCAACAAGCCGAATTTCTCCGATTGATGTCCACCAACATTGCTACCACATCTCCCGCCATTGTACAAAACAACGCCATGGCATCCCCTCTGTCAGACCTCAAACTTCCACGGATGAACATGCCCGTCTTCAGTGGGAACTATTTAGAATGGCAATCGTTTTACGATTTGTTCGACAGCTTGGTACACAAAAATGCGACGCTAAGGGACAGTCAAAAGCTATATTTTCTAAAAACTAACTTAGCTGGTGAGGCTGCATCATTGATTTCACATCTGAAAATCGAAGATGCCAATTACCGACCTGCACTTGAAAAGCTTAAATCTAGGTATGACAAACCACGGGAAATTGCTAACCGGCACATCAAACGGTTTCTATCACAGCCAACCCTGATGTCATCCTCCGCATTTGGCTTGCGCTCATTGCATGACGTTTCCGACGAGGTTATCCGAGCTCTGAATGCAATGGATAGAGAAGATCGTGATACGTGGCTATTGTACATTCTCAGTGAAAAGGTGGATCCCGATACGAAACAATTGTGGTGCCAAAAGATTTCAGAAATGGATGAGGAAGCCATTACCCTACGGTGTTTCCTAAAGTTCATCGAATCTCACAGTTTTGCTCTTCAATCAGCTCAACCAACTAAGCCGAAGGCTAATATTCCGTTTAAACAACCATCATCCATAAAACATCAACCCCAACTCCGAGGTGCAAACGCATTCGTCGCAACGAACCCTCCGTTATGCAACGTTTGCAACAAACAAAACCACAATCTCTACCAATGTGGAAAGTTCATTCACATGAACCACGAGGAACGACTTGCACACGTCAACAGGATGAAACTGTGCAGTAATTGCTTGAAAATACATCCCGGTGAAAACTGCAAATCAGGTTTGTGTAGAAAATGCAACTTACACCATCACACATTGCTACATCCGGCGTCATCATCAACAATCTCACAGTCATCAACATCTTCGTCGAGCTTGGCCCAAACCAACCCTGTACCACCAGTCCAATCCTTCCTTTCGGCCATTGACTCACCTACATTCCTCGATGCGTCTAGTGTCCTGCTTGCTACCGTCGCTATCAACGTTTTGGACAGCCATGGTCGATTACACGCCTGCCGTGCCGTATTAGACTGTGCCTCGCAAGTCAGTTTTGTTAGCGACAATTTTTGTAGGAAACTCGGACTCAAAACGCGTGCAGCTGACATGCATCTCGAAGGCATCTCTTCCACACCAGCACACGCTGACAAATGTGCCGAAATCATCATATCTTCACGCTGTACGGATTATCGCACGTCGGTATCCTGCTTGGTGTTGGAAAAAATCACCAAAACGCTTCCCTGCAAGCCAGCCAATATTTCCAATTGGCCGATTCCAGGATCCATACATCTTGCCGATCCACTCTTCCATCACCCTGGTAAAGTAGAAGTTTTACTGGGCATTGAACTTTTCTTCGAGCTGCTCGAGCCTGGCAAAATTGCTCTCAGTTCCGACAATAGCCTACCAACACTACAGAATACCAAACTCGGTTGGGTAGTCGCAGGCCGTTATCACGAGTCGATCACGCCGTTTCAATCGCACGTGTCTACTTGCCTATTGGCCTCTACGGATGACGATCTCTCTCAACAACTTCGCAAGTTTTGGGAGTTTGAAGAATACGCCGCAAAACCTAACCATCTCACCGAAGAAGAGCAACGATGCGAACAACACTTCTCTACGCACACTGTCCGAAATGAGTCGGGAAAGTTTGTCGTCCGTCTCCCGTTTTTGCTTGACCCCAATCAATTAGGTGAGTCTAAGCAAATTGCCGAGAAAAGGCTCCACCACATTGAGAGAAAACTTGACCGAAACCCACCGCTCAAAAGTGAGTACCATGCGTTCATCCGTGAGTACATCGATCTCGGTCACATGTCGCTCGTTGAAGATACCTCTACAGCCAATAAATTGGTGTATTTGCCACACCACTGTGTAGTGAAATCTTCCAGTACAACCACGAAATGTCGAGTCGTTTTCGATGCATCAGCAAAGACAACTAGTGGGCTCTCATTAAATGATGTGCTGATGTGTGGACCTGTCGTTCAGGATTCGTTGATCAACATACTAATCCGATTTCGATTTCCCCCGATTGTTATTGTTGGAGATGCAAAGCAAATGTATCGTATGGTATGGTTGAACGAGCTTGATCGTGACTTTCTCAGGGTTCTTTGGAGATGGGCCAAGGACGAAGAAATAAAGGAGTATCGCCTGAATACAGTAACGTTTGGGACTAAAAGTGCATCATACTTGGCGACGAAATGCGTACAGCAGCTTCTAGAATCATACCAGCAACTATACCCAATAGCAGTTGACAAGGCGAAGAAGAGTATATATGTAGATGACATTCTCACCGGTGCGTCGTCCGAAGAAGAAGCCAAGTTGTTAAGGGAACAACTCACTGATATATTTGCAACCGGTGGATTTCATCTTCGAAAATGGGCATCGAACAGCGCTGCGGTATTAGAAGGCATTCCGGACGCAGATTTGGAGGTGAAAATTCCTATTGAGGAGAATGGCAGCAGTACAATTAAGACACTCGGAATGCAATGGCAGCCGTGCAGTGACGAGTTCCACTTCTCCTACACGCCAACCGAGATCCTTCAGCCCACAAAACGTACAATCTTATCGCAAATCGCGAGTCTTTTCGACCCGCTTGGTCTACTTGCTCCAATTGTAGTAAAGGCAAAGCTGGTTATGCAGCGAATGTGGGAGCTGAAGGTGGCCTGGGATGCAACACCCCCCGGTGAGTTAACCAATGATTGGTTAGTTTTGGTGCAAAAGTTTTCCCTTCTCAACTCTTTTCAGATTCCACGAAGGGTGATTGACATGCGTGTCTGGTCTCGTCTCTACCTGCACGGCTACTGCGATGCATCCGATGTGGCAATGGGCGCTTGCATCTATATTCGAGCCATAAGCGACAACGGCAGTACTTCATCCCATCTCGTTTGTGCGAAATCAAAACTAGCACCTATAGGCAACGGCAGAATGACTACACCCCGTCTGGAATTGTGTGCAGCGGTTATTTTGGCACGATTAATCTCAAACGTGCGAGCTGCTCTTTCTGCGACAACGTTCTACGAAGTTCGGGCATTCTCCGATTCCAAGGTTGTATTGGCATGGCTAGCTGGCGGTGCTGCGCGGTGGAAGACGTTTGTTGCCAATCGCGTTGCTGAAATCTCGACTCATCTACCATCCATCAACTGGTATCACGTGGGCACTCTGTACAATCCCGCAGATCTGATCTCACGTGGCGCATTTCCTGATCAGCTTCGTGAAAACAAACTCTGGTGGCACGGACCCCCATGGGAATCATCAGAGGCAGACAAACAATTATCAACGAATTTGGATACCAACGAGCAACGACAAACCGACAAAGAGCAGCGAGCTGCAGCCGTCGTATGTTTCACTGTGTACGAGAATAGATTTCTGGACGATATGATGGCTAGGTACTACCCAAACCTACAACTTTTGCTTCGTATAACCGCTCGCATGCTTCGTTTTGGGCACCCTGAGTTCCGTTGCTCCTCTCGACTCTCTCCCGATGAAATCGATCTCGCGTTAGAAAAATACATCCGACACACGCAACAGCTACATTTTCCCGGAGAAATCAGCCGACTACAAAGAGATCTCAGCGTTGAACGTTGTAGTCCACTACATCAATTGAATCCCTTTCTTGATAAAAGCGGTGTTGTCAGGGTGGGCGGAAGGCTGCAGCAATCTGATTTGTGCTACGACAACAAGCATCCGATCTTGCTACCGCGGCATTCAATATTGACTTCACTTACACTACTTCACGAACACAATGAACATCTTCACTGTGGCCCTCAGTCGTTATTAGCAGCCACACGAAAACGATTCTGGATATTGCGTGGTAGCAGTGCCGCCCGAAAGGTGTGTCGAGACTGTCTGATCTGCTGTCGAAACCAACCAGCACGTATTGCACAACAAATGGGACAATTACCATCAGACCGCCTCAAGCCACTTCCACCATTTGCCATTACGGGCGTTGATTACGCTGGTCCAGTGAACATTGTTGGACGAAGAACTCGTGGAGCCGTACCATCGAAAGGATACATTGCTCTATTTGTATGCCTTGGAACACGAGCGGTGCATCTGGAGGCTGTTTCGGATTTAACGGCATCGTCTTTTCTCGCCGCCTTCACACGGTTTACCTGTCGGTATGGAGTGCCCAGCAAGATGTACTCCGACAACGCTACAAATTTCCATGCATCAGCGAGAATACTTCGTGAACTCTACCAACAGATTGATATAATCGAACACAGCAATCAGGTTAACGATTTTCTCACCAACAAACGAGTTCACTGGTTCTTCATACCCGCTCGATCGCCGCATCACGGGGGATTGTGGGAGGCTGGTATCAAGGTTGCGAAGGGATTTCTCAGCAAAATTGGAGGTAATTATAGTTACACGTTTGAGGAATTAAGCACTCTTCTCTCTCAGGTAGCTGCCTGCATGAATTCTCGTCCTATATGTGCAATCTCGGATGATCCTGGCGATCCACAGCCTCTTACGCCCGCACACTTCTTAATCGGGCGACCTTTAGAGGCTCTCCCAGAAATTAACCACCTCGAACAGCAGATAAACTCGCTATCACGGTGGAACTATGTTCAACGGGTCGCTCAAGACTTTCGGGCTCGGTGGCAGTCTGAGTACGTGCTGTCGCTCCAACGCCTAACGAAATGGCAAGCAAGATCTCAAAATGTCACAGAGGGTGATTTTGTGCTCCTAGTCAACGACAACGAGAAATCGCTACAGTGGCCTTTAGGACGTATTCTTGAGCTCTTTCCCGGAGACGATGGACTCGTCAGGGTTGTATCGGTCAAAACAGCTAAAGGTATTTTCCGTCGAGACGTCAGGAAGCTTCGCCGGCTCCCACTGGATAGCGATGAGTACGTTCCAGGAAGAAATGGGTTGGAAATTCCTACTCGTAATTTGGTGGGCGTATTATGTTGGCGCAAGAATCAGAGCCGATACCCTACCCGTGATCGAAACCGATCTAAAACCAATGGTGCTCACCGACCTCGTCAACTGACCAATACACAAGCAACTGGATGATGCGTTTTTTCTTGTCTTTCAGGGGGCAACGATCTTGGCCTTCTGCCCTTTGTCCCCATTGGATATAAATGTTCTTTGGAAGTTTAATAAAGCAGTACGAATTGAATTGTTAAAAGAAACACCACAGGCTTTTATTTTCTTTCTCGTTACCACAGTCCGCCGGTATTTTATCCTCCTCGTAGTTTCGCGCTTTTCTTGGCCCTCACGTTAACACCCTCTTTTTTAAACCCAAAAAAAACAAACAAAAAAAACCAACCACCAAAATAGGCCCCTTTCAAAATCCCCCCCAAAAATTTAACAAAAAAAAATCAAATAACCACGAGGTTATAATAGCATGCATATATAGGACATATGCAATACGTCTACTGCATCATTGAAGATGTATTAAAGCTGAAAAGGGCCCCACTAAGATCGAACTAATGCTCTTTTGTTATGCCATAAGACATTGCTATAGTAGCATTATTGCATTGGTAATGCATCACCATTTTCTTAAAGCTAACCTAACGCTTCATTACTTGACAACTGTTGAATTGATGCGATCCCGCATTAATGATGTTGATTTTGGGTTGAATAAGTGCAATAATATAATGCTTGTGTTTACTTGGGTAGTCATCAAATTGCTTCTCCTTGGTTTGTGCATTGCAACGAACAGAGAGTAGCAATTTCCTTACTTTTTGTGTTTTAGGTGATAAGATATGTGCTCTCCAAATTTCGAGGCTCACTTATGCCTTTACATTAATAGAACCCAGGCTTCCAAATAAAAATAATCAAATTTAGATGCAATCGTACCACATACCTAAGTGTTTATTTCTCACCTTTTATGTCCTCCATCTTGCTCAGCTAAAATCTATCATTTCTTATCACTCGCTTTTAAAGCTTAGCTATCTTCCTAAAAATGTACAGGAACCACACAGCTGTGCAACTGTTTCAGGCGTGAATCGACGATAATGGCCTCGACCTTCGTACGCCACTGCTCTCACTGCTCGCTCTGATGAGATGATGATGCTGCAAAACAGAGATGTTTTCAGTTTGTTGTAGGTAAACATTCGATTGCACATGTGTTTCTTTCGCTCTTGGAAAGAACTGCCACTGCAGTTCTGCCCTCTCACGAGATTCCCATAGGAACAAAAAAAAATATTTATATTTATATAAGCGCTTATTTTAATTCAGCTTCTCACGGTTCAACATCAATTCCACACTGTAATTAAATTGAATCACAGATCAACACAGTTTTCCTTGTCGATGGGAAAAACGCATAACATATGAAACTCATCAACCGGCAAACATTTTCGTTGGCCACCCTCAACTCAGTTGATTGCCAGCACACGAACTTTCTTCTTCTTCTAGAACTCGCAACTGGCTGCCAACGTGGGATATTTCTAAGTAGGCGAAGCTATTAACACCTCTAACGTATCGATCGCCAGTAAACAGCTCTATTTCGCAATTATTAATTTCAAATCAATTCACTGCCAACCGTGGACATTCTCTTCCTGTGTTTTAAAATAAAAAGCAAATCCCTCAAATCAACCCACGTCAGCTACCGTTTACGCTGCTTCGAAGACCTGAAGAAGAAGTCAGCAGAGTGCATCACAACCACAAAACCGCAAATCGGTCCCGCACTTATCGCAGAGTTTCTTCGACAGTCACACACTTTGTTCACTTCAAGTACATCCTCGTTCGATCGAGCACAAAGAATCTGATTCAACGCACTGAAAATTCTCAAAATGTACTTATAAAGCAGCAATAATATTTTCTTTTAGATCTCGCCACCTACTCTCGTGAGCCAGAAAGGGAAGTACGACTTGGCTTATCCACACATCTCGATGGAATGATGCTTGTGATCGACTCGGTGACTAGAAGCTCACTGGCGGCGACGAGAAAAAGATGTGACTGGCACCTCACAAACAGCTGAGCATGGGATTCACATCGGTACGATGTATGCAAGCGTTGTTGAGGTGAAACATTCGGAGAGATCGGCTCTCTAAAGTGTGAATCCAGCGCGGGTCGAGTTTCTCTCAACGTAAATCGCGCGAGAAACGGTGACTCGTGAGATGGATATAAATTATTCGCGGTCTCACTTTTAGAAGCCGGTCGACCGTTTATGAAGATTAGAACATAATAACAAAACAAACTAAGGCAAACATACCTTTGCATATAAAAACCCATCAACAATCCATAACAAAATGAAAATTATTCCATAAAAAAAGGATTTATGCATTTCAATAAATTTTCAAATAGGGTAGGGAACGGCTTCAGCTCCCCGGGACACTATTCCGAGCACGATGTAAACGCTCACTTATATCGTTCAGTTTTGCAGCCTAATGCTTCTTCTATTGAAGTATTATGCTGCAAAAAAAACAGCATTGTAGGTTATCGTGTACCTCGTGCTTGGAATTGAATCCCGGGTAGCTGAAGCCGTTCTCTACCCTATGTACTGTTATATATTTATGAAATGATCGATACAATTGTTCGAATTACCCATTAACATGTTGCAATTAATCTATTAACAGTTTAATAACATGGAACATAACTTCTTTTTTTTACGTCGGCCTATTTCCTCACATGGTAACAATCACCGACGCCAGGAAGACGAGTCCACCACCTGGACCCTACCTATAGACTCATGAATAAGAGCCGGGACCAACGGCTTTACTTCCCTTCCGAAGGAAGACGTGACCAGATTTTTTCGCCTCAGAAAAACCACCGATGTCGACTGGGATTGAACCCACTGGGGTGCCAAGTAGCAGTCACGCTTACCACTACACTACCGACGCCGGCGAACATAACTTCTAAAATACAGTAACCGCCAGAAAAAAGTGCCCACCTACCCCAGTTTGTCCTTTTTGTGCAGCAAACTGTAAAATAAGTGAAAGATTCTAAGTTTTGTTGTTTTGATGGCATATTTATTATGTTCTTTTCTTGTCTGGTACATAAAAAAACACTTGTCCTGCAAATTCTTTTTTTTCTTCAAGAAAGATCAAACTATAGTAGAAATTATGCATGTCAAAATAAACTGCCCACTTCTTATTTTCTTTAAAAAAAACAAGTTGTGGATCCAGTCTGTTGAGTGATCAGTAATTGATGTGTCCTCCCCTGACCTTCAACAGTTTTTGCAAACGTTTCGGCACACTCTCCACCAGATTCTTCAGGTGTTGTGGGTCAAGATCTTCCCAGGCGTTCTCAAGAGCTTGAAAATAGTTATGTTTGTTGGTAACTCCTGTTTTCAACTCGTGAATCCAAGATGGCCCACAGATTCTCTATTGGGTTCAGATCTGGACTCTGTGGGGGCCATTCCATAGGTTTAATACGGCAGGAACGGAAGAATGCCTTAGACTTCTTCGCGGTATGTTTTGGGTCATTATCTTGCTGGAACACAAATTTGTTTTCCAGCCCAGTTTTAACCAACGAAACCTCCAAATTCTCACGCAATATGTCGATGTAGGAATCTGCTGTCATAATACCATCGATTTTTACCAAAGCACCAACACCCGCCCAAGAAAAACACCCCCACACCATCACGTTCCCTCCACCATGCTTAACTGTGCCCTGGATATGTCGATCATGAAGCGCCTCTCCAGGTCTACGCCATACACGAGCTCGATTTTTGCTGTTGAACAACTCGAATTTGGACTCATCAGTCCACAAAACAGTCTTCCAGTATTCTAAAGGTTTATCAGCATGTTCCCGAGCAAATTTGAGTCGTTTCGCTTTGTTGACTTTGCTAATAAAAGGCAACTTCTTACAAAACCTGCTCTTCATACCGTGTTCAGCGATCCTTCTGCGTAGAGTACTGTCCGAGATCGGTTGTTGAATCACTTCCTTGATCTCCCTGGGGGTAACCTTCGGATTTTTCTTAATTTCTCGAATGATTTTCGCATCTTTTCGGGAATCTGTTCTACGTTTCCTTCCCCTTCCTGGGCGATCAGCTACTGAACCATAGGTTTTGTACTTTGCGAAAAGTTTGGTAACCGCTGCTTTGCTGTATCCATACTTTTCACCAATCTTGCGATGCGATTTACCTTTCTCGATGTCACGAATAACACATTTTCGGATTGAGGGAATAGTTTTGCATGCCACCGTATTATCCATGGTTATTTAGATAACTCGCACTGAATCTTTCTGACCGACAACTGAAATCCGTAAGAAGATCAACAAACACTTGGAAACGTCAGAAAAATTGAATACGAGGGGCGTTTGGATGTAAAAATTACATACACAATATATTTTCAATTGGGCACTTTATTATGACACACCAATGTGTATTATCCATTGCAAAAATACACATGCATCTTTAAAATAATAATATTATCATGCTTAGAAAAATATATGACTACGATATAATGAGTTTTTTAATGACTTCAGAGATGAAGCGTGTTCATGAGAAAAGTGGGCACTTTATTTTGGCGGTGACTGTATATGCATATGGTCCTTAAATGATTGATAATGTTCCATTAATAAAAAGCCGACGATCCATGAAAGGGCCTGTTCATAAACCACGTAGACTTTTTTTTTAATCTCAGACCTAACCCCCTCCCCCCTCGTAGACTTTTCTCCATACATTGTTTTGAAATTTTGTATGGAGCGTAGACTTTGGTCAAACCCACCTCCTTCCCCCAGAAAAGTCTACGTGGTTTATGAATAGCCCCAAAGGATAACTAATAGATTTGCAAAGCATAGACACTTGCACATATCGTGAGGGAGTCACCGATTTAAGCTTATCCACTTTCGCGAAAAAGGTTTATTGTCGTAGACCCGCTTATCTCTACATACCTGGCCACGTCCTTACAATTGTTTGAAAAATTAGTAATTGTCTTGAATTCTACTGCCGGAAATGCTAGAAACAACCTTTATACACACTTAGGAATTTTTACAGTATTCGGTAATTTTTTACCGAACTTTCAACAGCTAAACGTTCGGTAATCCGATTTAACGGATTTCAGTAAAATTTGACAAGTTCCGGTAATTTTTTTTACCGGAATACTGTAAAATTTCACCGAAATCCGGTAAATCGGATTACCGAACGTTCAGCTGTTGAAAGTTCGGTAAAAAATTACCGAATACTGTAAAATTTTCTAAGTGTGTAGACATTAAAGAGATACTAAATTTGAATTGGGAAATTGGGAAAAAAAAATGTTCGAGCCTGGGTGTCTGTTCTCTGTGCTAATACGTCGTCTTGTACTTGAAGCTTTAACTCTTACTGAATTTGGCTCAACTGATCTGTTCACCTTGGTGTTCGGTGCATCAAAGAACTTGATTAACTCATTCATCAAATGGTTATTTTAATTGCCGTTTATCATTGAACCTTCTGTTACCCCCAATGCTACACAGTGGGCCTCGCCGTTTGAATATTTTTGTCATTTTACAAATATGCCACAAATATGAATGTTGCTAAGAAAAATAATGGATCTAGTATTTTCCAGGATGCTTTTAATTACTGGCTGTGTTAGGGTTAAATTAGAATAGAATAGAGTTATACCCCATCCAGACTACATATCTTCATAGCGTGATATAGAGTATCTTAATATCATATGTCATACATATTATTACCAGTGAAAACTAGATGTATGAATGTTGCTAAGGAATGTACCAACAATAAGCAATCCACGTACATTTGCGTTATACGAGTGTATTTGTAAGGGTTTTAATGTGTTCACCATAGCATGCTGAGTGTTTGACTGTCATCTTTCGTTTGTTTACTCGTTTGCACGGTTTTCGAAATTCTTCGTTTTCAAAATGTCGCGCATTGAAAAAGACGGGAAAATTAAGGTTTTGGACACATGGCTACGTGAAAAGGGTGTAACTATGCGACAATTGGCGAAGCGCTTTGGAATGCATCACGTGAGTGTAAAATCCATCATAACCAAGTTTGGGGAACACTGTTCTTTGGATGAACTGCCAGGAAGAGGCCGAAAACCCGGATCTTCCAACGCTCAACTGAATCAGAACTGCTCTAATTTGGGAGCACAAATCAATGTTGAAATGAATCAACGTATCGTGAAGCGGAACAACCTGAAGACCTACAAGAAGCAGAAAATCGCCAAACAAAGTGCAGAACAGGAGCAACGCGCAGCAACACGGGCCCAGGCCGGAAATTGTATTCGTGAGTTTTGCAGCGATTTTGATGGACGACGAGACCTATGTCAAAGAGGTCTCAAAAACCCTTCCAGGTCCAAAATATTACACTGCTGTCGTAGGGGAGGATGTGAGCGATGCAGACAGGTCGATTCAAGTGGAGAAGTTTGGTCGAAAAGTGCTGGTATGGCAAGCAATATGTTCCTGCGGTATGAAGTCTACCATTTTTTACACTACCAGAACAATCAATGCGGAAATCTATCGATCTGAGTGTCTGCAGAAGAGGTTAATGCTTTTATATCAGAAGCAAAGCACCTCTCGACTGTTTTGGCCGGATTCAGCGTCGGCGCATTACGCCAAAACAACTCTCCATTGGCTCACGGAAAAGGGTATAAAATTGCCCTCAGCTTCGGCCCATCGAACGCTATTGGGCGATTGTGAAGAGGGTCTTCAAAAAGACTGGTAAAGCAGCTGAGAATATGCAGGAGTTCAAGAAAAAATGGGCTAAGGCGTTCAACAAATGTGGTGAAACACTTGTCCGGAACTTGATGAAAAGTGTTCGATCATAAATTCGCAAATTCATGAAAGAGAAATATCAATTTAATCCGGTCGTTACAATGTTCAAGTTCAATCCCGTACAATAAAGAATCATCCATTTGTTTGAATAAAACATTTTTTTTTATATGACTTCCAAAAATATGTGGATAACTTAGTTTCGATACAGACCGTATCAACGCAGGTTATATCAAGTAATGTAGGTTGTAGTGGAAACGGGTTATAATAGTATTTGTAATAAGAGTTATTACGAATAACATAAAGCTTGACTTCTAACATTCTTCTTATGCTGTTTTATAATATTGCAATTCCAAAGCCTTTTTTTGATATGCTATGATGTTTTAACTTTAAGGCAGGGAGAATCTAAAAAACACGATTATTATGAAAATACGTCTCTCTGTATCCGGAAGCAAAGCTTAGATTTATTGCACAGCGCAGCGTAAAGTTAAATCCTCACTCAGCTTTCGATTCTATGCAGCGGAAGGTTGGGAGTGGATCAGCCTCCCATCGTAGAATTATGGGATAGGAGCAAACCCCCACTAGCGGGGATATGATGGCAGCAGCCCCCTTTCACACTACTGCATAAGTATATACAGCATGGTGGCTGCTAGGCCCCACCAACGGGGGCATAGGGGCAGTACCCAAGCAACCAAAAGTTCTGATTAAAGGGTGTTTTTGTTCTTTTATAATCCTTATTTTTTGAGTGTTGTATTGTTAAATGATGGTTTAGTTCAATTTGATGATTTTTTTCTTAATTAAATTAAATTTTTCATAAATACTTACTAGCTAGTCTCCAACTCAAGTCCTCCTCTTTAAAACCAGGATACTTACCACTGTGCCATATAAACGTGGTGGGTCATGGTATGATTTTACGCGAAGCGTTGATTCCATGCATTAATACTTTTTTTGTTCCCTATAATCTTATCTGAACCTTAGAGCGTCTGATTAGGTCATCTAGAACTCAATCTGAACTTGAAAGTTGTCGAAAAGTTCACGCGGAACTGTTTCCTCTTCCTCTTCCTCTTCCAGATCTTGATGCCGGTTCTCTTAATTGAAGTTTTTGTTCGCGAAGAGTAGCCATTTAAAAACATGTTTTACATTTGGCACATTGGCCATTATGACATGTCGCTCTTAGATTCTACTTCCAGAGTTTTGTTTTGTTTCATTAGCGTCCCGTTCGAAATAAATTTTGTGAAGTGAGTTTCCGACATATTCCTATCAAAAAATCATCAAGGTTCGTAAGAGGAATTTCAAAAATAAATAAATTCCAAAATCACCTTCTCTACTTTCAGAAATGCCATTCGCCGTAGTAGAAACGACCAACGCTAGAGGCTGCAAGGATTTGTTGGTCATTCCGAAGAAATGGCTGCGGAACTCAAAAAGAGGAAGCATTGTCCTGTGGCCGAATGCAAGAAAAACCGCTGAACAAGAAAAGCTCCGTGATGAAAATAACCACCCGTAAAAGTCTTCGCTGAAGTATACAGGGTGCGGCAGATAATAATGCGAAAATTTGTTCTATTTCTTTCAAATCCCATTTTCAACTAATTCAAGCAATAATATCAACATTTTCGAGTGCAGTTATCTTTATAAAGTCCTTTTAAACAAATTTATTCAATGTATCCTCCATTTTTAATCATAACATCCTCGAGCCGACGCCGGAAGCCAGAGCATGCCTTTCGGACGTAGTCCTCCGACATTGACTGCCATGTGGGTGTTATGGTTGACTTCAGGGTTTTCACACTAAGGTGTGATGTTTTGCAGGCTCGTGCTTCAACATATGCCCAAATCGAATAATCCAACGGATTAAGATCTGGTCTGCTAGGGGGCCACAAATCCTTCGGCCAAAACTTCATGTTATCGTTCAACCATTGTTGGGTTCGATTGGACGTGTGACACGGCGCTCCATCCTGCTGTAGGTCAACGTTTTGGTCCTCGGAGAAGTTGGCCTTCACCCAGGGAAGCAATTGATCCTTTAAAATACCGATATACACTTCGGTATTGATTTTAACACCAGCATCAATGAAAACAGGCGGCATTTTCAAACCGTTGGACGCCACCAAGCCAAACATCATGACACCAGCCGAATGTGTGATTTGAAATTTGAATTTCACTTTTTCCGGAACGTTCTCCATTTTCTGCGGTGAAATGAACCGGCTCGTGCGGCTGTTGGCCACAGCATCGATGCTGAAAAGCTTTTCGTCGGAGAACAGGATTATCATTTTTTCCTTCTTCAACAAGGAAAGCAATCTCTTGGAACAAGTCACTCGTAGTTCCTTGACCCGGTCTGTAATCAAGTGGCGTTTCACTCTGGCTCTGGAAGATGCGTGCAGGTCTTCTTTGATGATTCTCCGCATGGATTTCTCCGAAATATTGGCTTCCTTTGCAAGTTTTCTTATGGAACGCACCGGGTTGCGAGCAATTTTTGCACGGACCGATTTGATCACGTTCGGCGTGCGTGCAAAGTGCGGATGTCTGCTTCCCGGCTTTCGCTGCTTAGGACGATCCTGCAGGGACTTTTTTATGCGGTAAACTGTTGCCAAATGGCACCCTGCCACCTTGGCAATCTCTTTCAGCTTCTTCTGGGCGAGCAAGAAACTGGTGATCACTTCTTTCGCGAACATTTTGACGAATTTGCAATAAAACAAATAGAATGTTTGGATGCAGCACTTGAAAGTGAACATAAACAAATACACTTTCGACAGAAATTAGTCACTAGCTACACGAATTAACCCAATACTCAAGTTTGAACATTTTCGCATTATTTTCTGCCGCACCCTGTAAATGTACGGTTCAACGAAGTTCCATCTCCTCTTTTGCTGCAGCAACTCGTTTATTGGATGAACTGTCCGAAGAATCATCAGCCGATGTGAGTCAGCTAATTCTCAGTACACGCTAATATGAGAATACCTAAAGATCGTTAAAAGGTACCGATAATCGCTCAAAAGCGCACATACCTAAATTATGCGTAAACACATATTACCTAATATTGGGTAATAGTATTGAAGGAAGATTAACGTTAAATATTACCTATATTTTCTCGTTACTTTTGACTCAAACTTGGGTATGTTTTTGTAGTTCTATTTTACAGAATGCTTCAAAAAAGACATACAATTTAACAATTTATCCATTATTTTCAAATTCTGCACTCGAGGAGAAACAAATGTTCAAATGTATAACAGAATTTTTTTTTTGTGTTAAAAAAAAGTATCAATGAAGAGTATGGATGAATCCAGTGAGGTTAAACATCGTAGTATCTAGAACTGAAATTGAAACTAACTTTCTGGCTATTTTTGAAAACTGGATGGAATTGGTCAGTATCATCATTACGATTTTCTGCTCTTTTAATCACCAGTTACTTTGCTGAAACAGCTCGAAAAATCATTTTCCAAGAGCGTCATCGACGACGTTGAATCTCACTTTGGCATTATGTACCTGGATTCCTCCACTACAATTTTTTTTTTGTGTCGGCTCAACATTGATGCCGAATTGCACCTCGGGATTCACGTTGGTCCACAACGATCCGTCGTAGCTAAAAAAAAAATGAATGCAAAAGTTACACACTCAAATTTTTTACAGAAATCTGTAAAATTTTACCGAATTCTCAACAGCTGAACGTTCGGTAATCTGATTTAACGGATTTTGGTTAAGTTTAACAAATTACGGTAATTTTTTAACAGATATCTATTAAATTTTACCGAAATCCGGTAAAACGGATTACCGAACGTTCAGCTGTTGAGAATTCGGAGTTTTTTTTATAGATTTCAGTAAAAAAATGCTTCAAATATTTGGAATATAATAATAAAATTAAATTAAATTTTGTTGTGAGATAAATAAGAAAACTAATTACGTTTTCGCATTAAAAAATACGCGACCGTGTTGCTTCAGTGAAGAAAAATTTATTCAATTTTGGGTAAAAAATAACGTCCAATATTGAAAAATGAACATTACCCAAATGTCAGTAAAAATTAATGTTCATTATTGTTTAATTTTACCGATATTTTGGATATTGTCAACAATACCTAATTTTAGGTAAAATAAATACCTAATTTTAGGTTTTCTCATCTTAGCGTGTAAGGCTTAGCCCAACCAGAGAATAACCGCAAACTTTCAATCAATGCTTTTCCTGGAGAGCATACCCCACACTCTAGCACAAGCAACACAAGCACAAGCAACACAAGCACAAGCAGCGTGCCCACCGACCCCCGTCATCATGGAGGTAAGAGTAAGAGGAAATTTTTAGATCGAAATCTCCCTCAAGTGACAGCAACACCATCACCCGCACGAACGGCTGTCATCGCGGAAAAATTTGAGGGCAATGTGAATACTGATCCAACACCAACACAATCCGCTGTCATTGCAGACATCTCTGAAGATATTGTACAGACCGTTGAATATGTGACGTATGAAACTATTCAGTGGCCGGATACGTTGGTGGAAGCGGATAATTCAACACAGGAATCGTTGAGGGACATCATTGACAAGCAGCATCAAATGAATCAGAGATTGGATCGGCTGGATATCTGCACTCAAAACGAATTTATCTTGGATGCCATCCGAAAATTCAGTTCACGCGTGACTAGCATCGAGGACCCACCATCATTCTGCTTCAATCACATTGAAAACGAGCAACAGCTAGTTGATCTGGAGAGTAAACTAGCGGACAAAGATTTCAAATCGAAAATGGTAAGCATATAATGTATACATTAATGTACCCGATTTTGTCACCCCCTCTACGTATCACACATTCATCTTTCTATAATTCCGCATGATAGAGCATGATCTTAGAGACGCATGTTGAAGATATACGTTGGTGCAATGAAACTACTAGAAAAAAGCACAGGATTTATACAACATTCAAAAACCATTTCAATGAGGGGGGGGGGGGGGGTTACATTATCGGGTCATAACAGGAATTAAATGGAGGCGTTTGAAAACGTTATCAACATTCTATTTTTATGTTTAGCTCAAATGGTTGCGATTGAATGTTAGCGTTCGGATAATCGCATGCTAGGTGTTCGGATAATCGCATGCTAGGTGTACTCGATTTGCTGTTCAGCAAAGAATTTCAAACCAAATGAACCTGGACTGACGCTAGCCGGAGGGGAACGAAAACAGCTATAATGCCTATGGTTTCCTATAAAGCAGGAAAAAAAATTCTACAAACTAATTAAGTTTACATTGATGAGTGACAGCTTTATTTTCCGCATCCCATTTAGCTAACAGTTTTTTATTGTTATTGACAAATCCATTTTTTGCTCTTGTATCTCGTCAAACTTGGAGCACAACTGCAGATCACCCTTCAAATGTAAACAGTCTCATTGACATTTTTTAAAGTGCTACTCAGAAATTTACACATCCTTAAAAAAATAGGAAAGTAGTTCAACATAGATGTATTGTAAACTTTTGCGCTGATTAAAAGTACGGTTAGTACTTTGATTGAACTTTGCGTCAGAGATTTTATGAAGTTCAAAGCAGGTTCTCAACTAACAACATGTGCACTTGAAGATTGAGTTGAATAGCAACAATGTTTTCTTTCCATCTTCATTTCAATTTGTTTGATTTTTTGTAGGGTAGGCTCTAACGTTTCCCTTAACACTACTCATAAGCTTCTGCACAGTGCTTTCTCCTATCATTTTCACCGCTTTTGGCCAATCTCTTGAATTTTTCAACACTATCCGCTGGTTTCAGGTGTTTCTCAGCTTCGCCTTCGTCAAAGCCCAGAATGTTTCTATAGGGCGATGTATCTCTGTGCAATTTGGTGGATTAATCTCTTTGGTACAAATACGACAATGTTCCTTTTGTACCACTCTAGTGCATATTTAGTGTAATGGCAGGAAGCAAGATCAGGCAAATATTGGCTTCTTTTGCAAGTTTTCTTATGGAACGCACCGGGTTGCGAGCAATTTTTGCACGGACCGATCTGATCACGTTCGGCGTACGTGCAAATCGCGACGTCCGCTTCCCGGCTTGCGCTGCTTTGGACCATCCTGCAGGGACTTTTTTATGCGGTAAACTGTTGTCAAATGGCACCATACCACCTTGGCAATCTCTTTCGGCTTCTTCTGGGCGAGCAAGAAACTGGTGATCACTTCTTTCGCGAACATTTTGACGAATTTGCAATAAAACAAATAGAATGTTTGGATGCAGCACTTGAAAGTGAACATAAACAAATACACTTTCGACAGAAATTAGTCACTAGCTACACGAATTAACCCAATACTCAAGTTTGAACATTTTCGCATTATTTTCTGCCGCACCCTGTAAATGTACGGTTTAACGAAGTTCCATCTCCTCTTTTGCTGCAGCAACTTGTTTATTGGATGAACTGTCCGGAGAATCATCAACCGATGTGAGTCAGCAAATTCTCCGTACACGCTAATATGAGAATACCTAAAGATCGTTAAAAGGTACCGATAATCGCTCAAAAGCGCACATACCAAAATTATGCGTAAACACATATTACCTTATATTGGGTAATAGTATTGAAGGAAGATTAACGTTAAATATTACCTATATTTTCTCGTTACTTTTGACTCAAACTTGGGTATGTTTTTGTAGTTCTATTTTACAGAATGCTTCAAAAAAGACATACAATTTAACAAGTAATGGCAGGAAGCAAGATCAGGCAAAAAGATTGTAGACTTGTTATGCTATTTGATCACAGGTAGCAACCGTTTTTGCAGGCACTCCTTCACGTAGATTTGACCATTCATTGTGTCTGTCGTAATATTATCGGTGTAAATGGCTTTCACTGATCCAGGAACATCCATAAAACTGTGGTCCCGGCAGAGTCTTATAATTTTCATTTTCATTTTGCAGCATTTGGTGGGGCAATAAGAGCGCAAGTCAGTCCAAAGCCGATGATGGAGGAGGGGTAATGGCGAACTAGTCTATTCAGACCACATGAACTCCATGGGAAGGAACAAGGATAGGTTAGGGTAGGTGGTTAAGGTAGGGCGTTTTGGACCGGTTAAAAATTCTGCAAAAAAAAAAAATCATAAAATCGTTAATTTACAATTCCGCATTGCCAGGATATACGGCACATCCCGAAAAGATAGAGAGAGTCATGCCCTGTACTTCGTATCAATGTGACCAGGCTATTTGAGATGCCACTGTAAATTTCATGTTGTTTTTAAGCTACAAGTTGCTGTATAAATGTAACATCTCTCTATGATTTGCTATCATTTGAAAGTCGGCTATCGTATACCGCACATATATAAATTTAAATTAATATTAGAATTAGAATTGCAATTTAGGTATGTTTGGTGTTTAGTCAATGACAATCAATAAATAAAAGACAATGAAAGAATTGCCACGCCAATGAAAAGTGCACCTCCTGTCATGTCCCTTAACTACTTGATGTCAGGCGTCTACAAACTGTTTCTAGCCTCGTCCAAGCGTAAATTACGGCAAAGCCCACCGGTAGCACACCTCTTTCATTCTGAACAAACCCACCCATGACAAACCAAATACGACACTCCGAGTTCCCAAACGGGCCCTCCGCATCCTACAAAACCACAACACTTATGGCCACGGTCTAGAAGTCCACTGCATAGGAAATTCTAGGACACAGTTCAAACTTCTCCCCCAAATTGAATATTAAACGTTTTTAAAATTGAATAAATCTATCTATGATTAAATTTTTAGTGATTTGCGGCCCAACCCGCCAAAATCACACTCAACTTTAGTGCCTGTATACATGCGTGCTACAACGCGGCTATTAAATAGAAAGAGGGGCGAGTGTGATATTATCACTACTTTGTGTGGCTGGACCTTTGGCTCTCCCATGAATGGTTCATTAGAGAAGAAGGTCATATAATGACATGACCTAGCGACATCTATCATAAATCAGCTATCTCCAATGCATCATTAACATACGATTGGGCCCTCCCATCAGCGTCCAGGTACAAAATCCAGCCATGGAGAGGGCCCCCGATTAAATTATTATTTTTTTTTTATATTCATTCATCAAAAAACAAAATTTTTTTTTTTTTTTTTTTTTGTTCGTCTTCCCCCCCCCCCCCCCCCCTCTCCCCCCCTCCCTCTTTTTTGTTTTTTTTTTTTGCTCCTCCCCCCCCCCCCCCGGCCCCCCCCCCCCCCCCCCCCCACAATACTCCCCCCCCCAAACTTTTTTTTTTCCACATCTCCCTATTCCTAAAAAAGAAGACTCGAAATAAACTCTCCCCTTCCCTTTCATTTTATGGTAGGGGCACCCGGGCCGGGGCGGCGACGATACGACACTGTTTTTGATACTTCCGTAATGCGTTTTGAACTGCTTCAACGATCACACCTTCTTCCTTAGCCAGTTTTCTGATCGAAAGACCACTGATGGTGCACAGTTTGTGCACAATCCGTTTTCTTTGTTCGGGAGAAAGACCACACATTTTCAAACTTCCGTGCGAAAAATTGAAAAAAAATTACATCAGTTTGATTTGGATGTAAACAACAGGACGCAGCTAAGAGAGACACTTTAAAGAAAATAAAGTTCTGCCTGTATGTGAAATGTCTTGTTGTTAAGCAAAAAAGTTCCATGGAACTACATTTCAACTAAATGTGAACTTCTGAGTTCTCATCTCAAGTAAAATTCGAACTTGTGGTTGCTTGGATAGCTCCCATTTACACTTCTACATAAGATTCTGAAGGTCTACTGTGATCTACAGGGTGTCTCACAATAGGTGTCACTGAAACAAAATGGGATTACAGCTAAACAAATCAACCAAATCATAGCATTTAGGTTTCTTTTGAAAGATACGTGTTATAGAAATACACCATATTTATTCAATTCGAGTCTCTCGCCCTTTTCCTTGATAACTTTGCGCAAACGCTTTGTAAACCCATCGCAGCTGGCACGCACGATTTCCTGAGGAATTTGGTCCCAAATATCGACCAAATGTTTCTTGAATCGATCTAAAGTAAGCCCTTTCGTAGGGCCTATATGTTGAAGCATATAACCCCAAACAAAGTAGTCAAGTGGGTTGAGATCCGGTGAAGATGCAGGCCATTCTTCGCTTGTGATGAAATCGGGCAAGTTTTCCGCGCACCACGTTTGTGTCTTCTTTGCCTTGTGAGCTGGAGTTGAGTCCTGTTGGAAACAATATGGTGTATTCCCATAATGCGTTGAAGTTTGAGGAAGCAGATGGGTCTTCAAAACCTGCTCGATGTAATATTCAGTGTTGATTTTTACGCTAGGTTCTATAAAAAGAAGAGGAAACGGCGCCCCATACCATGATTTTCGATACATTCAGAGAGCGTTCTACTGTAATCTCTTGGTATATTGGAAAGACTTTTGCCATACACTCGATTATTTTGTTGATTATGACCGTCCTGAAGGAGGAAGAGCTTTTCATCCGAAAATAAAATCTCACAGTCACCGTGCCGAACCAAAAGATTTCTGCTTCTTTGGACTCTTGCTGGCATTTGACGCTCCGTCAACCCGTGAACCCGTTGTTTCTTGTACGGCTTGCATTCCAGATCATGTCTGAGGAGCCTGTTCATTGAAGCAGGAGACATTTGAGAATGTTTGTTCAATTTACGGCCAGATACGGCCGGATTACGACTCATTCGCTCCCTCACACATTTGATCTTTTTCTTCGTTCTAGCAGTTCGTCTGGCACCTCCTTTGTGTTGAATATGGACATTTCCAGTTTCCTTGAACCGTTTCAAGGTACGAAAAACAAAACGCTTACTCACGCCGAACTGCTTAAGGCTATTGAATATCTGACACGGTCTAAGCTTTTGCAAAAGTAACTTTAAAACCTGCTCCCGTGTTGCTTCCATGGTAGCTGATAAATATAAACAAACGGAATCGCTTATTTATCTTCAGCGATAAACTGTCAAAATAATACACTCAAAACGGGTATAGTCAATTGAGCTGTTAAAATTACCCAGCTGAAGTAAACCAAGACTGAAAAAACCACCTATTGTGAGGCACACTGTAGAAAGCATTTTCTTCTTTTGAACATGAGTTTTTCTATGTTTCATCGTCAAAATGGTTACTAGCCCATAATTTATGATATTTTTTTTATCATTATGTCAAACGACCACTATGCCAAATGATCATTATGTATAATGGATATAATACCAAATGATCATTACCCTATTTTGTGTGTATCTTTTGCCAACCGGCCAATATGATTATTGACCATTATGCCAATATTGTTTGCCAAATGACTTCATGCCAAATGGCACCTAATGCTAATTGGGGTAGCCCAGTTTATAAACCCCTCAAAAACATCTCACTTGAGAAGCTCAAATTCTACTGCAGTTCACCTCTTGAAATCAAAGTAGAAATTGCCAATGTCAATGATAACCTATCTGTAAAAGTCTATGCATAAACTGACCTAAACAAGGATTTCTTTCACAAAACAAACTACTCAACTTAATCACTATTTATTTATATTTGAATTTAAATGTTTTCTAATATCATTCCGGATTATGTACAACACTTTCTTTTTTAAACAGTATATTTTAGTCTGTAACACCTTGGATTATCATGTTAAATGAAACAGAATTTCTCTTCCTAGCGTAATTTAGCACCTCGCAGTGTACGTAAGCAAGTCAAGCAATGTACCATCTGTAAGCCCCATTAACACAGATGTAACGGATTCTTTGGCCTAAAATATTTACAATTCCATCCCACTATGTAGGAGTTTAACTTAATCTTAATCCTTACTGGCCCCAAGACAATCGAAATAAATACTGAGAAAATGCAACGCACTCACTAGCCCTTGAAAGTAGGATCGACCCAATTATCTTTTTTTTTTTTTTCTAAATCAGATACCTAACAGACGAAATTATATACACAATAGAACGAATGTTTCAACAAACGAAAAACTTCCTTCCTTTTTGAAAGCGAATAGTTAACGGTTGGGAAAATGGTTAAATGCATTCTACCGAAAAATTCTAGCTCGAGCACACTTGCAACTAACGGGCACCTTCTTGACCTCGGAGAAGATTAGTAAGCGCTTACTGGCAAACGAACTGTAGTGTATTTACAATCGGACTAACTCTCTACTCTGGCAGGATGAGCAGAGTTGCATTAGCCGCGTTGGCACAATGGAACGAGTTTCATTGTTTTGTTTTTTTTTTCGTGTGTAGGTTGGTAGTAGTTATGTGTTAGTTGGCAACTCTATGAATATGTATACTACCGAATGCTACGCGGTCCCCTGTTAGTGCCTAGTACTACAGGTGTGTCTGTAAGAAGAGAAAAGATAACGTGAGTAAAATAATGCACAGTTTTGGGCAGATTTTTTCAGAAAAAGAAACGATAGCTATGAAGTAATGTCAACGGAAACGGACGAAAACAAAACAGAAAGAAGTTATAAAAGAGGTTAGGAGGTGTGATTTAGTCTTCTGGGAAGCACTCGCGAGTGGGAATAAAAAGAGATCAAACGGAGACCAGCTGGTTTCGATTTGCGGTTTAATGTTGATTTCTTTTCCTTTATTTGGTAGTTTTACAACCACGTGATACATTGAGATGTATGATATTTGGATTTTGTTTTGTTTTGTTTAAATTGGTTTTCGACGATTTCGCGTTTGGTTTTTTGTGTGTAATATACTGTTATTTTGATTACAATGTCTCGTAGTATAGATTGTTCTACATCGTCATCCATAACATAGCGAACACCGAGAACGGAAAGAAGCTCTTAATATTCGAAGAACGCAAAATTTGCGCTTCAGAAACAATTTTTTCATCGGTTAATATCATTTATTGCTTGTGATGTGTACGGAATGTGAGTGATCAAACCCATTAACTTCGAGTGAACGTGTAGAGATGTTTTTATGACAGTTATTGCATCTGATTATGTGATTTGAATATTCTCTAGAGTTCCCGATTTTTTTTTTCTTTTCTTTTGTGTGTGTGTTTGCGTTGAGGTTTCAATTTATTTGGAGTACGCCTAACTATCTATTCGAATGAGAATTTTATTTTATCCGTTGCTCACTCGTGCTACGCGGCCTTCTTGTTCTTATGAGTATCACTGGCGTCCGTACATCAACGTTGGTTACACAATAGAATATTGAAGCAAATAAATTTGAAAATAACGACTTTTTCCTCAAAACTTCACAGTGAAGAGTTTCTGCTAATCGGTATAATTTTTTTTTTTTTTTTTTTTTTGAGAGCATTTGCTATTCCATTTTAGTTTTCATACGTTTGTGTTTTGCTTTTTTACATTTTGTTTTTGCTTTACACGAGTTCGTTATTTCTTTATTCAGTGTATTCCATAACTAAATTACATTATTGTATCGGGTTTTGGTTTTCATTTTGTAAATATTTCCCTTATCTACTACTATACTGCAAAGCGTTTTATCTTTTTGCTCTTTTTTAAATTATTTAAATTATTGTTGTTTTGTTTTTTCGTAGTTGTTGTATCGCTACCGATTCCATTTTCGGGCTTTTCGGTCTGGCCAGCATAACATGTTTTCACGGCATTTAACATGTTTGAAAGAGTTCCTTTTAGTGCAGCATACTTTGAACGTGGTTCAACCATCATTGCTTTGGCTCCATTTTTTTTTTTTTGCTACTCTCTTGTGTGCGACTGCGTCAATGGGATTCCCAGAACTTTGAAGCACAGTGTTAATAGATACGGTTACTTAATCAAGGATGCTAGGTGTTCTGAAAAAAAAATCTTCTCCAAAACAGGCAGAGTATTTTTAAGAGTCTTCTGCTGCTGTTACTTTTTAATGTTAAGTTTTTTTTTTTTGGGCAAATATTGATAAAATATAAATCTGATTTTACGTGCTCTTGATTCCATTCAAATTTTGTTAGAAAGCATCGTGAATTTAATTAAATTGCCGATTGTTTGCAGAAGATCAAAGAACTATATAAAAGTTTAAAAATTGTTTTATGAAGGATTTTTTTATATTTAGCCTCTTAAATGACCTATTGGCAAACGAGTCTAACTAAGTCTAAGTCAGTGTCAGCAGCTCTGCTGATGATTCCTCAACTTTTTACCATAACGGATTCTTGAATTATTCGGGCTCAACGAATTTGAAAAAATAAATACAAGGGACAGCCCAATGGGGTTGTACCCAAAGGTGACGTAGGACTACGTAGTAATGTGTAATGAATGTTATTATTTTTAAAGACCCTGTATTTGAAAAGAGGCGACATTGAGCGATTGGAACAAGTGACTATCTAACAAAGCCATGCAAAAAGCAGATTCACGATTTCACAAATTTTTCCGAAAATATCGAAAACATTACGGCTTTGGAACAGGAACGATATTTTTCGCAACCGACCACCCCGAAGCACAGCCCCCAGCACTTCAAAGACATGTCAACTCTCTCTTTCCACTGATTTTGATGGCCCTGAAAAGGGCCGTTTTGGATTTAGGGGAGCAGCCACCGCCGCTACCTCGGTTTACTTGGTCACGACTTTGGTTCGCGTGGAAACGGCTTCAGGAGGTTAGTCACTCTGCCACGTTGTGTTTGTGTTTCGGGCTGTCGGAAGGTGTTTCTGTGTTTCAACATATCTGTCAAAGTTACAATCGAAATTGTATGCTTATTGGCAACCATGGACCTTTCCGACGTATAATCCACGCACACTTATGTATCATCAGAATCACATCAGTGTAAGCGAGAGGGAAACAAAACAGTGGGAAAACAAACAATCGATTCGTGTAAGTGGTGCCAGAAACGAATGTATCTTCCATGTGGTGGCGAGGTGTTTGAAGAGTGCCGGATTGTGTTTTTGAGGGTGTTAACACATGGTGGCCGAGTGATTTACCGCCTGGCTAGCTCTACCGGCAGCAGCAGTCGAACGGCGGTTGGAATTAGCGTGACGTGAGGTTCATCTACCAATTGATTTGGGTCAATCGGGAACCTTAACGCACACCTGCCACAAGCTTCAACGAAGCACGTAATTCTCTCCTTTACCTTCCTCTACATTTGTCGAAGCTAGTACGGTCAACTTCTACAATTTTGACACCGGGACGCACATTTGCCGCAAGCTATGAGGAAGCCCCTTTTCCTCTCATCGCAGTCGAGCCTCCGCTGTCAGCGACCAGCAGCCGCCCCTATCCTGCGTTTGAGTTGGAAGCTGCGGTCTTTCGAACACCGATCGATTCCAGACAAGTATACTGTAAATTCGAACATTTCGTGCGCTGATCAATTTGTTGTTTTCTGTCAAGCTTCGTTACACCACGTTCAGTCAACTTCTGCTTTTTGGACACCGGGACGCAAACTTGCCCCAAGCATCAAGGGATCCCCTATTCCTCTCATTGCAGTCGAATCTCTGCTGCCAGCAACCAGGTCAGCCGTCCCGGCTCCACGTTTGAGGAGGAAAACGGTGTCTTTCGAACACCGATTCCAGGCAAGTACGCTTCTATCTCGAATATTTCGTGCGCTGATCAATTCGCCGTTTGCAGTCAACCTTCATCGACCAAACGTCGCATTATCTCTGCAAATTGGCGACTGGGATTCGTATCTGCTGCCAGACCCACAGTGACCGTCGTTAACGAAACACCACCGCCAGCGATCAGCAGCTGTCCCGACCGCTCACGAACCACATACAATACCGTTAACTCCTCCGGCACCTCCCATCGTATGGCTGGTAGCGATTTCAATGTGCAAGTAAACTATTTGAATGAACTCTAGTCTAGTCCAATACTTTCTGGCTAGCTCGGACTGTTCATACGACATAATCGCCCTTACTGAGACATGGCTCAATAATAACACTCTCTCCATAGCTGCTTTCGGTTCGTCCTACAAGGTATTTCGGGTCGACCTAATTGCACTAAAAAGTCGAAAGGTTTCTGGTGGAGGCGTTTTGATCGCTGTACGTTACGGCCTCGAATCGCACATCGTTGAAAATGAATATTGGAAGTCAGCGGAGCAAGTTTGGATCTCGTTGAATCTCAAGGATCGTACCCTGTACCTATGTGCTGTTTACTGTCCTCCTGGCAGAGTTAGCAGAGTCATAAATGTGCAATTTTGGTAAGTTGCACAAATTTCTGGAAATGCCTCGCTTGGAGACAAAATCGTTATAATCGGGAAGCTGTCGGATCCTCCCCGGTGTCAAATGGCGGCGTGGATAGGACAGCTTCCTTTATCCCGACCCTTCTAAATCGCGTATCCATGCGAGGTCGATTTCGATGCTTGATCATTATTTTGTTGCATCCTTACGCCAGATTAACGACATTGTGAATGAAAATGGACGATCTCTAGACCTTTGCTTCGCGAATTCCGACACTCCACCAAGCATCATGCCCCATTTGCACTAGTAAAAGAGATGGATCATCATTCGCCACTTCTTCTTAATCTCGTGACTAGTGCACCGATCGAACCAGCTATTGTACCGCTATCCACCTACCATGACTTCTGCAACGCAGATTACAACAGCATTCTCGATGTGCTTAGCAGTATTAACTGGAATGAAACCTTCGACATGAACGATAACGCCACTACCACGTTCTCCAACATCTTGAGCTACATGATCTACAGACACGTTCCAAAGAAAGTCTCTCCAGCCTCCAAAAAAGTACTATGGCAGACAGATGCCCTGCGCAGGCTGAAATTGAAATCTATCTCTCGGAGCGAGGTTATAGTCCGTTGTCAACATCTGTAGCATGTTCTCCAAAAATTTTGCAGATGTTTTCCATAACGATGACCTCCAGCCACAGCAAATCGAAGTTGCCTCAAATAACGTCCCTTTGTCTGACCGGTATTTCAACACCATCCCTATCGACGATGCAGATATCGTTGCTGCTGCAAACAAGTTGAAGATGTCTAGCACCAGTGGACCGGACGGTATTCCATCCGTGTTTCTAAAACATTGCATTGCTTCGCTGACCGCACCATTAGGCCACAACTATCGATCATCATTGACGACCGGTAATTTTCCAACTCTATGGAAGGAAGCGTACATGTTTCCCGTGCACACGAAGGAAGTTAGAAGAAATGCAAATATCAACATGGATTCATCCCGAAGCGTTTAACGACCACAAACTTTCTATCAATCACTTCCTTTATCATGGATGGAATTTCAGCTGGTTCACAAACGGACGTTATCTACATGGTATTGCTATGGCAGAACTGGAAAGGCTTGGCTTTGGCACCTCCTTGTTTCGCTGGTTCAAATCGTGTGGCACAACCCTCAAGGTTAAAATTGACGATGAGCTATCCGCTGCTTTCCCGCCTTGTCCGGCATTCCACAAGGTAGGCATCTTGGGCCGCTGATTTTTCTCTTGTATTTCAACGATGTCAATCTGTTGCTGAAATCTCACCAGACGCTTTACAGTTGCAGGAAAATTTAGGGACAGTACCGTACTGACAGTACTGACAGCGCTGTACTGTTCGTTGGTGAGGTCTACCATGGAATATGCTGCCCCGGTCTGGAACCCTCATTTCCAAAATGGCGCCGAACGTGTTGAGTCAATTCAACGACGTTTCATCCGATAGCCTCTTCCTAAACTGCCTTGGAGGGACCCTTTCAACCTAACGAGAGTCGCTACCTTATGATTCATTTGGACACTCTTCAAATTCGTCGTGAAGCCGCGATGGCACTTATCACCGCGGATTTGCTGTGTCGTCTGGTTTTAATTTTAATATGTCGCGAGACTATACAGGTAGACACTTTTTGATAGCGTTAAGATAGTTTTTTTTTATCATTTGGAAATCAAATTAGTCTGTTGATAACTAAATCAAAATAAAAAGAAGGTCTATGACTCTGTCTTCCTTGTTGAAAAACAACCGTTCAGAGGCATTGGTGATTGGTTGATTTTTGTTTTGACGGCGCTTCTCATTCATTAATTTTTCAATAGTAAGGTGTTTAAAATCAATAGTTTTATCCATACTAAAATCGCGTAGAGAATGTCTGGATCGATTGGTGCAAACATTTTGGAAATCTATCATGATTTGACTGAGTTATTAGCGTTCAAAATCTAACCATATTTCGTGACGCTCCAACTTTTCGCACTAGCAGCGTGTGCCCCAGCATTGAAAACACAGACAAAGTCCTACGTCAAAATACTTACATTTCATCTACTTGTCAAACTCAAGCAATCTGGACCCCTGTATTATCGCAGTCGCACCAAGTTCCATTAGGTTTCCTACGAATAGGCCGTGTTCTAATCTAGTTCACTTTTAATAACAGTCTGCTTTCATCAACAACCTTTCTATTTACATATTCACCTTTTCAACCAACATAATCTTCTTTAACCTTCCTCTACTGCTAACATGATATCTCTGTACACCAGTCTCTTGCTATATGTAACAACGACGTTCGTCATCGGTTAGTTCTAGGAACGTTTTTCAACAGGACGAATCTTACAATGAGAGGTTCTCTCCTCTCTCGTCCTCTTTCACTAATTAATTTCTCCATTATGACAATTTCAGGGGATTCTTCACTACATACTTAAAGACAGCAGTGCTGGATAGCATATTATGAAAATAGTATAACGAAAAACGCAAAGGCGATGAAACAAAAAGAGTCTCCCAATGTTAGATTCGCCCTACTAAAAAAAATCTCTAGAGTTGTTTTGACACGTATTTCCATTCTAGGGACAGTGGAGGGAGATGGGCAGACGAAGTGAGAGGGACAAGTTCTTTGCTCAACAGAACCAAATTAAATTTCACTGCATGCTTTCTCATTCTATGCCAACTGGCATAATTAGTGAGTATTCCAAGCTTTTAAAATGACAATTGAACGTTCAGATATGATTCTGACTACGGCAACATTGATCATTCTGGCAAAAAATTGTCTAATTACAAATATAATAAAAGTAGGGTAATTGTTCCTATAGTAATCCTTCAATGAACCAGGAGATCGAAGAGTACGTAGATTTGTTTCGTTTCTTAATAATATTAGCGATTAACATTCCTAATACATTGCCTTAAAGTTACACATAGTGTATTAGCGTCAAAAATCATAAATGACTTTGGCGCTCTCTCAACATTCCAATAATGATCTGATAATTAGTTTGCCGTAATCTGAAAGGTAATGGTGAAAATAATATCATCCTTGCCAGATTTTTTTAAATTGGCTATAGGGAGCACGTGAGTATCTGGAACCTATTCGGGTATTAACCTGTAGAGGACCCTTGAGCCGTTCGACGGCTCAAAATTCATGATTTTTCATCCAGAACTTCAAAAACTTAATTTCATGGGATAGCAAAGGGCTTTGCACACTTCCGGATACTCTGGAGTTGGTTACAGTAGGGCTCCAAACGAACACTTCCAGAACCTCATGTACTGGTACCGTTTGACGGCTTCAAATACATGGTTTTTCACCTAAAAGTCGTTGAACATCATGTCAGGGACCAACAAGAGAATTTGGCCACTTATGGATACTTTGAGACCAGGCCGGACCCAAGCAACAAAAACTGTCATAATTGGTAGCAGCATGTTGGTTATGACTTATTGATTCATTTTGAAGATATTTTAACTGATTAGCAACAAATGTGCTGCTAGGGAAAGTACCCAAAGCAGTCATGTTCGACAGATCAAAATTAATTATTTTCGCCCCAAAGGTGCAAAATGTATGGTTTTTAACCCTAAAAATCGAAGGACATCGTCTCATGGACCAACAAGGAGATTTGGCAACTTCCGGATACTCTGGGACATGTTACGGTAGGACCCAATAATGTCATTTTGGGTTTTCATCAGAAGTTTAAAAAAAAATGCCATAGGCCAATAAGGGGATACTTTGAGACCGGTTGCGGAATTGAGGCCATATGACGGCTCAATATTCACAGAAAAAATAATTAATTTTAACAGCGCGTAAGATTTCCCCTCGTTTGATTCCAAGCCAAAGGAGGCGTAAACAACGAAATTGTTTGCAATCTTTGATGCGCCATAAATACCCTCAATGCTAACGTTTTTTTGGTAGCCTAATCATCAAAACAATCATAAATACATCTTATTTTCTCACATTCCTGATGTACTTAAAAAAGTCAGGAAACATATTTATGTCGTAAAATTGTCCGTACACTTCCGACATTATAGAATGTAAGTCAAGTAAACAGTTATTCGTCGTTCTGTCAGAACCAAGGGCACGCATTGTATTACAGCGTTGTCAGAGGTTACTACTGAAAACAGAGTAAATTGAGATTGTTTTGTTAGTTTTCCTTTATTTTAATAATGTGAGGAATTTTTTCAGAAAAATGGTCGTTTCTCACAGCAAAATCCCGGTTGAAAAACGGAAACTGATCGTTGATCTCAAGAATGATGGTAAAAGCCTGTCCGAAATTGCAGGCGTAGTAAATGTCCACGATAGTTGATTCAGTATGTGCTACAGAATTTCCAGAAAAACCAAATCTTTGGAGATTTCTCCCGGAAGAAGCCGTAAACCAAAACGGCACCGGAAATTTGATGTTCATTGAATCTACCATGGATCGGTCATGTATCTGGAACATTTGAAGGAGAGCGCTATCAATTTGGGGCATGGATCTATTTTTGAATTTGTTCAAGATAACAATCCGAAGCATTCGTCGAAGGAATCAAGGAATCAAGGAATGGTTGCTCTACAATGTCAAATTAAAGCTCCTACATCCTCATCAATCACCGGACCTCTACCCCATGGAAAATTTTCGGGACCACCTTGAGCATAAAATTCGGGAACATACGATCCAGAACTAGAACCAGCTAAAGAAGGTTCTGATGGAAGAATGGCAGATCGCTCCCGCAACAACTCGAAAATTGGCCATTTCGATGAAAAGGTTCCTGAACAGCGTGATTGCAGCAAAAGGAGGCCATACCAAGTATTGACTTGGCATTTTAGTTTCAATTGCTGTACGGACAATTTATTGATACAGTGTCCCTACACTTTACTACTTTCATCTTCCCTACTTTCACCGATAAAACAGAATACTCAAGAGAAAACTTGTTTTACAAATAAGAATTTCAAATGTTTTTAAAACCGTTCATAGTGTTGAGGCCGTATTGCGTAAAGGTTGTCCACGTTAAAATTGCTTTTAGGGTAAAATGTTTGGAACTTTGGGTAGTTTTAGTTCTGTATGTATTGTTAACATCCTACACGCTAATATAGGCTTACCGAAAAATTGGGTTTAAATTTTACCGAAAATTAGGTTTTGGTTGTAAAACCGAAAATTTCGGTTAAATTTACCCACACATTACGTTTAATTTTACTTATTTTTTAAGTAAAGTGGAATTACAAATGTTAACGTATTTTTTTTTACATAAAACAAGTTTAAAATTGTATCACTGTGCACTGTACTGAAAACCCTCACTGCCGCCATTGCGAAGTTTCGTGCTTCTTGTGCCGCCTCCTCGCTAAATACTTGCGTATTTTATTATCGTTTCAGTTGATAGCCGAATTTATCGACTATCGACGATCGATCTTACTGCCGCTCCATAGGTTGTACCTAATGTCGGAAGTAGCGTGTTGTATTGCGCATCAGATGCACCATACAGCGCACTACTTCCGACATTAGGTATAACGTACACAGAAAAAAATCTTGTAGTAAAAACTACCATTTTACCCGACTATGCCTATCTTTAAAACTACCATGAAATTTCAGTCAAATTTACTACGTTTATGGTAAAAACATCAACATTTGTGGTATATTTGACAAACCTCATTCTACTGTGGTTTTTTTTTGCGTGTACAGAACGAGAGTAAAATCGATTGTCGCTAGTTGATAAATTCGGTTTGCAACTGAACCCATAATATTTAATTATACAAAGAAATCAGCTTTAAGGACAAAGATATGTGGTTGCCAACCAGAAGGGTAAGTAAAACTATTTATTATGGGCGCATCAAGTAAATTCCGGAGAAATTTTGTAGAGCCGGTTCTGCGTTTGTATACAAACATTCCAATCATCGATTTCTCGCAAGCTTTAATATAATCCAGGACACCGATAGCACAATTCGATAGAGGAACTGTTTTTCGACCAGATTGTCCTATTCGTTTTTAAAACTAAGCTGTAATTCACGAAAATTCGACGATTAGAATGTTTGTTTCAAACGCAGAACCGCCTTCGCAAATTTCTCCAGAATTAGAATATTTACCTAATTCCAATGAGAAATTGTTTTTACTTTTCAATTCAAGATTATTGGAGATATGGAGCAATTAAAATTAAGGAGACAGACGAAGAACCAGAAGACTTTGATGTAAGTCATTGCAAGTTAAGCCTGAAATGGAATCCGTTGATTTTTGTTGGCCTCTATCGTTCAACTGATACACAACTGTGTTCCGCTTAGCTACTCTTTTCATTTGTTGTTTGTTTTTATTAAATTGTTGAGTAGTGCGTGATACTTGGAAATAAAATACCTAATCAAAGCCTGTATCAAAGACAAAGTTTTCAAAATCGTTCCAGAAATCTTGATTGCGATATATTTCAGTTTGGCGAAATTTGATCTCACGTGATACCTGCGGTGTTTTGAATATGATTGTGAATTCACATTTTTCTGATTCGTTGGAAATAAAAATCCGAAAAAATTAACTTGAAACCATTTAAATCTTTAATCTTTAAACATTGACGAACGTTTTTCGCTTTTCATCAACAGTACCAAGTTTTCGGTAATCCATGTTTACCGATAATTTCAGTATGTGCGGTTTTCGGTATTTTTACCGACTTTTCCGTATTCTTGTCTTAGCGTGTATAGATCATTGCACGGAATCTGTGAAGCTCACTTTTTTGACAGTTGAGGGAGCTTGTTCAAAAAGTGTTATTCGTAAATAAAAAATCACATAATCAGTGGAAAATATCCACTAGAAATTCACTTAACTTTCATGTGATTCAGGAAGTGGAAAATGCTTCGCAAAATCAAGTGAATCTTGTGTGTCAAGTGAAATGTGAATGATTAATTACGTAGAATTTATTTTTCTATGTGATGTTCATATAAAAATCACTGATTTTAGTATTGGAAATAGCTATTTGTGTTTCCAGTAGAAGCTAAGTGAAATATTTTTTCAGTGCAGGATTCGAACCGCTCAAATGAAATTTTTCATTGGCTTTTTCCGAATTCTGTACCATTAGATTCAAGAAACGATGTTATAATAAGCACTGGTGTCTTTTTTCCGGCTATTTTACATCAATCGTAATAAGTTTAGAGCACACAATCTCAAACCGACCTTACCGGAAGACCGATCAAAAATTTGAAAAGTAATGTATAATACTTGTTGGTTCTAATGTTGCACAGAATCTCAAGGAGGATCTTAAGGGAAAAGTAAGGGCATTTGGATTTGGAGCGCAAGTTGAATAGAGTGAAAATGGCAAAATTTAGCGAATATGTTTAATTTGATACTCCGAAAATTTCAAAACAATTGGTTATTAGACAGACTTTTGGCAAATCGCTTTGTTTGTTGCAATTTTAACGTGGTAATCGCATCGGTTTTGCTATCCGAAGGTCAAGGGTTCGATTCTCGATACAGTCGAATGTCTCTACGGGTGGGCTGAGCATCATTGTGATTGCCACACACTATATGAGCCCTCAATTGAGTACTGTGTTGCCCAAAAAACCAAACTGCCTCGTATAGATTTTTATCGGAAAAGAGTTCCCTAATAAACATGTACCATACAGGAACGATATTATAGATGGTATGATCATACCACTTACTGTTGGGATGATTCCCCGAAATGGTGGTTAGGCACTTCTTATGGTTATTGTTTATGCGGGTTACCCGTTGGAATCTATTGTTCATCACCGATATTTTGCAATTATCATTAATGAAAGTTTATGCTGAATAATCCTAGCAGTTTCTGAAATGCACTATTGTATTCCAAACATTCCATTCCAAATTCTGAAATATTGTTTAAGTATTGTTTGAGTTGATATTGCCTGAAAAATATTTCCATCAACTTAGTGTCACCCGCACAGAACAACAGAACGTAAGTTAAACTAACATTAGACCTAACTACTCAACTTATTTTCACTGTAAGTATCATTAACCACCTCAGAATGCCCATCTTACCCACACCGCCCCTATGCCTGTGCACTACCATTCCCGTTGATTTGAATTGATTGGTTGATTTTGATTTGATGCATTGGGTGTAGTTATGGAAAGTAATCACCGAGCCGATTTCCATATATTTCTAATTACAAACCATTGGAGAAAAAAAAACATTAGAACAAAAACAATCTGATTGTCTGACTTACGCATATAATAAAATAAAACTAAGATCATTCAGCTTCTTCATAAATATAGCTTCTCTTCATTTCCAGCCGGGCTCACTCATCTATTGTGATCATAGCTCATCTTCCTCCTCGTCGTCGTCCGTCGAGGTGGTTTCGAAACTTCTACTGAAACAATCTTCAATGACTTCCAGCTAAATGGCATCGAATGGAAAGTATGGACAGAAATTAAAAACAAAGAAATCAACGTGCGGTGCTGTTTCTGACTGTTGTTAGCTGACTGCGAGAAGTTGAATATAAGTAAGTATTGCAATCGCGCGTTCTCTCTCTCTCTCTCTCTCTCTCTTTCTTCGCTCCTTCTTTCGTTTATAGTATGAAAGATAAATATAACACAGGAATTACACAACAACGTCGAGTTTCTTTTTTAATATATCTTTGCTATTAACTTGATGAGAATGGGATTTTACCGGGGGGTTATGTTTTTTTTTCTTTTCTTTTTTCAAACAATGAATATGTTAAAGTTTAATGTGTAAGTCTTTTAATTTTCCTGGCCTAATGTTTAGATAAACAATCGATTTCTTTTTTTGTTTCGCTTTATTTGCTGTTCGAACGATAAATTTTGATTATTCAACAAAGTGTACCTACGATAATACAATATGTATGTAGGATGCTTTATATGTACGCGTGTATATGTATTGGTGTGCCTTATACGCTACGAACCGGAATAATATGATATTTTCGCGAAATGTAGTGTCAATTTCATTAATGATGTCGATTTTTATTTCTTTTAGTATCAGTTAGCTATGTATAATGATAATCGTATGTGTTTTTTTTTTTAATTTCCATAATATATGTACAATAGGCTAAATGTCGTAAAACTACGTCAACTGGGTTGCATTGGTTTGCTTATTGAGACTTTGTATGTTGGTTTGTTTGTAACGATGATTATTTTTTTTCTGTTTGATCATTGAACTTTATACAGTGTCAGTTATCATAAGTTAGTCGATCTCTCTACTTGTATATTATATATATGTTCAATTCTTAGCTAAATTTTAATATTTCCTGATAACGAACGCTGTCTTAGATTAGTTTTTTTTTCTGGTTTTCTTTTTCATTCAGCGGGAATGTTCCCTATGTCAGTAGCATTTTAGTTACTTGTTCGTATGGCTTCGATATTTCAGTGGTAAGTACATGGTTAAGTGAATTGTTGCAATGTACAATCAGTTCTTCATAACGTTTTTTTCACTTTCAGTTATAATCATAGTCTACTTGGTATCTGAGATTTTCCTGATTTTGTCCGGATTTTTATTAATGAAAGCATGGAAAATAGAACGTACAGCAGGGTGGTTAGTTTAAGCTGTGTGAATTGAAGATAAGAATGTTAGTGCTAAAAAGAAACCATTAGTTAAAATACGAAAGTGTCATCATATTATTGCAAGGCGCGGTTAGTTATTGAAAAAATCTCTATATTTTCAATGATAACTCCTCTGGCTTTTAACTTTTTTGATTGCCGCTGGAGCATGAACACGATTTAAAAGTCAGTTAAAAAAACGCGGTTTTACGAACGCGATAGCATGGTCATAATTAAATCAGAATTCAAAATCAATCAGTTTCAAATTCACCACCATTCCATTAAAGGACCCACAATAAGGAAAGCGAAAGTACCAGTAAAAAGTGTCTTCGTTTACTATGGTAAGATAAGGCTAATGCACTTTCACAAATGGAAAGATCGAGAACAGGCAGAAAAATAGCTTCAGGAGATAAGTCAGCTGATATTTTCAGCTCCCTTTTGACTAGTTTCCTGATGAGTTATAGGATATATAACCAAGTCGAAGTGCTATGATCCTTGTGTGGGAAGAGTCAACAATTTATGAGTGCAGGTAGAGTTAGTTATTTTCGATCTAATTATCAGTACCTCCTGCGTCTATACGTTCATATGCAGGTTAGGGAAAACTATAGAGATTAAATACAACTATTATTTTTTTGAAAATCTATTTCTTTTTAGGAAGTTGTATATAAGACCAACCAATCGTGAAATAACAAGGAAGTCGTTTATCAGTCTCACTCGTGTTCAGTCACCAGTAAGTTTTGAAAGCGATTCTCAAAGAGTCTCCTGAAGTCCAAGAAATCTAAAAGCTCCACTAGTATCTAATCCTCCGAATGCGAGAGAAACCTAGCCCAGAGTCTGCTACAAGATTGCCTTGGACCAAAAGTGTTGAATTGTATGTGAGTACAAGAAAGTTTGTAAGGAAGGTTTAGAAAAGGTTCTTTCTACTCCAATATCAAATCCTCTGAAGGTGAGAGGAATCTAGACTGGAACTGGGAAGGCTGAAGCTTCTGTTACCTCAGATTGGAGGGTTTTTTGCTTAAGTCTGCGACATCTCCTTTCTTTTCAATGACTAATCCTCCGAAGGTGAGAGGAAGCTAGCTTGAAAACCAAAAGCCGAGGTGTTTACGAGTAAGCCAGAACATTCATTGGGACGGAATAGGTTATTTTGAATGCGACTACAGGGTGAGTGGTAATTTCTAATGTTTTTTCAACATCTGTAACTTTCGAAGGGCTAATCACAGGCAAGATTGCATGTTGTTTTCTTTTAGAGTGTATTCAAATGTCAAAACGGCATGCAACTTTGTTTTGAATTTTCGTTCGTTTGCGACTCGTGGTAATCATGGACGCGAAAAGGGAACTCATGATGTGTCTGTTTTTGAAACATTTTAGACCGTGTACTATTTTAAAGAAATCGAAGCCACTCGGAATAAACGAAAGATTCATCATTCACACCATCAAACGCTACAAAGAAACCGGTTCTTGGAAAATCCTCCCAGACCTGGCCGTAAACACACTGTCAAGTGTCTGGAAGCCATCACACGAGTGAGAAAGCAAATTCGGCGAAATCCTTGTAAGTCTGGCCGAAAGACAGGGAATCTCGCAGTCAACGATCAGGAGTACCTCGACGACCTCGGACTCGGACTACAAAAAACAACGGGTGCATGGCTTCACTGATAAGCAGAAGATTGCAAGAGTCAACAGATGTCAGAAGCTGCTCAAGCGGAACGGTGATTGTGAAATTCTGTTTTCGGACGAAACAATGCTCCTGCTATAGGATCACCACAACCAGGGAAATGATTGGGTGTATGCTGAATCACATTTTTCCGATATTCCTCATGGCAAACTAGCTGTTCAAAGGCTTGAGGACAAATCAACTGTCTAAAAAGAAGTTTAGGAAAATATTACGCGTAAAAGGCTGTCATCAGAAAAGGAAAGAAGCCATTTCTGAAAGATCATAACGTTTGCATTAAAAAATTGGACTGATTTTTCATACAATTACCCTACCCACCTGGTGGTGAATCCACCTTTGCATCGCCAATCGTGTCAACTCTGTTGTGTACAGAACAAAACAACTTGACAGTTGATTGGCGGCCAGCAATGGCGAAAACAGTCAAACAACTACTCTCGATGGTTTGTTTGTACTGCCCGTTTCACACCGGAGCGGAGGAGTTGGACATCGGGAGGCACTTCGTGTCCACCGGATATAGACGATTCGGCATTTACAATATCCTCTACTTTCTGGAGACAGACAAGAGCGTCGAAGACAAGCTCAACAGTGCTGGACGGCCGTAAAGTGCAGCAGAAACTGAAGAAGAAGACCCTAGTTTTCCGGCGAAGAGCGACGACGTTGATGTCATAATGGATGACGAAACCTACAGGACGCTGGACGGCAACGACTGGCAGGGGACCAGGTACCCAAGCAACACAAAACTGTCATAATTGGTTGCAGCAACTTGATTCTAAATTGAGTCCAACTGAAGTTACCTTGACATATTTGCAACAAGTGTGCTACTAGGGTATATATCTCCCATACCAAGTTCCCGAAGAAGATCCTTCTGTGGCTAACGATCTGCGAGAAGGAAGTGGCCAAGCCGCTGTTCTTTCCTTCGGGGCTTGGTTGAACGGGACAGATATACAGTACAAAGTGCCTGCCGGAAGTATTCGCCTGCATCAAGAAGTATCACGCGAAGGAAGATGTGGTCTGACCGGGCTTTGGTTCATTATCTCTTTGCATAACTGGAGTAGATAGACCATGTTGAAGACAAACTTTGTACCGAGCACCGCAAAACATCCCAACGTCTCCCAGCTGCGATTGATGTAAAATTTTTGGGCGAAGCTAACACGGAGGATCTACACGGAAAGTTAAATTAAGTTTATATTACGAATTGGAAGGTAGGACTCACGAGTCTATTCGTTGCTTTCTGCAAACGAAACTTATTTGTAGTAGTTATTATGCTACCTTCAATGCCATGTATTTAATATGTATAACATGGGGTTTGATCTTCTACTTTTGAGAAGAGCTGCTTTAGAATCCGTGGTTGATCTCACTAGGCCATGTTGATTCGTGAGAAGTAACTTGATTAATGAGTGTGAAGTCACAACTTTCGACAGCGATTTTATTTTTATTTCGGGATAAACCAATGATTCCCGCCTATCCCAGCAGCAACACCAACATGTACGACCAAATTCATTTTGTGAATTGTACAAAAAGGTGTAACGATAGCATTTCACCATGCAGTATGAAAGTTTGATACAATTTACGACACATTAGTTCTATGTACAGTACTGCAAATGGCGAGTCGACAACCTGGCTGGAGCGACCAACAAAGCTGACGGTCCTCACAAGTTCCTTTTGCACGCTTCCACGGGTCTACCGATGACAAACGACCGCCAGTTAAGAATTGCATTGCTTCTGCATCTGCATCCTTCTAACATCAGCTAAGTGAGGGGGAGCGAATCCACCGTCGTGGAGGTGCGGCTCAAACAGCGTCTTTTCTGGCATCCAGCGATTGAATAAGAAATGCTCGTCCCAGGAAGCTATGTCAAAGTTGGCAGCCCCATCACGGGGATAGGGAGCCTTTGGCCAACAACCCACTATTTCCGATATATTATAAATGTTCAAGAAACCGGAACGTATTGGAACGTAGTAACCCTAGCCCATCACGGGGATAGGGAGCCTTTGGCCAACAACCCACTATTTCCGATATATTATAAATGTTCAAGAAACCGGAACGTATTGGAACGTAGTAACCCTAGCCCAGCAGGGTTAATTGGCTCAACTTGCCAATGAGGCGCGCCGCATGAAACTTGAGATCCTAGGATTGAGTGAAGTCCGTTGGCCAAACTTTGGAGAACACAGAATACCATTGGGACAAATTCTGCTATACTACGACCAGCGAGGTGAACACGCTCTCAGCCACCGTGTGGAGTTGGTTTCCTACTAAGCGCCCAGGCACACTCTGCGCTTATGAAGTGGAGGCATGGGAGGGTTCGAAACCTTGCCATAATTCAATGTTGCTGCCGATCTGCAAGGCAAAGAGAACTTCTACAGCCAACTCTATGCCGTCGCAGATCTGTATGGGTGACTTCAATGCGCTTATCGGATCACACATATCGAACTATGAGCGAACCATGGGACGCCATGGTCTCAGAGAAATGAGCGAAAACGGAGAGCTGCTCGCGGAGTTTTGTGCTAACAACGATGTGGTGACCGAGGGTTCGCTCTTTCCCCATCGACCAGAGCACAAGTTTTACCGTTATGGCTTTACCGAAAATCAAATCGACCATGTCTGCGTCAGTAAAAAATGGAAAGGGAACCTTCTTGATGTGCGGAATAAACGTAGTGCCGATATCGCGACTGACCATCATCTTCTTATCGGCGAAGTACGTCTGCGCATTGCGCGGAATCGACGTCAAGAGGAGAAAATTGGACGACGGTTCAACACACGCCGACTGGAAGATGCCACGGTGAAAAGATCATTCGTTGAAGAACTGGAGACTCGTGCTGCAGATATTTCGGAAGGTGGCAGCATAGAAGAGCAATTACTATCAAGAACGCCTTCATCCCACCAGCGAGAATAATCTAGGTGAGCTGTGCACCCAGAAAAAATAATGGATCACATACGAAGCCTCGATGAAGATAGATAGAGCGATACAAAACAAGAGAAATCAAAGGTTTAGCCCGCCAACGCACAAGCGAGCATGAGCGGACTCTCTGACCGACGAAGCCGAGAAAGCCACAACAACCGGGGACATTCGCCTCCTCTACGATATCTCACGACGCCTAAGCGGGACAAAGATAAATACGACGAAGCCTGTGAAAGACACGACTGGTCAGGTACTAACCGACCCAACTGGCCAGCTGAAACGCTGGTTCGAGCACGTTGAACAACTTTTGCAAGTGCCCGCCAGTCCAGCAACACCTCGGCATGATCTGCCAATGGTTCGACGTATCACGCGCATCAATACCGAAGCCCCATCACTGCAAGAGATTAAAATAGCCATCCAAAATATGAAATCAAACAGAGTCCCAGGGGTCGATCGCAAATCAGCCGAGATGCTCAAAGCTAACCCCGTGATATCCGGTCAACTGTTGCATCATTTATTTCATACAGGGTATCTGGATGCAGGGCAACTCTACGACGGCAGGAGGCTGAATTCCGTGCCGGAAGATCCTGTGTGGACCATACTGTCACGCCCCGTGTCATTCTAGACCAGATCAACGAATTCCAAGAGTCCCTTTATTTAGTGTTCATTGACTACGAAAAAACTTTCGACCGACTCAATCACGATCCCTGAGAAAATCGTCGGCCTCATCGAAGCCTTTTCCTGCAGAGTGTTGCACAACGGGGTCTTGTCCGATCCCATCCGGGTCGTAGCTGGGGTGAGGCAAGGATGTATACTATCACCACCGACAAACCGACATGAATGAAAATGAAAAATGTCTTAATATTTCTGTTCAAATCATATTACTGACATCTATCTTCGTGTTTGCTGAGAACTTGATAAGAAGGTTCATGTCTGAGAAATTCTGGGCACATTTATTTGATCTAGATAAAATGTTTCTATAGGTTTTGACAGATGGGATCGCTGCACATTTGAATCGGTCGTTATGGATTCTTGATCTATAGTGAAGATTGGGTTTTATGTCGGTTTGTCGGTATCAGTATCACCACAGAGAACAGACATTGATGTCCATATACCTTTTCTTGAAAAACGTGTGTAAAAGTTAATATGGGTAGTCGGTATAAGAAGCAATTGCAGAGAAAAACAAACAAAACTTTTCAGATTATGTGCTAGGCTTTTTATCGATAAACATTTATATGACAGTTATCGCACAACTGCAGCGCCGCATACCAGGAGCATAACGACATACATTTGAAATTTAGGTTTAAAGTTTTACACAAGTAGCAGACCGAAGATGAACGTCTGTTCTCTGTGCTATCGCCACTACTGTTCCTCATCGTAATTGACGAGATACTGGTAGGAGCGATAGACCGTGAACCAAACCGCGGGTTGGTGTTGCCGGTTTTTTAAAATGCAGCACCTAAATGACTTCGAATTGGCTGATGACGTTGCACTACTAGCCCTACGGCGCTCTGATACGCAGAGTAAGCTCGACGACCTTACCGATCGCTCCTCATCGACAGGTTTAACCATCAAAGTCAACAAGACCAAATCGTTGGATGTGAACACGGAGGCCCCCTCTAGCTTTACGGTTGCCGGGCAAACAGTGAAGAATGTTGGAAGCTTCCAATATCTTGGCAGCCAAAAGGTGTCAGACGGCGGTACCAAGATCGACAATGGTGCAAGGATCAAGAATGCAAGGGCTGCTGTTGCGAGTTTAAGTTACATGTGCAAAAACAGGCAGATCAGAACGTACCAAAATTCGAATATATAACTCCAACGTGAAATCTGTGCTATGAATCGAGATCTGCGCTAGTGAAACGTGGTGTGTATAATTGGAGAACACTCAACGGCTGTGTTCATCTACAGATGCCTGCGATTTATAAATCGAGCTTGATGGCCTCACAATTGAATCTCCAATGCTGAGCTCCATCGTCGGTGTCACCAGAAGCCGATAGCAACTGAAATTCGGCAACGGGAGTAGGACTGGGTCAGCCACACCATACCAAGGGGCGGAAACGAAATCTACAAACAAGCGTTGGACTGCAACCCAGCAGGACATGGCAGATGAGGCAGACCCAGAGGCTCATGGCGGCTCGGCCTCAATGAAGAAATAAAAGAAGTCGACGAATATTTGATCTGGCAACAGTTTAAGGCGATAGCGGGCAATCGCCCAAGATGGAGATCTTTCAAGTCGGCCCTTTGCATCACCCGGGGTCCGCATGAACTTTAAGAAAGTAAGTAAATACTATGTACAAAACCCATGTTTACAAAACGAGCGAAAGCGAATTTACCAAAAATAATATGTGCAGTGTATTTGAATAATTTCGTGGCCAGAACGAAGGAGTAACTGATCATCAAGGCTACGAAAGAGCCGAAGAACATGACGATATCTTTCATTTTACCGGTCATGGCTAAGTTTCCGGCCAAGTGCCGTATGGCCGCCCGACGATGTCGAAGCATTTTTATAGAAGACTTCATAAACGAAGGATTTGATGAAAACTTTATCCTCTGAAATATCTTTCATTGCCATCCGAAATATGGAAATTGGATTTTGGAAGGGGGCGAATAAAATACAGGATGCATGGCTGTAATGAGAAACTGTATAAACATTGCTCATTGCATTGTACCGCCATAAGTTTAGAACTGCACTAAGACATTTTTCAGAGGCCGCACAAAAAAAACAAATTTCTACTGGAATGTGAACACTCCGCTTGATTTGAAGTTGATGAAAATAGCGTAACTGTACATGCAAGCTTGTACGAAAAGATGCTCATTGAAACGCCTTAGTTTGCAGTATTGTGCTAGCGTTAATTTCGTGTGCATTAGAAATCACAGAAGATAACACTATATTTTCAAACGGTGTATATAAGTGCTGTTGATGTTTTAGGTGATATTATCGGTGAGATCAATTGAAATAGGGCCTTCCACAGCGATTCAACAGAAGGCAACTTTCAGATCTAATCAGCGGTGAAAACATCTGAATACATTTCGAAACTTTGCGCTTTGAAAACTTTTCTAATGCAAAGGTTGAAAACGGCTGTTCTGTTCAACAGAACTGAAATGAGTTTATATGCAATAAAGCGAACAAAGCCGATGCATGAATCATGAAACTATGATCAATCACAAATGAGTTGGTAACAGAGGATACAAATTCAACGTTAGTTACAAAGTGGCCGATAGCCGGGTGGTGCGTGTCCGCAGATGATTAGTACACTCACACACACACACGCGCACACGCACACAATGGAAGTGAGTGAGTGAGCGAATGTGACAGTCTACTAACTTAGAACAGTTTTCTCCAAGCCGACAGGAAACCATCAGTGGAAAGCGAGATACATCCTACGGGAGGTGGTTCTGCAACGGCGTGCAGATTCGTTGATTCGGCGTTAGCCTACAAAATGGAATTGTAAATCTTGGTTGTAGGTTCGGAATAACCAGATTATTGATGTTATGTGCAGGGATGTGGAAAAATATTAACTGTAAACTAACGGAAAACAAAACTGACTTTCTTTTCTGCTTATCAAAAATAACAAATTAACATGTCCGATTTTATATTTCTACTGTAATTGTATAATTGTGAGGGGATATTCTAGATAATATTACTAATGATTACTAATAATAAATTATAAAAAATCAAAACTGTAATTACATAATTTGCAGAGGTCGATATGGGTCTTGTGAGGATATCCACGCAATGTGATAACAACTAATCTTCTCAATAAGGCGTTCTTCCGCGTTGTGAAAGATGTGGCAGCCCTGGCGTACCGGACATTGTATTTACAGATGAAACTTTCTAGCTTAATTACATTGTAGTCGAATATCAATTCGTTATGAGAAAGGTTGGGATTAAAGCAAATATGTTCAAACGGAACCTCTCTACAAGCGTTCATGAATGTGTTTCTATGTCAGAGATTCTCCATGCGAAAAGATGAACAGAAGCAATATGTGAATTTAGGTAGACTTTGCATGTGGTACTTTCCGGAAATTGTAAAATTGTAAAAATGATAACCTATGTTTAACAGAATACAATAAATAATAGCTATAAATACATATTCTAAATCACAATGCGAATACACTTTCTTTTGCGACCGGTTCCAATAGGATTCATTCGTTAATCCGCAGTTCATTGCGCTCGAGGTCGGCCAGCGAGCCACTACTACCGTCGGTCGACGTCCCGAGCCCATTGTCCACGGATACCGTCACCGGTGATGACGATGTCGTGGATGCGTCGGTCGTACCGATGGTCGTAATGGAGGCGGCTGACTCCAACGGCCGATCAGTGGACGTCATCCGGGTACTGCTGGACGTGGTAGTGGTCATCATCGTCATCGATGATGTGGAACCACCGGCCGAACCACCCGGGCTGACGGCCATCGATCCACCGGTAGTACCGCTTTGCTCTATACTCGAGCAGCTACTGTTCTTTACATAGATCACCTGTTTGTGTAGCTTTTTGACATTGAACGAGGACGCCGATACCGACGAAGCGGAAGAGGAGTAATGCGATTTGGAAAAGCTTACCATTTCGGACGTGAGCGAGTTGAGGGCCTTCTCGACCGTTGGCTTGTGGCGATCCCGGTCCGAGAGGGTGGTATGCAGTGGAGACGAATGGCCTGAGAATGCTGGTTTTCGAAATAGAGGGAACAGAGTTTTAGTCAATTAAAGATAACTATGTGTTAGTGAGCTATACTTACTTCCTATATCACCGCTGGAGCTCGATTCCGTAAAGCTAGGCGTTCCCTCGGTCCAGGTCGGGGTGGATCCTTCGACCGAGGCCGGCGGTGTCCACGCTAGTGCACCTCTAGATCCGTAATTGCTATTGGATGACGATTCGACTGCTAAATGACTTTCTAATCTTATTTCTGATATACTGGATTGGATCGAATTTCGTAATTTTGCGAATGATTTTTTTTTATTACCAAATGAAAAAATATTAAAATACATTCAAATGGATGATGCATAAGAGGAAACGGAAGAGAGAAAAAGAGAAGAAAATATGACGATAGAGTAAACCACTATTATGATTAACGGAAAACAATACTCAACTGCAAGCAAACAAAACAAACAATGTCTACCATTCCGAAATCAACCTGTCCAAGCATGGAAGAACCGAACAAACACAAACAAATCATACCAACCGATAAGATCGTATCCAAATCAATCCAATCAAATCCCATCCAAACCGACATTCATCCAAATCGTCCATCGCATATCCACACATCCTTACCTTATCGAGTCTTCCTTGTAGTTATCACTCCGGCAGGATGTGCTCCGCCGGTCCACGGTGCCTCCGGTGCTGCCACCGTCACCGATACCTCCGCTGCTTCGGCTGAGCCCACTGCCAATGACACCGCCGCCGCCGCCGCTTCCACCGCTGCCCGTTTTGTTATCGTCCGACGAGTGCCGATGACTACTGCTACCGTGCTCGGAGATATCGTCGAAAGCGGGAGGAGGGGTGGAAGAACAGGAAGGAGATGTGCCTAGCGAGCGATAATAACAATACGAGGAAAAAGCGGCTAAGTTTTTTTTTTAAATCGTAGGGCAGTTTCTATTAAGTATTGAAATATAAAATTATCGATATGTTCGAAAACAAAAACATGTACACCTAATGAGCGTGCGGACATGGAATAAAAAGTGAGTTTTGAAAAATAAGTTTAAAAAAAGCAGTTTCCTGTATGAAACAAATATTGGTTTATACAAAAGCTGAAAAGTTGCATGCAAAAACTTATACTCAATTGATTTGAGACTAAGAATGGTAGCCTAGCTATGATTTCGGAGGTTGCCTAAATGAAGAAACACACCGTTTTCTTATTTTACACCTAATGTTGAGATATCAATTTAGACATTTAACGTAAAATGCAGGATAGTTCTGTGTAATTAATCATCCTTGGTTTCCATTTTTAAGAACCACGAAAATTTCCTCACCTCATGATCGAACAACGACGCTCAACTGAATGTTGGATAAAGAATTCAAAACCACCTCTCAAATTTACAGTCGATCAAAGCAAACTTAACCTTTTGAAATCTTCGTGAGTGCAAACATTGACTTATTGTGTTTGATAGGGTATGTGTCCCTTGACTCAGCCTATTATGCAACGATCGATTACATTTTTTATTATAACTCATAAAATTTTTAGGCTGTAAGCGAGATTCAACTAGTTATACACTTGCTAAGATAAGTTTGATAAGACATTTGGTAGTATGTATCACGAAAAGTTACACAACTCTTTTTATGAAGTCAGAAACTTTCGAGGGATATGGATTTAATGTCGGTCTATATGCACCAAATTGGGTCTATTCATGGATGCAACTTCGTCTTATTCGATGGATTTATTACTAAATGCAGTCTTTGTACGGTTTTTTTCTTTCTAATTTTATGAATTAAGGCATTGCCAGCTGTATTCGCTTTACTTAACACAAAATTTCACAAAACAAACTAAAATAAAACTGTTTCGAAACACTTAAGTGATGTTCATATATGATTTATCAGCCATTCAATGTAAGAACATTATAATTCACTATACAATGATTTTGTTCCTTCAGTTCGTGTTTAGATGAGCCACTTGCATATAAACAACCGCAAACTCATGCATTTCCACTTCAAATTTTACCAATAACAACTTTTTTACTACGTTATTGATACAACAGGCCATAGTTGAGAACATACAAAAAAATATGTCCCCAACATTGGGTCTACGATTTTCTTGTAAAGTAATTGTTATTATAGCTATGTGAACAGTTAGTTTGTAACGTGTAACTATTTTCTGTACATCCAGACTGCATTACTCACTTTATCGATTCAATTAAGCCAAATTTAGATCACTTGAAGATCGTGTAGATCATCTGTTCAGCTTAACCAGTGAAATCGTGATGCCCCAAAAGTTCAAGAAATCGAAAATTACGCGGAAGTGAACAACTATAAGTCGGGGGTTCCTCCCCTTCCCCCCCCCCCCGGGGGGGGTAAGTTGGGGGGGGGTTTGGGTGCCGGGACGCAACCCCCCACAAAAAACCCCCCCCCCCCGTGTCCAAACTTATTTTTTTATTTTCAAAACCCCCCCCCCCCCCCTACACGAACCAACAAACCCCCTCCCCTTCTTTTTTTTTTCTTCCCACAAAAAAATACCCCCCCCCCCCCCCCCCTCCCCGGGAGAAAAAAAAATATCCTCCTCCGACAAACTCCACCAACAAAAAGTTGATTAATATTGTCTCTATTGCTTCAAATTACATCGGTGATCCTAATAGCAACATGATTTTGTTGATTATCACTAAATTAAAGACATATTTGGTACATAGGCCGAATGAAGGTGATAGGCTAAAATTACATCCCGTTACCCTATATAAATTTTTGCCGGGTTCCCATCTAACTTCCACAAATGCTGCTACGTAGCTATTAATGAAAGAGCTTTTCTCGGGCCTCGGGCCTTTTGAATTTGAACTCAATGTGAGAATCCACTTTACTCAGTCCCATGGGAACTAGAGGTGGGCAAAATGGCTCACTATAGCGAGCGGCTCCGAACAGTTCCGCTCATTGAACTGAGCTAGTTCTTCAGAACCGTTCATTTTCTCTCTTCGTAGCAACTAGCTAATTCGGATCAGCGTATTGAGATTTTTGAAAAAAAGCGTATTTTTCGTTGAAATATTCGATTTGTTGTTCTTTGTTTTTTTTTTTTTTTTGCAAAACAGTAATTACAATTTACGAAATATGTTTCGCGGTTAGCCTACTACGTTTCTCACCAACCAGTTGTTCTGCTTTGGAAAAGATCCGTTCACAAGGTACGCACTGCATTACCTTTTCATCATTATGTAATGCCGATGCCGTTTGGGGTTCAGCTTGTTGATTTTCATACGAAGTATCAATATTCTTCCGCATTTTGTACACGAGACCTTGGTGCGTCGCGTTGTTAGTCTACACATCTCCAAACCCTTGTTTCTTAAACCGTGGATCGAGAAAGATGGATTGAACGATCAGTTCATTTGATTCTCTTTTCCCGAACAACTTGATGAGACCTTCCAGTTTATCTACCAACTTTTCGATATTTGGAGGAAGAAAATCGTTTGAATGCAGTTTGATCCGTTTCCTCATAATGTAGGCAAGTAATGAGCTTTAGGTAAGAAAACAGATTTTCCTGACGAAATTTCAATCGAAACCTCATTGAAAAGGCCGAGAAGCGGGTCGAATCCAATAAGGCCAAAGTAGAACTTACAGCATCTTTGTTCAATAGCAATCGTTCTAACATATCGAACGTGGAGTTCTATGTCGTCAGAACATCCTGGGCTGGCATTACGTAGCTCGAAACGAACGACTTTTTGTTCTAACGCTTGTGAGCAAAGTTTTGAGATTCGCAATACGGCTCCTGCTTTAACTTAGGAGGATGTTTTCCTAATTCAATCATACACAGAGAATCATTGAAAACCAATGTTGAGCGAGAGCGTTCAAGAAAAACTTCCATCTGCTTGCAAGTTTTGATTCCACTCTCGCTCTTTTCATAGCAGTTTCGAACGTTCCTCTGGGGTGACATTTTGAAGCTCAAAACGAAAGACTTTTTGTATGAATGCTTGTGAGAAAAAGTTCTTCGTTTCGAGTTCCACAATGCGACCCTTGGTTTAGGAGAAAATTTAATCAGATGATCGGCCTTTCCACCTCGTTCCCGCTCTCGCTCACTCAGTACAAAGTACAAATGCAGTCGATCTGTAGCTCGGGAGTCACATATCAAAAAGCGCTCTCGCGCAGTTAAATAGCTTCAGCTCCCCTATCACATGGTACACAACACAGCTCAGTTCGTGAGCTATATTGGATAGGTGCTGCCGTTCGCGCTCTCGCTCGCTTGTCATATTGCAAACAGAAATAGCTCCCGTTCACGCTCTCGCTCACATATTAGTTTTTTTGTGAGGTGAGCGGGTGAGCTACCGCTCAATTAGAAAGAGCGTTAGGTCACTCGTTCATCTTGGTGAACTAGTTCTTTAGCTCAGTTCGTGAGCGCATTGCCCACCTCTAAAACAACCCCATTTATTAAAAAAAAAAGTAGCTCACACACACAGAAAACCCAATTTTTACTAAACACCACCCCCCCTCCCCTCCCCCCCACTACCTAAAAAAAAAAAATTTCTTTTCTTTTTTTTTCCCACGAAAAAATACCACATTTTTATAAAAAAAAAAAAACACCCAAAAAAAAATATTTACCCTTTTTTTTAAAAAAAAAAAAAAAACCCCCCTGGGAAAAAAAAAAGAGAAAGGAATACAGTTCTACTCAGTAACTGAGTAGAATGTAACGGGAGTGTGAGTCGTAGTTCCCAATTAGTAAAGTGGACTCTTACATTGTGTTCAATTTCAATTTATCTCTCTTTTAATCTATCTATCTCCCTCAATTCACTCCATTTTAACAGTGCTGTAAATGGAAATTTCGGCTAAATGCGATTCCCAAAGTAACCACGAGGCAATACTAGCATGCATATATAGGGCAAATTCATTACGACTAGTGCATCATTGAAGTTGGATTAAAGCTGAAAAGGGCCCCACTAAGATCGAACTAATGCCATAAGACATTGCTAGAGTAGCATTATTGCCTTGGTAATGCATCGATATATCCTTAAAGCTAACCTAACGCTTCATTACTTGACATCTGTTGAATTAATGCGAACCCACATTGTTGATGTTGATTTTGGGTTACATAAGTGTAATAATATAATGCTTGTGGTTACTTGGATCCTTTGCCGATAAATTTTTCTAGAAGCGGAATTTTAAAAAATCATGTAAGGTAGCGAACGGCTTAATTAGGGGTCACTATTTTAATCAGCTGTTAGAAAATAGGCCTAAAACTACTACATTTTCCAATTTATTCCACTTTTAATTATACGAACATAAGCTCTATCTATCGGGCTAATGATTCGATGTATATATCATGATTGATTACCATTTTATTACTGACATTTTGAAGATTTAAAATACATCATCAATATTCAAGTGATATTCACCATTGTATATCATTTGAACTAAACAATGAGTATAACATTTTCATTATAAAAGTTAGGGCTATTCACTTTTAGAGAAAAATATAAAATTAGTTAAGATCTACAATTTCACCTTACACAATATTCTGACATTCTGCTTCTGAGAGAAGTTTCCGGTACATTAATCCAAGTGAGTCGAAATGATTATTTACAGCACTGGTTATGAGCCGTTTTCGACAGACTTTCGTCAAAAGTGGAGTCACTTACTTGAATAAATACACAACTTGAATAAATCTGGTTGGAATTGGCAAGTCGACAAATCAAAAACGACGATTTGAATCAAATTAACGTTTTCGAATGGCCGTCTTGTCATTCCCAGTAACATTTACTCTACGTTGAGGAACTCCACTTGAGTTGAATTGCGTGGCCGTTCATCTTTTGCTCTTAACCTCAAACTCTCTCACATTATATCTAACTTAATCTACACGGCCATCAAATTTACTCAGTTGCGAGTCGTTTTTCATGCGATGCAACCCGATGCGAAAGCCTGTCCACGTTAAATTTCGGGAACTTTTTTTTTCAGTGTAGATTTTGAATTATTTCACGGATCGCTGAAAGCTTTCAATTATATAACTGCTGAAACTCCTGTGGCTACGAACGGAGGCTCTCAGTCAGTTCCACTCTCAAATGTTGCGTCCACTTTCAGGCACCCACGTTTACCTGCATCTGAAATCCTGCTGTACTGTCAGAATGTTGGTGGTATCAATAGTTCCCGCGCCGAATAAGCGATGAATGCTACGATGTTTATGCCTTCACAGAAACCTGGCCTAACAACAACACTTTGTCGAAGCAACTGTTCAACGATACCTATTCCGCCTATCGGTTAGATCGATCGACTCTGAACAGCAACAAGAACTCCGGTGGAGGGATTTTGTTGCTCGTTCGCTGCAGCTTTAAATCTCGTTTACTGAGACCTCCTGAAAACTCAACGGTTGAGCATCTGTGATCTATGTTCCTCCCGATCGCGTTATCGACAGCAGCCTAATCGACAAACACGTGATTTCTCTGGTTTGGATCATCTCTCAAATGGGAGCTAGTGACAGCATCGTCATTTTGGGTGATTTCAATCTCAGCACCATGTCGTGGATGAACGATACTAACGGGTTCAGCTTTCCCGATAATTCCCGTTCGACGTTCAGACCAGCATCGCTTACCGCTTACGCGTACTCCACTGCAAGACTCCGACAAGTGAATGGCATTTTAAATGCAAGCAACCGTTAACTCGATCTTTGCTTTATTTGTGAAGAATTGGGACGGAGCTGTTCCATTCTCCAAGCGCCTGAACTGTCAAAAATTGCAGGCATCACCCGCCTCTTCTCGTTAAGCTGGAGGTTGACCCTGTGCATAGCTTCAAAGACTACGCCGAAAACATCTACAACGACTTCGACAAAGCTGACTTCGAGGGAGTGGATATCTTCCTTGCTAGAGCGGACTGGAATGAGACGCTCGGTAATGGGGATGTAAACTTCGCTGCCTCAACTATGTGTGGCGTTTTGCTTTACGCTATCGACCAGTTCGTGCCGAAAAAAATCAAGCGTAAGCCTGCGAAACCTGCTTGGCCAAATTCCGAACTCAAACACTTGAAACGACTGAAAAGGGCTGCCCTGCGGAAACATAGCAAATATCATACATATTGTGCAAAGGCTAACTACGAGCTTGCCAATAACAACTACAAATGTATCAACAACTGCTTGTATAATGCCCATCAGAATCAGCTGCAGGTTCTTCTCAAAGCGAATCCTAAGAGTTTTTGGCGCCAGGTAAACGAGCAACGGAAAGAAACGGGATTGCCTTTCTGCGTTTCAGATGCCAACTCAAGTTGGAAGCCGAAGTTATCGCCGATTTTTTTCGCACCCAATTCAGCAGTGTTTTTTCCAACGAAATTCTTAATGAACAGGATATTGTAGCTGCCACGAGTAACGTTCCTCGTATGTCTCTATTTGGAACTTCATTTTCCGTCGACAGTGTCACAGTGGTTTCAGCCGGAAAGCAGCTTAAATCGTCTACTGGAACTGGTCCTGATGGCATTCCCGCACTGATCCTGAAACGCTGCCTAAATACTCTTGCGACGCCTTTAGCCAAACTTTTCAATTTGTCATTGTCTTCAGGCGTTTTCCCTGACTGTTGGAAGGAATCTTTCATTTTTTCTATTCACAAAAAAATTATGCAAACGAACTGTCACTAATTAACGCGGAATTGCGGCGTTGAGTGCCATCTCTAAACTCTTCGAGCTAATTGTTCTGGAAAAGCTGGTTCAGGACTGCTCGCATATGATTTCGCAGGATCAACACGGATTTATGCCCAAGCGATTCACAACGACTAATCTAACTGCCTTAACTTTGTCTATTATTCGTGAGATTGAACTTGGCCATCAAGTAGACGCCATATACACCGACCTCTCCTCTACTTTTGATAAGGTGAACCGTGGGATTGTCCTTGCGAAATACGACACAATGAGCATCGACGATAATCTTCTTGTTTGGATTCGTTCCTACCTGACTGGCAGGTCTACGTCTGTGAAGATTGGCGACTATGTTTCATCACCTTTCCCCGTTACACCTGGAGTTCCTCAAGGCAGCCACTTGGGGCCATTCCTTTTTCTGCTGTATATGAACGACGTGAACAAAATCCTCAAATGCTTCAAGCTGTCATATGAGGACGACCTGAAGTTCTACTACGTAATAAATGGCCGTCATGACGCTCACTTTCTGCAACATGAGTTAGAAGCACTCGACGATTGGTGCAGGCTCAACAGGATGGCACTAAATGTGTCCAAGTGCTCGGTCATATCGTTCGGGCGAAAACGGGTGATGCTTTCCAACGACTACACCATAAAAGGGGCGAAATTGAAGCGTGAAACGACAGTTAAGGATCTGGGAATCAAAACTCTCCACTTTATTTCGTGGTACAACATGTTAACATTATTGTGACATTCAGTAAAATGGCGAAGAATCAAGTGGAAGTGCGCAAACGCATTTTGTACGGACGGCAGCAAAATCCGAATTTATCGGTACGCGATCTTGCCAAGAAACTAAAACTACCGAAAAATACCGTGTTTAGTGTTTGCAAATCATTTGACCAGCGCTTGACTGTGGATTGGAAGGTTGGAAGTAGAACAAGTCTAACAGTATGCTCCCGATAAATGGACAAGAAGGTGCTAGCCATTATTGAGAAAAATCCCAATCTTTCTGTGCGAAATATGGCTCACAACGTTGGGAAGTCAAAATCATACGTACAAAAAGTGAAGCAGAGGCAAGGACTGAAGACGTACAAAGTGAAAAATGTGCCCAACCGTGATGACAAGCAAAATTTCACTGCAATAAGTCGTGCTAAGGAGCTTTACACCAATTCTTCGCAAACATTTTCTTGTATCATAATGGACGATAATCGAAGACTTTAAACTTCCGGGACTGGCTTTTATACCACAATGCAAAGGAATGCCGTTGCCGAGCATTTCCGGACAACAGAAGGTGTCGAAATTCCCGAAAAAGTATTTGATTTGGTAGGCCATATATAGATGAGGTCAAAAATCTAAAAGTTTCGTCTCTACCGGCACTATCAGTAAGGATGTGTACGAGAAAGAATGTCTGCAAATCCGGTTGCTACCGTTTATCAGAAGCGACGACACTCCAACTCTGTTTTGGCCTGATTTGGCCTCTTGTCACTATGCGAAATCCGGCCTGGAATGGTATAAGGTACAAGAGGTCAAATACGTGCCAAAAACAGCCAATCCACCAAACTGTCCAGAACGTTACCCAACAGAGAAGTACTGGGCTGTAGTTAAGCGGAAACTTTTCGAAACTAAGAAGAAAGAGCAAATGGTACCAATGATTTCAAGAGAAGATGGAGAATCGTCACGGCGGGTGTTTCCCAGAAATTTTACAGAAAGAAGGATTAACATCCTTCTGGGCAAGTGGGCACTTTTTTGTCACTATTTTTTTTTTCAATACAAATTGATTTTTTTGTTCTTTAAGTCGAACTCTTTCTTTATTATTATTCCATAAGTGAAACTTGAAAAGAACATGAAAAATAAGATATCAAAAAAGACTACAGTGTGTTTACTTTAATGTGAACCAAATAAATGAGAGAAATTCAAAAAAATGACGAGTTGGGCACTTTATTTTGCCTATCAGTGTAAATATAACTCTATTATTGTGAAATAAACATTCGGTTTTGTTGAATTATGTGTAATTTTTCGTTTTGCTGCTATTATTTAGGTGGCCGAAATTTAGAGTTGTCAGGCTCTAAAGTCTTCTCATAATAACTATGATATGCTGCCCTTTGGTAGTATTATCACATTCTTGTACAATCTCTATGTCGTTATGTCAAAAAACATGTATTTCAAAATACCTTGGTTGGTGTAATGTAATATCGAAATGTGTCATCAATTATTTGTAACACCAAGTAGACATGTGACATGTTTTGCAAAACTTTTTTAATACAGTTACAAAACAATCTATCATCAGAGATTGTAAAAAAGAAGTTTTGTGTGCTACTTGGGTCAGCTATCGATATCAATTATGAGCACCCATAAATCTTAACATCTGGAAGCACTGGTTCTTTTTCAATCCGCTATTTTAGCTATGGTCAATACATAACATGTAACTATTATACTGTCCGATTGCGCGGGTAAAATTTCTTTCTATTCTCTACTAGAGCAACCGCCGCTGTTGATAAAATGTTATGCTTTTGACCATTTAAAATACGGTTGCTAATTCAATGTTTGTGGTTCAAATTTACCATTGTTTAAATTAACGCTGCCCGTTTTAAGCAAATTGCAATTGCAGTAGAATGGTTAAGCCTAATCAATAAATGCAATCAAACTTTTGATACGAATGAAATTAATAAGCCAAACTAAATACAAAATCAAAATCAAAGTCTAGCCTCTAAGCAAACGGGAGCAACCGATAGAAGGACCATACGCACAGGACGCAAGCTAAGCTAATTTCCCGCCAGCGCCTAGGCTCAGACGAATTCTCCTTCCAAGCTAAATTGGCTCAGGTAGCTTTGCATGTTGTGCTGCTCGTCCAAGGGTAAACCCAGCTGACGAAGTACATCCATCTTCTCCGTAGTATGAACCGATTTCGGTTTCAACCGACACAAGAAACTATCATTCTTAAGAACATTCACAACTTGCTGCGGTGGTGACCCCCCTGGTCTATGCTTTGCGCTAACCGATTCCGGCATTGTTTGCAAACGAGCTTCATTCTCGCAAATCTCCCGTTCGATTTCCGCTATTTTCCGTTGAATCTCGTCCGGATTCAAGGGTTTGTTTATGGAACTCTTCTGTCTTATCAAAACGTGCTTCCCTACGGAACCATTTCCCATCGGTTCCTTCTTTTTCGGAACATTGGACGGTCGTTTAAGGGTCGAGTTCGGAGACGCAAACAACTCTCGCCTGCTTCGGACGACATCTTGCAGTTGTGACAAAACCAGTTCATCGTTCTGCTCTGACTCGTAGCCTTGAATGCGTTCAGCAGTTGGAACAAATTTGTCGAAGTTTCTGTTGTTGTTCGAATCGACAACGGTATGCTCTTTGATCATCGATGTTACGAAGCTGTGCCTTTTGAGCAGTGGGACTGGCACGGATTCATCTTTGACAGAGAACTTTCTGATACGCTCCTGAACAGACTCCGTTCGTTCAACAGAACTGTTTTTCTCAAAAGTCTGCACCACTCGTTTTACCGAAGACAAACTGTTGGTAACTCCGGTAGAAGATCGTTCAAAGGTCTGTGCAAGTTTCTTCACTTCAGAGCAGACAGACAGCTTCCGAGATTGATGTTGAACGTGGCTCTCATGTTCGTCCGACTTTTGCGCTTCATCCAAGTGTTCTCCGTTTTCAGCCACGCGAAAGTCGTGATTACTGAGCCAGCTAAGTACTTTGTTTGGAGATCTTGTATAATCACTTACATTTTCACTGAGTATTTCCGTTTTCTGCACGGGCAGAGGTTGCAATTTCCGCCGATGGTGAGATGTTTTACCTGGATATCAGCGTGGTTTAGGAGAATGGTGAGTAATAATCTAAGCTAGGGCAAGACCATTGAAAGCTGTAGAATCTCTCAAGTTCTGGTACCGAAGTATTACAAAACTGAAACATTTGTAATTCATCATGCAAACAGAAAATAACACCGCAATTCATGCGTCTAAGCCATAAGAACAAATGAATGTCAAGAGAGATTCTACCAAAAGCAATCTACGTATAAACGCATAACAGTTTAAATGGCTAAATTTCCTTCACAAACACAAACACACCTGCACTGGACCGTCCCCGGTGCCCACTGCTGGACTGGCTTGGTAGGGAACCCGTCGCCCCCGGACCTCCACCACTCTTCATTTTGCTCATCTTTGGTGAGCCTCGCGGTGGCACCGGTGGCGGAACGCTAGCTTTCACGATGGTGGTTTTCTTTTTCAGTGGTGGCATCGCGGGCGCAGTGGAACTACCAGTCTTGGTGCCTGTTCCTCCTTTGCCTGCTCCCGGTCCTCCGCCGTTGCTGTTGGACGTGGTAGTAGTTGCCGTGTACACACTAGACTCCGTTTCTGCGGTCGTTAATTCGGTACCGCGGGTTAGTGAAAGCGTTAGTTACAGATAGTAGTCCCATTTCCCGGAAAGCGTGGAAGTGTATATAAATGGTGGTATACGTAAATGAGAATTTGATTCGAAATCAATGAAATATGCTATGCTCGAGACCAATATGAAGTTTGAATCTTACCTACGCAAATACACTATTATGCAACAGAACGGATTTTTGATGTTTTTGCTTTTTAAATTGCTAAATTGGCAAGTTTGATGTAGAGTAAACGCTGTAAATAATTGCGGTTGATTAGAAGCATTAGTATTCCAATATATTATGTATGGAGTCTCCATACATCTATGGATCTAACTCTTCTAGCTTGCTGGAACTATTGGGGCAAACAAGAAACAGTAAAATGAGCTTACCATAAAATGAATTAAGACTTGGCTGTCAGTACCTTAAGAAAATGGAAAACCAACTAAGTGAGTCACGCTCTTATTCCAGCTCCATCTAGAAATGTCCTCATATTTTTTGTCAAATTTCAATTTGACTTTAAATCTTAGGCTGTGTCCCAATTCGCGAATCAATTATAATGGTCACTTAAACGTTGACAGATGTAAAATAATCGATATGGGCTGCTACTTGAGCTGACTTATTTCTAACAGACAGGAACTTAAGTTTGACAGACATGTTATCGAAAGTTTGTTGATCAATCACAGAGGGATTTTAATCGATTAATCGATTATTTTCCATCTGTCAAGTTTAAGTAAAAATAAAATCAATTCGCGAATTGGAACACAGCCTTAGACATCACTGGCATAGAAACATAGTGAAGAAAGATGACAGCGCCTCGAAAGGCAAGAAGAGTGATTATGGAAGGCTCATAGTGAAGAGATTAGTAGTTACTAGATCAAGGATTGTTGACAGAGAGTCGCGACAGGTTATAGCTCCTTCTTGCCATAAAACAATAAGCTCGCGAGCGGATCAAGATGAGCGATGTACACACTTAAAAATTATTCACGGGCTCGGTTAAACATTTAGCTGAATTCACTCGGCATTTTCATATTTAACTGATAATTCGGCAAAAAATCGAACGATGCCGAGTCTCAGCATCGCTTGAAACTGAAATATCGGGTAACTTCATTACTAAACCGATTCTCAGCAACACTAGGAGCCGAGCACAAACGTTAACCAAACTTCAACCGACCTCAGCTGCCTATCATGCCGAAATATCGGTTTAGCAGTGTTGTAAGCCGAGGCTCGGCTTTTTATCTGGCAACCGGCATGCGCCATATTGTTTTCATTCGCAAGTGGAGTAAATCGTATGTTGTTTGTGGAACGGTGAAAAAACATACATTTATTAGCACTACATCAATTACATTGATAATTCCTCGTCAACAATTCTAAACCGATTCATCCGGTTCATGGCTGCTTATCTCCATCCTCGGTTGCGCCCCACACACTTAGAATTATGTGCCGAGTCTCGGCTCTCTGAAACCAAGATCTGCACAGCCGACCTCTCGGTTTCGATCTCGGCTTTTTTATGTTAACCGATAATCTCGGTTTGGATCGATCTGAAAACTCATTTAGTTAACTGGGAATCTTCAAAACAAACAGAAATGAGGTTAACCGAGATTTCGATTAAATTGTGTGTAAATATTCGAAATTTTGAATTAGATTTTCATCGAAATATTGAATCTATCGTGCCTGTAGGCAATACCCTGACTCCGCAAAATGACTCCGAGTACCTCTTGAAGACCCAAATTACGGCCAAGTATGGAACGAATTCCATATTAGCAATATGGGTGTCTAACTTTTTTCAAAAACTCAGTCTCACAAATAATCAGCAAAGTGTGTTTTGGTGCGATTGGTCATTTTGAAGCCGGTTCCGAGTGACCCCTGCGTGACCCATATTACGGCCATGTATAGAACCAACCTGATGATAGCAGAATGGGTGTCTAACTTCAGTATATTTCAAGAGATTTCCAAAACTGATCATCAGAAACAATTTCCGGAAATGTATGGTCACTTTGGGTACCCCTGGAGGACCCGGAAGTATCTGAAGTACTTTTTAGCCGTTTAAAGTCAGTTCATAGGGAATCTTCAAGTGACCCAGATTATGACCAAGTATGGAACCGATCCGATCTTAGCATCAGCATTTTCAAAAAAAAAAATTCCAAAAATGACCATTAGAAGCCACGGTCGTGTGATATGGCCCTTTTAAAGTCAGTTTCGGATATCCCTTGATGACCCAGATTGCGACCAGGTATAGATCCAATCTGATCATAGCAGTATGGGTATCTAACTTAAGCATTTTTAAGGATGATCAAATAAATGATCATCAGCAGATTTTATAGGATCGAATACTTTGTAACTAGTTGGGGGAGTTTGCTCATTAATTCTTCCGGTCCGCTTCCTAGCATCTTGCTACAAAGTACCTGGTGGTCAGTCACCCACCGATTACCTGTCGATCTGCCAAATTTTGGTAAACCGACTGCTTAGAATTATATCAAATTGTAATATTCCGCCCACTACATCACAAAATATTGCGAGTAGTTGAACGGATTGGAGATAAGGGAAGCATTGAGTATTGGACCAATTTTCCCCCGGTTGGTACCAAATTACTGAGCGTAGGAATCAACAGAATCAATATCAGTTGCTAATGCTATGATGGGCCACCAATCGGAGGGGCGACTTAACTTGTCTTATCTCTGTTTGCAGGATATCCACAGAAAAAAGGGCATTCGGCTGCTCAGAAAAAAACGAACTCTAGTGAATCTATTACCTACACAGGCAGAAAAAGCGATCACCATTATTTACGGTGATTAGGTCATGCCGGACTATTTCTATTTGGGGTGCGGTGCAACTGGCGTTCGATGTTCTGTTGCTTGAAGGAGCGGCGTACACTTTCAGCGTATTGTAAACCAAAACGAACCCTGCTGCTAACCTTTCCCCAACTATCCGAACATCCCAGTGAATTCTCGTGGAAGTGCAGAGGATTTCTCGGCTCCCTTCAAAGCGAGTATCACGTCAACACGTTCCTTCCCATGCCCTACTTGACCAGCATTCAGGCACGGCCGGCGCCGGTATTGCTTCATAATGGGTAACCAGTTTTTACACATTAAGGATGTATGTTAGTCCCAAACATCATCTGTTGGTTCTTTGTGTAAATACAGCTGATCTGGCAATAGCGGAGTAGCATCCGTGGGCGGTCAATCATGCTCATGCTCATGCTCGAATACTTTGTAACTAGTTTTTGTTAGCCTTGGGAGATCCGAATCACGGTCAAGTATGAAACCGTTTCAGCAAGGATCGGCAACAGTCCAACAGGGATTCATGAAGACAATGCACGAGTACCAGCTTTTGTTAAATGTTCGAAGAACATAAACACTTTGGGAATCCAATAAAACTGGTGCAATAGTCTACCAATCGTATGATGTTATCAACTTTCTCTCAGACATCATCGGAATCAAAAACGGGGTCTTTCGAATTGAAGTTTCAGTCAATGAAAAAGTTTGTTTGATCACTTCATACCCTGATAACTTCGTCGTTCCCAGTTATTGTAATTCAAGAATATCGAGTACTGCTTCCGTTTCCATACACCCAAGACGCATACTCGTCTCCAGTTCTGTAGAAGCCTCTTATATTTATTCATCCTTGATGCTGTAGGACTACAAGTTATAACAAGTTGGTTCCTCGCGAATTTAAGCTCAATCTAGAAAACTAGCATTACAATAAAAAAAAAAAAAAAAAAAAAAAAAAAAAAAAAAAAAAAACCAAAAAAAAAAAAAAAAAAAAAAAACACACAAAAAAAAAAAAAAGGAAAAAAAAAAAAAAAAAAAAAACGAAGCGCCAACACCAAAATCAAACATGTGTGTGCGAAAGATGCAAACAATTTCGTTGTTCATGCTTCGTTTGGCTTGAACAGGGTGGCCACACAATTTTCATTTTCAAATTCCCGGTTTTCTCGGACCAAATGTTAAAAATTCCCCGGTTTGAGACTGGTTTCCAGGTCTACACAAGCGTCACGGGATTTGTGCGCCTGTGTGTTTTAAATGGAGCCTTTTTCGGCGGAAACAAAACATTTCGATTTGTTGTCGTGTGGATTTTGCTGGTTTGAATTCGAATAGAAAAAAAAGGTCAAAAGGAGAGCCGAGTTCCGAAACAGTTTTTTTTTTCGATTTTGAAGTGCTCGAAGATTTTATGGTTTTGACATTCAGTATATTGGACGAAGAAAAAATAGAGCCCCTGCTCAAAAAAAAAAAACAGAAAAGAAACGCGTAGCCAAAACGACAAAACAGGATAACGAGATTGATACTTGCGCTTTGTGAAGAAATTTGGACACATCCTTGCGTGTACCAAATAACAAGAAAGGAGAATTCCAACAAGATAGCTAAATACGCTATTTGGCAACAAACCAGTTGTACAATTTGATTTAAACTCGTTTTCGGTTATTGTGGTAATGCTCCACTGGTATCGCGCCTCTTTTAATTTGAAAAAAAAACGGCTGTCGAAGTACTATGAGTGTTAATTCGCAAATAAAATAGTTGAAATGTGGCCTTAAGGCTGGTTTACAGTTCGGGAAAGGCATCACGGGATTTTGAACGGGCTTCTCCATATTTCTCAATGACAAGTTAGTTTTGCGTATTAGGTTCTGCATATTGTTTACATTCGGAAAGTTTTTTTCTTTGAGAATGCATTGAATTTCGAAATAAATTCTAGAAATTTAGGAAATAATTTATTTAACATTACTTTAACGATGTTTGTTTTTTACCTGTTCATTTTCCTCAAAGAATCTCAGTATATCCGGAACTCCTGGACACTGGCAGATTTATTTGGGGACAATGAAAAAAAAAACAACTGATTTGTTGCCAAATAGTATCTTTAGAAATCTTTTTGGAATACTCCTTGCTTGTAATTTGGTACAAGCATGGATGTTTCAAAATTTCTTCGCAAATTGCATGTTAATATCCTTGTTCGTTATGACCAATATTTCTTCCTGGGTTAGCTGTTCATTAAATTTATCGTGACTGTCAAAACCATCAAAATCATCGAGTACATCAATGTCGAGAAAAGGCTGTCGGAACTCAGCTCTCCTTTTGATATTTAATTTTTTTGTTCGAAATCAAACTTGCAAAAACCGCACAGAAACAATTCGGAATGATTTGTTCCCGTCCAGGAAGAAGTGTGTAGAGATGAATTTTATTTCCCGGAGAAAATCTCGCGGTTGGGTTTACACTTCAGGAAAACTGTAATTTTGGTGTAGACTTAATTCCCGCCACGGGAATCCAAATCCCGGCTCCATTTTAAACACACAGGCGCCCAAATCCCGTGACGCTTTTCCAGAACTGTAAACCAGCCTTTATAAAAGGTAAATCAATTGACACACTCCAAAATTTCACGGATCGTTATGGATGAACACGCTAAGAAACACGGAATACCTAGAGGTTGATGATAACCACAGACAATCTAAATGATGAATAGTCATGTGAACATAAATTCCCGGTTTTTTCCCGGTTTCTCCCGGTTTTTTAGAATTCCCGGGTAATTCCCGGTTTTCCCGGTTTTCCAGGTTCTGTGGCCACCCTGCTAATATATAATAAAAATTTTTTTTTTTTTTTTACTGGGGGGGCGCGGTTGCGGTTGGCCCGCCCCCCCCCCCCCCCCCCCACCAGCCGCCCTTCTCCACCCACCCACTCCCCTTTCCCTCCCCCCCCCCCACCAAAACAAACACCAACACAAAAAAAAAAAAAAAAAAAAAAAAAAAAAAAAAAAAAAAAAAAAAAAAAAAAAAAAAAAAAACACCCCCCCCCGCCCCCCATAAAAAAAAAAAAACAACAAAAAAAATTGGCGTCCCCCCCCCAATATAAAATACAGTTTAAAACACACCCCCCAAAAAAGAAAGACACGAAACTGCAGAACGAAGCAAAATTCATAAGAGGGGACGGGCTTCAGTTAGAAAATCAGACACCAGCAACAAAGCAAAATAATCTTGCAGCTGAGAGGTGTGGCTATTGTTGTATTAAACATGGAAATCAACTTAATAAAATAAAAAAAAGAAGACAATTTGAACCATTTGCTACCCGTTTTTGAGGACCCGGTAAGAGACAACCATATTTTCAACCTTGCATATGCAGTTTCGTATGGGAGCAAAAGTAGGTCATTTTTAAATAAACAATTGAACTACTTATACATTAATTGAAATTTTGAATGCAAACAATTTGTAAGTTTTGAATTATGGAGAGTGTGAGCTGTTTAGTGGAATACCTGTAACTAGAAAATAAGAAGAATGATTAGTAATTTCCATTTAATTCCAACTACCTTTATTGCTTATCTTGACAGATACGCGTATTTCGTCTACAATGTATAGACTTCTTCAGTGTCGTGTACTAATACTCGACAGTCGAGTATTAGTACACGACACTGAAGAAGTCTGCACATTGTAGACGAAATACGCGAATCTGTCAAGATAAGCAATAAAGGTAGTTGGAATTAAATGGAAATTACTAATCATTCTTCTTATTTTCTAGTTGTAAGTTTTATTGATCAAGTGGAGTTTTAACTCATTCTGTTCAGTCGAACAAGAATTATTAGCGTTCAAAAACTTTTCACTTTAGCGTAATTTTTCACATTTTTTTAAAAATTTTGAAATCACACCCGGTATAGAAAAGAGAAACGTAGTCCTACGTTAAAATATCTTCGTTCTGTTGCACAAGAGTCCTTCTTCCCAGTTCATATATACAAACAACTCAAAATCAACTCACCAGACTTGGGCGTTCCAGTGGTATGTTGGTTGAAATGCGTCTGCGTGGGATGGAACGGCTGCTGTTGTTGCTGCTGTTGATGTTGTTGCTGGTGTTGCTGCTGCAGCTGGTTGTGCTGCTGCTGTTCACGTTGCTGCTGATTATGATGCTGGTGGGAGCTACCTGCTACAGCTACAGTCATTGTTCGATTGTTGAGGTGGGAAAATTCAAATTACAATTAATATCCGGCAGATAATGTTGCTGCAGTTTGAATGTTCGCAAGAATAGTGGAAAGCATTTGATTTCGTTAGCTTACAGAACAGTATTCAGGAAAGGAAAGTAACTCAAGATAACATGTGAGTATGAGAGGTTGTTTTGAAATGTAATGTATTTTATCTTTTTTTTTATTGATCTTGAGTTGGACAGCAACATCCGTGCAGATTTGGAAAAGAGTTAATGAAATTGACACAGACAGAACGACCAAAACCAGGAAAAAGAACGGATACGAAAAAACGTAGAATCCAAACAAAAATAATCAAAATCCTTAAAAACTAAAAGAAAAAAACAAAAAACAAAAAAAAACAATACTTTACACTTACGTTGACTATCAGTTTCTTCATTTCTAGTTCTCTGTGCTGCTTTCGAGAGGCTTTTTCTCTTTGACGGCGAATGTTTTAGCGCTGCGATTTCACGCGGTGGTGAAGTAGGAAGGTTTTTTTTATTGAAAGTTTTTTTAATAGATCGATTGTTGGCGTGCGATGGTTGGTGCGATGGTTGGGATGGTCGGGGTCGTTAAAATAAAAAAGAGAGAAAAGAAAAGAAAACACATACAATCTAAAACACGGTTTGTTTTTCTTTATCTGGACCGGAAGGTCAGAATAAAATTCGATTTAAAACGCTAAAAGGGAACAAATAAAGAATTCTGCTCTGGATGGAACTGGTGGCGTAAAAAAAATATTGATGAGGGTTTTTGGTTATCAGTTAAAAATTATGGTACTGCAAGCAAAACCGCTAAACAAAACAAACCTAATTTCTTAAATTGTAGAAATACCATACATCGTTAGATGCTCGATTCAGCACACTATAAAAAGGTATCGTACAAAAAGAAAACTTACAAAAGCAGAACCGAAAGCACTCTTTTAATCAGCATCATCTCCCAACTAAGAAAATCAATGACCCAAAGGGAGCAAACTAGTCGAAAACCATGCCGAACTCATACAAAACCCAAAAAAAAAAGGAACCAAAGCATTGGTAACACGCGCCTCCATCAGCCCGGGGACGGGAAAGCGCAACCGACATAATGGTGAGAGTCTAGAAAACTGTGGAACAATCCAACAACACGAAGTTCACTGTACAGGTCAAAAGCGCTCTTCTTTACATAATGCGTCATCGTTGTTAATCACTCTCTGATTTCTCTCCTATTGCGACTATTTACACAATCGTTCGCTACTTTAGCTTACAACATATTTTTCAAAGAAACCTGCGTGCCCGTATCACCGTCTAAGGCAAAAGAAATCAAAGCACCTGCAGCGAGACTATCCTAGGGATAAAAAAAATACATTGCTAACAATCCTAAGGATCTTCACACAGCAGAATCTAAGAAACCGTTGCACGAACTGTGTCGAACAATTTACGTTCAAAGTGTTGGATGCAAACCAAAACATCAACTGAAATCGAAATAAACAAGATTTTTGATACAAACGAAACTTAAGGACAGCAATCAATCATTTCGCAAACGAGGTAAATGATGAAGGGATAAGTTGTCAAATCAAAACATAAGAAAGAACAATTTGTATAAAGACTACTTGATGGTGGGAGTAAAAACACAATAAATAGATAGTAACACGATTAGAAGAGAGCATAGTTCTAAGTAGTAGAAAGAAGCAAGCGTATAAAACACGAATCACTCAAAACTAGCTGACGCCTCGAAACTTGCTAAGGCCGTACCTAGCGAATCGTTCTAATTAACTGTTAAGGATAAAGACAGCAGAGAGGGGAAACAATGGTTTTTTGAATGCATTCGCAAGTCAGCAGAAAAGGAAGGAAATACGCTAGTATAATAGTTTATAATCATAGCTGACGTACAGGCAGAATAGAGCGAGAGATTAGGTAAAACAGCGCTAAGGAGGGTTTGTTAGATTACCTATGTAACTGGTGACCAGCGTGCGAAATTTTCTATGATTGCCTTTGATCTCCGGAAGATCCACTGTGTATTAGCAATAGTTTTTTTTTTGTATTGGTATTGTTTCGAGTTACACGTTATGCATATACATGGGAGTTGATGGGTTGTATAGTTTTTGTACATACAAGTATTTGCAATGGTATTTTGTACATGTTTGTTTGGTTTTGTCATTTGTAATGCGCAGCGTGTATGCAAAGAGAAAGAGAGAAAGAGAAAAAACGAGAAGAGTTTATAATAGTACGGTGGTTGGGATATTATTGTCGTCTGATCCTGGAAGGCAATCTAACGGTAGAGGAAAATTGGCTTATAGAAAAATAAACAGTACCTTTATATAAGTATTTTTATTTGAAAAGGAAAAAGTTGCTTTTTAAAGATCACCAGCAAGACAGAGAACTATGAAATAGTCCATGGAAGATCTGTGGGTAATGGACATCAAGTTAATAACCAGTATGATTCGAGAGTAAGTAAGTAGTAATAAGAGCATCTCCACCTTCAGATTTAGGCATGTTAAACAAAATTCGGTTGTACGTCAAAACACGTTTTAAGGCACAGCTCATTTCTCAAATTAATATAGGTAATCAAAATATCTAAAAAGAACGCTCGATTAAATAATTGCCATTTGAAACATTCCACAAAGTAAGCATCATAAGTCTCAACAAGGTGTGCCATAAACATAATGCAAAGATTTATAAACTTCATTTTTGGACATTTTCATCTATGTGTGGCAAACAATGGCAAACATACTTTTGCATATAAAAAATAATAAACGATCCATAAAAACTCATTCTGGGCCCATAAAAACCTGGTGAAAACCCATGAAAAATAGAGTTGATCCAAATAATTCATAAATGTGATCCATCCTTCATATAAAATTTAGCAATAAAATGCTAAAAATGTACCGGTATGTATTTAGAGAATTATCGATAAAATTGAACGAATTCGCCATAACCATATGGCAAATGATAAAAGAATAAATCATTTTCCTCAACCTTCCTTGGGTGTTAACATTTTGTAACGAATAAAGGTATTTCGGGTCATATTGGCCAGGATTTCAAATTCACATTGTGGAAAATTTATATGACCAAATTTAAAGTCTTTGCCGTCAAAATGCTAACTAGAGTACCAATTTTCAGTTCAAAAACCCGCATGGCCACAAGGAATCTGTGCCGGAAGAGGGCATGTTTTACCACGATCCGAGAGGCGGAGACAGATACAAATTTTCATCGGAACATGCTTTTCGACGGCTCAAACTTCATGTTGTTTCCTGAATAGTTTACTTCTTGCCTTGAAATGGAACAATGACCATATTGGTCATTCCGGGACTATCCGGATGCCCCGGGAGAACCCTTTAGAGGGCGACATATACGGATTGTTGACGGGACATGCCTTTCGACGGCTCAAACTTCATGATTTATTATAAGTAGTCTACTTCTAGCCAATAAAGGGTCCAATGAATATTTTGGCCATTCCGGAACAATCTTAATACACCGTTAAGGAGGGGGCAAATACAGATTTTCGCCGAAACATGGCTTTCGACGGCTCAAGATTCATGATTTTTGTTCAGTAGTTTAGTTCTAGCCTTGAAATGGATCAATGACAGTTGTCTTTATTTAAAAAGCGAACTAGGATTAGGTGATCTTGGATTTATCTTTACGAGATTGATCCTTTTGATGTCGATTTTCGATTTTTTTAAATTGATCCTAAGAAAAATCGGAAAGATCATATTTTGTTTTGATCATTTCGATCTTCGAAAAATGAACCATAATTAAAACGTCAATTATATATCCTAAACTGATGAACCTGATTCAAGAAGTAGAAAATGGGAGGAAAAATGGAAAACTTGGCAAAACTATCGTAGTAAAAAAAAATGAAGTGTAAAGTGAGCGTGAAGGTGCTAACTTTTCTTTGAACCGTTGTAGTGGCTATATTTGTTGAGTGAACGCAAAAATGTAAGTATGCTGTGAAAACTTGAAGTCTTGGCTACAACCGGGGTCATACAATTTCACTTTCAATTGAAAATCGTCGTGTGACGATGAACTTAACATTCATCCCTTTCAATTGAAACACATTATCTTCTTTTGACAGCCACTTCTTAGTCAACTTCAGCAAAACAATCTTCAAACAAACATTTTCGACTAAGCTTTTCATTCATCGGTGTTTATTTTAGCCTTCGGTGGCAAACTGGTATGAAGCAGGACAATTAAAATTCATGCAATACGTGCGGATTTATATTACCCCCCCCTACCCCCCCCCCCCCCCCCCCACCCCCCGACAGCTCCCCCCCCCCCCAAACAAACAAAAAAACCAAACAAATATTAGAGTAACGACGACGGGTGATGAACCAGCCCCCAGCCCAAAACCCCAACAATCAACAAAAAAAAAATTTATGGTAAAAACAACAAATATTTTGACCATTCACCAAAAATATAAATTATTGGGGGGCCACTAAAAGAAAGGGAAAAAATATGGTCACCGATTGACAAAAAATGGTAGTGCCTCCTCGAAAAAAGTACCCAACAAAGTAATGCACCTATACATGATCCAATCGTCCCAGGAGCTCAAGCTTAACGATCATAGGCAGCGCCGTCTGGCTGATTGGGTTTTGGAGCAGTTGGATACAGATCCCGATTTTGTCCAAAAAGCCTTGTTCAGTGAGGTCCATTTCTGGATGAACGGGTAGTGTACAAGCAGAATCATCGAATTTGGGACAAGGCAAATTCACACGAGGTCCACCAAGTGCCGCAATGCATCCTCAGAAAGTTACTGTTTGGTGTGCATTTTGGGCAGGTCATCAATCCGTACTTCGTCGAAAACGATGCTGGCGCTCACCGTCAACGGAAAGCACTACAGGTCGATTATTACCGACTTCTTCTGGCCTAAACTGGACGATATGGATGTGAACGATATGTGGTTTCAACAGGACGGTGCAAAGTGCCACACAGGGCACGAAACAAACCAGTTTTTGCATGAGCGATTTACGGGTATGGTTATTTCGCGTGGAGGCGATATCAACTGGCCATCAAGTTCGTGTAATTTAACCCAGATTATTTATATTAAGTCGCAGGTCTATGCCAATAAGCCGCAAACAATCGATGCGCTCAAGTCCATCAACGAGATTCTGCTCGATTTGTGCGTCAGAGTCAAGGAAAATTGGACCTCCCGAGGGCACGGATGCACCAAGCGAAACCGAAGCGGCAATTTGAACTGTATTCCATACATAATGGTATTGATACCCCTTTCAAACAATATTGTTTGAAGACAGGAAACGCTGAATGGAAAATCCGTTATTTGTTTATGTTTACTTTAAAGTGCTGCATCAGTACATTGGAATTGTTTTGATTTTTTTGTAAGCGTACGCCGAAGTCGCCGAATCTATTTCGGCGCTAGGGCTAGGGCATTTGGCCACAGTTTATCGTATCAAAAAGTCTCTACTAAGCAGCGGAAGTCGGGAAGTGGAAGTCCACGGTTTGCGCGTACACCAAACGCGATCAAAGCGGTCCGTGTAAAGATTGCTCGCAAACCCGGTACGTTCCATCAGGACACTTGCCAACTTTTCTGAAAAATACATGCGAAGAATCATCAAAGAAGACTTGCACTCGTTCGAAAAAAAATGCTTTCTTTGTTTAAGAAGGACAAAATGATTATTCTGTTCTCCTACAAAAAGCTGTTAGGCATCGATAGAGCCGCACGGACCGGTTCATTTTACCAAAGAAACATGAGGATGTTTCAGAGAAAGGGAAGTTTTTGTTCCAAACCAAACATGCGGCTGATGTCATGATGTTTGGCTTGGTGGCGTCACACGGTTTTAAAATGCCAAAAAAATGATACAATGTGTCATTGATCCTGATGTGAAAATCAATAGCGAAGTCTATATCGGTATTTTGAAGGATCAAGACCTGGGTGATGGCCAACTTCTCTGAGGATCAATACGTTGTCCAACACCAGGATGGAGCGCCGTGTCTCACGTCAAATCGGACCCAACGATGACGGATGGAAAACGGTTTACCAAGCCGAAGGCGGCGGGTTTGAATTCAACTCCAATCGAGGGAATATTTCGGAAAATTGGAAATTTTCTCAACTTCCCTGGGCATTCATTTCATTGTCACTTTCATTGTGGTTGCCACACAATATACAAAATCATGCATCGGTGTTGGCATAGAAAGCTTTAAGGTGTAACAGGAGGAAGTCCTTTCTCCCTATGAACTATAGGTTAGGTTATCACTTCACGTTTTGAGACTAAAAATCAAAACAAAACAAAACAAACAACGCTCAAATTGCTAACCAATGCATGCTCCAAGTGGAGCATATGATTCTTAAAAATGTAACGCCTGAAGTCCTGATAGTATTTGAGTTTTGCGTTCAGCAAACTTCGAAGTGATTGGGACTTGATCCCACATGTCCTTAAATCAATAACTGTGGAAAAGTTCTTCTAGAATACCAAGTTGAAAGGAGGTGACAGCCGTTGGAATTTCGAGTGGAATCCCGAAGTAACCCGAGTAGGAAAAACTAACTTTTGAATACCTACTTTTGAAATTGACAATTGAAATTTGTATTGAGGAGCGCTGCTTAAGAGGTAAAATACCTAAAAAAAAATGCATGAAAATGCATCTCTCGAATAACAATACATGTTATTTGGGATATTTGAGAGTGCCTTAGAGGTACCATTTTGGGGGGCCACCCCATATGGCATAATGTCGTTTGGCATAAAGTTGATTGGCATATTGTCAGTTGGCATAAGATGTTGGATAATCAATGGTCATTTGGCATGAAGGCCGTTAAACATAATGACGATTTGGCATAAAACATAGAAAAAATTAAAAATATCAAGGTCATCTTGAATATACACTATTGGACATATAGTATGTCTCGGAAATTAAAAGCTGCTTCAGGTTCAGTGGGAATAATTATAATTGGGCATAACTTGGACATTCAAAATTCAATTGACATAGAGGTCTTTTGGCATAATGGCCATTTGGCATTGATTAGCAAAAAGTTTGAGAAAGATTATTTGGAATAAAAATCTGTAAATTAACGTTTCATCAGACTAATTTGGCATGATGATAGATTGGCATAAATACTAGAAAATGACATCAAATCAATTTCTAAGGAATTGACCGAATCCATTTGGCATTATGATTTTGGCACATCAATTTAAATGTTAGAAATTTAAAAAAATATTTAGTACAATAATTATATCATAGATTGTAAAATAAGTTAAGAAAATGTTAAAGACCAGCCTAATTAATAAAGAAAAGAGATTACAATAACTCCCACATTGGCCTATTTGTGGCAATTGCGTTTCAGTCGGTTCGAATGAATTTTGCTAAACGTAACCAAGCAATACATACTTTAATTCAATCCAAAAATTCACCGTTCAACATCAGAGAACAAAACGTGATTTTAAAATTTCAATTTTAACCCTGAAACCTATGAATGTCATATTTTGAAGAACAGCTCATTTAAAAAGAAGGGAAAATTACTATAGATAAAACCCTATACCAATGATATTATGCCAAATGGTCATTATGCCAAATGACAACTTCGATTCTATGTTATTTCAAGAGTGTTATGCCAAATGGTAATTATGCCAAACGGCATTATGCCAAAAGACCACTCCGCTCAAGTTATTGTTATTCCAACAAATGACTTTATGCTAAACGACTTTATGCCAAACTACCTTATGCCATATGGGCTCCCCACTATTTTGGTATTGTTTTACTCAAATTTGGTGTTGAGATATTGTGGGAATATCTTAATGATATTATCATTAGGTCTTTTACCTCTGAAGCAGCGCCCTTGACTACCAAGTATAGTAATCAAGATATGTGTCCCAGCTCAGGCAGGGCAGTACATTTTAAGCTAATAACTTTGAAACAGTTTAGAAGATGCATACGTGATATACGTAATGCTAGCGAAAGCGGAAAAGCTCGATCTGAGTAAGCCTGTTTGTGGTACAGTAAATTGGAAAACTTTTGCCTTCAAATATGGTATATAATATTGTTTATCGTTATTGAGGCAACTTTCAACGTCATTTACTGTTAGGAATTATATTTTATTATTGAAAAATATCTTATTGTTTGTAAAACACCAGCACACAAAGGATTTTATGAAATAGTACTAAGATATAAGGGAACAATTCGATCATTTGACGATGGCTTACATGTTCAAAGTTTACTTCTAATTTATTAAGATCTCATTCAAGATCAAAGTTTTTATTTTAAGTGCACACAATAGACTGGTGTTTATTTTTTAAATTCTCACTTGCCAAATTCGGTGCTTATTAGCCTCCTCAAGTTCAACTATTTAAGTTTAAAACTGGCTGTGCACAATCAGTTCTAAATTAGTATTAGGATGCATCACTCTAAAAACTGCTCAATCTGCTGTTGCTGTAACATATAAGCAATAACTTTGCAAAACATCATTCAAGTCTCTAATTTCAGATATTCAAACTCAATCGAATGTTTTGCAGGCAATATAGCTATTTCAGGCACGTTAAATAGAGCATAAAAATCATGGCTACTATGTCACACTATAGTGTTACTAACTGAGCAGCTGTTTGAAATTATGAAAAATTTCATATGACGATTAGTTGGAAAACAAACGTCGAAAACAAAGTTTTAGCCTAGAACATTTACTATAAAAATAGCTATAAAACTTATTGTCAGAAGGATTTAGGAAAATGCAGTACAGGAACAGTAAACTAAAAGTTTGCTTTCTCCATAGTAGTGTCCATCTAAATTTCAAATAACGAGTGGAATGTAAGTATCTAATCAAATGTGTGCAAATTTTAAAAGTCTGTGCAGGACACGATTTGAAATCCTTTAAGCACAGGGGAGCACAAATTTTGAAATATGCATCAGTCTACTACACATTTATTTTGAATTTCCAGCTTCGTAATTTTCAAATAACTTGGTACATTCAGTGACCTAATTTGAGCTTTGGTAAGTTATTTACAGAAGCTCAACAACCGAGTCCCAGAAATGACTGAAACAGTGTACAAAACCGACTACCGACTACACTGATTCAGATCAACAGTAGTGAATTCAGTAGGATATTATTACTAAACCAAGAAATTTATACCGAAGTTTGGGAATAATGTGGCATGTTACAGGAATTTCAACATCCCAAGTGACATTTCAAGTTCTATCGCGGTTTTAAAACATTCTACAGAACCCTCATAGAGCCAAGATAATTTCTTTGGATGATTGCTAGTTCATATCTTCATGAATTTCATCTTAATGTTAGCCAGTACATTGAGTATAAAATGCAACATTCTTGCGTTGGGGATGGCTTTATCTTTCTCGATGCGATATCACAGAGTATTTATGCTTAGCTGTCTATGGAATGATTTGTTAAGAAGACTACCATTATACTATCTACAATGTTAACCACCTTTTAGATTTTAAACCGATCCTGCCAAACACAACCTTGCTTATGGTCTAAAATTTACAAATTAGTAATCACAAAATGCAATCTCCGGTAAAAACCAAACTCCATGACTGGCAAAGATAAAATAGTTTTGGTTCCGGTTTTAGTACAAATACAATTTCTGGATTAGCCGATATGAAAAAAATGGATGGCAATGGAAGAAAGAGAGGGCAAATGTCACTATCGATTATCATTATTAGCTGTGAATGTATTATGAGTTCAAAATGATTGCCATTTGTTTAAATTTCCGAGAGACAGAAAAAAAACGAATCAACCCGAAGACTCTATACTTACGGGATGGAATCTTCTTGAAGACGGTCTTCGCCATAAAGTCCTGAAAGCGTTGTGCATAGAAGGAAGGCCGGTGTACCGATACGGTATCCTAAAATTAACCACAGAGGTGATATAACTGGCCACCGCTTCAATTCACCAGCAATATACTTACACCATCGTGTATAATACTTTTCCACGTGTGTTCGAGCTTTTTCCTTAACCTATAGGACTGTAGGATGTCGATAATGCCGATGAACAGTAGGAGCCGCTCACCCTTTTCGCTGCGCGCTGGGATACCACCCGGTCTGAAACGCGGTGAGAATGGTGTTAATTAAAATCCAAAATAAACACATTGCGCTTTTTCGATACATACGGTACATCATCCTCCTCGTCGATCGGTTCACTCTCGGCCTGGATACTTTCCATTGCAGTCGAATGCGCCACAAGCCGCTGTCGGTTGATGGATCTATTCGGAAATAATCATGTGGAGAGAAAGGATGGGGAAAGTGTTATTGTCATTTAGTGGTTGAACGAACTGAAATTGATGCTAAAGTTGATGCAGAGAATGATGATGGTTGATTCATTACTTAACATCAGTCGGTCCAGTGATCTGATTTGATATTTTACCTAAAATAACTGAATTATAAGCAGTGTAACTCCCAAATCTACAAGCTTAGATAATTACAATGTCGAAGCAACGATTTAGATTGCGATACTGATCGCGAAGGAACAGTTCGAAAAGTATTGTTTTGAGGAAGCTTAGTAAAGTCACTACAATTGCTAGGTCCAACTGAGCAATTGTTAATTTACTTCCAAAATAAGTTCCTATCCCTGCTTAGCACTAGAGAGAAACGTTCGATGTTTTTCAGTCCAGCAGACACTCTGTCCGTCGTTAGCCTTAAACAATAAAGGGATGGGAACAGAAATGACATGTAGCGAAAAGGTCGATCCGGAAGCTATGGTTCCTGCAAGCAAGGGGGTCATACCTAATGAGCATTTTTCCGTAAGCTGTGTTCCTGTACCAGAGATAAAACCGGGAGAGAGAAAGAATGCAGGTGAAAAGGAATGGTCAGTTTAGTGGTAATCGCTCTTCATCATCCGACACATTGACTAATCTGGTTTTTTTTTTTAAATCATACTACAACTATTTATATAGGTACAGCAAGAGAAAAAATCGCCATCATTTCGCTGGAAGGATTTCGAAAACAGAACAAAGGGCGTAAAACATTGCTTTCGGGAGAATTTATGCCACGGCTATGAAGCTAGGCATCCAAGTGTAGTTGAAATCAAAAAATGGGAACAAAAGAACAAGACATCCATGTTTGCTTTGGCTAGGTGCACTTGGGTAGGCTGGTGAATTGAATTTACAAGATCTGTCGCAGGAATGTAGTCCTGTGAGAGGAGATGAGTGATGTTGTTATTGTTGTTGTTGTTCTTACATACAGCAATGAGTGTGGGCTACACGGTCATTCCGATAACAGGGAAACGCACTCGAGTGATTGTGATCCATAGGATTAAATTGCGGTGCTTGGAAGCTTCTGTCTGTTTGTCAGTACGCATTAATATCTTTTCAAGGGTAAAATCAGCAAAAGAGGCAAACTCATAAAGTGTACAGAAAAATAAGGCAACATCAATATAAGCTTCGTGACGGTTGAATTTGCAGACAACGTTCCAATCAAACCTAATCGAATCAAAAGCAGAGAATTGCCAATCGCGCTGTCCTGATAGCTGATTAAATTCTCCTCAATCTCATGCAAACTTCAAAACGTTCATGTACGTGTCTCCGATTATGTTATACCTGGCTGCTTGCTGTAGATAAGTGTGTGTACGTGCTTGTGTGTATTTATAATCACAGATTTGCGGAAGCTTGTAATTCCACCTTCGCACGAGTTGTCGGCTTCAATTACGCCCCAGCATCCTTTGAAAATCTAATCGAACCATACCATCGCTGCCATCCTACGTCCTGGGCGTCCAACATGTGTAGCCTTATGAACGTGTATATTACTCTTGTGGTTCAGTGTGGGTGCAGTATCGAAAGAAAACCACAATTTCCAAAGCTGATTCCACATGCTTTGAAATCAACTAAACACACTCAAAACCGTTACCCTCAGCCATCAGAATAGGTATTTTTGGTGACAAAAAAAGTCGCGCGCAACCAAATTTTAGGCAATAAGCAGTAAAACAACTCAAACTGACGGCTGAAGACAAACCAGAACGAACACCGAATGTGACTTCCTGAGACACTGCGTCTCCCCTTCCTACCTGCTTCGGTTCAGCGCCGTCGTTCGTTGTTCCTCCCGTTCCTGTACCATGTACTGGTCTGCTTCCGGTGCATCCTCGTAGTCGGATTCCCCCTCGGATTTGGCTTTGGCCGCCGCCTCCTGCTTCTCCTTCAGCGCCAGATCCAGATTGTGGATGCCGACCAGCAGTGAATAGTCCATGATTTTGAACGACTCCAGCACACGGCAGTCGCGCTGGATGGTTTTGATCAGTGCATTGCAGGTGTCCGCCTCCAGGAAGATACCATTCGGATGGTGCTCCATGAAGTCCAGATCCTTGTAGGTGGGTGACGGTTTTGTACGTTCTGCTTTGTTGGCCTGGTGAGAAGGAATTTCAATCGTTAGCTTAATGGACGTTCTATCTATGTTTGTTTTTAACTCACCTTTCGCTTGTAGGTAGACCCTTTCAGATCGTACTTCAAATGCATCTTCACGTACGATGGCAGCAGATTGTTCATGGCCACTAGTCGGACGTTTTTACTGTTGCACTGGTAGCAGTATAGCCCGAAAAATTTCGGCAGCAACGTGCGAGGGTTTTGATTTAGATTCATGTAATATCTAAGGAAATAGAAGTTAGTTTTGAAATTCGATTGTAGACATAGAAAAAAGTAAACCTACCCTGGTAACAGTTTCTGCAGAAATTCACCTTCCTTATGCATTACAGTCTTGATGATGAACTCGTCGTCATCGGTTAGATAGAATATCGAACCGGATGCTCCGGGATTCGAGAGCTCTCGCAGTGGAGCTGAACACATTGACATCTGTGAAATCGTGAAGAGTATAGTGACATTCTACAGCGGAAACACCTGCCCGACAAGACTCACCATGAAATCATCCGGCTGAATGCCGAACAGATCCCGAAAGTACCTAAAAGCTATCGGTGCATAAATTTTGAACTTGAACTCGCTAAAATGATGCGCCGGAGTCATACTGGAGCCCTCCGGGGGGAACGATATCGTCTCCAATTCCCAAAAGTCCATCATCAACAGATCTCGTCGTGGCTTCGACGCCAGGCTGCCAACCGTATGCTGAATGCCCAGCTGGATCGAGCCCATGATCTGGGTGGTTTGGATCTTCTTGTAGGTAATTTCGCCACCTTCGCCCACTCGCCGATGACCAATTTTCCGTTCCTTGTCCGACTTGGGCCGGTGTGGCCGCGAGGCCAGGGGCTGGTCTGCCGACATCTGCATAATGGAAAGGAGAGAAAACCAATCATTAGTGGTGAACAATTATTCCGCGGTTGATATAGAACGTATAATTTATAACAGTAGACACTTTTCGCGATGGCAACACTGGCGCACCCACCAGAAAGTCATTAGATTCCTTCCCTTACAGGGAAAATACTAAGCGCATGAATATTTTATCAGCCCCGTCTCCGTCGCCGTCATTGTTGATGCGGTGAAAAATATCCTCTAGCCTAAATGCATTTCATTAGCTAATAATAAATGAGCGACCGAACCCCACGGGTGAGAAGGGATCACATCTATTCCATGTGCTTGATAAGGACAAATGGAACCCAGTTCAACTCGGAGGCAGCGATGAGGTATAATTCAGGCTCTTCCATCAGAAAAGCAATTGCCGTGCTCGTCGTCGTTGGTCGTCTCAAATCATTACAATCGGAATATTATGCATACCAACAGTACACAGCCGAGCGATAACATTCTAATGATAATATCGCTTCATGGGCCGCAAGAAGACGAGAATACAAATGTAACGAATAGGAAGGAACGACGATGATAGAATGTGGGAATAAGATCTTATATTCATGATTAAATCGTGAGCACACAGAACGAGAGAAATATAGGTTACATCGGTATCTTGTCACAGCAATCGATCATTATTCTCTATCAATAGTTGATGTTTTAGGCAACCAGACAATCAGAATTCGTATAACAATGGCCGCGTGGACTCTATCGCTGTTACGTAAGAACCAAATATATCGCATTAAGCATTAGTAAAAGTATAGTCATTTCTATACAATTTTGTCACTATTCATCGAATTGCTTTTGATTCAGTTAACTACACTGGTAGGCAAAAAAAAGCGCCCACCTCATCATTTTTTGAATTTCTCTCTATGGTTCAAAGTAAAGTAAACACACTGTAGTCTTTTTTTGATATCTTATTTTTTATATTCTTTTCAAGTGTCACTTATTGAATAGTAATAAAAAAATAGTTCGACTCAGAGAACTAAAAAATCCATTCGTATTGAAAATAAAAACAGTGACAAAAAATAGTGCCCACTTCAAAAATCGATATGTTTTCGAAAACTTTCCGTCGAAAGACCCCTCGGTTGTTAATGTTTTGATATGTTGACGTGTTTTGAAGCAAACGGTTTGACCTGGTGCATTTGGATCGCGTGTGATTCAGTTGAAAAAATGAAGAACGTAGTGATTTCGAAAGCAATTCCCTTGTGTATCCGAAAATTGGTGGTTCGTGAAGTGCAAAACGGCGAATCGCACCGGAAGTACAGTATTGGCAAGGCAGCGGTTGGGAAAATTCTACTGAAACAAAAGACGTTTGGATCAGGGGTGGATCGTCCAGACAGAGGCAGGAAGCGCAAAACGGATACACGAACGGACACCAAGCCGAAGTAACATTGCCAATACCATCCAGCTTTATTAAGTTTTATTAAAGTTTTATGACAGGCACTAGAAATCAATTTGGATTTATTATGGCCCCAAGAGGTGCCAATTGGTTTCATATTTAAGTTAGGTTTATGAGAACCTACACAGCTTGTTTACAGCGATCTTAATCCATGTTTTCTCAAATTCCTTTTACTCCTATCAAAGGTTTTATTTCGACTTTATGAACTCGTAAAATGCTGTATTGAAATGCCGTTTTAGGGCTCATTCATATTATCTTATTATGGTCAGTTGAAAAAGCATTTTAAAACTATTTTGCCTAGTGTAAGTGTATTAAACGGTAGATTGGCATTCAGGGAAGTCACTAAATGACCACATAGTTTTATAGTAGTCATTGCGAAGATAAATTGGCTTTTTGGCAAAACTGTGATTTTCTTCAATCGTCATGTTCAAATATAAGAAATCGATTAAATGTGAAAAAATAAATGCACCAAATTTTAAATGTAATGGAAATGAACGGTAGATCTCAGACCAATTTTGGCATTCTATTAGATAAGTTTATTGAATTCCATAAATTTTCAGGAAATTCATGAAATTATCGAATATATTTCATTTAATTTTTTTTTTGTGTTGTCCCTCTCGCGGGTCAAATTTTTCACCTTGTCGACGGTGAGGGGGCTTATCTCATGCTATAAACATGCACGTGAGACCAAGAATTTGACCAGTAATGAAAGCATCACATATTCTGCACATTTATTTCACCGCCACGTCGTAGAACGTTTATATAAAGGCACTAAAATCAGGTGTGATACTGGTGGGTTATGCCGCAATCCATGTTTTAATCACGGTAGTTTCATTTCAATTCCGGTTCAGTTCCATATCGGTTTTCGATTCCGTTTCGGCTCCATTTCGGTTCTATTTCGGTTCCGTTTCGGTTCCGCTTTGGTTTCGTTTCGATTTCATTTCAATCTCCATCAAAATTCCATTTCGGTTCTATTTCGGTTTCGTTTCTAATCCGTTTTGCTTCCATTTCAATTCCATTTTGATTCCGTTTCGGTTTCATTTCAATGTAATTTTGATATTAACTCAAGTTCAATTCAATGTCAATCAACTAATCATGGTTTCAATTATTCTTTTTCCTCTGCTGTCAAGGTAAATAAAACTAAATAGCCCGAGGCTGTAAAATGAACGCCATTGACTAAGACATAAGACATAAGACTTGACTGACTGACCATTATAACACACTTTAAAATGGAAGCTCATTACATACTAAACTTTTAGGATGATTATTAGAAGATACCGCAGTACTGTAAATAGCCAACATAGGCGCACCATTGCAATTGAGGCTTGTCTAGAAATGTCATTCGCTGTATGAATAATAAATATAATGCATACTCTTGTTGCAATACTTCTTGGGGTTGACTTCAGTACTACTAGTTGTCAACATAGACTACATCAAAGGCCTGAATGTCGTCCCTTAGAATTATTGCTTGGCAATTTGCATGTCTTTTTAAAATCTAGTTGCTACTGCATACGGCCTGGAGATGACTTCAGTACTTAGGCGGCACTTTACCCCGGATTATCATCTCCAGGAAACATTAGAAATCATTAAACTAAGCTCGTGACATCTAGGATAGGGTTATAATTTGAGCTTCCATTTTACGACTTCATAACAAAACATCATCGCGGGAAAATTGAAACTGAAATTTTGAAAAATACTACGGTCCAATACTAAATACTTCAACTAGTGCTCAAGCGGCCAACATAGGCTAGAGCTTCTAAGGTATTGGTCGTAGTAGAGGTGACGTTGGGAAAGGGTCTAGTCTTGACAATCAAGCTGTCACGCAGCTCCAGCTAGATACCCTCAAAAAAAAAACCAACCAAAACAAAAAAAACGCAAAAATGAGCAAAACGCGCAAAAACAAAATATTGATATATACTCAAACAACACCCCCCCACAAAAATTTTTCTTTTTCAACAAAAAAAAAAAAAACAACAAAAACAAACCACATACACAAATTTTACACCTCATTCCCCAATAGTTTTATGAAGTTCTAAATGGTCATAACCCTTTCACTAAAACATTTTCAAAATCTGTATGGTCTTATAAAGGTTTTATTAACTTGTTTTCACAACCGTCTATAGCGTGGGCCACTTTGTACACATTTCGGCTTTAAAGATGCATAGAGGAGGTGTTGGTAGACAAAACAGTTTTGAATGTAGTTTTATCAACAAAGCCGGAAGGAGTGCTATACGGCTGGAATAAAACTAAAATTGTTACTAGGGAGATCAGGCGCGAAGCCAAGAAAAACCCAAAAGTAACTGTCCGTGAGATCCAGGAAACCCTTTTTGCTATCAGTTTCTGGTCGAACCGTTCGTCGCCGTCTTGTAACACAGGGGCTACTTAAAAAAGTTTCCTCGAAGCGTCCATTTATCAGCAAGGCAAACAAAGCCAAACGGCTCAGGTTTGCTATTGAGCATACTGATAAGCCTGTAGAGTTCTGGAAAACGGTTCTCTTGTGTGATGCTGGTCGGTTGAGGAGCTGCAGGAGCGCCACATTCAAGGCAAGGTGAAGCATGGAGGAGGAAATGTGATGGTCTGGGGCTGTTTTTCGTGGAGAGGAGTGGGTAGCCTCGTGAACATCGACGGGATAATGACGGCAGATCCCTACATCAACATCCAGCGAGAAAATCTGGAGGTTTCGCTGATCCAGACGGGTCTTGAAGAGAAGTTCGTATTTCAGCACGTCAACGACCCGAAGCATGCTGCCAAGAAGACCAAGTCTTTCACCGGGTTTTGTCGGATCAAACCGCTGGAATGGCCTCCACAAAGCCCGGACCTCAACCCCATCGAGCATTTGTGGGCGATTCTAGATGCCAGGGTTGACAAAACTGGTGTTACCAATAAATTCAACTATTTAGAAGGCCTGAAGCGCGCTAAGGAAGAGCATGATCCACAGCACCAAAGGGGCTAATCATAAACCACGTAGACTTTTTTGGTGGGAAGGGGGGGGGTTGATCAAAGTGTACGCTCCATACAAAATTTCAAAAAAATGTATGGAGAAAAGTCTACGAGGGGGAGGCGGGGTCTGAGATTTTCCAAAATGAGTCTACGTGGTTTATAAACAGGCCCTAATTGACCTTGTGGAGAGCATTCCGAAGCACCTGCAGCTGGTTCTGAAGGCCAAAGGAGGACACATAAATAAATAAAATGCTTTTCATTAGCTTAAATTTATCTTCCCGGGAGCCAAAATGAAGTGGGCACTATTTTTTGTCACTGTTTTTTTGTTTTTCAACGCGCAAGAAAAGCGCAAGAAAAGCGCAAGTCAATCCAAAGCCGATAGTAAAGAAGAGGTAATGGCTGATTCGCCACATGCAGGCTAAACGATCACCATGGGAGGAGATTAGGATAAGATCGTCATGGGAGGCTTGCTGTTCTCGGGTGGCGTTTAGAACAGGCCTTGGCCTTCCTGACGCGCCATACTGAGTAATTCAGAGGATTAACTTCGGGGCTGGATGGCGGCCAAATATCCTTCGCCCAGAACGGCAGATGTTCCTGCAACCACTTCTTAGTGCGGTTCGAGGTGTGGCACGGGGCCCCATCTAGTGAAATACAATATTTTACTTCTCTTGGATCCACGGAAGCACATACTAACTTAAAATTTCGATGTAGATCTCCGTGCTTACTTTGTCCTTTTCTAGGATGAATACCAGGTTCATTTTTGCCATCGTAATCCACCAATCCAAACACCATAACGCTAGCAGGACGCTTGGTCCGATACACGTTTTTATGCTCGTCGGCCACGTCTTTTACCGGGAGAGAACTAATATAGCGAGCGGTTCTGGAATTTGATAAGGGATTGACGGTAAACATGCTCTCGTCGGTGAACAGGATTACCGGATTTTTTCGCTTGAAGAATTTCAAGATTTTCTTGTATCACTCGACGCTCCCGGATGCGTTTGGTAATCGTGTGAGTTTTTTTCCCGTGTGCTCGACTTCGCCCCGCAATCATCCTTTACTATCTTCCGTGCCGTAAAGTCAATGATCCCGGAATGCTACGATAACCCTCGGAATGCGAACTGACCTCGAACGACCATTGGCCACAATTGCGAATGTTGTCCTTTCTTTTCTCGGTCTAAGACCCTCTTCACGGACCCTCCCGCGGCGATTGAAATGTCTTTTTGCGAAATTTGCGCGTAAGACAATTCACGAATACGCTGCCACTTTGTCATGGTGCAACTGTCAAACTAAGGAAATGGGCTACTTTTACTCACAGCCTACTATGATATGAATTATAGCTTACGTATATGCAAAGAAACCTAAAGCATTGCACAGTGGGCATAATCGAGGTTGAAATCGGACTTATTTCAAAACCGCTAGTATTTATACATGAACTGGAAGTGGCTCATTTTTCCCCATTTCACCCTAAATCGGTGTGCTTTTCAGTTTTTACTCCGATAACTACAATTGCCGCTGTACTTTTTGCTTGAAAAGGGACATATCTTATGTGAAAAACTCTGATGAACCGAATGATGATGGTTTCATTATGTGCTGGGGTCGAGTAATGATCCATTTTGCCCCATTTTACCCTAAACATGTGTTTTTTTTTCAGTTTTTACTCCTCGATTATGCCCACTGTGCATTGTATGCACAGGTGAAATGTGATCCTTATGGTCAACGATGGTGCAAACATCATCACGCATACGGTACTGCTGGTATTATGCAGATGAAAAATGTTCAACTGTTACTTCCCTAAATTACGTTACATCAAATGTCTTTGTCAAATTAGCTTTGTCTACATAAATGTATGATTCTCAATGAATGAATTCTCAAAGATGCTAATTTTTATTCGAAAGCAAAACAGGAATCAGGATATCATCAAAAAGGGTCACGCGCTTATAGGCTTTTCCAGATTTAGTTATCTGTTTGAATCCGTACACCGGCGGAATTTCTACCATTGTTTTCATCCAGATCAATATAATTCCATATTTATGAGATAATTATGGTATGTTCCTTCTAATCGTCCGGGCGGATTTACGAAGGCTGAAGCAAAGAAGGTACAAAATACAATCGATGAAGTTAGTGGAATGGGGATCCGTTACAATCGGTTGTGTTTCTTCAATCGTAGTTTTTAGATACACAATCTGCTATCCTCACCCATATTTTGCGGAACGAATGCGGTTGCGTTTGATTTTTATGGTTATTAGTTTCACAGCTCTCCGTTGGTAGTTTTTGGGTGTTCTAGGAAAGTAGCGATTGGAGATGCGAAAATTTTTGCAGAAAAGTTTATCCAATAATAAAATAATAATAAAATGTTGTCAATCATAGAGAATAACCCAGTTCAAAAACGGTAATGCCATACACTGCAAAAAATAATAATGAATATTACATCAAAGTAGACGCGCATTAGCATAAGCATTGACGTTTGCACACTTCGTGGATGGAACTTCGATGAAGTATAATTCGTTGAAGACATTGCATGCCACCATGAAACGGAACCAGATGGTTCTTCAAATGGTTGGAACTTTAGCATTAACTATACTGCCGTTCTACGCATAATTGTCCCATGTTCTAAGGGTTTCCCTATATACATGGGACAGTTATGCTTATAACGGCAGTATAGTACTAGCTCAATATGGCTTATGGTTATAGAATTAAATGGTTAGAAGAATTGCAGTGTCGTTCGAACAGCGAATGTTCACAAAATAGACGGAATAAAGTACAGGTATAATATCACTCATCAAATATATAAGATTTCCGTTTGCATAGTTTTTTTTTTTTTGTATCTGCACTGGACCGTTTTATTGGAAAAATTCGCTTCTATGAGACTTGATTTTAAATCAACACACAGACGCTGCTAGGCTATGGTGCCCATTTGGTCACTGTTTTTGTCGTGATGATTCAGATAGTTTTAATAAAATAGAATAGCTTTCATGTATTATGTATGTTTTATGAGTTTTCGTCAGGGTGTATGTGAGATTATTGGTGATATTCTCACAACGACTTTTCGTTTCTCTGGCTTAGAATTTTAACCTAACCACACTTGATCAGCACCAACCAGATATTATGGTGTTTCCATCAATAAGAACCACTCAAAAAAAAATTAGAATAAAAAGAAATTACTGGATTCTATTATGTTAATCTGATACCTAGAAAACATAGAAAAAAAGAAACCTAAAAGTAGTATGGAGGTTACATGTTCCTACTCAATCTCATCGACTCGCATTCCAACCACTCCAGGGAGTAAGTCACTCGTTCACCATGTGTTAACACCCTCAAAAACACAATCCGCAATAATCCGCCACACTTCAAACACACTCGCCACCACATGAAAGATACATTTATTTCTGGCAACACTTACACGAATCGAATGTTTGCTTTCTCACTGTTTTGTTTTCCTGTCGCTTGCACTGATGTGGTTTCGATGTGTGCATAAGTGTGCGTGTATTAAACGTTCAAAAGGTCCATGATTGCCAATAGGCATAAATTTTCGATTGTAGTATTGACAGATAAGTTGAAACACAGAAACACCTTCCGGCACACTAAAACACAAACACAGCGTAGGAGAGACCTACCCCCTGAACCACTCACAACTTTGCATTGTGTTTGAACTAAACAAACACGAGAAGAAATATTAGTAATTTCCATTTACTACCAACTACCTTTATTGCTTATCTTGACAGATACGCGCATTTCGTCTTCAATATGCAGACTTCTTCAGTGTCGTGTACTAATACTCGACTAAACAAACATGCAAAACAAAAAATAAGGTGATAATATGAAAATAATTACCCTATGATATTCTATATGACTAATAAAACACTTTTACTGCTATAAACTACATAGAACGAGGTATTTTCTACTGCTTCAAATGGTGTTTCCCAAGCGTGTCCTATTTCTAATATACCTGCCTGTCATCGTCAGTCTAAAGTAACACTTTTCTGTGACGATGTGCTTCACTTCGAACAGTCAGATAATTACCCTGATCAAAACATTCACCCTTTTCGAAGATGTTGCAATTAAATTCGGTTATTATACCATGAGAAAACCAGGTATTTTGGTTATTCATTCCATAAAACAAATGGATAAACAACAACATAAATTTCCACGAAAATGGAAAGTGTTCTTTTTGTTGTTTTACTTAGATTGAAAGTAAAAAGTCTAAGAGTGAATTGCGGCCTGCCCCGCCAGTATGGCACCTGACGTTAGTGCCTTTATATAAACGTTCTTCTACGTGGCAGTGAAATAAATGTGCAGAATATGTGATACTTTCACTACTGCTCAAATTCTTGGTCTCACATGCATGTTTATAGCATGAGATAAGCCCTCTCACCGTCGACAAGGTGAAAATTTTGACCCACGAGATTTCCGTTTGTATAGTTCATACAAAATTTGATGCGCTTTACGATATTGCGTTTTTGCTTTCTAAGAAAATGTTTACTGTTTGGACAGAATATTTCTGCTGTATACCCGAGCACAGGATTATACCAAATTGATAACAAATTCTAATATGAAATTTGTCAGAAGCAGATAATTTACCATCAACATGAGAGGCTCTAGGAGTGGACAGTAATTTATTGCTAGAACTAAGAGAAACTAAGAGAAAGTATTGATGGTTCCGTTTAGCGTAACGGCAGGCTATGAAAATTGAAAGATACAAGTTGAAAAAGAGCGGAGGGCATAATATGAAGGTACTATACGATCGGGCGCATAATCTTTTACCAAGCTACACCAGATGCAGGGTAGGCAAGGAGGAGGATACCACCTTGACTGGTAAAAGAATAAGCTACTGATCGTGCTCTTATACTACCTATTGCTTTGTTCTGGTTCTAGCGATTTGTTTGTTTCCCTCTCCCAATGCCTAACATGGGTGAGAAATTATCTTTTGCTGTTGGGTTTATTTTTGGCACCGACTATTTCACACATATTATTCCTCTCGTCATACTATTACTTATAGACCTCGGAGAATTCTAATTCTAATACCTAGTTATCATTGTTTGATCACTGAATATGTTGTCATTGAGGTTGAATAAACAGCCATAATAACAATGAATAACAAAAAAATACTCGTTTAATATCATAATAATAGCTTATTTTATTATCAGTGAGAACATCTTGATAACCAATCCTGTATTTTAAGCAAATTTGTTGAAATAGTTTCAAATTATGTTATCAATTTGAAATCAAACTCTCACGCTAATATCTGAAATTTTTTTTAATAAAAACCAAAATTTATTGTTCAAATATGCTGAAATATTTATAGTTTTTCATTCAATATGTAACGTTCGTCAAAAATTGTACGTTTTAAATGACAACTAAATGTGATAAAAAAAAACTAGCCAAAGGTGATAACTTAATTTGTTATGTGACAGTGAACAGTGGAAATCAAAACGATATCTGGGATAACAGAACTTGTTACCTATATGATACCAGCTTGTTATTTTCCTTTGCTAGGGTACACAAGCATAAATAATTATGTACATAATTATAAATAATTTTTAGATTCCTGATGGCAACATGCAGATGATGAAGGGATTAAATATCTAATTTGAATGGCTGTAACACAACCAACAACTCTTGCTAAATAAAACTTACATCAAAAATGCGTTCTCAACAACTCAGTGATCTATACTTAGCAAAAGGGTGTTCATGATAAAATTGCATCACACGCAAATTGCTCGAACTTTTGAATTTTTGGATTTAATTCATTGAGATTTTGAGTGAAAAAGGTTCAATGTGTTTGTTTACAATGTTCGAGTTTCATCATCAGTTGAGCAAAAGTAAGTGTTGAAATTCAGTTTCGATCCTGTGATTTCCGACCAGAAGCGAATCAAAGAGTATAATCAGGTCGATAGCCATGGGTTTGACTGAGTGAAGCACTAGGACTATAGGGGAATCTCTAGGACTAGGACTATAGGGGAAGATAATCATTTACACAACGCTTCCAATCTGAACCATTAGAGCCATCTAGGGATTTTAACTTCTTCTACTTGTGATAGTACGTCAGTATAGCGATAGATGCGTGCGCTGGCTAACTGGGCTTCAAATGGTGAGTTGACTTCGAAGGAGGGTGCGGCCGACCTCTGCACTGAAAATGCTTGTTCGTAAATAAGCTTTCACTCGTTTCGTAAACATGGATTTTGTGCAATTGTATGAAACATTCATATTGCTTTTTATCTCGTGAAATGCTACTACACCTTTTGGTCGAAATGGGTTTCGTGAAGACCAGCCAATCGCTGCTCCTCTGTTGGTGTTGCTGCTGGGTTGGGCGGGAATAATTTATTTGTCCCAACAACAAAATTAAAGCGCTGCCAAGAGTTATAAATTCATACTTATTGATCAAGGATATTCTCGTGTGTCACCATGGCCTAGTGAGATCAACCACGGATTCAATAACAGCTCTTTACAAAAATACGGGATCAAATCCCATGATAGAAACATAAAAAACGCTGGATAACTCGCGATGGCGTTTTTTTTTCAATTACATTTTGAGTCTGTCATACTTGCACCCGCCAGAGAGACGTTTCTCTTTAATTTGTAGTAACATATTCGTAGCTCCTTGTATTGTTTTTGTGCAATGAACGAATGTTCTTTCTGTTTCAACAAATGCTTCGTGCTTTTGACAGTAGCGCGTATGGCATTAATTACGAAGGTAGCTTCATAGAACGTACAAATCAGTTTCGTTGCAGAAAACAACGGATGGATTCGTAAGTGCTACCTTTGATTTCGTAATACAGGGTGTTCTTTCAGGGGCTGAAAGAAGATCATATTTGATGAAAAAAATCATTCTACGCATATGGTCAAATCTTGATAATTTTTTTTGACAGAACTGAGCCTCTTACTATGTTCTATGATTCGTTCTTTGACACCAAACATCTATCTGTTTTAGTTTTCGTGCAATTTCATTATTAGCACACGATCTTAGGTCTTCAATTGGCATCTTAAAAAACCACCCATTCCACCCAACTGTGCTAACGATATCGACCCGTGCATTTCGAGGCACGTAAGAGGCTCAGTTCTGTCAACAAAAATTATCAAGTTTATCATGCATTTATTGGAAAAAATCTGCAAAAATGTCCGAAAAATTACCAGTTTCAAACTTTGTTATCCTTAAAATGTAACTTGTCTCATTCAACAGCGCAATTTTGTGATAACGATTTAAAGCAAATTTTCTTAGCTTTCGAATGAACGTTAATGATTTACTCTTAAAAGTATAATCTATCTTTGCGTTAGTGCAAGTTAAGTGCAAACATACCACCGAAATAAAAAAGTTCAATAACTCTGTAATAGTTGAGATTTGACCATATGCGTAGAATGATTTTTTTCATCAAATATGATCTTCTTTCAGCCCCTGAAAGATTCTTAATAAGGAACCAAACACCCTGTATAAACAAAAAATAATTTTCAGTGTGGTTCTCACAAGTTCCCACCTCACGCCTCCACGAGTCATATGATCACAAAAGGCTGCCAGCTGAAACATGGAGACGCTAGTTGGCGTAGCTTGTTCAATGTTGTGCGACTAAAGACCGTGTACCTATAAATCAATTTATCCATACCTGTAAATCCATACCTGTAATTCATATCAAAGAGTAACGGGCTGTAATGTTAGCCTAGGCTCTTCATTCGGCCTATGTATCAAATATGTCATTAATTCAGAGATAAGCAACAATCAAGCTACAATCAGAACCAGATATTTATACCAAAGCTATTGAGACCTTATTAATCAATTTATAGTTGTTCACTTCGGCGTGTTTTCGATTTTCTTAACTTTTTAGACACCATGACTTCACCAATTGAGCTGAACAAATTATCACCACCATCTTCGAATGATCTAAATTTGACTAAATTAAGCCGAGTAATGCAGACTAGATATACAGAAAATAGTCACACGTTATAAAATTACTATTCACATAGATAAAATCACAATGATTTCACAAGAGAACCGTAGAACCAATGTTAGGAACATATTTTATTCTATGCTCCCAACTATGGTCTGTTGTATTTATTTTTATAATTTTCAATGGAAATGTATAAGTTAGCTGTTTTCTATGTTCAAATAGCTCAGCTTAACACAAACCAAAACAACAAAATCTGTCTAGAGTAAATTATAATGTTTTCATTATCGAATGGCCAATAAATCATATGTGAATATCATAAAAGTGTTTCAAAGCAGTTTTATTGTAGTTTGTTTTATAAAATTTTGAGTTGAGTAAAGCGAATGTAGCTGGAAATGCCTCAAATAATAAAATCAGAAACAAAAAACCGTACAAAGACAGTACACAACTGACGTGAGATTTTGATGCGTGCTTATTTACACCTTCTTCTTCTTCTTTAGCATTTCAAGCTTATTGCTTTCACAATTAGCTTATTGCTTGCTCTCAACTTAGTGTTCTAAATGCACTTCCACAATTATTAATTAAGAGCTTTCGATGCCAAATACCATTTTTGCATTAGTATGATTGTGTGGCAACCACAATCATACGCATATGCTCAGTCGAGAAATTTACCTTTACGAAAAATTACAAGACCAGACCGGGAATCGAACCCAGCCACCTCCAGCATGGTGTTGCTTTGTAGCTGCGCCTTTACCGACTGAGCTAAGGGAGGACCCACAATTTATTTACACCTTCAATTCTCAAATTTAGTTTCATTAGACAGACCTAAATTTAAAGGATTCACATTCCACTAGCTCCATCGATTCTATTCTACTGGTCACTTTCCTTGTTGTCCTTTCATAATACCCTGATTCATGTTTTGCTTTGATACATAAATTCTGTCCTAAAACATTCACGCACCGCTCCATTTTTTCCCAGGTTTTTTATCTTGGTCTGTATTCCCCAGTTTTTTCAGCTATGTCTGTCATGTAAGGGAATTTCAAATTGATCCACAGTGCCTTTTAATGCCCCCGAAAACATACGTTCCGAGATGAGGCTGATTTGCTGTGGGAATTCAAGATTACTTTCCCCGCGGGGTATTTATTCAGGTTCGGGTATGTAGCAAACTTTCGCTCCTGAAAGGCATGGTGTTTGACATGTATCACTCGTCAGATAAATCCGAACACAAGCCACGAGTAGAACGGCTACCCACTGATTTTTAGCATCGCCGAATTGCAACACTCAAGTGCCTTTGAATGACAATTTTATGAAGCTGACATTCTGTAAGACTGGGGGAAAACACGGAAAATTCGGTATTCGTGCGATGCTTGTAACTCTCGAAGAAGAGCTGTGATTATGTCTGTGGGACGTTGTTTTCGTTCCACTCTACTGTTCATGGTCGTAATCTGCTCGATTCTTCACAACCCTGCTTGTTTCACTTGCACCAGCTAAGTGCACTAATGCTTCGGGCAGATAAATCTACGCCCTCTAGATGGAAGAAAAAGCGACAAGTAAGCTTCAAAGCGCTTCTATTATCTTCCATTTTCGCTCTTTTGAATGAGCAACGAACATCCATCATTTAGTTGTTGTTGTTGTACTCTTTGAAGGAAGGTACTGATGGCTGTTATGTACAGGGTGTGCCAATAAAAACGTAAACCGAAAATCTCAGTAACTATAATGTGTCGATTTTTCATAACATTTTTTTGAAAACATCATCCAGAGCAAGAGTCAATTGAAAATCAGTCCATTTAGTTGGTCTTAATGAGGTACACAAAAATATTACTTCTGATTTAATCAAACAGTAAGGATTCTATTGGGAGCATTCACAAAGTGTGACAGTGGTGCACATCATTGGAAGAAAAAAAAAACAATTAAACTACACTTGAGAGTGGATTTGTTCCGATTTATACCAAAAGGAAGAAAGCTGTTGTCAAAAAAATTAAATACAAGCCTAGAGTGTGATTTATAGTAAGCACAAAATCCTATTCTCGAGATAAAACAAAATGCATGAAAATGATTAGAAACATGTGATGAAAAACTCCTATACCCCCTTGATTCTACCAGAGTATCACAGCAGAGGTAAACTCCAGAGACTACGCTTAAGCAGATAAGCAGCCGTTACTCCGAAGAGCAATCTGCCAGGACGAAACCCAGTGATTCAACGGAAAATTAAATAACTCTTAGTCCAAAGTACTTTCCCGACTGTAACTCCACCTTTTCTTTCCAATGCCAGAACATTATAAATAAACCTTTTTCAGCGGGAAAATTCAATCCCTTTCTCTTCACGAGCACAGAAAAATCACCTTACCAAGCATCTCGGGATGACTTCCATAAAGAAGAATGACATTGACGATGTGTATTTTCAAGCCATCTCCCTTTTTTTCGAGTCACCGTCCAACGTTATGGCACCAATCACATCCCCGGTATGTGAATGTGTGTGTGTGTGTGCGTCAACTTATCTATGACACCCCGAGAAAAGTTAAGACAAGATCAACGAAGGAAAATCGATTTAGGAAAACGTTCACTCCCCTATAGTATCAGGACTGGTGACACTAAGCTCCTCACACTCTTATACTCCCGTCTGAAAATTGTTCCGCCATGAGCAAGCGGAAATGTACGTTGGCACGAAAAAAAAGTTGCATGTAATATCCAGCACCATTGCTACTGGCGACAGCAAAAAAAAAAGAGTGCAAGACGACGACACGTTGTCTAAGCTGTCTCCAACCAACGTTCTAGGTTTGAAATCTGTCCAATAGAGAAATCGAGAATCGGAGCAGCACCATCACAGCACTATTACCGTTTCGTAACACGTTCTCATAATGGACACAATATGATAATCGAGTCCGCTTTGGTAAGGTTTAACCGATTTCGCTAAAAGCATGTATGAAGAGGAACCTTGAAGTTGGCTGATTGACGACGATGGTCAATAATCCTGAGGGGCCATCATAGCGTTTTGAATTCCAAGCTCACGATAGAAATCTTCCCCGCTTGAGTAACGTTAGGAAAGCTGCCAACTCCAAGGTTATGTGACATACATTGTATAACAATTTTATCGCATACCCTGCACCGTACGACACATGCTCCGCTCACAAAGTATGATTGTTTCTACAGTATGAGCTTTCCCATATTTATCTCCGAGTCAATTGCCATTCTACGAACGAACAGTCGCAATCTCTGCAATCTTTCTTGTCCATAGTCTTGGAACAATCACGTATACTCGTATAACATAATGTGGATATAAAAAGTCAGTGCCGGAGCTCTCTCAGAATGCACTGCAGAATGCACAAATATGAGCTCAACTCAACCGCGAACGAACCTGATGCACAACTTTGTCCAGCCAGTCAGCGGTGACAAGTGGCGCCTTGTGATGCTGCTGCCACTGCAACTAGGCAACCAAAACCCAAGCCAGAATAAGTCACCTATCTTGCGGCCAAAACAAAATGACCCGTCTGTTCGGGCAGAAGACAAACAAAGCTAAAGAGTGCGACATTAAGGAGTGGCATAATCGTGGCAGTTTCAGGGCTATTATGAATTTTCGAAAATCAGATCCGCGGAATACGTGACGTCTAAGATGATATTCACAAATTACGATCACCAATCCGATATAGATACAAAAACAAAAGGATACCACGATCCGGAAGCTCCGATTCCACTTCTCATTTTCTGACTAATATCAGTCATCAGACAACACAAAATACTATGATGATGATGGAAATTTTATTCATAATGTTGCATAAAATTCCGTATTGGCACAACAAGTCAGCAGTTTTCTAAGATGAGTTGGATTCGTTCTTCGTAAGATTCAGCACAGATTTCTTAACGACAAGTTTCGACACTTTCTTCCAATCTTTTTCAAACTGTTGCATAGTATCTGTTGCCGAGACACGTTTACTAAGATGGGCCTTCGCCAATGCCCAACATTCTTCAATTGGTCGAATTTGCGGGCAATTAGGAGGGTTCATGTCCTTTGTAACGAATGTAAAATTCTTGGTAGTATACCATTCTACCGTTGATTTAGCGTAATGGCAAAACGAAAGATCTGGCCAGAAGATATGAGCATCCTTGTGGTTTCGAATCATGAGTATAAGTCGTTTTCGTAAGCACTCTTTGATGTATATTTCACTGTTCATCGAAGTGGTGATGAAAGGTAACGAAATCTTACCACAGTTCGAATTCATATCGTTCAACTTTCGCATTCTGAGCCTGATCGATGCTTGTAGTTTCGGACCCCGTTTCGGCTGTTTCTGTTTCTTATAGGTTCAAAGATTCAAACATTCTTTGACACGGTGAACATTGGACTTCGAATACCAACTTTTTTGGCCACATCTCGCTCTGAAACCGCATTCTTACACTCGAATGCCTTCATTACACGTTTATCCAAACGAGGGTTAGCAGGGCCATTTTTTTCGAACCGATTTCGGTTTATCGTCAAACGTGTTTTCTTTTCACCCCTGACATTTTCATTTTTTTTCGAACCGATTTCTAGTCTTACGCGCATTTGCAATTGCATGCGTATAAGAACACAGACTAATAAAGTTCCGTAATATTCCGTAACATTGGATGCATTTCTACAAACAGTAAAATATTATCCAATAGTATTACTTGGTGATCCAATAGTATTACTTTGATTTTTTTAATTTTTTTATAAGGACCGTGCGCTTTGAAGTTGCTACTCCGTTACTGAACAGAACTAGTGTAATTGCTCAGAGAACCACATTAGACGGAACTTGGGAGTAGCTTTACATCTTCAATGTACAAGTTCACTAATTCATTCTATTTATAGATCAGTACCTGCGCCGGCCACATCCTCACGGTCTTCGGGAAGGGGGGAAGGATGATTAGTTTGACAATCGTTGGTTAGAGACCGTGTTTACCGTCTCCACAATTGTCAAGGGAAGGATAGCTTTTGTGTTAGTGAGGCAGGTTGTTTTTAGATCATGGATTCATTGTGGTAAGTGATGCGATCAATGAAAGCGCAGTAGACTGCTTTTTATTTTAAATCTATTGATGATAGAAAGAGGCAAGTGAAAAATGGCAAGGAAGGGGACGGGCCTGGGATTGAACTCCCGACCATCTGCTCAGTAAGCAGAACGGGTAACCACTGAGCTACCCAGTCACTTCAGCTACTTGGTGAGACCATTCCGATTACAGAAAACTACGTTTCTTCTCATTTCAATCAACAACTAATTCGCATTCTTTGGAAGTTTTTAAGTTTTCCTCTTTCCTACACTTGAATTGAATCCGCCAATAGAAATATCAGCTTTAACTGCCGCTAAATCTGTTAGCTACGGGAATGAATTAAGCAAATGAAGGCTTCATGAGAGTTACAAAGGTAATTCCTTCTTATTGCCTGAATGGAACTAAATCTGAATGTCATCAATATGGGAACGTATTGAAATAATAAAAGATCTCCATAGTTTTTTTTTTTTTTGATATTCGAGCCTGTAGAATAGTTCGAAAATGAATGACTAACTAAGCATTCCCTGGCAGAACATTTGTTGAAACGGTCGAAACAACTTCAATGTGACTCAATTAAGTCACAATCAAGTTGCTACAACCAATAACGCCGACTCTGTGTTGCTTGGGATCTGATTAACAAGTCCAGTGCATGTTTATTACACATGGTAAACATCTTTTTGTTGGTTTATTCGCAGAGGTGAATCTAAGAGAACATTCAAACAAACTGTTGTTAACTTAGATTCTTCTAGTAAAGACAATTCAAAATAACTTATTGGACTCGGAATTCAAAACTTGCTATATTCTGGAATAAACATTCATAAGGAAAACGGAATCGTCTTGATTTTAGGACAGCTTCGATTTCAGACTTCTACAAACATTCTTCATCTGGTCATAAATCTCAGATTGAATCATACTTGTATCATTCATTTGAAGAGACTCAATGCGACTCGTAACAAGATTGAAAATCAAAATCATTCAAATAAAGATCAATGGCAATTAAATAATATAATGTAAAAAAAGACGTTGTGATTTCAAAAAACCTCCAGCTGAAGATAATTTCTCTCCCATGTAGGCTTTGGGAAGTGTTAGAACCATTCCAACTTCACTGGAGTACATGAGCACGATCAGTCGCATATAATTTGGATATCCTTCCTCTTGCCTATCCAGCTTGGTAAAAGATTGTGAGCTTAATCGCGTACTGCCTTTCGAATAGCCCTTCGCTCAATTTTCAACTATTTCAATTCAATTTTCACAGCCTGCCGTACACTAACGAAACTATCAACACTTTCTCTTCACATCTTCGTTCTAGCAAAATTACTGTCTACTCCTAAAAGCCTCATGGTGATACGAAAATATTTCCTTTTGAACATCATCATAATTCGCTACTCTCCATGCGCGAATAAAACAACAAACAATAATGGTGTAAAATAAATAAGTTTGAAATTGACCAGTAAAAGGACAAGTGACAAATACTTGTCATGAAATCTAAACTGTTTTTCTTCCGTTCGTACAAGTTTCGTTCTAACCATCAACAACTCGCAATTTTCGTGACTGAACGCACAAATTCGCGACAAATCCGCAAAATCCACTAAATTGACGAAATGTATGTCTAATGTGACAGCCCTGCAGTTTTAACTCGTTTTTTATCAATAGTCTTTTGGTTTAAGCAATGATTTTGAGACTAATGCTGCTTTCACGTTAAGGATTTGAAAAAAACATCAACAAGAATCGGCCCATGTCTTGTACACCAAATGTATCTAGAATTTCAGTGATTCCTTGTGGAAGATTTCGAAACTTCGTCGATCTGAGTTCCTCCCGTGAGTTGGTAAAGGGTTTGCTATAATTGTTCCTGCCACACAATAAACAAATTCGGGCATTGGTGTTGGCATAGAAAGTCTCAATTAAAAACTGTAGTAGTGTATGAAGTTTAAATAAGAATCAAAACATTTGGAGAAGTCGGATCTATGCATAACAACCGAGTACTTGCCTCATTCTAATTTCAATACATTGGAGACTCCTAGAAAACATCCACATTCGTCAACAAGAAGGGTCTAGGACCCGAGATTATGGTTGTAGATTTAACCACAGTAACGCACCTCGAATAACTTATCAAGCCGAAAACGCCCGAAGATGGTACTCCGTAGATCAGCTGTAATTACACAGATGCATCATTGGGACTAATATACATCCTCAATGTGTAAAAACTGGTGATCATAAATGAAGGCAATAATTACGCCGGCCTCGCCAAATGCAGGTCAACTAAGAAATGGTTAGAAGTGTGTTGGCGTGATAGTTGGAATTAGTTGGAAGCAGAGGAATCTTCTGCAATTCCACGAAAAATCACTAGGATGTTGCATAAAAGGGTTGGGTTGGCGGCAGGATCGTTTAGGTAAACGATACGCCGAATACATATTTATCTTTGTTTTCAGACTATTTTGCGTTAAGTTGGTTTTTATGAGATTTTAGGGATGACATTGGGGCTATTAACAAACTATGTGGGCTTCAAATGGTGAGTTGACAACTTCGAAGGAGGGTGCGACCGACCTCTCGTCCTCACAAGTTCCTACCTCACGCCTCCACGAGTCATATGATAACAAAAGACTGCCAGCTGAAACATGGAGACGCTGGTTGGCGTAGCCTGGACAATGTTGTCAATCTGACAATAGCGAAGTGAGGGGGTGCGACTGAAGATCGTGTACCTTAAGTCATATTGTATATTTTCCATTCTCAATTTATTAATAATTTCAGCACGCATTAGAATCATCGGCATCGAAATCTCTCAATTAATAACTGTGGAAGTGCATTTGGAACACTGAGTTGAGAGCAGGCAATAAGCAATTTGTGAAAGCAATAAGCTTGAAATGCTATATATAATAACGCTTTAGAATCATCTTTGCATTCCAAAACCATGTAAGAGCCTGGAGCAACATGACAGGTTGCATGACTAAGAATGCAATGGAGGATTCGTTTTGGCATTATTAGTAGCGGCATTTGGAAAATATAATGCCCGTTTCGATCTCAAGGATCTAGTTCTAGTTACCATCAGAAACCATCAAGATCCGGTAATCAAATAAAAGGTTCTTCAAGGCTAGGCTTTGTTGTGGTAAAAATAAGCACAATCTTGTATAGTAAGATTAATTTGTTCCACCATCTATTAATGTTTGAGAACATTTAAATTAAATTTGTGCAAAGCGGTCAACGACCGGGCATCGTCAAAGAAAAATTTAAAGATGCTAGCAGTTGTCGCCATACTCAGATTGATGAATGTTTTAAGCAAATGAACTCCACGCGTTACGCTTCGTTTTTATTTTACATGTCTGCAACTGCAAGTATTTCAATAAAGGGCAATAAAATTCAATTACGAAAATTCTAACTTGTAACGTGGCGTGACACGTGAAACCGACTTAGGTCTGATGTTGTTATAAAAACCAAAGACAACGATCATGTGAATTTCAGGCTTTTAAATCTCAGTATTAAGTCTAGTGGCTATTTTTAAACGCATGAAGGACTTAAACTTGAAGTTATCAAATATATTTTTGAAGCTGTTGTAAATGTAGCATCCGAAATGGGATTTTGAGTGTGACAGTATTTTTTAATTTGGGATTCGAGTTAGGATTGAACAATACATCAAATAGAACAAACAATTGAGTCATATTTATCTTTGAGTCTTTAAGTATTTACGTGCAACAAAGATTACATGACTCGTAATATTCATTATTTTTAAGAGTGTACGTTTAATGCAGTAGAAGTACAAACATGGAAAATCAATCCGCTGCGCCCTAATTCATTGTTTGTGATTGGGTGGACTGTGAGACGATGAGACTAAGTAGGAATTTGCATTCTACATAACAAACAATAAATAAAAAGAAAAGAATCACAAATTAAAAACAAACCGGCTCTAGATAGGAAATTAAACCGCTCTTTTCTAGGTGTCAGATTAGTTCGAATTTGATTCGGTAAAAATAAATGACATATTGTTAAATTGGGTATACGGATAGTTATTACTTGGTAGTTATGGTTGTTAAATGACTGGACAATGCGTACCATTGGTACTTTGCGTACCTGCAGTTATAAAATAGATCCTACAGAAATCCTTAGACTCTTGTCCAGTAACTACTATCCCAACCTCACCGTGGTGCTGACTGGGTTATGAGTTTGGTCATATGCTGACAGGGAAAGGGGGGTGTCTCTTCAAAGGGTGCAGTCTATCTGAGCGTCTGTTCTCCATGTCAGGGGCGGCTCAAAACAGCGTCTGTTCTCCATGTAGGGAGCGGCTGATCATCGTCCTCGTGGCAGCGTGGGACTCTAAACAGTGCTGTGCACGATGGTCCTCCGGCGAGACAGGGGGTTGGGGAAAGCCCAACAAGCCGCCCTTAAAAAAATCAATGTTACAAATAACACAGAAGTTAATACGGACCGGAACAATCGGCAAAGACCTAGGCGACGAAATAAGGACTACGATTGGAAACTCGGAACATGGAACTGCAAATCGCTCTGCTGCCCTGGCTGCGATGGGATAATCTACGACGAACTTCAACCACGTAACTTCGAAGTCGTAAAGACAATGTTAGCCTCCTACCACGAGTTCAGATGATGAAATCGAGGTAGTAGACGAGTTCGTGTATCTGGGCTCATTGGTGACCGCCGATAACGACACCAGCAGAGAAATACAAAGGCGCATTATGGCTGACTCGGCTTACTTTAGACTCCGAAGGACCAAGATCGAACAAAGTTGCCGAACTACAAAGTTGACCATCTACAAGACATTTATTAAACCGGTAGTTTTCTCGGCCACGAAACATGTACATTGCTAGTGGAGGAGCAAGGCGCCCTTGGTGTCTTTGTACGGGAGGTGCTGCGTACGATCTACGGTGGAGTGCAGGTGGAAGACGGAACGTGGAGGAGGCGAATGAACCACGAATTGCATCAGTTGCTGGGAGAACCTTCCATTGTACACATCGCAAAAATCGGTCGACTACGATGGGCTTGGCATGTCGTAAGGATGTCGGACGACAGCCCTGTGAAAATGGTTCTCGAAAACGAACCAACGGGTACAAGAAGAAGAGGCGCGCAACGAGCAAGGTGGTTCGATCAAGTAGAAGGCGATCTGCGGACCCTCCTCCGACAGCGAGGCTGGCGAGGTACAGCCATGGTACGATTACAATGGAGACAACTTCCTTGTACAGCAGAGGCCACACCGACCTTGGTCTGATTGGTAAGGTAAGGTAAGGATAGTTATTACAGTCCAAGCTGGAGAGTTGGAGATTTTGAAAACAATGTAATCCAGTAGTTAATGTTATCCTATTTGATGACAACACCATAACTTCTTGATGGTGCTGATTAGGTCAAAATTCTCAGTAAGAGAATCAATAAGACTACGGGAGAATATCACCAATAATAACGCAATACTTTTTTTCTTTTCTCTTTTTCTATATGATAAACCTTCATGGCCGAGAGCGGGTCGACATATATTCAAGTGAGAGTGAAAAAGACCTGCTTAGCCCTGCCACGTATGCGCTTTTGGTAGTAACCAACACTGGCGTTTTATGTTGATCATGGTACGAAATCTCAGATCAAATGTTTTATTATTCGGTTGAGCTTATAAAACACGTATTACTTCGTGAGATTTCCAGAACCTGGAGAAGAAACCATAATGAATCAAATTGCCAACATAGACATGAGATTTGTTTTGGTGGTTTTACAGCTTTATGTTGAAAAATAACCTGATTGGTAAATCACAACTAACACAGACAAGCGGGAAACTGCTTAAATTGCACACGAAAAGAGGAAGGATCTTATCAACAGTATCTTCATGGCTACCTAACTACCTATGAATAGGCGTATTTTAAGGCTTTTACGATAAACGTGAAGATTTCTGTGTTATTTTAATCTCCTCTATTTTCCTATCCCACAGCTCAGTCAGCAACGATAGAAGCCGATTGCTGTTGAAAATTCCTCAAAAAACAGCCAACAGTGGTCATGGGTCGTTATTTAAAATGAATAAATCGTAGTTTTGTGTAATTTAAATAAATTTAACCAACTTTTTCAGAATACATCAAAACGGGATTCCGGAGAATTGTGTGCTATCACTGACGTTTTTAAAATCATACTACAAAGCAGTGTTAAGAAAAGCGCAGGTTTATTTTCACAATTCACAAACAATTCAGAATTAGAGGAGCTGAAAAAATTCATGGATGTAACTAGTACTTTTGGAATGTTTACGAAGACTTGTTTACTGTATTTTCTTTAAAGGGTTGCGTAATTATTTAGATGCACATTCTTAAACCAGTTTGCAGTTTGAAAAATTTATAATAGATGATAAAATTCAATGATTACCGATAGAATGCGTTACCTATTTTTCAAGATTAATTTTTGTTTTAAAGATAAATTGGTATCTCATAACAAAATGGTTATTATGTTTTATATTTGATTAAATTTGATTCAATGAAAGCTCTTGGTTTGCTTATTATGTTTACTGACCGTCTAAAAATATCAAAGTTGAATATAATATCAGATAATGATCCTTTCTGATGTCCTCGAAAATAGAAACATCATCAGAATATCAGAATCAGATTTCATATAATTATCAGTGGTTGCTTTGTTATTGAGTAATTCTCTTCTATACGGTTAGCGATCGGAGTTACTGGACGCAAGGGATAGGACTACGGCGAGGTCTGTTTCACACCTGCAGGTAAGCGAAGTACTAACCAATTACCAACAAACACCTTATCGAATTACCTTATTCTGAAAAGTATCAGGTTTTTAAATGCAAAAATCTTAGTCTTTTTCAAGCATACCACCTTGCTCTACGCTGCGTTTTTATATAATCCATTTTTCTGCCTGCAAAATTTCTTGCGATACAGCAGACATAGAATAAACGACAAGCTACGCATTTGCCATGCAAGATTCTAGTAAAATGCTACGTGCCGAAAATCAAGCCAGTCACCACCGTGGCCTTCACATTCGCCCATGAATATTTGATGTAACCACCATTTCTACGCCCAAACGGGATACAATCCATATCTATCGTCACCTTATCCTTCTCTTATGCATACCATTTTCGCTCTTGACTGAAGATCGTGACGACCACCTTACACCAGATAAAAAAAAAAAAAAATACACAAATCCTCCATCCATACACACCGATAAACAAGTCACGAATGATGATTTGATTCGCTGTGTATCGCCTCATCATCAGGCGTGACTGCAAATCTCGGCCGGGCGTCTCCGACCCCAGACGCATCTCAACTCAACTCTCTTCAGCCCACGGAGCAAAGTGACAACGACGCTATCAGTCACACATCATAACCACGCCGCCGCCGGTATCGACCACACCAAGAACAGAAATGATGATGTAACGTGGTTACGAACGACTGCGATGACGACGATGATGTGCGATCAAATTGCCACCTTTTACGACTTTTCCCTGTCTAATAGGCAAAATATGGCGGTTGTTGTTGGGTACATTCTGTGGAATCAATCTGCCTAAAGCCCGAATGGTCGATTTTGAGTGGGAGTAAATTTGATTATGCATCGGCTTATCGCATGATGATAGCTGAAAAGGTTGAACGTTACGGGTGGTTAACTAAAGCTCACAGAGCTCTCCATCTCCATGGGATTAGTTTTATTGTGTTAAGAAAGATCATAATGGTGAGCTTTGGCACACGATAGATTCAATTAAGCGAAAGTTCTAAAAGGGGAAAAGCCTGATGGAGTTGACCTACTGGGTGTATCTACTTGTGCCGGGATTAATCAAAATGCAGTACAATTTTGCATGGGCTGAGTTTTATCTCTAGTAGGTTGTTGGCATGTGGGTGGAATATTCTCGATGAGCAAGCAGTGCGATAACGGAATCCGAAACGTGTGTGTACTGCACCGGGAAGTTAGAGCTGTGTGATAAGACTCTAGGCGGAGAACTGTCCAAGTATGATGAGGAATATGATGAGTAAAGTTTTGCTTTTACCTGCGTAGGCAAATAGTTTCCCATGGAATTAATCACGCAGAAGTGACGCTGTGTGATTTTATGGCGCCATGTTCACAACTTTATTTTATGAGTCATTTTTATGAGACGTGTCTTGTCTGATAAACCACTCCGAGACTTTTGTTCAGTGATAATAAACTTTCAATATTCTCTTTAAAAAAGAAACACCCACCAGCATCTCGTGTTGCTACGAAAGTAAGTTCATTAGCTGTCCCCCTCGAAGCGAACATTTTTTTTTCATATCTTTCCACTAATTATTCTCACCATCCACCGCCACCAAGATTTCCTTTACCTACTTCTCATAGCGCATTTAGCCGACCCGCGATGGCTTTACATTAAGAACAACAGAAACGAATTGCGTGCGCGACCCCTCATGGTCGGTGGATGGTGACCCAACAACTTCACCTCCAGCGCCCTCCCCCCAACCGGACTCATTCCAGTATGATATTGTTATTTCCATTTTTCACTGCCTATCTTGAGAAAACAATCTCGGCAGCTGTGCACCAGAAGCACCGCAAACGGCGATGATGGTTTATAGCCCATCCGCGAGAGAACGATTTGTTTCAATTTAATTGAAAAAGTGCTCTGCGCGCCGCAGTCTATAGGCATCGTCGGATAAAAATTTAATTGAAAAATCAACATAACCTTTCACAATCTAACTCCCGCCGTCAGTGCCGTTGTTGGTCTTCTCTTGCCTTAGCAGCAGCCGATCTCTGATTCGGAGTCTAAGAATAGGTTGGGCCAATACCGTTTTCTAGGTCCAGCCGGTTTACGAACTATGCGGGGAATTCCTCGCACGAAGCCACCACCAGTAGGATGAATAATGTGTGTGACTCGAAACACCTCTCTGGGCTCAGATTTTCGAAACCAACATGAATCACTAACTGCTGCTCTGACTCGAGTAGCAACCAGTTCGAGGACTGCCTCAATCAATGAATGGATTCATTTATGAACTCGACTACCTTCCTCTGGTTAAGTAAAGTTTGCACACTGGGTGGAATTGTGATGACATCCCCGACGTCGACGTTTACCTTCGTTCGTCTGTTTTAACAAGCTAAAATTTTGAGTAGGGAGGTAACTCTGAAAGATAACCACCTGCACACCTGTGAATGGCAGCCAGTGAGCTTCATTTGTCGCTGTCATTAGATTACGCCGTGAGACCCATCTCTCAGTCATTACAAATTAATGGACAAGAGCTTTCATCTCTCGTTAATGTTCGTCTGCGTCTTTGGCGAGCTTCATTTGTATTTGCTGATGATCGTATGTTGGAGTGGTGGGTTTTAGTTTGGGCCTTTTCCCACCCTCAAACTGGTTTGTGCTGACCGGCGACCGTCAGAAAGCTGGTCAATTGCTGCAGTGCATATGGAGATATTGTTACAAATTATTTAATTGAAATTACGACTTGTTGATGTGATCAGGCTTGCATTTGAATTGGCCTGCATTGCTTGTTGATAGTAAACATGATTATGGACCTATGATGGGCTGGACGTCGAAGCGTGCTCATGGGGTGATTTATTGGCTGGCAGATCTAGGCCATATGGTTGTTGTTTTATTCTCAATCGATTGTGGAAAATAAAAAAATGAGCACATCTAGTGATGGATGCTTGTTTGCCAAATTCAAACTGTTAGGTTTGTTTATTTCTTGTAGCGGGAGTTTTATCGACCCCCAACCAATGAAGCACACACATTAAACATCGAAATCCACAGAATACACCCTCGAGCAGCTTTTAAGACAAATCTGTAATGTCATATCGAAAATGAGCTTGATCACCCGAGGTTGCTACTGTGTCGTTGCCAAATACGCTGTAACTATACAAAAACCAACAGGTTATGTTTTGAAATTGGAAATATCTTCCCAACATCATGGGATCCCAGTAGTGAACAGCAGTTTATACTAGAACCAAAGATGTGCAGAGAAAGTATCGATAGGTCCGATAGAGCTCGGCAGGTTATGAAATTGAATAGAAGTAGTTTGAAATTGAGCGAAGGGCTTTGTTTTGGCAGTATTTCGCAGCAAACACAGACACTTTTGCCAAACATCCCACTGCGGAGTAGGTCAAGGCAGGGACGGATCCGCCACCTTGACTGTTTTTTACAACAAAAAGTTTTCGCGACACACAATTAATTAATAAATGTTTTATAAAAAACTTTCCCCCTTTTTAAAAACTACCCTCCAGTCCCAAAAATTTTTGCACCAGTGGAAAAAACTTCCTTCCGAAGGAAAAACGTGTGAACAAAAAAAAACGCGACCCCCCAAGTTGGGCGGGGGGGCCCTTTCGGCCAAAAAACCCCCCAAAAAAAAACCCAGAAGGGCTTCCAACAATATGAAACAACTAGAATCTTCTCAACTCGTCCCAACCGTCGGAACCGCCCACTCGTCAAGCGGAACCTACAGCAGACTCTAAAAAATATTGAATGCCGAGGAGCAGTTTATGACAAACTGACGTTTTGCAACAAATAAAGTAGACGAAGTGTTTGTACAGAATTGGGCCAACCGGAAACGTAGCTGAATGTATGTTTTGTATCTTATATTTGTTGAACTTTTATTTAAAAAAATTAATAATGCGTCAATTTACACGCATTCTTGTTTGACTATTTTTTTAATTAATCGTAGCACCCTCCAACTTAAGATAAAAAATAATTAAATCTATGATATAAAGTTAGCATCTCAAATGCAATCTTTTTTTTTTTTTTAAATGTGTCACTTTTGGTGGTACGAGAGAATAAACAAACGGAAATGTGGGTCGTCGTCCTCTGCCTTGTGTGTTGTGCTAACAAAATCATATTCAACTAAGATAACATGAGACGATAATGAGAGAAGCAAATAGCCATCATCAAAGGCGTCTTCTTTGAGTGGAGGATAACAATATGCAGTAATCACATTAAAATTGTTCAAATAACGTAAAGAATAATGTTTTTCCTATTCCAAGAATGTGGGACCCAGAATTTTTACTTTGCTATTAGGATGCATCTGCTTGAGTTCGGATAGTTTAAAAACCAAAATTTCTACCCAAAAACTCAATTCAGAATATTCATAATATTTTAAGAAATCAATATTTTGAATAAATTTTGTCAGATTTTCAATAGAGCTATCTAGAAAAAAGATGAAATAGAGGCAAATCAGTCTTTGTCAATTCCTGCAGAAGCCGGTATTCGAATATTTGTTCACAAGCACAGCTTTGACCTTTGGAAATGTTTTTGAAGAATTACATCAATGTTTGATTCCGATCAAGAGTAAGGATAGTTCAACGCATAATTGTGTGTGGTTTATCAAAGTGAGATACAAAAACATGTCAAATGTCAACTATACGAACCAATTTAAACCAACAGCAGTGGTTAAAGGGTGTATTCGATAAAAATGGCACACAGAAAATCTTCTGTAACTTTTGAATCGTATGAGTAAAAAACCTAGAAATTTGAGTAGATCTTATCCATAGTGTATTATTTACATCTGCCAAGTTTCATAGTTATACATTCAGTAGTTCCAGTCATGTCGTCGAAACAAGAAATTGTCCGTGAGAAAATTTTGAGCACTCACAATCAAAATCCAGGGGCGTCCCACCGGTGGATTGCTAAAAGGCTTGGAATTGCAAATACAACTGTGTCTCGTGTAATAAGAACCTTCAAGGAGCGTCTGAGTGTCCAAAGGAAGGAAGGGAGTGGTCGTAAAAGTGGTCCAATGGACAGTAAAATGGCCAGGAAAGTCGTACAACAATTCAAGAACCGTCCAAACATGTCAATTCGAGATGTCGCTAAAAAGTCTAAGGTGTCAGTCGGTTTTGTGCAGAAAACCATGAAGCGTGCTGGGTTACATGTTTACAAAGTGCAAAAAGCCCCAAACCGGAATGAAAAACAAAACATCACTGCGAAAACCCGCGCCCGGAAACTTTACACGAAGCTGCTCACCAAATCCGGTTGCATCGTGATGGATGACGAAACATACGTCAAGGCCGACTTCCGTCAACTTCCTGGGCAAGAATATTTCGTTGCCAAGTCGAAGTTCGATGTTCCGGAGGATGTTCGAAAGAAGAAACTATCGAAATTTGCAAAGAAGTTTCTAATCTGGCAAGCGATTTGCGGATGTGGTGAAATAAGTGCTCCCTTCATCACTTCCGGAACAATAAACGGTGCGATTTACACGGAAGAGTGCCTTAAGAAGCGTCTCTTGCCATTCATTAAGAAGCACCAAGGATCAACTCTGTTTTCGCCTGATCTAGCATCCTGCCACTACGCTCGAAACGTATTGGAGTGGTACCGAGCCAACGGAGTCAATTTTGTGCCAAAGGATATGAACCCACCAAATTCACCGGAACTTCGTCCAATTGAAAAATTCTGGGCAATTATGAAAACGGAACTTCGCAAACATTCCAAAACTATAAAAACAGAGCTAGAATTGAAGAAAATTTGGGTAAAAACAACAAAAACATTGGGAAAATCGGTTGTACAAAATTTGATGGGTGGAGTGAAAAGGAAGGTGTGGGCATTCGGGATGGGAGACGAAATTGAATAAAACAAATGTTGTCAATCAAAACTCATTAGTAGTTCTTCATTCCCTGAAAATTTCAAGAAAATCCGATAATCAGTTTAATTTTGATGAGTATATATGTGTGTGCCATTTTTATCGAATACACCCTTTACTGGAGAGACGCAAATAATTTATGAAAAGATCGTATTTTCGAATATTATTCGAATATGATAAAATTAAATCGGAAATATCTCGAGAGCGGATGATCTTACGAAGATCATCATCAGAAGCTTAAACATTTGAACATACTTCAAAACTTAGATTATATAATCAGAATACGTTTATTCCCGCAACTATTAAAATTTTCAGAAATGCACCAAAAGTTGATGTTCTAGAAACTTTTATCCCTGACATTTCTCCATCCTGGAGTCTTCTTTAAATTTTTAGTCAAGAAATAAAAAAATCAAAAAATCGTTTTTTGAGATATTTAAATTTTCATGTTAATTATCGATTTTTTCCCGAAATTTTTTTTTCTCAGAGTATTTTTTTTCACAACCTTCACATTATTAGACAGTTTTTTTTGTACAACCAAAGGTTTTCGATCTATAAATTATTAATTGAAGTGCTATTCAAAATGCTTACGCCCTTTTTAAAACTGACTCTTGAGTCACAAAAATCTATGTTAGTGCGGAAAATGCTCAGTCTCCTAAGCCAAACGCGTATGCAATGTTTCATTAAAATAAAAAAAATACCGAAAATAATTTTTTACATTTCCAGGTCATTTCGACTGGAAACGTTCCGTAACGGCTGCATGCCAAATTTGACCGAAACAGTACATAACAATCGTGCCGCTTTAGGAAAGGTGGCAGGCGCTCTTCCACGTAAATTTCTTTTGGGGGGTTTGGTTGTTCCAGAACCCGCCCCAAAAAAAAAAAATTAGTCCCCCCCTGTTTTTTTGGGACCCTTGGGGGCCTATAAAAACCGTGCAAAATTTCAGCTTGATCGGTGAAACTATATTTTAGCGCTCGCGGTTTTAATTTTTCATAGGATTTTCTTCCATATTCTTCAAACAACAGTTTATTATTCGAACGGAAGCTTTGTGTAATTTTGTTCAAACGGTGTCAACTGTCAAACTTTTCTATGCGCAAGATATAAGTTTCACCGATCGAGCTGAATTTTGCACAGTTATTATAGGACCCCAAAGGCTCCCAAAAATCAAAAGGGAGCGGAATTTTTTTTCTTTCATATGTCCGTGTCCCAGGCTATTGTATAGGGTGCGGCAGGAAAAAATGCGAAAATGTTTAAAGTTCGATATTGGGTTAATTTGTGTATCTAAAGTGTTGTGCCCTGAACCGACTAACCTTCGATGTTGCAGTGGATTGGGTCTTCAGAGCTCCAACACAGAAAATTTGATGCACGGGCACGATCTCACTATGGCCCCATAATAATAACACTCCGATTTGGACAAGGTTAAAAATCGTTTATTCCTGCTTCCACCAACACAAAAGACTGTATTCGATGAAATTTGGACACACAAAATAGGTCACCAAAAATTTTCCTTGAGCCCGATTCTTTTCAAACTTTCTGGAAATAAAGTACTACTAAATGGTTAAGTTTTGACATCATTGGTTTATTGAACCTCTTCTCCCAACCCAAATGCCCGCACCTTTGCCTTGACCCCTTTCATCAAATTTTGGGCAATGATAAGACCGACTTGCTTACTTACTTTTAACCACACTTTCTTTAGTTCAAGTTCATTTTCTATCAGTTTTGGAGTTTTAACGAGCTTTGCCTTCATGATTGCCCAAAATTTTTCAATTGGGCGAAGTTCCGGAGTGTTTGGAGGGTTGACGTCTTTTGGTACAAAAACTACATTATTATCTTTGTACCAGTCTAAGACGGGCCGGGCATAGTGACAAGATGCTAAATCCGGCCAAAACAGTGTCGGGCCATCGTGAGATCTCAAGAAGGGCAGAAGTCGTTTTTGGAGGCATTCGTCTTTGTAGATTTGTCCGTTGACGGTCCCAGAGGTGATGAAGGGCTGACTCATTTTGTCACATCCGCAGATCGTTTGCCAGACAAGGAATTTTTTGGCGAATTTCGACAGTTTCTTCTTCCGTACACTCTCCGGAACGGCCAACTTAGAGGTGGCGACGTAGTGTTCCTGTCCTGGCATTTGTTTGGTGTCGGCTTTAATGTAGGTCTCATCGTCCATCACAATGCAGAACGGTTTTGTGAGCCACTCCCTGTACAGTTTTCTTGCACGAGTTTTGGCCACCGAGTTCTGTTTATCGCTCCAGTTCGGTGCCTTCTGGACCTTGTACACATGTAATCCAGAACGTTTCATTGTTTTCTGCACAAAACAAACTGAAACTTTCGCCTTTTTCGCAACATCCCTGATCGAAATGTTGGGATAACGCTTAAATTGGTTCAATACCATCCTGGCCTTCTCCGGATTTGATGTGCCACGTTTTTTGCCACTACTATTTTTCCGCTTGGTTGTCTTACGGTCCTTGAACGTTTTGATCACATGAGATACGGTTGAATGTGCGATTCCGAGCTGTTTTCCGATCCATCGATGAGAAGCGTTTGGGTTTTCGAAGTGAGTGCCCAAAATTTGTTGGCGCACTATTTCTTCATTCGAAGCCATCACTGAAATCACTCGACCGATTTTCACGAAACTCATTACACAATTGACACAACACAATGAAATACATTCAGTTAAAATTTCAATAATTTTTACCCACACGCTAAAAAGTTACGAACAATTGCGTGTGTCCAAATTTCATCGAATACAGTCTTTAGCTGAAGTCAGAGGGACAACAGTGCCCAGGCTGCACTACCAGCTAAGTACGCAACCCTTAGCTGGCGGTCTTTGTCATCTCTTGACCCGTGGAAGCATGAGGTAGGAACTTGTGAGGACCATAGCTATGTTGCGGGGACGCACGCTCCATCCCAGGTGTCTACTCACCATTTTGCAGCCCTACTACGAGTGACTCGTTCAAAGAGAAAAAGAAAATCCTGTTCTCCGACGAAAAACTGATCAGCATCGGTGCTTAAGAAACTTGAGGATGTTCCGGGGAAAGTGAAGTTTAAGTTCCAATCTAAACAAGTGTATTTTGGTATTTCCAAGGACCAACTGCTTTCCTGGGTGAAGGCAAACTTTTCTGATGATCAATACGATGTCCTACAACAGGATGAAGCTCCATGCCACATGTCACACGTAAAATCGGACCCAACGATGGCTGATGGAAAACATGAAGTTTTGGTTGAAAGATTTGTGGACCTCAACATCTTGGATTATTCGATTTAGGCATATGTTGAAGCACAAGCCTGTAATACATCTCACCCTAGTGGGACGACCCTGAAGTCTGTCATAACGCGCACATGGCAGTCGATGTCGGAGATGACTATGTTCGAGAGGCTTCGGGCGTCGTCAATTATGATGTCAGATGTCAATTATAAAAATGGAGGACATCTCAAGTTTATTTTTTTTTTGAAAGGACCTAATAAAGATAACTGAACAAGGAAATGTTGATATTCTTGCTTAAAGTAGTTGAAAATGGAATTAGAAAGCAATACCATAAATTTTAGATTTTTTTGGTGCCACTCTCTACACAGTTTGAAAGAAACATGTAATCTTCTGTGTCATCTAATACACACATATGGAATGCTAAAGTTGGCATAATTCGTGGGATATTTTATGTAAATATAAGCCACAAATCTCCATAATCAGGTCTGCTGTATGTAAGATTGCAAACAACTCCGATGTTTACGCTTCCTTGAGCTTTCAATTTAACGTGGGAAATTTTACGTGGGAAATTCATTTATTTTTTTCTGCGTAATGAAAATATCCCTTTTCAAGTTACAGTTGCAGGTAGCCTTCTAACCCAGATTTTCTTACCCATTTCCGAATATTTCATATGCGAGAAAAAGATTTGCCATCTTTCCCTTTCCAGTTATGTACATCATTGGGAATCGTGTATTTGCCGTCTTGTGTTCTTTGTCGTCGCAATTTTGAGTAACTTCCTTCTTATAAGTCGACAGTCCGGCTCGTTTTCAGCTAAATGCATGGTTGAAAGCAACACTTCCAGCTTTCTCTGTGGCAGCCCGGACGGAGCCGTTGAGGTTCGCTTGAAATCACTTCTGGCTTTCGATTTCTCTCCAATGCAGGTCCATGTCGACAATCGTTCTTCGAACACTTTGGCAGTTATGACAGTTGATTAGGTCAATTTTATTTTTATTCTGATAACTGAGAGATGTCAAGGTTTCTTAATGCAGGATTAAAAGAAATGCGTCAAATTTAAGTTGTTCGTTTGATCGTAACAACTTGCTTTTGGCTTATACAAGCAACACTTAATCAACATAAATTGTTGCAGCAACTTCTTTGTGATTTATAAGTGTTACAAAACAATTTCCTTAAACAATTTGTAGCCGATATGTTGTTATGCTTAAATATTCAAATTTACAAAAGCTTTTTATTTCAATATAATGCTTCATTTGATAATATCAAGATTTTTCGTTGTCAGAATTCAATAATATTAGTATTTGTATTAACTATTAATAAAAGCTATTCAAAAATGCAAATAAACTCTCGATAATCGTGATTAGTTATGCAAAATATGCAACAACATTGCTGGAAATTCGTTTACGAAATAGCCCAGAAAGCGCCAATATTGATTCAATCGATTATCAACGTGAAAACTTGCGCCATATACAATTCGTGCAACGTTTATGGACGCTTGATAAACTGCGGCAAAATTGGTCAAATATTGACCCAATGACGCACGCAATGCAAAGTAATCACGTCCCGTTCCAGAGTATTGGATGCATTGAAAACTTTTCCGGTTGTTGACCGGATCATTGTATTTTTAGAAAGATTGCATGCAACGGGGATTTTCTCGCGAAAACCATGACATCACCCCAACGACATTGGCACTGCGAGAAAAAAATTGTGGTTTAAACATAACAAAATAACTCGTACAACTTTTGCATCTCATAACATAACCAGACCGTATGTAATTCGAGAACATTTCCACCCCGGCCACACCGTCGTTGTTGCCACAAACAGCCATGCAACCGGCCTTGCGAGAGTGCACAAATCATTGCCGACCACCTCCATCAATCTTAATTCCATTAGCCTCCGCGCACTTGTACTCTCATGTACTCACAGGCTCTTCCTTTGCTCAGCTGATGATGCGTTACAAACGACGACTCTTTCCATAGCCCAACAACCACAACAACAACACGACTTGAGTCACATGTTTTTCGCACAAACTCTCCCCCTCGCATCCACCCGCGCTTCAGAAAAACGTATCACCCACCTTCCTAGACTGGTAGGTAAACACAATCACTGACTGCATGCTGACTGAGCTGAGACAACCGACGAGCGACGACGTGAGAGAAGGACCTTCAAGTCACTCCGTCTCCGAACCATGCCAAGGTAGAGGTAGACCGTGTCGTCGTGTGGAAACGCATATAGGTACTTGCTCACGCGCTGCCGGAGTGTACACACAGACACAAAACCGACTTCTATTAGATTCGTTGCGACGACCGGCACGGCGTTTGAACTGGTGTTAGACAAATCTATACGACCGACCGCGTCCTTTGTACTACAGAGGACAAGTGCCGGTCGTCATTTGCTCGGGATAAAAAATTACCCATCGCAAAAAATGATCGTACGAGAAAAAATCAAATTCCAATCACATTCCAGCTGACTCATTCCAGAGAATGACTCAATTTATTACACAATTCATATCCGAGTGGAAGATTCCATTAACCCGCCAAGACTTACTTCGAACAGCTCCAGTACAATGTCCGGCAGGACGGTCTTCAGCATTCCGATTCCTCTTTAGACGATGGCGCGACAATGACGACGATGACGTCAGATAAAAATAATTTTCGATTAATCAGTATGCACTCCGTGTACAAACACTCACTCTGTTTTGGTTTGCGGTTTGCGAAGTCCACTTTCCACGTAACGTTGATAAAAAAAAATACACAACCTTGCAAATGTACACCGCGTGCGCCAGCTATAACCTTAATAAATAACCGAAAACTGCAAGCACGCTGCTACACTGACAAAAAATAGGGGCCACCGACGGCAATCCAATCGGAAATCCACCGTGTGACTGTCGTCGGAAAAGAGGAGCAAACGTAGATATTTACATAGAGATGACTTATCTTGAATGGCAATGACCATATACTAACCAATCGCGTTACGCGTCACCGTAAGTGTAAACTTCCCTCCCGTTTTGTTTGAAATCATAATTCACACCTTGATACTTTGATACAGTTCGCATTCGGGATTACGATACTTCCCCCTCGATTCGAGTATGGGCCCCGTCTTATCATCTGCTTCGAGGGTCGTCAATAAAGATAAGGATGGCGTTTATCACCTGCTGCAGGGGCCGTTTGCCATCGTAAGACTCGGGTTGGATGGTTGCGCTGTGTGTTTTGCATATCTCGATGGTGGTAGACCGCAAAAACTCTGCTGACTTAATGAAGGAATTTAGTAATTACAGTACCGGTTCGATCTTGGCCACAGGCGCAAAAATTTCATGTTGCCAAAATTGAACCGTGCCAAAAGTGAATGAATAATTTAACCGTAACGCACTGTAATTTTTCTATGCCAAATGAAAGATATTGTGCATCCGAGGAATAGTTTTATACTATGTTATGAAAGGGTCAACTGGTTCCGCAGATATGACCGAAAGATGTTCCGAAGAGCACAGATTCCGGGAACTTGGTCGTATTTTTGGCCGACCACCTAACCAAATTGCACACAATGATGCAATAAAGGATTTTACAGTCTCAAAAGATTCACTTGAAATACGGTTTTCGGGACGAATGACCCCTAGGGTTAAAGTCCCGCAAAAACAATGAAGAAGAAGAAGATTCACTTGAAATGCTTTGAATCAGCCAACTGATTCTGGAGATATGACCGGAACATGTCCCGAAGAGAACAGATGCCTAAAACTAAGTCGAGAAATCACCTAAAACGAATTGCCCGCAATTATATGTTCAACAATCGGCACAAACTACAAATAGTTTGAGCAAAGGCAAATGTAAACTAAATATGCTCAAATTTTGGAAGGATTATTAGGACATAACTTGGAACCGTTTAGGCAGTATAGAGCGAAGATTTCAAAGCCCTACCCTTTGGTTCAGAAAGGGGTATGGGTGCGTTCTGTCAGCTTGGTCGTGGCAGAGTTCATGTGTGAACAGGCTGCCACATCAACGTTCAAAAGTGCTTGAACCAAATGGACAGATTGTAATGATCACTTGAAGATGCGATGGGGGATCATTGCCCTGATATTCCCAAATGTGGCAGGTAGTCAAATGTCTCTTGTCTTTTGTGAATAAACGTAATGGAATTGAGTAAAAGAGTGGAAACTAATCAGGAATGATCTCTCATATGCATCCGTCGAAACATTCTGAACGGTCGTTGTGAGAATATCACCATGAAAATCTCACATGTGCATTGAATGTTACTAATTACTAATGCTTTCGCTCCTTTCTCCTGTTCTCTTCCCTATCCCATAGCCGCGAGCGATAGCACGTATCAAGTACGTCGCGGGACAAGATCTGCATCACCGATTTGAGCTCTTCAAAAGCAGAAACACCATGATAACCACCCCGCGATCGTGAAGGAGTCTGGATGTGGACCAAGTGGATCCCTCAAAAGTTGTTCAGACACTTGAGAGGTTAAAAGAGCTCTCATGAAACGCGGAGAAAAACAGGTAATTGTTATCTGTTTTGACCTTACATCAGAGTAAAATTTAATTTATAATTGAAGAACGGTGTATAGTCCTAACCAATGTTACTTTCAGCAAAACTTTCTAACACAAGGTAAGCAATCAAATGACCACGACAAAATGTGCTAAATATCCATTACATAACATATAACGGGGAAAGGGAGGGACCGCCAGGGCACCCAAGTGAAACGATTTGTATAGGGAGCACGGGGCTGCCTCCTCTCTATTGTAACATTTCGCGGAGCAAGGGCGGGCTCTTCGACCCCATCTATTGGGTTTATTCTGTCAATCGAGGGCTCGATTCTAGCGCTGTGAGTGTGAACTTGCTTTGGGAAGGAGATTATTTTCCCTATATTCGCGAGTTTCGCGAAAGTGCCTCTGTTTACGGGCCCGCCAAAACACAGGAGCTTGATGATCACAAAGAACAATAGAATCCAGATCAAATGGATTTTTCAGATTATTCCACTGCTATGGAAAGTTACCTTGCTACAATAGATGAAAGTATTCTATCATCATTATCATCATCATCCTCTTCATCATCATCCTCCTCTTCATCATCATCATCATCATCATGTAGAGCGAAGATTTTAAAGTTTGCATCAATCTTTTACGCATGAGCTTCGTGAGAGTAAAGTTTATCACACATTTGATTGCTCAATCTTAAGCCTAGACAATCCCAGGCAGGACGGAATATATGAACACATTTAATAAATCAGGCCAGACCAACTATGAAATGATGAAATAGTAAGGCTTAAGTCACTTAGAATCTGTAGGCACTGTTCATTTTACAGCAGCGTTCCTAGTGTTCAATTCTGCAAATTTTGACAGCAGTTTGGAACTTTGCAGAAAGTTTAATCACGATTCACGCAGTTTCAAAACAGTCGCGGAAGCGCGAAGAAGAAAATTGAATTTCGATACCCATGTTTAAAATCCAACGTGGTCAGGTTTAAAAATCGCAAAATTATTGAAACTGGCAATATCTATCATGTTCATTTAACAGGTAGTCAGTTGTATGACGAAACCTCAAGTTTTTTTAAAAAATGAGAAAACATTAACATGCCACAATAGGTTGTGTCGATTTTCACAATAGTCTGTGTCGAAAATCGAATTCACGAACTTACATAGTGAATTATGGTTGGAAATATTCCAAAAATCATCCCTGAAAAGTTTTAAACTTGTTTCGAAAGTTTCGACTTGAAGTTTCGTATGGAATTTGAATACTTCAGTATGGGGAAAGTAAATTTTTTCAGGTTTAATTCAAAAAAGCTACTTCAAAGTTAAGCTAAAAAATTGGTACCTTGGGAACCGTGGGATTCTTTTATGAAGCATTTGAAACAAACCGTGCTTAATTTGAGGTTAACGTAAGACAGTTGTTCAATTTTTTAGAATGATTTCACAATTTTCAAAGTGGCACCACTGTCGGAAAGTGGCCCCGGGTACAGCAATTTCACATAGCTAATGAAATTAATAACGGATGTTCAATAAAAAAATGAGAATGATTGCCATACCTTTCTATAATTAAAGTAAAGAGCGTAAATTTTTTTATCTCCAAGAGAATTGCTCTCTGGACTCCCTAGAAATGGGTGGCATGTTTCTTTTCGCTCGGGTGCTGTCAGTTCAATCGAAGATGGCGTCGAAACAGCAAGCACTTCACGAGCGTGTTGTACGGTTTTACGAAACGCATGGTCATCGTGGAAAATAGTTTACGGTAGACCACTTTGGAGACGAAAACGTGCCCGTGAATACAGTTTACCGGATCCTGGCATCCCTGACCGTAGCGGCCGTCCGGCGAACCGGTAGCGGCCGTCTGGCGAAGATAATGACGAAGAAGAAGAAGGAGGAAGCGTTGAAAAAGCTGTTCGACAACAAGGACGGAACGAGTTTGCGTGACGCCGGCCGAAAATATCACTGCTCCCATACCTTGATTCACCGAATCCTCAAGATGGAGGACATCATCTGTCGGAAGAAGACTCGGTACACGGACGAGCAGATAGCGACCGTGAAATCGCAGTGCCGGTGGATGACGAAGAACTACCGCGGGACGTCTTTCGTGCTGGACGACGAAAGCTACGTTCCGCTCTCGAAGACCCACATTCCAGGAAATGACAGCTACTATTCCAGCGACACACCCCCCGATGTAAAATATAAGTTTAAGCATAAATTTGAAAAAAAAAAAGTTATGTTGTACATCGCCATATCGGACAGAGGGATTTCAAAGCCGTGTTTCAAGCCGAACGGTCTGGCCATCAATCAACAAGTGTACCAGGAGGAGTGTCTTGAGAAAATTATTCTGCCGTTCTTAAAGGAGCATCTTGCGGATGGGAAGTACGTCTTCTGGCCGGACAAGGCGTCTTCCCATTACGCCAAGAAGACGCTGGAGTATCTTGAGCAGAAAAAGATACCGTACGTGCCGAAAGAAAGGAACCCGACCAACTTGCCCCAGTGCCGTCCCACTGAGGATTTTTTCGGCTCCCTCAGTGCCCTAGTGTACAAAAATAATTGGCGGGCAAGGATACGAAGCAGTTGACCACGAGGATCCGGAATTGTATCTGGAAGATGGAAGTCAGTGCCGTCCAGCGCACTTGTGAGAGCATCGCGACTAAGTTGCGTCGTACGGCTGACCAGGCCCCCCTCTCCAATATTCATTGATGTTTTTTTTTTGAAGAATAAACATTATGTTTTTAATAAAAAATAATGAATTCGTTGATTTTTTTTTTAACTATATGACTGAAATTTTTTTATTGAACACCCGTTATAACTTAAAAATGTAATATTCTTATGATTTTAAATTTATAAATGTATGATGAACTTAAAAAAATATTGGGAAGGGCAAGGGCTACCTCGTGGTGGTCTAATTAATTCGGGATTGGCTCAGTAGGTGGCGCTAGCTGGAATGCAAAATGTGTGTATTAATGGGTTCCAACATGGAATATCTCGAGATCCTGGCCATATGGAATGTTACTGTCCTCAGCAAAGTGGTAAGTAGTCCGGAATTGGCTCACTATGCGGCGCTATTGCACATATGAATATCTTGTACAAGCTGTATCTCGAGATCCTGGCCATCTAGTAAGATACCGTCTTCGACAAATTTGTTCACGTGGTCACTTGGAGGTCGAAAATCGATGCCTGATGCCATTTTGTAATCCAAGATGGCGGTTTTCCGTTATATAAAACTGGGAATTCCTGCAAAATGGATATTTTCGGATAGGAAATGGAGTATAAAGGCGGAATATCGATGTCTGACGCCATTTTGGAATCGATGATGGCGGCTTCTGTTGCGTAACAAGTGAGAAATACTGTCGAATACCCTGTAATATGGATATCTTTGGATAAAAAACGGCTGGAAATCGATGTTCTATGTCGTTTTGGAATTCGAGATGAATTCCGAGTGTTTCGGAAAAAACAGAGATAATACTGTCAAATACCCTGCAATATCGATATTTTTGGATCAGAAACGACGTATAAGGGCTTGAAAGCGATTTCTGACGCCATTTATGAATCCAATATGGCGGCTTCTGATTTCGGAAATATGGGAAATACAGTCAAATACTCTGCAGACGGCGTCTTGATGCCGGAAATCGATGTCCGATTCCATTTATGAATACAAAATGTCGGCATCAGTTCCGTAAAGAATGGGAAATATTGTTAAAAAACCTGCAATATGGATTGTTTTGGATAAAAAAAACGGCGTGTAAAGACTGTAAATCGATGTTTGGCACTATTATGGAAAACAAAATGACGGCTTATGTTAAAGAAAAACTGTGAAATACTTTCAATAACATGCAATATACATACTTCTGTATCGAAAACGGCGTACAAAGACTGATAATCGATGTATGATGCCATTTTGGAATCTAAGATGGTTGCTTCTGTATCATAAAGAGAGAAAAACTGTCAAATATCCTACGATATAAAGCATGTCAACCCTAGCGCTAACTAGTAAAACTTCTTACGAAACAGAAGCTGCCATGGCATCGGACATTGATTTCCACTCCATATGCGACTTTCCCGATCCATAAATATCAATAGCGCAGGGTATTTGACAGAACTCCTCTCTTTTATGAAACAGAAGCCACCATCTTAGATTCCAAAATAGCGTCATACATCCATTTACAGTCTTTAAACGCCATTTTTGATCCGAAAGTATCAATAACAAGTATAACAAGCTTTTTGACAATATTTCCTACTCTTTACAGACCTGAAGCTACCTTTATGGATTCCAAAATGGAGTCGAACATCGATTTCCGGATTTTGACAGTATTTTCCATTTTTTTCGAAACAGAATCCATGATGGTATTCTAAAATGACGTCAGACATCAATTTCCAATCATTATACGCCGTTTTCAATCCAAAAGCATCGCTATTTCAGGGTATTTGACAAAATGTCTAACTTTTTCCGAAACAGAAGCCGCTACCTTGGATTCCGAAATTGTATCGGACATCGATTTCCAGTCTTAATTGGCTATATCTGATACCATGTTGCAGAGTATTTGACAGTATTTAGAACTTATTTTGCAGCAGAAGCCGCCATCTTGTATTCCAAAATGGCGTCACGCAGGCAGAAAGCTTGCAGCTGCAGCCAGAAGACAAAGTTTCTCGTCACTGAAAAAATGATGAACTCGGAGGTTTACGAAACCGAATGTCTCCAGAACCGAATTCTGCCCTTCATCCAGTCACACGATGGTCAGGTGACAATTTTCACTGCAGTTTGGAAGCACAATAATGACAACGGAGTCCAGTTTGTTCCGAAAACCCTCAATCCGATCAATTTTCCTCAGTTCATGCCCATAAAGAGAAAACTGAAGGTATAAGGTAGTCATAAAAACGGCAGCGCAGATGAAAAATTGGAGAGATAAAATTGTCAAAACAGTGGGCAAAACCATTGCGCGCCACTTGATGCTTCATATTAGGGAAAAAGGTCGAAAATTCTTTCGAAACCGCGACGAATAATTCCAGAACAGCTTTCCGGAGAAGCTGACGCGACTAATCAAGGCTTCGGTGGATGGAACCCAATGATGTGTGAGGTTATAGAGTTCATTCGAATCCCGCTAGGGGCTTCGTCAAGGTGATGAAATCTCTTGTCTGCTGTTCATCGTTGCTCTTTCTTGAAGGTGTTATGAGACGAGGGGCGTTCAACATGTGGGGTAAGATTCTCAATAGATCCAGTCATTTTATTTGCTTTGCCGTTGACGTGGACATTGTTGGCAGAACATTTGAGGCGGTGGCAAAGCATCACACTAGACTAAAGCGCGAAGCAGTGAGGATTGGGTTCAAGATATATACGTCCAAAATCAAGTACATGCTGGCCTTCTGAACCGAGCACGACATGGCCCGACTAGGCAGCAGTGTAACAATCGACGTAGATAAGTTCGAGCTAGTCGACGAATTTGTCTATCTCGGCTCACTTGTCACTCGGGATAGGGATAACAGCCGTGAGATCTGGAGGCGTATTATCAGTGGAAGTCGTGCCTCATAGGGCTCCTAAAGCAACTGCGGCCAAACAGATTATAAGACCGGTTATTTTCTACGGGCATGAGACGTGGATAATGCTTGAAGAGGACTTGTGAGCCTTCGGGTTTTTGAGCGATGGGTGTTAAGAACAGGACAGCAGGACGGAGTCTGGAGGCGGAGGATGATCCATTAGCTCACGCTACTCGCTGGTGAACGAGCAAGATGGTTAGACCAAGTGGAGCAAGATCTAGGGAGTACAAAGTACCCATTGGATTGGATAGAATCAGCTATGAATCGAGAACGTTTAAGGGATATTGTGTATCAGATAATGTTATAAATAACGTTATGCCAACAAAATAAATAGGATGAGGTTCAAAATACTTTGCATAATTGGAATGAACTCACCAAATTCAACTTTTTGACTTCTTTCCCTTTTAAAATCTTAAACTAGAAAATTGTAGAACCGTGGATCGTGGACCAGTCAGTTCCAATTTTTTTTTCGATATCTTAAAAATAAAAAATGCCGGCTGTTGCTTACCGCTTTAGAATATCTTTTTGAGTTCACAACGGCTTCGCTCTTGCTGAAAAACTCAAATGTGGGCGATACGTGTGGCAGTGTAACAATTAATAAATTCATTTGATATTTGAAGTATTTACATAGAGATTTCTTGGTATTAATTACAGATTAATATGAAGAATTGGTATTATCCGCAGAGTTATTTTGTCTGAAAAACAATTCTAAAATATCATCACAAAATCTTTTCTGTAAATTTATCCCAGAGTTTAAAAGCAAAACCTCAGAAATGTCAATAAATTATCAACAAAATATTCAATAAATCTCAACATTGAAAAAACAATCTTCAGAACAAACTAACAAGCAGCTTGCACTTGTTGCATTTCTTTTCCGCTGGAAGTACAAAAATCTCTTCCATCATGGCTGAGCACAAATCTAATAAACAACAAAGATTTTGTATACCCAACTTACTTAATTCTTACTGCACTGCAGCATACAAGTCTTTGGCATGTGAAATCTTTGTAGTTTCTTAGATGTTTGCCAGCAACATTTCGAAATGATGATGCAAAATGGTCATGATGGCGACCTTTTTTGCATTCCCGTTAAAGACTGTATTCGATGAAATTTGGACACACAAAATAGGTCACCAAAAATTTTCCTTGAGCCCGATTCTTTTCAAACTTTCTGGAAATAAAGTACTACTAAATGGTTAAGTTTTGACATCATTGGTTTATTGAACCTCTTCTCCCAACCCAAATGCCCGCACCTTTGCCTTGACCCCTTTCATCAAATTTTGGGCAATGATAGGACCGACTTGCTTACTTACTTTTAACCACAGTTTCTTTAGTTCAAGTTCATTTTCTATCAGTTTTGGAGTTTTAACGAGCTTTGCCTTCATGATTGCCCAAAATTTTTCAATTGAGCGAAGTTCCGGAGTGTTTGGAGGGTTGACGTCTTTTGGTACAAAAACTCCATTATTATCTTTGTACCAATCTAAGACGGGCCGGGCATAGTGGCAAGATGCCAAATCCGGCCAAAACAGTGTCGGGCCATCGTGAGATCTCAAGAAGGGCAGAAGTCGTTTTTGGAGGCATTCGTCCTTGTAGATTTGTCCGTTGACGGTCCCAGAGGTGATGAAGGGCTGACTCATTTTGCCACATCCGCAGATCGCTTGCCAGACAAGCAATTTTTTGGCGAATTTCGACAGTTTCTTCTTCCGTACACTCTCCGGAACGGCCAACTTAGAGGTGGCGACGTAGTGTTCCTGTCCTGGCATTTGTTTGGTGTCGGCTTTAATGTAGGTCTCATCGTCCATCACAATGCAGAACGGTTTTGTGAGCCACTCCCTGTACAGTTTTCTTGCACGAGTTTTGGCCACCGAGTTCTGTTTATCGCTCCGGTTCGGTGCCTTCTGGACCTTGTACACATGTAATCCAGAACGTTTCATTGTTTTCTGCACAAAACAAACTGAAACTTTCGCCTTTTTCGCAACATCCCTGATCGAAATGTTGGGATAACGCTTAAATTGGTTCAATACCATCCTGGCCTTCTCCGGATTTGATGTGCCACGTTTTTTGCCACTACCATTTTTCCGCTTGGTTGTCTTACGGTCCTTGAACGTTTTGATCACATGAGATACGGTTGAATGTGCGATTCCGAGCTGTTTTCCGATCCATCGATGACAAGCGTTTGGGTTTTCGAAGTGAGTGCCCAAAATTTGTTGGCGCACTATTTCTTCATTCGAAGCCATCACTGAAATCACTCGACCGATTTTCACGAAACTCATTACACAATTGACACAACACAATGATATACATTCAGTTAAAATTTCAATAATTTTTACCCACACGCTAAAAAGTTACGAACAATTGCGTGTGTCCAAATTTCATCGAATCCAGTCTTTACCTTCACCTTAATGCATATCATTAAGCACATTCAAAATTACCGTTCTAATAATCTTTAGAAATTCCAGGCTTTTCAAGAAAAAAAAATATTTTTTTTAGATTTCAGATTATGAAATTTTTGTCTAGTGGTTCATTAGTTTTACTACATCGATTTGACTTCCAAGGGTTTCCCAAATAACTATATGATTTAAACATTGAACATTGGTCACTTTTTAAAATTAGTATACGCGGTTGACATGTCTCACTTCATGGCAGATTAATCTGCCATTTTTATTCCTCTATTATGAAATACAAAATGATAAAAACTGAGCAATGGGTGTCATTGACTCACCGCTTGACTTGTTCAGAAGAACTTCATCTCCACCACCACCGCTGCAAAGCGCCATGTTCGGTATCACAATTCTTTCATCTTTTTTGTTTTGTTTTATTAACCCATTCAGAGAAGCAATTTAAAATCCACCACGAAGCGTTTCAATAAAGGACATATAATAAAACGAGGCTCCGTCCGCACAAACAAACGAGAATGTTATACGACTATTAAAAAAAATGGCAACTTATGTTGCTTCTGTCGTCCGTTTCATTAAAATTACCAAGAAGAGTGACACCCCGGTCAGGACGATGATGATGGAAAGTTTTAGGTCAATGCTTTTTAATAGCCATCACTTGGTTTTAATTTAAAAGCATTTGAGGAATATCAAGACCGAGTTAATAGAGTAGTGCTGATAGTAAGAGAACCCAGTCTGATGAGAATTTTTATCCCATGAACTGCGATTACAAAACAGAATCAATTCTGTGCATTGTAGCTCATCCAACCTTTTAGTGTAGTTATCAAACCAATCTCACAATCATAACTCCCTTCGGAGGTAAACATTATGGTTGCGTGTTTGCTTGGTGTCTCACTTGCTAAACTCTCTCCCACCGCTATCTAGTGATTGGCTCGGCTCCTCGACAATCCATCCATCCGCAGCTGTCCTACTATACAAAGTAGCTGTTTTGCTTGTTGATCTTATGGTGGTGGATGGAAGCATTGCGAATTTCCATAAAGACATTTTGATTAGATTTATTCCAAGTTGGCACACGTCAAGCAAACAACTGTCTATAGCTACATATATTCCCGCGAGAAATCCTGAAGCGTGACTTTCTTCCACCATCCGTCATTGTAGTACTGAATGCTAAAATTTAACCATCTCTAACACCTAGATATGCACGGTAGCAAGGTTTGTTCGGTGAATAAATCAGGTGACACTTCCAGAACGATTTTCCTTTGTACTACCTTGTGCTAGGGCAGCTATGTGACCAGTTCTAGGTGACCTTTGCAAGACTGGTTGAACTATGGAAACTATCAGAGCATTTCCAGCTTTGCTAATCATCTATTGAAGGGAGCAAAACAAAACATTTCAAACGCAGTTAACTCCCTCTGTTTACTGGAAGAAGACTGGTTTGAGTCGAGATTCTTGTTGACGGTCACTCGGATGACTAGTTAGCTTTATTAGTAGACGACAATAAAGAGCATGGATAAATCGTATACACGGCTAATTATTGACATTTGAATTATTGCAAGAAAACAAACAACTCTCAAGGAAATCAAGAAACGGATACTGAGTGTATCATTTGTCAACACAAACAATCATTTGTCAGTCAATTTGTCAACTTTTGTGTGAGAAGCACACTGATACACTACAGGGTGCGGCAGAAAATAATGCGAAAATGTTCTGACTTGAGTATTGGGTTAATTCGTGTAGCTAGTGACTAATTTCTGTCGAAAGTGTATTTCTTTATGTTTACTTTCAAGTGCTGCATCCAAACATTCTATTTGTTTTATTGCAAATTCGTCAAAATGTTCGCGAAAGAAGTGATCACCAGTTTGTTGCTCGCCCAGAAGAAGCCGAAAGAGTTTGCCAAGGTGGTAGGGTGCCATTTGGCAACAGTTTACCGCATAAAAAAGTCCCTGCAGGATGGTCCTAAGCAGCGAAAGCCGAATGGCGGACATCCGCGCTTTGCACGCACGCCGAACGTGATCAAATCGGTCCGTGCAAAAATTGCTCGCAACCCGGTGCGTTCCATAAGAAAACTTGCAATGGAAGCCAATATTTCGGAGAATCCTCAAAGAAGACCTGCATGCATCTTCCAGAGCCAGAGTGAAGCGCCACTTGATTACGAACCGAGTCAAGGAACTACGAGTGACTCGTTCCAAGATATTGCTTTCCTTGTAGAAGAAGGAAAAAATGACAATCCTGTTCTCCGACGAAAAGCTTTTCAGCATCGATGCTGTGGCCAACAGCCGCACGGACCGGTTCATTTCACCGCAGAAAATGGAGAACGTTCCGGAAAGAGTGAAATTCAAATTTCAAACCAAACATCCGGCTGGTGTCGTGATGTTTGGCTTGGTGGCGTCCAACGGTTTGAAAATGCCGCCTGTTTTCATTGACCAAGTGCTTCCCTGGGTGAAGGCCAACTTCTCCGAGGACCAAAACGTGGTCCTATAGCAGGATGGAGCGCCGTGTCACACGTCCAATCGAACCCAACAATGGTTGAACGATAACATGATGTTTTTGCCGAAGGATTTGTGGCCCCCTAGCAGTCCAGATCTTAATCCGTTGGATTATTCGATTTGGGCATATGTTGAAGCACGAGCCTGCAAAACATCACACCCTAGTGTGAAAACCCTGAAGTCAACCATAACACGCAGATGGCAGTCAATGTCGGAGGAATACGTCCGAAAGGCATGCTCTGGCTTCCGGCGTCGGCTCGAGGATGTTATGATTAAAAATGGAGGACACATTGAATAAATTTGTTTAAAAAGACTTTATAAAGATAACTGCACTCGAAAATGTTGATATTATTGCTTGAATTAGTTGAAAATGGAATTTGAAAGAAATAGAACAAATTTTCGCATTATTTTCTGCCGCACCCTGTATAGCCAGGGATGTCGAGAAAAAATATAACCAGGAAGTTTTCTTTGATCGCACCGGGAATCAAACCTATCGTTTTTCGGATTGATAGTTCTTTTACCCACTATGCTACTCAGCTCGATGAGCTGAGCACATGTGTGTATGTGTATGTGTAGTGTATGTGCGTAACGAAATTTAGAACTCAGTTTCGCAAGCATACGAACCATTTGAAAAAACAACCGCCAAATGCAAGGTAATGTAGTCCCCTATGTCGCTTTAGAATTTTACTGGAATTGGTTCACTGGTTCATTTTACCATCCGTGCAAGGAGTATGTCGTCCATAGAGACGCTGTTGTAACTGCCTCAAAGGTGTTACATTTTCAGGTTTGCTTTCCCTTTCTCTCAGTCATGTCAAAATCCACTGTTTTGTATGGTGTTGTTTCGTCTTTTTGTCTTTTTTGTCATTTAGTTGGTCAGTGTCACGATTACAAGTTTAATAAGGCGTTTTTCTTAGCTTCGTAATTTATTCGTAATTTCTTCAGTTGATGTGTCATTTATGAGCTCTGAGAGTCTTTTGAATCAGTTTTCTCAAATCAAAATTAATATACTTTTATAATAAATATATCTTTTTATGGTTTACTGATGGGACTCACGAACGAGAAGTATCCTTTAAAAGAGTTTGTGAGGCCGTTGAATCTCTTTATTTTATTTAACAATTCATTCAGTGTTACGTTTATAAGTTTCAGAGGGCTTTCCGTAACTTCTTCAGTCGTTTATAATTTAGTTAATTGATGTCTAGTTCTTATGTGCTCTAAAAATCATTTTTTTTTCTGGTGGCCATGATACATTATCTAAGCTTTCAGGTTCATGGTGGATGTGCGGGTCCGTATACAATTGCAGCAGGACCACAATCTGCAGACACGTAAATACAAATGAAATTATTATCGTTTTATATTATAACATCCATTCACTACATTTTGTATGCTTTTTTATAAGTCATTTTCAGCTTCGCATTTATGCATCCTTGTCAGTTATAGCTCATCTTACCTACGCTATGTATTTAAAAAGATAGGAAGGTTTTTAATGTTTTTTTTTTAGAAAGGATCATATTCGAAAAATTCTACTTAAAACAGCACTTTCCTTCTTCATCAGAAATATATATTAATTCAAAACCTAACAGTTTACAATCATTCATTTCCTATTTCACAGACATGAGGAATCATTTATCAGTGTACAAGAGCTATAGAAAAATTCAATTTCCTAATTTTTTATTTTAGTTTTATTAAGATTCAGTAAGATTCATACTCATATGAAATTTATTTCGCCTTATTATTAGCTGTCTTCAGTTTTTCTAATATTATTATGATATTAATACACATCTAATTTTTATTTTCAGTAACATACCAGTAGATGTCATATATATCTTGTACCTACGCTTATTATGTTCTCTGACTATTATTGTGAAAACAAATACTAATCTTAGTAGATCTTATTTCAATAGAAACTGCAACAGTCTTTCGATGAGTGGATGGTCAGATTAGTTACGGATATATGTATTCTACTATAGTTTACTGGCTTGCTGGTATTATTATTTTATATTTTAACGTCAGTTTATTATTTTATGTTGTGATATTAAATGATGTGACATAATTGCATTTAAATTCATTTCATTAAAATCGCTATTTCCGATTAGACTCACTACATAAATTATTGCAAGGAAACGGAACAGCACATCGAAATTTTAGGTTTACTATTGTATTGCTATATAATTTCAGATTATCCATGGATATTCCAAGTTTGATGAGATAATTTTAAATCAATTGTTTTTCTCGCAGCTACATTGTCTAAACTTTCAGGTCCACAAATGGAATTGTTATTTTCGTTCTTATATTCATTCACTATATTATTTGTCATTATAATATTCATTCGCTATATTTATTATAATTATAATATTAATTCACTATATTTTATACATTACTATATGACATTAAATATATATTGGGAAGGGAGGGAGCATCAGGGTATCACTCAAGCTGGAATTGGACAATGGAGTGGTATGACAACCGGCGTCTAGGAGAGAACAAACAGTATCATTTTCTTTATCCTACCGATTCGATTGTGATGCTGTGAATTCTACTCCAACAATTTCAGTGAGAGTGACGCGCCCTTCTTAACAAGCCATCCCGTAGAAAGCTTAATGAGTATTGCGAATTGGGTTATTCGATTTATTGGATCGTATCGTTGGAAGGAGAATCTCATGTTCCCGCGGGTTTCGCGTAAGTGTCTCTGCTTACGGGTCCGCCCCACCGTTTTTGGCCCTTCATACAGCGTTACTGTGAATGCAAACCGGTAACTCAATTTGTTCTTGCTATTAAGTGGAGCTGCATACATGACAAGGTCTTAGAAGGGATGGTGGCTACCTTACATACATACATACAAGCTGATTTGTACATTTTAAGAAGCTATCTTCGTATTTAATGCCACACGCGCAACTGTCAAAAGCACTAAGCATTTGTTGACACAGAAAGAACATTCGTGCATTGTACGAAAACAATACCAAGAGCTACGGGTAATATGTTACCAATAAAGAAGAAACGTCTCTCTGGTGGTTGCAAGAACGACTGACAGATCTACTTTATCGACTCAAAATATAATTGAAAAAAAAAGCGCAACCACGAAGAGTTGTTCAGCGTTTTATTTTTAATGTTTCTGACATGGGGTTCGATCCTGCATTTTCAGGAAGAGCTGTTATTGAGTCCGTAGTTGATCTCACTAAACCATGTTGACTCGTGAAAAGTTACTTAATTAATGTGCATGTAGTTCTAACTCTTAACAGCGCTTCAATTTCTATTTTGGGATAAATTAATGATTTTCGCCCAACCCTGCAGGAACACCAACATTTATGAGTACGATCGAAGAGAAGCAGCGATTGGCTGGTCTTTACGAAATTCATTTTGTGCATTGTACAAAAAAGGTGTAATGATAGCATTTTGTTAGATGACAAGCAGTATGAATGTTTCATACAATTTACGAGACATTTGTTTTATGTACAAAACCCATGTCTACGAAACGATTGAAAGCTAATTTACGAAAATAAATTTTCAGTGTACAAAAAGTAAAGCAGAGGCAAGGGCTGAAGGCGTACAAAGTGAAAAAGGTGCCCAACCGTGATGACAAGCAAAATTTCACTGCAAAAAGTCGTGCTAGAGAGCTTTATACCATTTTTTTGCAAATATTTTCATGTATCATAATCGACGACGGAACATACATATTCGAAGACTTTAAACAGCTTTCGGGTCTGGCTTTTTATACCGCAATGCAAAGAAACGCCGTTGCCGAGCATTTCCGGACAAAGAAGGTGTCCGGAGGTAGTGGTCGAAAATCTAAAAGTTTCGTCTCTACCGACACTATCAATAAGGATGTGTATGTGAAGGAATGTATACAAAAACGGTTCTCCAGCTCTGTTTTGGCCTGATTTGGCCTCTTGTCACTATGCGAAATCCTTCCTGGAATGGTATAAGGTACAAGATGTCAAATACATGCCAAAACAGCCAATCCACCAAACTGTCCAGAACTTCGCCCAATAGAGAAATACTGGGCTCTAGTTAAGCGGAAACTCTTCGAAACTAAGAAGGAAGCAAATGGTACCTATGATTTCAAGAGAAGATGGAGAATCGTCACGGCGGGCGTATCTGAGGATACCGTACGGAACCTGATGGCGGGTGTACCACAGAAAGTTCGAGAATTTTACAGAAAGAAGGATTAACATCTTAATCAACTGTATTTGCTGCGCAAATGAGTCTTAGAGCTGATGGTGAGGTTTAAGCTGCCAGTACACTGAAGTATCATAAAAAAATGAAAATCGGTCCAGTGATTCAAACGTTAAAACTCTTTGAAAAATATATATTTTTTAAAACTTCGTTTTTGAACCACCCAATCTGAAAATGGGTTACCCGAATGCATAAATGAAAAATTCGAATCATATATTTTCCGAACGGAAAAAAACCTACCCAAATATTGCAAAATTCTACCACCCACTTCATTTTTTTGGTATGAAAACGCTGAATTATAAAATTTTACGGATGTTCCGAAACTTCCCGAAGAATGGCCACTTAGAGCCATAATTTTTTCTCCACATCGCTTTACTTTTTACATTGTATGTACAAATGGATTTAAAAAAAAATCGTATTGCTTTAGGACGAGACTAATGAATTTACCATTTTATCAGATATCCGGGATATTCAAGGGAACCATCAAGTGGCCATATCTCGGTAGTGTGGTCTAATACGATAATTTAGATAGCATATTTGAAATCGGCGGCCCAAAATTACTTGGAAACACATTAATTAGCTAATCTATTTTTAGACTTTTTTCCGCCTGTTGTATGGAATGGAATCACTATGCAGCAAGGCAGTTGGAAGAAGCGTTACCTGTTGCCATCATCAGGAAATCCGACCCAGGTTTAGCCTCAGATAGATACCTTCACTATGCTCTAACAGCACAATTTCCCCAGAAAGGCTCATGTTGCTTTTCGGTTTTCACCGAGTTTATTGCTGAATCATTTACCCTTTCCATGTCGAGTTCTAATATGCAATATGCAATGAAAAATGCGGAACCAAGGCTAAACAATGGCTAATACTGCACCCCAGACCGGTTGTAATGGGGTTTGCTTTCTCATGCGTACAGACCTCGGTTCATGGGTTCGGTCAAGGCTTCTCAGTAAAATTTGCGGTGAGGTAGGCGGGATTTCATAGCGCCGTTATTACTTACAGAATCCAATTCGGGTGAAACAACCTACGGTGTGGGATGTAGGATATCATCCGTAAAACAAACTGTTCCAATAGAATCATGAAATTCATCTCAACAACCTACCCAGAAAAGTTGTGGCAGGAAATTTAACAGAGTTATATTTTTAAATTGATTAACGAGAAACGCCAACTGATTGGCAATCTAAAAATACCATTTCCATGAACAATACTTACACCACTGCCGATCTTTTCGCAACATTTCTTCATTGTTTGCTCAACTCCTGATAAATGTTGACAAATTACTTCACCCGGTACCTGTGAATGATCAATGTGAAACCAAACATCAGGCCCAAACAAGATGTAAAAACTGAAAAATTTCCAGCACGAGCCGAAAATGTACCAATCACCTCATTGTTTGAATTTTGCTCTTGACAGACTTGAACTTGAGCTCGCTGTTCATCGCTGACAGGGTCGTTCGACGATCTTGGTTCGTCATCAACCACGCCAGTTTCAATTACCTGAAGCAGCAAAAAAAAAGAAGACAAATCAGATCAGAAGCATCCTGGAAACAAAAGCAAAATGCTTTCGAATTTAATTTACTGATTTATCAAAGAGAATTCCAGGGATCTTGTTGAGATTAATTTCTCCCCGTGGTGATTAGACCCGTCATTTGCACTGCACCTCAGAGAAAATGATTGCTTTCCTCGTTGGTCGAAACTGGACTAGTCATCGCCATCGCCACAGTTAAATCACCCGCACTTCACGCTCCACCAAGCCAGAACCGACCACCGTTCGTTCTCGAGTGTCGATGGCCGCGGAAAATAAATTAGCCACACAATTTAAAGCCGGCAGCATCGTTATTTAGAGGGAAGAACAAGCAACACCCGACCGAACCCGCTTTGAGGCGAAAAGACAGCGAAAATGGTGAAATATTAATTTTTGTGAGAGTCAGACATTCCCACATTACCAGAAAAGGTAGACTATGGAATGTGCGGAGATTTACCTGGGGTTTGGCACCTTTCGTGGGCGGCAGCCTTTGCAAAAGTCGGCAGACAAACGGAACGGAAAGGCATCCGGATGGAACAAATGTGTGAAATGTGTGCGCCGGAATTCCGTTAGCTTTTTGACGACTTCCTGAGAGGATGAATGTTGTTTCGGGCGGCATACGAAGTTTGGCGAGAATGACAAAAGGTTGTGGGCGCGTGTTGTTTGCGCTTGATGAGGCTTTGTCAGCCCGTTTTAGGGTGGTGGAGATTGCTCACCTGTTTCTGGCGGGTCAAACATAAGTATTTCTGTATAATTTGAAATTCATTTGCATGAATACATGCGCTGCTTTGTGATGGACGGCAGCGGGGAGCGAACATTGAATGGATGTCACTTTAATGAGAAGAGCAGTTTAGCAGAGCAGATCATTCGCCCTGGAGTTATTTTTTGCGTTTGTAGAGGTTCCATAGCACTATACAGGTGTTGGGGTAGGTTACAGTATACTCATAAAACCAAAATTGTTACTTCTGGCAGTGACCATACTTTGATAAGTTTGAATGGTCATTGTAATTTTCTAATTCGAGAAAATTTTCTGAGCTTCACTATAGTTTATAAAACGAAATCGAAGGCAGGACTCACGAATATATTCGTTTTTTTTTTCTACATCTAAACTGCTTTGTACTACTTCGTAATTCGTATTCAATGCCATACACGCAACTGTAAAATTCGATGCATGTGTTAACACAGAATTAACATTCGTATATTGCACGACATTAATACGAAGAGCTGCGAATAAGTTGTTACAAATAAACAGAAACGTCTCTCTGGTGGTTGCTAGAATGATTGATAAGGCTACTATATCGACTGGAAATTATTTTAAAAAAAAAACGCAACCACGAGATCCAGTATTTTTGAAAAGAGCTATAATTGAATCCGTGGTTCATTTCACTATGGAATTGTGACTCGTGAGAAGTTATTTGATAAATGAGTATGAAGTAACAACTTTCGACAGCAACACCAACAAGTACAACTACAATTGAAGAAACCGCGGGCGGCAGCCTTTGCCAAAGTTATGCCAATTACGGAGCTGGTCTTCACGAAATTCATTTCGTGCATAGTACAAACAGGCCTAATGATAGAATTTCACCAGATGACAAGCAATATGAATGTCTCATAGAATATACGAGACATTTACCCATGTACAAAATCCAGGTTTCCGAAACGAGCGAAAGCGGATGTACGAAAACATATTTTCAGTGTAAGTAATAAGAAATTCAGACTCGATTAATAAAATCCATTATAAAGTTCAGCAAACTAATAGCGGTCCCGTGGAACTTTCTTGCAGCTTAAAAAGCTAAGAGAAGGACAAGAGCCAACTTTTGGCATTCATGGACTGTCAAATCGACCGCTGAGCCGGTCAAGAAGTGCCGTGTCGCATCACGACACCCGTTTACAAGTGATTTTTACCCTAATGTGAGTTTCCGATTAGTTAAACGCAGTGTCATAGTGATGTGTTCCCGAGAAAGAAGTCCGAGTGCTTATGTGGTAGAGTAAAGGGTGTTTCGATCAAAATTTGGTCGACTTTAACTTGAAATATTTCCTATCATCGTGCATTAAAATTTTTAGCACACCCCTCAGTTTGAAGATGTGTGCGTGTAGCATCATGTCTCTATTTTGATTTTGAAATTAACACTTCAGTTATCAAAATGTCGTCGAAGGAAGAGAAGCAACGCATCAAAATTTTTCACGTGCATGGCGAAAATCCAAACTACTCTCACACATGTTGAATGTGGCTAAATTAACTGTTACCAGCATATTAAAAGTGTTCGGTGAACGTTTGTCGACAGCCAGGAAAGTTGGATCAGGGGGAAATCGAAAGCCGGAGGCCGCAGCGACGACAAAAAGAGTTGCCCGCTATTTCGAGCGGAACCCAAACCTCTCCGTCCGAGATATCGCAAAGAAGCTGGGAGTGGCGCCTTCAACCGTGGATAGAGCTAAAAAACGAGCTGGACTGTCGACTTACAAGAAAGTGGTGACTCCAAATCGCGACGATAAACAAAACACGTCGGCCAAAGCCCGATCGCGAAAGTTGTACACGACGATGCTGACGAAGTTTGATTGCGTGGTACAGGACGATGAAACTTACGTCAAGCCAGACTTTAAACAGCTTCCTGGACAGAAATCTTACACGGCAACCGGACGGGAAAGGTGGCAGATATTTTCAAGCACATACAACTGTCAAAGTTCGCGAAGAAATATCTGGTGTGGCAGGCCATCTGTACCTGTGGCTTGAACATTGCGACCGGAACCGTCAACCAGGAAATTTATCTGAGCGAGTGCCTACAAAAACGTCTACTGCCTTTCCTGAAGCGACACAATTGTTCCGTTCTATTTTGGCTGGATTTGGCATCTTGCCATTACGGAAAAAAGGCCATGGAGTGGTATGCTGCCAACAACGTTCAAGTAGTGCCCAAGGACAAGAACCCTCACAACACGCCAATGTTCCGCCAGTGCAATCGAACAATATTGGGCCATCGTCAAGCGGAACCCTAAGAAGACTAACTTATTAATAATAACTTTGATCGACTCACACACATTACTGTTTGACCCAATTTTGATCGGGACACCCTTTATAGTATAAAACATCATCACAGTTTAATAGTCCGAACAAATCATCGATCTCAAACCAGCTACATTACAACAGCAAGCAAGCGGACTGTTGTTCGACCGAAAGGCTGAGGTTGTTGACGTCGCCGACTGTGTATAATTGAATAGCTTTTCAAGCTAAGTGAACAGCTATTGTTGTGAAATGTTGCCTTGCAGCAACGTATGCGTATGTCTCTCCCCGTAGAGGAGAGAAACGAATATAGTTAAGTAGGGTTGTAGGTTCGATTGTTGCCACTAACTATATACTTTTTTTCTCTTTTTTTTTTCATTCTGCATGGTATTTGCAACACATTTTCTTATTAGCAGTTAATTTTGTTGATTGGTGAAGGTTTTTCATTTTATTTTTTTTATGATTGTGTTTATTTTTTGTGTACAACTATGACCTGCCCGGACTCCAAAGTAACACGCAGAAAGCATTACCACCCGTTCTCAAAGGGACCTTGGGTTGTCTTTTTTCGGCCCAAACATAATCCATTGAACACTCTCGACATTTCGACAGAAGTGGCGAACCAGCCCAGGAGGCTGAAAGCCACTTTAATAAAGATACAAAAAAAAAGACATTTCGACAGAATTGCTGTGTGAGTATCCTGGTGTCTCGATACATAAAGAGAGATTAAATAATCTACATGTAGAAACGCCGAATTATGAAATATCAAATAAGATTGCTGATCACGAAGTATTTGATATGGAATATTGTACATACGTGCTCTCACGAGATGTAGAGATCGATGTTGTGGTCTCCGCTGCGAGTCTGACTGTCGAGGACTTGAACGAGCTTCTGTTTATTTGAGAGTACTAAAGTTGCTCGTGAGCTTGTAACTATACTGGATGTACATCAGCTACATTCAGTACCGTTACAAAACGAATAAACAATGTATTAACTTTCACTGGAGCTAAAGATTGTATGAAATGTTGGGTAAAACTAGTTTACATATGCAATATTTCGTTACAATCTGTCAAGTGGTTATCGAGATGGCTTCCAAGCAAGAAGTGCTTCGTCAAAAATTTAAATAAATCGTGGAAAATCCAGGCTAGACAATCCGACCGTGTCCCGTGTGGTAAAATCATTCAAGGAGACCCAGACGACCCAGAAGATTAATTCTTTCGTCTGGTTCGTCTAGCAGACAATGAAGTGGGTCGGACACTTCATGTATTCAAGGTAAGGATGGCGCCGTTCACCTCGGGTGAACGTAACAAGACCTGCTAAAAGTAGTGTTTAGTCATTCATTGTATTAAAAAAACATTGAAATATCCGAAACGAACTGGAAAAAATAGAATAGGTTTCTTAAATGGATTGTTTCGTAATATAATCGGCAGCAGGTAGTCAAAAGACAAGAGTTACACTCTACTCATATACATATTATCTGCTGTTCCTCTCATGGCACTCCTTTGAGTTGCTTTTTAAAATTATTAATGCTTTTACTCGCAACAGCAATAAAAAAATAGCCTGAACAGCCTGAAAAAATAGCCTGGAAAATTTTACGAGGAAAAAAACAAGCTCCTACTCTCATTTTTATTCTTTTCGTTACCTGGAGTGATTATCTCCTTAAGAACGTTCACAGTAAGACTAAAGTATCCCAATTGAAAATGAATGGTGCGGAAAAAAATAAGTATTCATCCGATGAATCCATATTACAATCGGTTGAAAAACGAAAATCATTTCTGATTTCTCTGCTTTTCGTAGATCACCGCAGCCTTCACTATTGGAAGCCGTTGGATACAATCCTGAAACCCCCCCCAAAACTTTTCTTTCTACTTTTTCTTTTTATTTTCAAATTTTTAAGTCTTCATATGATTTGAAACGCTTCTGATAGCTTCTTGTTTTGACATAAATCAAGGTTATCAAAAAGCTAGAACTCTAATATAATTGATTTGATTCACCACGTATCACAATAAGCGGTAACCATTTATTTCTAAACAATCAATGTTTTGGAAATCATCAAATTATCATAATTTGATGATTCCAACACACAACTCAACCTACGGTTGCCATTCATCACCGACATACCAGTCGATAGTTAACTGTTATTATTTTGAACTCAACACAAACTGATGATGGAATGAAATCTGCAAAACAAAAACATTCCTTATCAACATTGGCCCCCAAAGGATTCATAGCCGGTGCCGTATTTGTATGTCCATGTGTGCGTGAGTTTCAGTTTTCAATGAGACCATATTTTTCTTCCTCATGTCCGAAGTTGATGACCCGTAATTTATGTTCCCCGGCGCTGATAACGGGGTGATACATTTGCTTATTTGCAATGGCAAAAGTTTCTAGGATTTCCTCCGAGGCAGCTGTAAATATTTTCATGGCGATTTTGATCTCTGACTATGAGAGATAAACGCAGCCACACTCGCAGATTTCCGTATGACTTCACAGATGGGATATTTTTCATCATCGCGAATACGTATATCAAATATGGAATAATTTAGCATAAATTGTCGTTGAAATTATTCCGGTGTGTGCATACATGACTGCCAGAGTATATTTAGCAGCAATGCTCATTGAGTAGCAGCAGCACGAACGGAACACCAGGTTGCAAATCATTAGCTTGCTCTTATCCACACAATCGCGCGCATCGCATCAGAATATTCTCAACGACAGCTACCGTTGCATCATTTCGATTCAGAATGCTGACCCATGTTGAGGAACGACTCAAAGTGGCACGCTTATACGGTGCCAATTGAAATATCGGCAGGCGAAAGAATTCGAGGCACAAGTGCATTCAACAGCTGCCTTCTAATAGACGACGGCTACTCAGACGATCCTGCTCATTTGTGTTTGAATTATTACCGGATCATAAATTACGTACAGCCATCACTGTGTGGTTTTCTGCCGTGCAGTGTCGAACAGTGGAAATAACCAGCTCATCACCAGGTTAATAACTTCTTGCAAATGGTCAAAAAATATGTTAATTAACGAGACTTCCAAAACGCAGAGCCCTGGTTGCAAAAGGTACCTAAAGCAATTAAACCGCAACTCCTAGCTTTTTCATGTCTCAAGCTTAATTAATTCCATTAGTGAACGCAAAATGTCTTCCTCACATTAGACCAAGGTTCGATTACCACATTGTGTCCTCGCGTCGTCTTCAAATGTAAGCATAGCAATACGTGTGCGTCGTCCGGTCATTAGATCATATTGTGGTCTGTCGTCGGATGATTTACCCTAGATAAATGATAGACAAAAAAGACTCTGGCTGGATATGTGCAAAACTGACTTCCTTTGGTCAAACCATCGTGCTGCCGATACGCCCCGACATGGGGACGGCAACAAAGATTTAAGTGGAATCAAGATCTGCTCTATTTAGGTCGTTCGGATGTTTTGTAGGTTTACATGGTAAGGCCAGAAAACATGTATGTCAGTCGAGTTGACCCATATTGAGCGTGAAGTGGTCAAATTTTTTCAACTCAAATATTGATACATTTAAGTCAAACTTGTATGGCGCTAACTCATATCAGTGCACACCCGACCAGAATTCGAAATTGGTCTAAATTAATTATTTTCATCATGAAATAAAACTTAAGAACCAAGTGTCTTCGGCAAACTTTTTCCTTATAATTGGGACCTTTGAATCAAATAAACTAAAATTAGGGTGATCCTTGAAAATGTTAAAATGAAAAGATCAACTCGAACATTTTTGTTTCTACATATTCGCAATAAAAATGTTCTAGGAAGTTGTTCCTTATTGAACGTGACGAAACTTTGGTAAGCAAAAACTGGCTTCGCCGACATCGTTGATATCGTAGCACGCAACTTTGAGACGATGGCGGAAATGTACATCAGACTTAAGACTTGATGCTAGTAGGATTATGCTTGTCATTAATGCGTTAAAGACAAAACACATGAGATTAAGAGGCTTATGAGAAGACAATGTTAGCCTTCCACAGCGAGTTTAGATCGATGGTGATGAAATCGAGGCGATAGACGAATTATTGTATCTGGGAACATTGCTGACCGCCGATAACGACACCAGCAGAGAGATCCACAGGCACATTACGGTTGGCAATCGTACCTCTTTTGTACTCTGAAGGACGCTCATATCAAACAAAGTTCGCCGAACTACAATGTTGAGCATCTATAGGACATAGTTTAGTCTTCTACGGCCACAAAACATGGACATTGCTTATGGAGGACTAAGGCGCCCTTTGGTGTCTGGTGTCTTTGAACAGTAGATGGAAGACGGAACGTGGAGGAGACGAATGAATCACGAAATGCATCAGTTACTGGGAGAACCTCCCATCGTTCACAAAGCTAAAATCGGTCGACTACGGTGGGCTGGGCATATTATAAGAATGTGGGAGGACAGCCCAGTTAAAATTATTCTGGATAACGATCCAACGAGTACAAGAAGAAACCAAATAGAATGGAGGCAACGTCTGTCATCTCAAGTTCAACCGAAGAGGTGTCTTCATGATGCTTTGACCAGATCTAGCCAATCCATTACAGTAAAGGTGTGCTACAACGCAGAATCGTACTCCGAGTCGACTGAGCTTTCTGTACTATTTCATGTATTTTTTGCTATAGAAATGTTGGTACTTTTCGTGAGATCTTTCCTTTTTATTCTTTTCGTTTTTTTTATTTGCTACGCCTTGAGGCTTTGTAGACTGTTTCCATATATTACAGTCTACTCAATATCCTTGTATATAATTTGTAAAAAAAAATCAGTGTGATTTTTCCACTTTAAACTGTAAACGCCATTCGGTTACAAGCATTTGAAAACATGTTCTAAAACTTCCGAATTGTCCTGTTCAATTCCTTTTGAATCTATTCAAAAATTCTTCAGGAGATCTTTTTGAAAGTTTTCAAAATACCTGTCCAAGGATTTTTCATAATACCTGTCACAAAAAAATAGAATTAGAATCTTCTTCACGATAAATTCAGATTCGGTTTCAGGCAACAAATTAAAGAATATTGAGGAGTAAAAAATCAAAAACCAGTAACTTTTGGAGTTTTCGACTCGTCACTCCAAATCAACGATATTCGATGCTCTTTGACCGATTCAATACGGATGGGTCATATATGACCCAAGATAAAAAATATGCTGTCGAAATTCGGCTTTTAGAGTTACAGAGGACCTTTGTTTTGCAAACTTGTTCAAAAATAACTCTTTTAACAATATTTTAACACCGTTGCAGGCATATTACAGCATTCTCCGAATATATACAGTACTCCAAACTGTTCTTGAGTTAACTTCTTGGTGTTTTGCATGATCAACAAGGCGATTTACGAGGACTCCATGGTACTTATGAGTCGGTAAAGCTCCATGTGACATCATTGCGCAATTATAGTCATATTATAGTATTTTCAGAATATCTACGGCACTCCAAACTATTCTTGAGTTCCGATATTGATGTTTTGCATGATCAACAAGGCGATTTAAGAGGTCTCTAACGTTATGAGTTGATAGAGCTTAATGCGACATCATTGCACAATTATAGTCATATTACAGTATTTTCAGAATATCTACGGCACTCCAAACTATCCTTGAGTTCCGATATTGATGTTTTGCATGATCAACAAGGCGATTTAGGAGGTCTCCATCGTCCTTACGGGTTGGTAAAGCTCCATGGGACATCATTGTACAATTTTAGTCATATTACAGCATTCTCAGAATATCTACGGAACTCCAAACTATTCTTGAGTCAGATGTTGATGTTTTGCATGATCAACAAGGCGATTTACGAGGTGTCTATCGTACATATGAGTTGAAATAGCCCTACGGAAAATCATAACACTGTAATAGACATGTTTCAGTATTTTTAGAATACCTAAGGTACTCCAAACTACCATTGAGTTCAAATCTTGATGTTCCACATGATCAACAAGGCGGCTTACGATGTCTCCACTGTACCTTTCCGTTGTAAAAAACTTCATGAGTTATCATTACACCTTTTTAGACATATTACAGTATTCTCAGAATATCTACGATATTACCTTCCAGGTTTTCAAAGAACTCTGAATGTGTACGTACATCTCATTTGATGTTCAGAAACATTAATTGTGCATGTTTAGAAAAATTTAACCTTTTTTTTGTTTTATAATGTTTCCAATACCACCTTGATAATTTTCCGGAAATGGACTCTATCAAACTCAGGGATCATACAAATATTAATAAGCGTTTTTCACATATGCTTTTTAGGCCAAATTTTGTACGGAACCTCTAATTGTTTTGAAGAATTCCCGGATTTTACTCGCTGATTTGAAACCCTCGAGTTTTTCTCAATTTTTCTGAAATGTCCGATAGGTGGCCACCCTACAAATTCAATCGAATATTCCTCTAGAAATGGGTTAATTTATCTCGGGATTCCAAACAAGTTCAACTACCCTAGCAATTTTAGCTTTCAGTTTTATAAGCCAATTCTTAATAGGATTCCCGGCATCCTCGTTTATTGATCAAGATCATTCTTGTATACTGCTGTAGATTACAAGCATATCCGGCTCCGTTAGTGCGAGTTTATTATTTGTTATTCAGTAATGATAATTCTCTATACATCATTGTCGAATATCAGGTCTTTTGAGCCCATCCTTGTCATTTATCAGTTCTTTTTAGGTGCAACTATAAAGCAACACCATGCCGGAGGTGGCTGAGTTTGGTTACTGACCTCGTCTAGGATTGTTTCATTAAGGATAATCTCTCGACTTCCCTGGGCATCATGTGTGATTGCACTTGCCACTCAATCATACTAATGGAAAAATGGCACAGGGATCAAAACCGCGCAGTTAATTATTGAGAAAATGCATTTAAACCACTATGTTGAGAGCAGACTATAGGATTAATTAATATTAGTTAATAAGAGATAAGATAGCAATGAACTGTCAATGCCAAGAGAGAAGAAAAATATATTGTCACAATTGATTTCGGACATTACTGAATAAATCATTTTCATTTGAAATTGGTTTGAATCAATTTGGTGAGTCCATTCCTTTTTACTTTTTATTTTTTATTTTTGTCAAAAACGGCAATTTTTATCTGAACCAATGGAATTGGCAGAGTTTCGCTTTTTTTAAATATAGACGCTTTTTATTGATTCTTTTGTTTGTCATGCGAGCTTCATCCGTGAGCTTTCCCTTGAAATTGTCCTCACAACTCGGAATTTTTTTCTAATTCGTACAAGAGTTAGTGCTCATGTCCCAACCGACAGACGAGTTCTCAAGCAAGAAAAGGCACTACACCCTTGGCTTTGGAGCCTGGATACAAGTAGGAAACGCTTGTGTTCCAACGCAGAAAAGCGGACAACAAAGGAGGGCATTAACTTTCTTAGCTCCGTCACTCCCAACGACTCATTCATCTTAAAACCTATCTCATATCAAATCAAATATACATATGCTTTCTCATCAAGGGAAGTCTCCCGCACAATCCCATCCAATTTTCAACTCTAGATGGGTTTGCGGTCCTCAGGAACAGCTCTTTAAAGCATACCCTCTCGGGGTCCCCAATTTATTTATTTATTTATTTATTTATTCATCAACAGATAAAAATGTTTATCCCAATGACAATAAGATAAAACCAAATTACATACAATAATTATCACAGACATCTTCGGATACAACGCTTACTAATCCCACGGGATACATTAAAATCAAACACGTTGATAAAACCCGCGGCACATGCTTAGTACAGGCTCGTGTTTGCCGTAGTTGGTCCTTGAGTGCCGATTTATAAAGAAAGATTGTAAACGGAGGTTTCGTCGTCAAGCGTTGATGTTCAAGATACAAAGTAAAGTGGAACAATCGATGTTTCCCTGGAGGAGATCACCAACGAAACACGCTTTGCCCACCATACGCCTCCCTTGCAACAATTCCGGGTCGATGAGCTTACACCGACTTTCATAACTTGGCAATCTGCGAGGGTCTTGCCAACGAATATATCGCAAATAAAGCGGACAAACCTTCGCTGAACGGCTTCGAACCCCTGGACTGCGTTTTGGTAGAAAGGGTACCAAACGACGGCACAGTACTCCAAAAAAGGACGAACCAAAGAGCAGTATAGTACTTTCAGACAATAAACGTCTTTGAAGTTTTTTTTGCGAAGCGCAAGATGAATCCTAGCTGTGATGAGACCTTGAAAACAATATAGCAAATGTGGTTCTCGAATGAGTCGAGCATTACTCCCAGATCTTTGACTGTTATTACACGTTTCAAGCGCGTTCCTCGAGGGATGTAGTCGTGGAGATACATCGCACGTTTTCGGCCAAAGGTGATAGCCGAGCATTTGGATACATTTAAGGACATTCTGTTGATCCTGCACCAGTCGTCGAACTTACAGTTCCTACTGAAGAAAGTGCGCGTCTGGAGCTTCAAGCCGTCTGCGTAGGATAATTTCAGGCATCTGAGTACCAAGTTCACGTCGTTCATATATAACAGGAAAAGGAATGGACCAAGGTGGCCGCCTTGAGGAACGCCGGATGTTACTGGAAAGCTCGACGAGCCATAATCTGAAATCTTCACAGAAATAGTTCTACCAGTCAGGTATGAGCGGAGCCAATTCAACAATTGATCATGAACCCCCATTTTGTCGTATTTGGAAATTGCAATCTGATGGTTCATTTTATCGAAGTCGCAAAACAAACGTCCAAACCGTCAATCGTGAACATTTTGCAGTCTCAGTTGTAGTTTCTCCTTAGGCAGTTCATCAAGTTATAACAAATGCATTTGAGCAGGGTCCCATTTCAAATCTGTCTTATGCCGTTTTCGGTTATTGCCAGTGCGGAGCTGTGTTCGCCCTAACAGTTGTCAAAACATTTTTTTTATTCAATCGGTTCAGATCTGAATCCGCTCTGGATCCGACCCAACTTTGATGAGGTTCGCTCTAAAAAATTTTCGAGGTCCAACCTATAACCTGTTCACCAATACACACAAACATGAACTGTCAAAATAAAATGTTTATGTTTGTTTATGTTTATGTTTTGCACTAATACCTTTATACTGACTCGACTATGGAGTCGCCAGAGTCGCTTTTCGGTTTCGGGATGGATGGCCTCGATGCGACCGACCACGCTGGCTGTGTGCAGTATCTAGTGGTCACTAGTGGTCACTTCGACACCCCGAACCGGGATTTTCCACTCGCACACTAACACCCTCGTCGCTGTCGTGTCGCTCGGCCTTCGGTTGGGATGAATGGCCTCGATGCGACTGACCACGCTGCCTGCGTGCAGTATCTAGTGGTCACTAGTGGTCACCTCGACACTCCGACCGGGATAGTATGCGTAGGCCCTTCGAAAAACCTATATTCGTCGTGTAGGGCATTTTCACTCGAATTTGGATTTTACCTGCGACCACACTACCCCTCCTATAAGTTCTTTTTTTGGCCAAAAGCTGCCCCGAACGGGTGGGTAACATATGGTAAAGCTCGCTGATGTCCACCACGGCCGTCCCTCTTGGCTGGCTACCTAGGGGTTCGAACCTGGGCGTAGTGTATGTTCATGGGATCCGCCATCGCAGAGGCCACCGGGTAATTTTTATTCACTCTTATCAGCGTGGCAGAGCAGCCTAGAGGGTGACCCGGGCATATGCCATCGGGTCCGGGACTTGTAATTTTTTACACCCCGCCCAGCGTGGCAGAGCAGCCACGCGTGCACTACGGTCTGGTACTCTGCCTGGAGTGACCCAGGTTTAAAACGGAAAACTGACATTAGCTTTAACCAACTTAACACAGAAGACACACATACATATGAAAATTCAAGTTTCTCGTAAAGTACTGTTGATTATCTTCCACTGACAACTACCTACATGGCAGAGGTCCAAACAAATAATAATTTGACGGGAACACACCCCTTGATCTCTATACATCATGTCAAGATTCTTCACCCACCAACAATTTTGCAACATTATTGGAGGAGAAAAACCTTGTCAATTTTCTTCTCCGAAGCTCGACGCGGCGTGGCCGTCGCAACATTCTGGCCTTGTAGGGATATTTGCCGGTGATATCACGCGAAAAACATCATCACTGCGGTCCCTGCGGTCGTGCATTCGGTCGGTCATGAGCTTCCATCAGCGCACAAAAGAGCGATAACCTTCTAGCACAGAAATTAAGCGCGGTTCGGAGAAAGAAGTAGAAAAAAAACGAAACCAAGCACTCGAACTTGAGTCAGCTGTCTCTGCACACGACAATCAAAGTTTCGGCGCTTGTTGATTCTGTTCTCTCCGAGTTTTATAATGGTGTTTGGCTGTCGTCGTATATGAAGCCGCAAGAGTAATCAGTTTCCTTCACCTGTCTGCCGGCTGGGTGGAAAGTTTACCGGAATATGACACACAAGCGATCGATGGATAGCAAAGCCAAACATATTAATGAATTAAACGGCGCACCGGTTCCGGCTTCAGCGACAGTCGTTCAGCGGTGTGGAGCTCGTATGTGTTGTCGGTCGAGGAAACGGAACATCACGCATCAGCGCGGTGCAAGTTTGGGGCTTTGTGTAGGTTGCAACGAAGAAGAAGCAACACTACTAACTTTGATCGAAACAATAACCGCCCAGTCATGCTCATTTCGTACTCTCAGTCTCGCGTGCCGTTCACACTTTGTTGAACTGTTGTGTGCTGGCTATGATTGAGCTTTTGTGTTTATTACTTGAGAGCCGTTGGGTAACGTGGCATACGGTGGAATTCTCCGCACACGATTAGATTCTTTGTGGGCAAGGAAGGTAGGGTCACCTCTGAGTTCTTTATGGAAGGAAGTGGACGATTTTCCGAATCATCCACTCGACGAATCAATTATTAAAACAAAAAATGAAACCACTACTGTCCTTCTTAATAGCTAGACGAAGCGGACTCGTGAGCAATTATAATGCATCCTTCACAAATCGACGACAATCACAATTCCATCAACGTAGGATTTCGCTCTGCACTTCGTTTGCATCGTTAGTTTATTCTGCATTTATCAAACAACTATAACGATTCTATATATATCCGATGTCTCAGTGCATGGAGAAGCACACGTGCACTTTGCATTCACTCTCCGTTCGATAATAATCTCTAGTCGTTCTGCCCCCCCTCGTTCCCTTCTTCTATCACTATCGAACCGTTTGAGTCACCACTTGCTGCCAATCACCTCCTATAAAAGATGACGGCGACTCCGACGAGAAAAGTGTCCACTCGTAACGAAGAACGATTAAACATAGAGAGAACACTTACGCCATCGGATAGCACTTGCTTCCCGGGAGTATCCTTGATGAATTTTCCTGAAATTAAACAAAAGAAAATGGAAACAAATTAGAGAAATCAGGCTACCAAAAGCAAAAAATCAATAGGAGAAAGCTGCCTGTGATTTATGGTTCTATTCCCAAATTGGGAAAACACGCAACGCCAGAATGCGGCGATCGACTGCGAATTATTAGCATTTTTACGAACGCTGACTAATGTCGGTAAGAAGAGGAAACAAAAATCGAAAGTCGAATCAGCTGCCGGTTGCCGGAATCAGATTGGAATTTCTCGAAACCAGTTAGGTTCCAGTCCAAACTGGACACTGTCAATGTGCGTCTGTTGCGTTGTTCGGTCGAAATTGGAGCTATTGGGGAGTTTCCTATCAGCCCCATTTATCACTGTAAGTTGGCTCTTCTTCAAACGATTAGATTGTTTTGTTGTTTTTCGAATGTTTGCGTTTTCTTGAGGCGGGCATTCTTCGGCAGAAATTGGAAACCATAATTGTGGAATCGGTGAATGCCGAATGGGAATGACTTCTCTGAAAACTTTGCGAGTGACTGTTTTCTGCCAGAAAGTTCAATATAACAGATTCCATTACTGCTAGACGTCATCGTACCAGGAGTATCGGGTCCAGCATTAATTCATAATTAATTCATTCATAATGAGGCAGTCAGTCTTATCAGACTTCGTAAAGCATTAGAAGGGCTTTCCTTAAAAAAAAGCGCTGTTTTTGTGTATCTTTCGAGAGGTAAACGTTGATCATGAGCATGAGGCAATACAGGCGCCGGCCCCGCCCGAATGCTGGTCAAATAAGGGAAACGGTAGGAATATGTTGTCGTGATACTTGCTTTCTTGGAAACCGTGGAATCCTCTGCATTTCCACTAAAATCACTGGAATGTTGGATAACAGGGTTGGGTTGACAACAGGGTTCATATTGGTAAAGACTGTATTCGATGAAATTTGGACACACAAAATAGGTCACCAAAAATTTTCCTTGAGCCCGATTCTTTTCAAACTTTCTGGAAATAAAGTACTACTAAATGGTTAAGTTTTGACATCATTGGTTTATTGAACCTCTTCTCCCAACCCAAATGCCCGCACCTTTGCCTTGACCCCTTTCATCAAATTTTGGGCAATGATAGGACCGACTTGCTTACTTACTTTTAACCACACTTTCTTTAGTTCAAGTTCATTTTCTATCAGTTTTGGAGTTTTCACGAGCTTTGCCTTCATGATTGCCCAAAAAATTTCAATTGGGCGATGTTCCGGAGTGTTTGGAGGGTTGACGTCTTTTGGTACAAAAACTACATTATTATCTTTGAACCAGTCTAAGACGGGCCGGGCATAGTGGCAAGATGCCAAATCCGGCCAAAACAGTGTCGGGCCATCGTGAGATCTCAAGAAGGGCAGAAGTCGTTTTTGGAGGCATTCGTCCTTGTAGATTTGTCCGTTGACGGTCCCAGAGGTGATGAAGGGCTGACTCATTTTGCCACATCCGCAGATCGCTTGCCAGACAAGGAATTTTTTGGCGAATTTCGACAGTTTCTTCTTCCGTACACTCTCCGGAACGGCCAACTTAGAGGTGGCGACGTAGTGTTCCTGTCCTGGCATTTGTTTGGTGTCGGCTTTAATGTAGGTCTCATCGTCCATCACAATGCAGAACGGTTTTGTGAGCCACTCCCTGTACAGTTTTTTTGCACGAGTTTTGGCCACCGAGTTCTGTTTATCGCTCCGGCTTGGTGCTTTCTGGACCTTGTACACATGTAATCCAGAACATTTCATTGTTTTCTGCACAAAACAAACTGAAAATTTCGCCTTTTTCGCAACATCCCTGATCGAAATGAGGGGATAACGCTTAAATTGGTTCAATACCATCCTGGCCTTCTCCGGATTTGATGTGCCACGTTTTTTGCCACTACAATTTTTCCGCTTGGTTGTCTTACGGTCCTTGAACGTTTTGATCACATGAGATACGGTTGAATGTGCGATTCCGAGCCGTTTTACGATCCATCGATGAGAAGCGTTTGGGTTTTCGAAGTGAGTGCCCAAAATTTGTTGGCGCACTATTTCTTCATTCGAAGCCATCACTGAAATCACTCGACCGATTTTCACGAAACTCATTACACAATTGACACTACACAATGAAATACATTCAGTTAAAATTTCAATAATTTTTACCCACACGCTAAAAAGCTACGAACAATTGCGTGTGTCCAAATTTCATCGAATACAGTCTTTAACCAGAGTAGAGTTTGAGATCAAAAAGAAAAATTAATATGATGTTGTGATGTTGCTGATAATGATTACTCAGGTTGCTGTTGTTTTGGTCGTTTTAAGGGTTAAAAGATCAAAATTGATAGCAAAAATTTATTCCTGTGACAATAAATTTAAAACTGATCCTGCTATCAGTGAGAGCACATCGAAAAGCCAATTTGCTGTACATTTTTGAAACCACAATGAAAACAACCCTATTTTTCTCAAAGAAAAGTGAACGCTGATTAAAGCAAGATGAAAACTAAATTTGGTATCAAATTTGACAATTGTGAAGTGATATCAAATTTTGATTTCAATTTGATGTTGATATCAAAATATATGTTCGAATTGCTATCTTTATGATTAATATGACTTTACTCGGGAAACCATACGCTGGATTCTTGAATATCTTTGTTTTCATATTATTCTCCATTTAGTTCGTTTTGAGGAGATGCACACATATTTAAGGAGTGTATCGAATATAAGCTATCCACATACATTTGCGTTGTACGCAAGTATTTGTGATGGTTTTTTATGCTCTGAACACTGCATGCTGTGCGTTTGACTGTCAGCTTTCTTTTGTTTACTTGTTTGTCCGGTTCAAATTCTGCGTTTTCAAAATGTCGCGTATTGAAAAGGAAGTGAAAATTAAGGTTCTGGACACATGGCTAAGTGAGAAGGGTATTACTATGCGAAAATTGGCGAAGCGGTTTGGAATTCATCATGCGAGTGTTAAAACCATCATTAATAAGTTTGGGGAACACTATTCTTTGGATGAGCTACCAGGAAGAGGCAGAAAACCCGGTTCTTCCAACCCGAAACTGGAGCAGAAAGTGGTATCTCTAATCATGAAGAACAAATCAATGTCAATACGTGATTTGGCCAAAAAAGCAGGAACGAGTGTCGGAATGATCCAGCGTATCAAGAGGCGAAACCACCTGAAGACCTACAAGAAGCAGAAAATCTCGAAACAAAGTGCAGAACAGAAGAAGCGAGCAGCAACAAGGGCCCGGAAATTGTATTCGCGTCTTTTGCAGGGTCCGGATGCATGCGTTTTGATGGACGATGAGACCTATGTAAAGGAGGACTCAAAAACCCTTCCGGGTCCACAATACTTTACTGCCGTCGTTGGGGAGGATGTGAGCGATGCGGACAGGTCGATTCAAGTGGAGAAATTCGGTCGAAAGGTACTGGTATGGCAAGCAATATGTTCCGGTGGTTTGAAGTCAACCATTTTTTACACTACCGGAACTATAAATGCGGAAATCTATCGATCTGAGTGTCTCCAGAAGAGATTGTTGCCTTTATATAAGAAGCATAGTACACCTCCACTGTTTTGGCCGGATTTAGCGTCGGCTCACTATGCCAAAACCACTCTCAATTGGCTTGCGGAAAAGGGTATAGATTTCGTTGAGAAAAATATCAATCCACCAAATTGCCCTCAGCTTCGACCCATCGAACGTTACTGGGCAATCGTGAAGAGGGTCTTCAAGAAGACTGGTAAGGCAGCTGGGAACATGCAGGAGTTCAAAAAATTTGGGCTCAAGCGTCCAAAAAATGCGATGCAACACTTGTCCGGAACTTGATGAAGAGCATTCGATCCAAAGTTCGAAAATTCGTGAAGGAATAACTTAAATTTCATCCGGTCTTCATTATGTTCAAGTTTAACCTCGTACAATAGAGGATCAATTTTTTGTATAAATAAAATATCGGTTTTCAACATAATTTGAAAGAAAGTTTGTGGATAGCTTATTTTCGATACACTCCTTATTCAAATAAGAGTACTTATTTAAGACAACGGTAAGGAAGCTATTGAGGCCACTCACAACGTGTGATGGTTTACTTCATTGAGAAAACAAGATTTTTCACCACGCTTAGTACCCCCATTTAATAACGCTTCAATGCCGATTTATACCAACAGTAAGAATGCGGTAGGGGCTTTTCACAAAGTGTGATGGTGGTTTTTATTTGAGAAGACAAGAGAGTTTTTTAATGATGCTTGAGAGTCGATGTGGAACCATTTATATCAACAGTAAGCTTATGCTGCTGGGCCTCTCAGAAAATGTGATGGTGAATATTTATTGGTCGGATTAAATAACGCTTAAGAAGCGATTTGGACCAATTTAACCCAACAATAAGGATGCCGTTGCAGCCACTCGCAGAGTGTGATGGTGGTTTTCTTCAATGGGAAAAACCAATGATGCCACTCTCAACGAGTGATGTTGATTTGTCATTGTGAAGACAGGGTAACTTTTAATAGCGCTTGGAAAGCGATTTAGACCTATACCAATAGTAAGGATGCTGTGAAAGCCACTCAAAAAGTGTGATGATGATTTTTTATATCAGGAAGACAAGATTATTTGAATTGTTCGAGGGTCCATTTGGACTGATTTATACCAACAGTAGGGAAGCTGCTGGGGCCCCTCACAAAATGTCATGGACGATGATCATTGGGAAGATAAAATATTTTAGTAACGCAACAGAGCCAATTAGGACCGATTTATACTAACAATCAAGATGCTGCTGAGGCTGCTCACAAAGTGTTATGGTGTTTTTTGATTGAGAAGTTAAAAAGATAAATAAAAATCGATCGATCCAACAGTAAAGATGCGATTGGGGTCACTCACAAAGTCTGTTGGTGGCTTTACATTGGAAAGACGAGGCAGCTTAATAAATGCTCAAGAACCGATTTGAAGTGATTCTAAAGAACAATCTATTCTTATCCACCTAAAATTACGATTGAAGAATTTGGTAAAATTGGGGTCTCCAGAAGCATTTTGGGCTTTCTGGCAACTTTTTTTAATTTACAAGTGCGTCTGTTTTGAATCAACCGGTGGATACTTGGTCCTATAGCCAATGATTTCATTCTCTCCAATCCGCTCAATCCATCGCAATGTTTTGTAATATAGTGGGCGGAATATTCTAATTTGCTATTACTAAAAACAAACGTCTTCCGAATTTGTCAGATCGACAGCCAATCATTGGGTTACCACCTGGTACCTCATAGCTAAATGCTAAGAAGCGGGCTGGATGCTACTTTCTCCAATCTTCCGAATGGCAAACGTTGCGATAAAAATTAAGAAGCTAACAGTGGATCCCATCGATAGCTCTCAGTTAATAACTGTGGATGTGCATTTAAAACAATAAGTTGGTGGGAAGGAATAAGCTAATTGTAAAAACCATAAATTTGGATTGCTAAGAAAGAAAGGCAGTTTGGCTCCGCTGTATTTTTTTTTTACCATAGAAGCATTCGTGAATCAAATGGATGTGAATTAGCATGATGTTGTTCATAACGCATGATCCAATTAGTATTTGACCGCACAAAATGAGACATTTCTTTGCCGAAAATTACATAAAAAGCGGATAAGGTTTCATTCTGCTAGGAATTTATTAAACTTCAAACGAAGAAACAATGAACAATTATTCATCAGCTTTTCGGATGAATTCTCGGACTTTACGCTCAATACCACCCATCATTTTTGCAAAGTAGAGATGTCAACTTGATCTGCTATCTTTTTCCACCACTTCTGCAAATCAGATGGTTTTTTGAATTTTATCTTCTGTTTATTTTTGAGAGTTGCCCAATATTTTTCGATGTGACGAAAATTTGAACAATTTGGTGGGTTGAGAGTTTTTTCAATAACGTCGATATCATTCTGCTTATACCATTCCACGACAACCCGGCTGTACTTGGGCTAAGTCAGGCCAAAACTTCACCGGACCGTCGTGCGATGAAATGAATAGCAAAATTATACTGTAAAAAAACTGTACTGTACGGCGCAGAGAACCTTTTCGCCAAATCACACAAGGAGACCCCAGGATTGTTCCGGACTGCTCTACGAATTTTACTCATAGTTTCTGGTCGAATTTCCCACTGCTACGTTTGTTTTGGTTTGTGCAATCCAGCGGTAGTGTTTTTCGGCAACGTTTTAGCACGGTATTTACAGTCAATTTTGGAATTAAGATACTTTGCAATCATTCCTCTTGATCACGTCGGATTTTCAACGTGAGTGTGCAAAATTTGTTCCCGTCTCTTGCGTTCCATCTGTGATAACTGTTGAACGTGAGTATCAATCAAACAAACCTTCCAGATCACTGCGCTGTCATTGGCTTCTCGTTATGGCTACTAGAGTAGAAATGGTTTTAATGTCGCTTGAATGCCGATTTATACTAACAGGAAGAATGCGGTAGGGGCTTTTCACAAAGTGTGATGGTGGTTTTTATTTGAGAAGACAACTAAGTTTTTCAATGACGCTTGAGAGTCGATGTGGAACCATTTATATCAACAGTAAGCTTATACTGCTGGGCCTCTCACAAAATATGATGGTGAATATTTATTGGTCAGATTAAATAACGCTTAAGAACCGATTTGGACCGATTTAACCCAACAATGAGGATGCCGTTGAAGTCACTCGCAGAGTGTGATGGTGGTTTACTTCAAAGGAAAAAACCAAGATTTCTGACCACTGCTTTGAACCGATTTAGACCAACATTAAGGATGCTGTTGGTGCCACTTCCAGATCACCGCGTTGTCATTGCCTTCTCGTTACGGCTACTAGACGTGCCGCAGTAATTACAAAAAAAAAAGCCAAATACTAAGTGGATCAAGCCTCAGGACTTATTTGAAATTACACTTTACCAGAGCAGAATAGATTACCGCATGAACAGAAGATGTGATAAAGGTGTTGCTGCCTATTGTAAAAAAAGGAATAGCGTGAAGTGGAAAGTTGGCTTATGTATTTGGTTACTGCGGTTCCGGACTCAATGAGGTAACTTATGAAATCGCTCTTAACAACTGCTCCGTGCCTTCGTCACAAGTTCAAGCTCTCCCGACATCGAATTGCCAAACAGCTATCAATCGCCAAACTCCGCATATATGCACATAGAGTAGCTCGCAAGTCCCAGTAACAGGTTTACATCATAAGTTATTCCTTGTGTACTATCAAAACGTGGGTGGTATGCGTACGAAGACCAACCACTTTTTCTTGGCCGCAGCATCTAGTGATTACGACGTTATTGTGCTAACAGGAAGCTGGCTGCGCTGTGACGTGAGCAATTCCGAATTGGCTCTGAATTACAATATTTACTGCTGTGACCGCAGTCCACTACCAGTCAACTTCCACGAAGCGGAGGGGTTCTGATTGCAGTAAAATCCCGTTAACAAACTGTTCCCGTTTGACTTAATGGAGGCGAGTCACTTCGTGTGTTCTATATATCTGAGATCTAACAGCGAACCCGAACGCTACATCCGGCATTCCGAGGCTGCCTTACAGATTTTAAATGCTGCCGCTGTGAGTGATACTGTTGTCATTGTTGGCGACTACAACCTTCCACATTTGTCGTGGTCCTTCGACGTAGATATCGGAGGTTACTTGCCAACAAACGCTTCTTCTCATCCCTAACGTCAACGAAAGATTGCTTGATTTGTCCTTCGTGAATAATGGCAGCAGCGTGGATGTGGTTGCAGCCCCCTCAACCATTTTAAAACCTGATCGCCATCATAATCCATTCGTCCTACGGTTAGATATACGTCTATTTGAGTATCCCCAGCCATCGATAGCCAATGAACAGGACTACGATTTTAACCGCTGCGATTGCAGTGCTGTTTGTGATGATTTGAGCTCGAAAAACTGGGAACATCTATTCAACGGAGTCAACGTTAATCTAGCGGTCTCTGTTTGAATTATGGAGAGTGTGAGCTGTTTAGTGGAATACCTGTAACTAGAAAATAAGAAGAATGATTAGTAATTTCCATTTAATTCCAACTACCTTTATTGCTTATCTTGACAGATACGCGTATTTCGTCTATAATGTGCAGACTTCAGTGTCGTGTACTAATACTAAGTACTTAAGCAAGCCGACACAGTGGAGCACCCGCTGCTACGGAATAATCAGGTTAGGTATAAGGAAAAGGCGAGGTAGATATCAAGCATAATATTTGTTTTGGACTCAGGATAGGTTAGGTACAAAATGTTAGCTGTAGGTACGAGAGTTTGTATTTAGAAAATAGGATAAATACGGCAGGTGGCGAAGGTTTTCTTTCAGTCGAGTATTAGTACACGACACTGAAGAAGTCTGCACATTGTATACGAAATACGCGTATCTGTCAAGATAAGCAATAAAGGAAGTTGGAATTAAATGGAAATTACTAATCATTCTTCCCATTTTCTGGGTCTCTGTTTTTTACACCGAGATTTTCGATTCTATAAGCCGACATACTCCCGTACGCAGAGCTCCTATTCGCCGGTCTTACAGACAAGTATGGTGGAATGCTGATTTAAGACATCGCCGGAATATTCTTCGGAAAGCTCGTCGTCGATTTTTTTGGCACAGAACGTCATCAAACCGGATTCTTCTCCAAAGGCTAGAGACTGAATACAACGCTGATGTAGCTTCTTCGTTCCGTGAGTATGTTTATCGAATTCAGGATGAGGTGAAGGCTAATCCGTCATCTTTCTGGAACTTCGTTAAAAACAGGGGAGCGTCCAATTCAATACCCGCAGAAATCTCGTTTGGTGGTGCCACTTCTCACGACACTACTGAGTCTGCAAAGATATTTGCTGACTTTCTCCACCGGTTTCCCAGAATCTGGTGGAAAGCTTGCCATCTTACACGATTAATTTCTCAAGGCCTACAATATCAGCAGCAGACGTTGAACATTCTCTGAGCTCTATAGACTCGTTGAAGGGGCCCAAGCTGCCTCCTGTGTTTGTCAAACGATGTGCCAATGTACTCGCAGAACCTGTTTGCTATTTATTCAACCTTTCTTTGTAAAAGGAGTTTTTCCTGAAGCATGGAAACTGGCTGCGGTAACGTCTATACACAAATCTGGTAGCACGCGTGGAAAATTATCGTCCTATTTCAATTCTGTGCTTTATCTCAAAGATCTTGGAATCGATTATTCACGACAAAATGTATAGAGCCTCTCAGTCTGTCATTTCTGTAAAAAATCGATCAACGATCGCAAACCTCATGTCATACGTTAGCACTCTCAACAGTAGTCTTGAAGACCGATGCCAGGTTGACAGTATATACATCGATTTTTCTAAAGCCTTCGACAAGGTACCGTATGAGTTACCGCTGAAAAAACTGGAACGATTAGGATTTCCTGGGTGGCTGATAATCTGGTTACGCTCCTATATATACGGTAGATTTGCCTACATCAAGCTTGGATCTGTATATTCCGGCAGCTACGAGATTCCGTCCGGTGTACCGCAAGGCAGCCATTTGGGTCCTCATGTACGCCGACGATCTAAAAGTTTTCAGAACCATCAGGAGTATGGCACTGCGCTACAGCAAGACCTTGAAACTGTATCAAACCGGTGTCTTTTCAATGAAATGGAGATGAATACTATAAAATGCAAGATCATAAGTTTCAACCGAAGCCGTTCGCATATAACTTTCCACTATTTGCTACATTCAGAAGTGCTAGAACGAGTCAATTCGATTTAAGACTTAGGAGTAACGATGGATAAAAAGCTGATTTTCAACGACCATATTTCCATAACTTCCGCGAAAGCTTGGTTTCATTCGTCCTTGGATTTATTCGATTTGCCCTGCGCAACCTGCCGTGGAACGACCCTCTCCGACTACTTCCATATGAACACCGATGTCAACTCATAACCCTAGAACCTCTTCACCAGCGGAGGATTTACTTGCAGAGATTGTTTGCATTCGATGTATTGAGTAACCGTTTGGACTGCACTCATCTTTTGCAACAAATAAACTTTTATGTTCGTGCTCGAAATTTCCGACAACGACAGCTTCACCGAACAGTCTTCGGTGATAATCATCCACTCCAAAGATGCCTCCGAAGATTTAATGAAGTAAGCCATCATTTTGATGACAATATGGCGAGAAATAAGTTCAAGACTCTTGTTAGATAGGGTATGTTATTTTTTCAGTCTGTACAGCTTAGCTGAAAATGTTGACAAATAAATAAATAAATAAAAGTAATAAAAATAATAAACTAAACATAAAAATAATTCAGCCACCGGTATTCAAAACACGATCCATAAGCTGCTTGCGCCGGTTTATCAACATGCAGTTGAAAATTCTAAAGGCATATAAGACTCGCCTTTCTTACAATAATTAGATTCCTGATCGACCGTACGAGCTTCAAATGGCTAAGGGTACGATTAACAACTTGTTCGCTTGTGTTACCTTTTTAAGCAGCAACAGATCTCTACTGGAACTTTATTTGAATATTTTTGATTTTGTTGCGAATCCCACTACAGTATCTTATTCAGATGCATAGAAGAACATTTTTCTACAAATAGATAAATTTTACTCGAATCTCCGATTGCATCATTCCATTTTTTTAGTGCAAATCCTGTTTAGAATTCAACGCGAATCATACTTAAGATTCCGGGTGAATGTTTCTAAGCAAGTCGACTTCTGCATTTAACGTGTTTTTCTTCGGAATTCAGTCGAAAACATTATGCTGCGCAACCCCTGTTTGTGATTTCAATTAAACCATACTCAGGTTTGTGTAAATCGGATTCAAGATAAGAATCGAGGAACCCAAATCTGAGAATGATGGGACAACTAGAGCAAATGCTTCTCTAGATCCAGAATTTATTCGAATCCGATTTTGTTTTTGAGATAAGATATTCTTTCTTAGAAATTTGCGAATATTTTTCTGAGTAATGATCAACTCGGGATTCTGATTTCATTCGGACATAAAGGGTCAGTCGATAATTATTGTAACACTTTCAAACTTAAGTAACTTTTTCTCATACTTGACCAAAATTAGCCAAATTTTGCCCAGTTTCTCTTTAGAGTGAATTGTTCACATCCGCTCAGTTGTGCAGTTGTTGGTACATCGCGCCTTGGGTTTATTGAAGAATATACATCATTGGACTGTTTCAAGGATCCTTCGAAGGTTCCAGGATCGGATAACAGTGAACCACAAGCCAAGAGGTGGACAGAAATCAGGAACAACCCTAGATCGAGAGCGCTGATTTATCATTTCAAGCGGAATCCGAACATGCGGGACTTGGCCTAAAAATGTGATGTTTTTCGCTAAGTTTCGTTCAGAGGGATAAGAAACGATCCGGATTGAAAACGTACAATTTGCAGAACTTTCCAGAACGGGACGAACGCCAGCAGAGTGTTGCCAAACCGCGAGCCAAGAAACTCTACACGAAGCTGCTTACGAAATACTGGTGCTGCATCATTGATGATGAGAACTACATTAAAGCGAATTGTAAGCAGTTGCCAGGACACTAATTTTTCATGGGTAATGACAAGTAGATGACCGTTTCAAAAGAAAGAAGCTGTCGAAATTCACTTCGAAGTACGTTATTTTGCAGGACATATGCACTGGGGGAAACAGAGCGAACTATTCCGGACCAAAGGCACCACCATCGATGAGATTGACACAACTTAGTGTCCCCAAAAAAACGGCTTTTGCCGTTTCTGAGATCACACGATCAAAACCGTTGTTTTGGTCCGATTTTACTTCATGCTACAACTCCAAACGCGTGCAAATGTGGCAAATTCTATGAAATTGATACCGAAATATATGACCAAACTGTCCAGACTTTCGACGAAATCCAATCGAAATCTCTTGGACCCTGGTGAAGCGCTAACTTCGGAAGACCAAACGCAAATGTCGAGCATTTTACTTAAACTCAATCTCAAATTTAACGTATGTGAGATGAAATAAATACATACCTTGTGATCAAAAAGTTCCGGTAATTTGAAAAAAAACGCATTTATTTCAATTTTTAATTGATATCTTTATTATCGCCTTCAAAGTACTCGCCATTAGAGGCAACACACATATGCCAGCGCTTTATCCAATCATCCATACATTTTTTATAGGCCGATGAATGTATGGCTTTCAGTTCTTCCAGCGAATTCTTTTTTATCGCATCAATCGATTCAAAACGCCTACCTCTGAGCGGAATTTTCAGTTTTGGGAAGAGAAAGAAGTTGCACGGGGCAAGGTCTGGTGAATATGGTGCTTGTTTGATGGTATTGGTGGAGTTCTTGGCCAAAAATTCACAAATAGTGAGCGCGGTGTGTGATGGAGCGTTATCGTGGTGTAAAATCCACGAATTATTGCGCCACAATTCTGGCCTCTTCTTTCGAATTGCCTCACGCAAACGTCTCATAACTTGTAAATAATACTCTTTGTTAACCGTTCGACCTTCTGGAAGGAATTCAGAATGGACGACACCGCGAAAATCAAAGAAAACGGTCAGTAAAACTTTAATTTTGGAGCGACTTTGTCGTGATTTTTTTGGTTTCGGCTCATCTTCGGCGCGCCATTCGGACGATTGTTGACTTGTGAGCATATCAAATTCATATACCCACGTTTCATCACCAGTTATGATGCGTTCCATGAATGTGGGATCGCTATCTGCGTTCGCAATCATCTGTTTAGCGACCTCAACTCGATGCTGTTTTTGCAAAAAATTCAGCTCTTTTGGAACAAGTCGTGCTTCAATGCGTTTCATGCCCAGAATTTCCGTCAAAATGTGTTCGGTCGATCCAAATGAGATATCAAGGAGTGCAGCTATCTCCCGAATGCTAATTGAGCGGTTTTCCATAACTAAATTCTTCACGGAAGCGATGTTTTCATCGGTAGTTGAGGTCGATGGTCGTCCAGAACGCGGCATGTCACTCACGCTTTCACGGCCTTCTTTAAAGTCTTTGTGCCAAACAAATGTACGATTTTGTGACATAGAGTCCTCACCAAAGGCTTTTTGCAACATTCTGAGCGTTTCCGCTGCAGAAAATCCGTTTGCAACACAAAATTTCACACAAACGCGTTGTTCCAATTTTTTATCCATGGTAAAAATCGCCGAGCGTCTATTTTTCGACTAACAAAAGCAGTTGTCAAAACAAAACTAATGGATAATTTGCTCTCACACTTTGACAGAATATCAGAACTAGTGTTGTCATCTTACACTAAAAAGATTTTACCGAAAAAATAAAGGCGGCCTTTTTAAATTGAAAATTACCGGAACTTTTTGATCACAAGGTATATATTATTTATTTATTTAAATAGCCATACATCGTATTTACGATATGACTTCATCTACAACATTTCGCCAATATACTCGGTCTATGGCTGCCTCTCTCCAACCTCGTTGACGACCCACACTCGCCAGATCCTGTTGCACCTGGTCCGCCCATCGTGCTCGCTGTGCCCCACGCCTTCTTGTACTGGCCGGATTCGAGGCGAACACCATTTTTGCAGGGTTGTTGTCCGGCATTCTCGCAACATGCCCTGCCCACCGTATCCTTCCAGCCTTCGCGACCTTCTGAATGCTGGGTTCGCCGTAGAGTTCAGCGAGCTCGTGGTTCCATCTTCGCCGCCACACTCCATCCTCCTGTACGCCGCCAAAGATGGTCCTAAGCACCCGGCGTTCGAAAACACCAAGTGCTTGCAGGTCCTCCTCGAGCATCGCACCCCCCCCCTCGGTTTTTTTTTTTTGGTGGTGTGTTTTTCTTCCCTCCCTCTCGCCCCCGCCTCCCTCCTTTGGTTTCTTTTCCTCGTGTTTTTTGTTTTTCGCGTAGAGAGTATTTTCACCTCCAAGAATTTTCCCCCCCCCCCAACTTACCCCCGTCTCCCCTAACACTCCTCCCTAGCCGGTCCCTGTCCCGCTCGGTCCCCCCGTCCCCTTTTTTTTTTTTCCACCATTTCCTCCCCAGTCCGACTTTCGCCGCTTCGCGTTTTAGGCGAGTGTACATTTCTGCCACCGTTTCAAATCTTCTGTCGACAATGTTCATGTCATCCGCAAAACAAACGACCTAACCGGATCGAGTGAAGATCGTACCCCGGCTGTTGAGCCCGGCTCTTCGCATGACACCTTCTAGCGCAATGTTGAACAACAGGCACGAAAGTCCATCACATTGACGTAGTCCCCGGCGTGATTCAAACGAGCTGGTATGTTCGCCCGAAATCTTCACGCAGTTTCGCACACCGTCCATCGTAGCTTTAATCAGTCTAGTGAGCTTCCCGGGAAAGCCGTTCTCGTCCATAATCTTCCATAGCTCTATGCGGTCGATACTGTCGTATTATACTGTCGTATTATGAAAGGATTTATGGAAATCCTATCAGGGGCTTCGAAAGGGTACAAGCGCAAACAATTTAGCGAAGCCTGCTCAGGACTATGAGAGAAGTCTTTGCGAATCCTGCTGAGGATTTTTAACAAATTTTATCCAAGAGTGTGATAGTATATTGCTCTGTAAAATTTTCTCAACATTCTAGACTTATTTTACTCAGTATCCTGAGAAAATATCACGGGAGAATTGTATTTAGGTATTCAGTGTTGCAGTTACAAGAATTTTGTCTCAGAATTTTGAACGTATTCTACTCAAAATTTGTTCACATGCAAGCTCAAAAATCTTCCCTGCCTAATTAAGGCAACCGTTTCAAAAAATTAAAATCAATCTTTTTTTCAGGTTTACTGGCGGGACTCTGAATAGAGTAGTAACCTCTACAACAAGCCTTTGATGATATCGTTGCGTAAATCCTTTCAAATCATTTTGCCATCCATACACGGAACATGTCGTCCAAGAAGACGCTGTTGCAAATGGCAGCAGGGTAAATGCACCCTTCTTTTTGGGGAAATGCTCCTTAAACATTGGAAAAATGCTCCTTAGATGCGTTTGCCCGGTATAATGCAATCGTTTCATTTTGACGAGTCTTAATTTCATTTTGAAGAGTCTTAATTTCGTTTTGACGGATCTTGGTTTCGTTTTGACGACTCTTAAATTCAGAAACTTAAGACCCGTCAAAACTATACAATATTGAAGAAACTTAAGACCCGTCAAAACATCCAGCAAGCGCTAACCAGAAGGTTAATACCTCTGATTGCATCTAAGGAGCGTTTTTCCAAAGTTTAAGGAGCATTTCCGCAAAAAGAAGGGTGCATTTACCCTTTGCCGTTGCAAATTGACTCGGAAGGAGCAACGTTTGAGAATTATGAATCCTTTCGTCTGTTTCTTCAATAGTCTTTTTGTCATTTTGTTAGTCAGTGTTACGTTTACAAGTTTAATAAGGAGTTTCGTAATTTTTTCAGTCTTTTGTAGTTGAGTTCGTTGGTGTGTCATTTATGTGCTATGAAAGTCTTTTGAAGCATTTTTCTCGAATCAACAATAAGTTGTCATTATGTCGTCGAAATATTTAAATTCTACCAGTTGTAGTAACGTCTGATGTTACAAGTCTTCGTAGTCTCAACAATATAATTTTTATGGTTTACTGATGGGACTCATGAGGGAGAAGCTTCCATTAAAAGAGTTTAGGAAGTCATTGCGTCTCTTTATGTTATTTAATTAGTCAGTCAGTTTTACGTTTAAGAAGGCATTTCGCAACTTCTTCAGTCGTTTATAATTAATTGATGTCTAGTTCTTATGTGCTCTGAAAATCATCGATTCATACCTCGTCTTACCTCGGTATTTCACTTATCACTTTGCCCGCCTTTGTCAGTTCTTTTCAATCGCGTTATTCAGTTAAATTCTATAGTCATTGTAGAAAAGTTCACGTTAACTTGTCAGTTCATTGCCTCCTTTTTATTTTCATTTTCATTTTAATGTTCAAGCACAGAAGGCGGTCATAGGGCCAAGCCTCCAGCGACGAAAATCACTGTCCATACTGTACCAGGGAAGAGGTATAGATTTGGTATCACAAAATAATAACCACATGGGTCAAGTGAATCCTGCTTAAGATACCGGATAGTAAGAGGCTGTTGAAAATAGGGGATAGTCAGAGTAAAGGAAATTCTCGTGAAAGATGGAAAAAAAAGAACGAGAGATTGATGACTTTTACTGCCTATCGACCCTATCCTATGACCTTCGGAATCAAACTTTAAAAACGTTTTATATAAACGTTTTATATTTTTTTTAGGTGTAATACAGTGACCAGAATAAATCTGTTAATATTCATCGAAGTTATGTAAGGATCGATCATATTTTATGTTTTAAGCTGCCTATTTTCAACGGGACAAGATGGATGTTCCTAATTAGGTAATCTAATATGACTTTAATTCACGAGACTATTTAAGCAAAGCTAACCAATATATAGAAGAATTGTTCTATGGCCGCAAGGCTAGTTGCCTCCCTAAGCGGACCCTTTGCGTCCTACTCTTTTCATAAAACCTTAGCCTTTAATTCTTTGTCAGCGTTGAACACATTGTCTATCAATATATACCTGTCTAGCTAGATTTATATTTAAGCGTGGCTACGGCTCATCATCTCAGGGAACGCATAAGAAAGGTGTTGCAGCCAAGAAGAAATCCCACATCATTATCACTGAGGAAAGAGCCCCACCAGACTGCAACAGCATTCAAGGCTCCAAGACAGGACGTCCGTTGGATCACATCTGTAAAATCAGTGCATCAATGCCAGATATGTGACGCGACATTAAATAAAAATAGTCAACATGTGATACCACCACGACAGGATATGTCTTTGGTTGCCATCTCAGTGCTGATGGCGTAGGCCCACCCATCGCGACCAGATCACATATCCGAGGCAACTCCTCCTCCACTAGAGCCGCTACGATCAAGTCGCACAATCCGGTATCCGGGGATGAAAACGCTGAGTTCCGGCTTGAGATGTGTCTCGGTGACGATGGCGATGTCGATGACCTTCCTGTTAAAGAAGTCACCGAGCTCAAATGTTTTGTTCCGGATGGAACAAGCATTCCAATTGAGGATGCGGATGGTGCGATTATGGTCCATATTTGAAAATAAATTCCATCGTCATGGATGTGGCGGCTTTGAGCTGTTCCTCCTTCGAGCGGCAGGAACGTAGCTCTTGGACGAACTCGACCATTTGCTCCGAGTCGTAGAGCTGTCCATCGGCTGGTGGTTCATGGAGGTACTGCAACTCGGATTGCACCAACCTGGAGGAAGAGCCGGTGAGCGAGTGGCGGCGGCTGCCGCGAATCGTTGCTGTACGGAGGACGATGGGCGGTTGGCATGGCGGGGATTTAATTGCAACGGCGGTAGATTTGGCACTTGATACCGAAGCGTCGAGAAGTTCTCCTCGTTCATCGGGGGTGGCGGACGGCGTTGACCAAGCCGGGACTTGTTGGATGCCTGCTTGCGGATCGTCAAAAACTCCGCACGTTTGGGGCAGGCTCGATTGCTGCTCTCGTGATTTGCGCCACAGTTTGCGCACTTCAGTGGGGCACCTTCGTCCATCGGGGCACAATCGATGGTGCCGTGTGCTGCGGCACACTTGCCACATTGCAGTTTCGAGTACCGTGGCCGAACGCAAGGCAGTTGCCACACTGCGTCACGTCGTATTGCCTCGGACGATACCGGTCCCACTCGACGATGATATTGAAGAGGGCCCGCGTTTTCGTCTGGTCCGCCATCGTGATGGAACCCTTCTCCAGGTGGACCAGATAGAGTTGGTCCCGATAATTTCCTTGTTGCTGACGTATAATGGGAAACACTTTTTGGGGCTTCAGTGCCACCGCTTGCAGCTCGGCAAAAATTGCCTCCGGAGTGAGTTCCGGATGGCCGCGCAGATTCACCTTCATCGGCTTGCTTCCGGGTGTGTCGTGAGTGTAAAACTCATGTTTCTTGATGACTAGGTGAGCGCCAAAAGCACGGTAGTCAGCCTCCGTCGAGCACATAATTTGTGTGCCCGTACTGCACAGCTTGAAAAGCGGTTGAATTTGGATTACTGCAAGCTCAGTCCTGAGAGCAGCGATGTCCTTTGACGTGGTGAAGAGCGGGGGGACTTTTACCTTCTTTGGCACCTCCTGTACCGAGAGCACGGAAAATTTGTTGCTCGCTAATAGTCGAGCGTTAGGGTCCGCTGGATCGGCGTCGTCATGGCGCAGCCGCTTGGGGCTGCTCGGTTTCGGTATGGCTTCAGGAGCTGATGCCACTGGCGTGGATGTTGCCACGGCAACAGGTCGAGAGAAAAAACTTGCAGAACTTTGCAGCGCTTCCTTTTGCCTTGCCACCACCAAAAGATGAGCAAGGGCAGGTGATAAATCGCGAGCCGGATACGCAATCGCGAGAAAGCGGGCGAGGGGGAAGCACGGGGAAAAAACTTTTCTTACGAGAGAGCGAGAAACACGACCATACGTGTCGCTTGTTCGAACTGTATGGAACAGATGTGAATTGAACAAGTGGAACTCAAACTCTTATATTCATTTGAAGCCCGTTCTTTCAAGCGATTGTTCACCACGCGTATCAATCGCTGAAAGTTTGGAATGAGCGAGATATAAAAGGAAGAGAGAACTATACTGAGCGAAGGGAGTGTGACAGATTCGAGGAGAGCAATGTTGTGGTTTTTAATGAACAATATTTTTTTGGAATTATTTATAAGCTTTCCATGCTTATTTATATTCATTTACACATCTCTACAGCAAGGAGCAATCAGTCTCGTGAGCACTTCCTGAACGCCAAAGAGACCTTCTCCTCTCGGTAGTGTCATTCCGGCCTTGCCTGGACCCTACCGGTGTAAGTCAAGGAGGGAAGACGAATAGGAGGAATTTCTGTAGTTTCACAAGCCAATGATACTACTTCTTGATTTTTTTTACACAACCACCGTCATCCGTGATTGTCTCATCGAACCCTGGAAAACCCTGAAACAAGGAAGTCATCGATCATGCAGCGAGCGCTCGCTGACATCGTCGAAGTTGTCAATAGTCCGGTATGTTGAATAAACCACCCAATTTACACCAACATCCTATAAACATATCAAAATTACTGAACAAAAGGAAAGAAAAAACGTTTCTCCTGTTTCCAGAGTTTACAATGTCAAGTAACAATTGGCACACACGCTAACTTAAAATCACACATTCAGATTATGACAAACGCCTGCTCGTTTCGATTATGTGTCTTCCTTTCGGAACTGCTGAAATGGAGAAAGACAATGGCAATTGCCTGGAAATTTTATGTAACCCATAAAAATGACACGTTACAAAGCGTCGTGACGTTCGTCACCAAACAAATAACGATGCTGAAATATACCTCTTCTTAACCTTGACCACGGGTTTGAAGGCGGAAAGAGCCACCGCTGATATGCTCTTCGTGTTAAATTACTTTTTTCCCTACTAAATCAAGGGACAGTAATCCGCACGTTTGATCGCAAAGTCCCTCCAGATTACCCAGTAGTAAGCTGACCTTGGGACACAGTTCGAAAGGTCTTTAATTTCTGAGTTATTACCGGGATACAGTCAATAGAGTGACTACTGATTATAATATAATTTTGTTAAAAACGCTGCCATTGCCCAGTGAACAAGCGAACGGTGCAGTTCGTTCGGTCCACTCTCCGTTGCTTTGTAAGCTTTTACTAGGCGTTTGAAGTCTTCAGTTCTATTCTATTGTTTCTCGATCGCGAGTGAAAATTCAATTTCTGAAGAAGAAAACGTTGTGTGTTAAGAAGTGCAACAACGTCATAGAGTTCAATTAGCAATATTGCCACGATCTAAAAACCATATTGCTCCGCATCTATACGGCACGCACACCAGCAGTCCATCGTGTGAAGCGTGCATTCGTTCATCTGTTAACCAGGGTTGCCACATTATTTTTCGTTCCCATCTTTAAATTTTACCAAAAAAATCTTGTTTATCTGTGTTTTACTGCAGAAAATCATGGCAAAAATCTTAACTTTAAACTTTTTGCTGTAAAAGTAGAATGAAAACTTTTCAGGTGCCTGCTTATGCACTTCTTTTTTATAATTGCTATTGAGTTGAATGCGAAATATAACAGAGATATACTCATCAGAACACATTTATTGTGATTGGCCGATACAAAACGGTCTTTGCAATAGGGCTTAAGTAAGTGTATTTATCGGTTTCCCTACATCACAACAAATCAAAACGGATATTCTTTCTAAAGGAAACTAGTAGTACAGGAATTAGTAGAATGTTCGCAATAAATTTTCTTAGCAAGTGAAAAGCATTCTTCCCATCTGCTCGTTTGAAATTAGAACGCTCGCTAAGACAGCGTTCCAGGCAATCTTTCACGGAAATGGTGAAAAAAGCCTCACCATCACCCAATGCCAATACAAATCCCTTTGCTCCTCTGTCAGATGACGAGTCTGACTTTGATTTGGTTGAAGAGGGAACATCAGTCAGTTTTCCGGAAGGTGCTTCACGAAAACGAAGACGCGTTCACCCACGGAAAGGTGGAAAAAAGGAAAATCCAATTCCAATTCTAACTACTCCCAGGACTTTCCATCTCTTCCGGGGACATCCAAAACCCCTGACGCCCCTATTTTAAGAACAGAAGCCCCCTCCTCAAGCGGGCTGTTCTCATTTGATGACATTGCCGAAGGTATCTTCAAGTACCTCGAAATTTCTGACCCTCTCAAAAGCATTGTTTTGGCAATGCTTCCCACAGTGAAGACTTTTTTAAAGCAATTGACAATCAAGTTACCCCTCCTTGCAGCAATCATTTCCTTCGATGGATAATTTTCCAAATGAGGTCGGGGATTTGATCACTGTTCTACAGTGGAATTGTCGAAGTTTGATTCCTAAATTGGAATCATTCAAATTTTTAGCTCACAATACCGGTTGTGATGCATTCGCTCTTTGTGAAACATGGCTCTCTTCCGAAAACGATCTTCCTTTTCATGATTTCAATATTATTCGTCTTGATCGTGAGGATTCACGTGGAGGAGGAGTACTATTGGGGATCAAAACGTGCTACTCCTTCTATAGAGTGAATTTTCCTCCAATTCCAGGTATTGAAGTTGTCGCATGTCAGGCTGTTATTAAAAATAAAATCCTTTGCATTGCTTCTGTGTATATTCCTCCTAGAGCCTCAATAAACCAAAAACAACTTTCAGATATTTGTTCGGTTCTTCCTGCTCCGCGGTTAGTCGTGGGAGATTTTAACTCTCACGGTACAGGTGGGGAGAACTGTACGATTATAACCGGTCTTCCTTGATATACCTCTGTGATAACTTCAATATGACAGTACTTAACAATGGAGAAGTAACACGTTTGGCTGGTCCATCCTCAGTTGGCAGTAGATTAGACCTCACACTTTGTTCGAATACATTATCGCTGGATTGCACATGGAATGTGATTCAAGATCCCCACGGTAGTGATCATTTGTCAATAAAAATTTCGATTGCCACCGGGTTCAATCCGTCGAAATCTATCAACGTCACGTATGATCTTACCCGTCACATCGATTGGACAAGGTTTAGGGCAGCAATGTTGGGAATGATTTCGGATCGTGCAAAAGAACGCTATTTCTTGCAGCAGCACGTAATTTAATCAGCTCAACTATAAAACAAATAAGCATGGTAGGGTAAGATATTTAGGTTAATTCAGGTTACTTACAGAATTTTAGTATTCTTTTCTCCCGTGTACATGTGCTTTCTGAACAGATGGGGCTTGAACGGGTTTGTAGGCTAGTTTTAGATAATAATAATTGTTAGCGTAAGCATTTTAATTTCACTTAGATCATAAGGAACTTACTTTTAAAGTATTTAAATTCAGCGATAGATTTAGTTATAGTTAAGGCAAAACTAATTTAAACAAACAATGGTTTTCCAAAAAGCTAATCCACTTCTGAGCACTTTTCATCTACTATTGTCCTATCGATTCAATCTCTTCTTCCTTTTTCTCATACCTGTCAGTCGTCGTACATTGTCATAATGACAGCGGTTCGGTATACCTTCTAGCAAGGTAGGCTTACTGCTTACTTGCTGCACAGTGGTCCTAACACTTCCCCGACCCGTAAACCTTGTCCAGGATCTACTTTCGGGACAGATTTACTAACCGTTGTTATCTCTATTGGAGCAAGTTTGACCACTGGTCGTCGAAAGAGTCCACTGTTTGTACGAACAATAGCCTGTCTGATGTGTCCATCTTTGCCCGAGATGACTTGCTCAACTTGTCCTCGAATCCAGCCATTGCGGCCATGGTCGTCCACGATGAACACCAAATCTCCTGGTTTCAGCGGTTCACAGGTTTCCAACCACTTGGTTCGGATGTTCAACGATGGCAAGTATTCTTTAATCCAGCGCTTCCACAGTTCATCAGCGACATACTGGGAACGTTTGTAAGAGCTACGAAGGGCTTCAGCAAAATCCGTTGGTGCGATGCTAGGATCTTGAAGACCGGTTGAACTACCCTTGACGAAATGGTTGGGGCTCAGCGCTTCTGGGTTCGTAGGATCGTCTGGCATATAGATCAACGGCCGAGAATTGACTATTTCCTCCACTTCCGCGATGATGGTGAGAAGAATCTCATCGTTGAGTCGGTTTACGGTGAGTAGGGCTGCCATGGTCTCCTTGACGGAACGTACCATGCGCTCCCATACCCCTCCCATATGAGGGGCGGATGGCGGGTTGAATGTCCAACGCGTTCTAGCATTCGTAAAGACGTTCGCGCAGGCCATGTCTATCTGATTTATCTGCTTTTTGAGTTCCTTACTGGCAGCTTTCAGGTTTGTACCGTTGTCCGAGAATATGGTAATTGGAGGACCTCGCCTGATGACGAACCGTCGAATTGCCATGATGCAAGAATCCACATCGAGTTTATGAGATACTTCCAGGTGGATAGCTCGCACACTCAAGCACGTGAAAACAACGACCCACCGTTTTTCGACGCGTCGTCCTATCGCTACGGTAACCGGACCAAAGTAGTCTATCCCGACATAGCTAAATGCTTTGATGAACGGCGTTACACGCTCGACTGGCAGGGGGGCCATCTTCGGAACTCGTGGTTGACATTTTTGTACTTTACACCACTGACAAGCCTTGATAACTTTTCCTACACTCACTCGAACGTTTGGGACGTAAAAACGTTGCCGAATTTCATTGACGACTGTTTCTTTGAAACCGTGTGCAAAACGTCGATGATATTCTTTCAACACGTGGTCGGTAATTGGATGATTCTTCGGCAGGATAATGGGAAAACGGGTATCGTATGGAATCATCTCTGCCAGCTTTGTTCGTCCGTCCATTCGTAAAACATGATGCTCGTCCAAAAACGGTCCTAAGCGGTAGAGCACGCTTGTTTTTTCTACTGTTGACCATTTCTCCTTCGGCTGTACTTGATTTCTTGAAAGAACTGCAACCTCATGGGGAAAGCCTTCACGTTGTGTCAATCTCCACAGCACGCACTCAGCTTTTTCAAATTCTTCCTGTTTCAGTGGAACGATCGTTGATGCTGGCACACGTAAGGAACTCCGTTGCAATCTATCTGGTACTTCAATCGGTTCAGCAACCTGCCCTTGAACTCGCCTCCGACAGTTCGAAATGAAGCGGAAAACCACGCAAACTGTGCGCAGAACCACTTGCCAACGAGAAATTCGAGTGACGTCTATCAGTGGTTTGTAGTCTTCTGCAATGTGGAACATGTGGCATGCTCGGAGTTCTTCGGTAGTGTTTGGCGGAGGAAGCTTTTGAGTTGGCCAAGATACCTCAGGTAGCTGAAGAAAGTCAGGACCCTTGAACCAAGAACTGTTGGAATCCAAGACCTGCCCGTTGCCCCACTTGGTGAGCAGATCTGCCACGTTCGATCGAGTTGGTACCCAGCGCCATTCATCGGCTACTGTTTCTTGAAGAATCTCCCCAATCCGGAATGCAACAAACGGTTTGTAACTTCGGTGGTCCGATCGTATCCAAGACAATACAGTTCTCGAGTCAGTCCACAGCACGCGTTTTGTCACTTGTACATCCTGGTTAGCCACAACGGAATTAAGAAGTCGCACTCCAAGAACGGCCGCCTGAAGCTCCAGTCGGGGAATCGATAATGGCTTCAAAGGAGCTACTTTAGTTTTGGCCATCACTAGCGAACATCGTGCTCCATGTGGAGCCACGACGCGAAAATAAGCAGCGGCACCATACGCCTTTTCCCCTGCATCTACCAATACATGAAGCTGTAGGGAATTATATGCTTCTGGAGGTGCATCGCGAAGGTAGCATCGTGGTATTTTCAACTTCTCGATTTGTGGCAGTAGGGATCTCCACTGTGTCCATTTGGCATAAGAATGGTCATCCATCTCCTGATCCCATTCACAACCCGCTCGCCACAGGTCTTGAATAAGGATTTTCCCTTGAATTGTGAAGGGCGCCAACAACCCTATCGGGTCGAAAAGGCACATGATGCAACTAAGTGTAACACGCTTAGTTGGTCGTTTCGGAGTAGTTAGGTAGGCGACAAGATCGTCACGTAAAGAGGTCGAAAATGTGAATACGTCTTCATTTGGACACCAGATGATGCCCAAAACCCTTGCCGTCTGACTATCCTTACTGTCGTGCAACGGTATTGTTTCTTCTACACCGGATTCCCCGAGAGCTGATAGGAACGAATCCGAGTTTGAAACCCAGTGGTGGAGCTCGTATCCCGCCTGAGAATGGATGTATCTGACTTGTTTCGCTCGCTGAATCGCTTCGCCAGCACTATCTGCACTGTCAAGATAATCGTCAACATAGTGCCGGCGGACTATGGCCTTCACTGCTTCAGGAAACTGCTCGGTAAACTGCGCAGCATTTAAATTCTTTATGTATTGTGCCGAAGCTGGAGAGCATACCGCGCCAAACGTCATCACGTCCATCAAGAATACGTCTGGATCTTTAGCTAGTGGATCGGTTCGGAAGAGGAAGCGCAAGGCATGTTTGTCAGCTTTCCTCATCCTTGTTTGATGAAACATCTCACATATATCGGCTCCGAAAGCTACCAGTCGCTCACGAAACCGTTGAATGACCGCTGGAAGGGATGTTAAGAAATCGGGACCGGTGAGTAACATCGAATTTAGTGAGACGCCATCTACTTTGGCAGCAGCATCCCAGACAAGCCGGATCTTGTTCGGTTTCTTCGGGTGAAGCACGTAGTTTAGAGGCAAATACCAAACCTTCCGTGGGTCTGCCTCAGCCAACTCTGCAGGTGACGCTTTGTGAGCATAACCCTTTCTTTGGTATTCTTCAATCTGTAACCTCACGTTTTGCTCGATGACTGGGTTATTCTTCAGGCGGCGTTCTAGGTGGTCGAGACGTTTGAGTGCCATCCTCTTGCTGTCCGGGAGATGGAAATCATCTGTCTTCCACAAGAGACCTGTCTCGTATCTACCGTCGACTCGAACAGTGGTTGATTGCAGTAATTCTTTCGCTCGACGATCTGTTTCGGGTTCTGGGAGAGAGCGTACGGTGACATTTGCTTCTTCCACAATGAAAAATTCGCGAATTTTGTCATGGAGTTCCTCGTTCGAGAAACCGACGTGAAACCCCAATAATTCTCCTGATGAAGCAACCTCCCGAGGGCCATAAATTGTCCAGCCCAGCTGTGATCGAACAGCGATCGGCTCGTTTGGTCTGCCTATCCGAGACTCGATTGGTGCCAGCAAATAAACGTTGTTTAGACCGATCAACACCTTCGGTTCTTCGTTGGCTCGATTCGCGGCATACAGGTCCTTCAAATGACCATACTGACTACTAACATCCTGAAAATTAACTCCTTGTTTGGGGAGATGCATTTTCTTCACGGTTCGTACGTTGGTGAGATTGAAGCGTTTCTTATTCCCAACTCCCGATATCTTGAGTGTTAGACACTCCGAAGCCGGTTCTTGGCGAACGATATTACCGGTCCATTGTAGCGTTAGTGGCTGCGGGAATCCTTTTGCATTTAGAGCAGCAACGAGACTATCCTCGATCAAAGTCATCGAAGAACCTTCGTCGAGGTAAGCTAACGTTGTTATGGATTTTGACCCGTTGTAGAGAGTGACCGGAATGATCCGAAAAATCACCGACATCTTTGAAGAAACATGGGCGTGGTGGAATTCTGGGTTTTGTATCTGTGTCGTAGTTGGTGTTCGTGGAGTTCCTACCCTGGCCGGTGATTCACCGTAGTGAACCAAAGGATGATGTCGCTGACGACAATCGCCAACGTTACAGGTGATTTTGAATTTACACCACCCTTCATGATCGTTCAAACATCGTTCACACAACTTTCGTTGTCGCATCACTTTAACGCGATCAGATAAACTGAGAGCACGGAAATTCTCACAGTTTCGAATTCGATGGCCTTGTTTCTGGCAAATGAGGCACGGTTTGCTTGGTCCTGGAACCGCAGCGGTCTCCCCGATATGTGCGTGGATGTTTCCTCTTTCCTTTTGCTTCGGCTTATCGATTCGTGCGTTGGATGGTATTTTGGTGTCCAACGTAACTTCGCTTGCATCGACGACAATGCGAGAGATAAAATTGGCAAACGTACGAAGAGTAGCTTGCATAGATGTTCTTTTGAATTGTAGCCACTCTCGCTTAGCTGATGCAGGAAGCTTGTCAATTAGCTCCTGGATTAAGATAGGGTTTACGAGGTGGTCACAAAGATCAGCTGCTTCAAGATGATCACACAATTCCTGAACGGCCATTCCAAAGGGGATGAAAGTTTCGAGCCGGTCTGCCCTGGGGGGATCAGTTTTTCGAACCTTACTCAAAAGCGTGTGAACCAACTGCTCAGGGCGACCGTAAAGCATACGGAGAGTATTTATGACCTGGGGTACTCCTCGTGGCAGGAGAAGTCGACTTCGCACAGCGTCTAAAGCCGGACCTTTAAGGCATTCCTGGAGTCTAACGAGATTCTCGACTTCTGTGAAACCACAAGCTTCTGTAGAGTTCACAAAACTGCTATAAAATAGCGGCCATTCCTCGGATTTTCCTGTAAATATGGGGAGATTCTTTGAAAGTATCTGCCGAGCTGAACGCTGAGCTCGCGTAGGTCCCGGCTCGTACCGTGATGCTGCGCCCGGCAATGAATTGCGGGTCGCTGATACGTGACTTTCTGGACGCCCAATAGAAATAAAGTCCACTTCTGGCGCTCCGCAACTCTCATCACCATTTATGCTTGGCTCCTCGTGTACACTACAATTTCTTTCACGTTGATGCCTGATCACTTCCGGAATTCGCTTCGGCGTCTCGAGTGCATCCTCGTTCCCAGCGACATGTGTTGGCAGCTTTTCACTATGCAACCAGTCGGTCACACGACGGTTGCATGGCTCGATTCGTTTAGCTTTAAGTATCCCTCCGTAATCCAGCTTTCCTCCAACCGCACCATCATGTTCATCGTCAGCAGCCGTCGTTAGCTCGAATTTCTCACGTTCGTACTGTGCCCGAATCAAACGTTGCTTCTGCAGGAATGTTGCCTCCTCGGCTAACCGCTTTTCCAGCATAACCTTCTCCTGTGCGAGTTGTTTATCCTGCAGCTCTCGGTCCATCAACAGTCGTTTCTCAGCAAGAATCTTCTCTACTTCTAGCTGCCTTTCGCGGATAGCTTTTTCTTCCTCAAGTTCTTTTTCCATTTTGAGAAGATGCTGCGCCATACGGTGAAACTCGATCTGCACTTTTGATTCTGCAGCTACGATGTCATTGTTAGATGATTTTCCGTCACTTAGATTACCAGCAACACTACTACCCTTTTGGCTGGTTTCTGCACCCTCAGCAGAGGCAGTTCCGGAGGTCAGTGGCACAGTGAGATTCTGCGTAGCGGGTTTCCTTGAACTGGACTTCGGTGGTAGATTTTCAGTGGTGGTCTTACCCTTCCGTTTCTTTTCCCGTTTCGCGATGCAATTTTCGCATCGAAACTCCCGATTGTGCACTCCGGGACTAACTCCGGCACAACTGAAATGCAGCCACACACTGCAGTCGTCGCAAGCCACCATATCCTCGGTATCCGGCTGGTTGCACTTTACATACACTGTTCCCGGCATCTCGAATTGAGGTTAAAATTCTTTGAGAATGTTGGGAATGATTTCGGATCGTGCAAAAGAACGCTATTTCTTGCAGCAGCACGTAATTTAATCAGCTCAACTATAAAACAAATAAGCATGGTAGGGTAAGATATTTAGGTTAATTCAGGGAGTAAGGTGGGGCAAAAGTTCGACCTTAGTGGAATTTTATTTTTCAATTTTTTGTTTAATAAAGTTACAACAAATTAAGCATACTGATTTATTCAACAACTGTTTATCTCTCTTCGGAAAAAGTACAAGTTCAATGAAATTAAAATTACGATGTTAAAAATAATATTTCGAAACAACCTTCGAAACGAACTTTTGCCCCACCAGTGGGGCAAAAGTTCGAATGAGGTGGGGCAAAAGTTCGACCTTTCATGGTGCAGCTGATATAGTCACGTGTTCAAATTTAGTGTTTCTCAATCTTTGCTTTCTTTTTAGTAGGCTGCGATTCGTTGAAAAGTTTCTTGCGTTTAGATGTTTTTGTTTTTGACAGTTTTTGTGCTTGCTCCATAGCTTTCAGTTCCAATTTTTCCTTGAATGGTGTGCTGGTAATAACTTCAGATCTCTGGCCTCTCTTCCGTCTTTGCTGCGGCTCTACTCGTTTTGGCAGGGGCCTGATTTTTGCAATGGAAACCGGTTCTGACGGCTCAGAGCACGATTGTACGTCCGTCGATGAACAATTATCAGAGCACACTGTCTCTAGAGATTCCAGGATGTTCCGGAGGGAAACCAAAAGCGGTTTGAATTTCACACTGCAATCCTTGCTGCACTCCGCATGTTGGTTGGAAGCACCGGAGCATGTCAAAGCAGCATCGGACGATTTCGTATTCGGTAGTTCAGGAGGATCAGCTATCTGTTGAAGTGGCATAGTCGGATTAACCCTCAATGGCTGGTTATCGACTTTTGAAGCGGTGTTTCGTTTTGCTGGTCTCTTCACGTGGAACTTTGGGGCTATTCCGCAGATGACTCTACGAATACAGCCAATGGCGAAGATCGTCCAGTTGCTTCTGTACTACTGGTGGTAGTGGGTTCCGGGTCAACATTTTCAATGCTCGACTGATCAATATTCGTCACTTCACTTGGGGCAAAATCTTGATCTGTAAACACTCCAGGATTGATTGGAACGATGCCGCACATCCTGAAAGCATTGATCGCTTTTTCGATTGTTGCACATCTGCAGTAAGCTATCCCAAACAGTTCAGCCACTTGATACTGCGTGATAACTCTTCCAGGATGGGACACAAGCCAATTATTGCACGCTTCGGCATATTTGGTTTTCAGGGCTTGAAAGAAACAGCGATCTAACGGTTGGACTTTGTGACTACTGTGTGGGGGAATAGACAGCAAAATAATTCCATTTTCTCGACAGTAGAGAACAGTTTCCAACGATTGATGTGTGCTGTGATTGTCTAAAATGAGCAAGACCGGGTTCTCCTTCGTTGCGTTAGTGTGCTTCTGAAAATGCTGTATCCATTGAAAGAAAAGATCCGAGTTTATGTATCCCGAATCAGAAACGAACATTTTGGTTCCTGGAGGTGCCCCATTGAGAAGCTCCGGCTTTTGACGTTTTCTTTTGAAGATCAGAACCGGTGGCAAATAACTTCCCACAGCACTCATAGCGCAAACTGCTGTGGTGAGCTCTCCTCTCTCAGCCGAGCTTATTTTACCTACCGCTTTTTTCCGGATGTAGAGACGACCTTCGGGACAATATTCGGTACTGTAGACATTCCTGTTTCGTCCATATTGTAGATCCGACCTGGTCTGAAGCTATACTTTGTTGTCACTTCGGTCAAATTGTCGAAAAATTTGGTCATTTGCACCCGGTTAAAACCCATCATCCTCGCAAGACTGGTTTGCTGGGGAGTTCGCAGTGACAATCTGTGTCTACGCATGAAGGAGATCGTCCACTCTTTACCAGCTATCTTTGACTCCGTATTGAATCCATGTGTGACCTTATTTGCCTCGGCGTACTGGAATACCGCTCTTCGGAGGTCGATTAACGATAATCCGTAGAATGCGTCATCGAGATTCTTGCAATGTCCAGCTAGTTCTTCTTCTTGATCTGGAGTAAAGATTGATCTAAACCGACCAAGCTTTTGCGCTCCGTAGCCCTAAAACCGGAACAGAATAAATTAAACTACGATTAACCATAAAAAAAAAAGTTTGATTTATTTACCTTCTTCAGCCTCTTACGCAATGCAGCTTCCGTAATTCCGAGACTTTTGGCAATAGCGAGTTTAGATTCGCCATTGGCAAGCCTTTGTTGGGCGACTTCCAGCATATCGGAAGTACATACCTTCCGCTCCGATTTTCTTTTGTAGACCCTGTATGATTATACGTAAGGAAGCAAGTACATGATTATTCTGATTCGAACTTTTGCCCCACTCGCGATCGAACTTTTGCCCCACTATGGATTCATGGACTTTACATCAAATAGTGCAAAACTGGGAAATAACACTGAAAATTGTAACGCAGCAACTGATTGGTATTGAAACCAGCAACTAAAGGCACAACAACACTTTTTTGAAAACTGAAGTTTTGTGTACGAAAACACGTTTACCATTTACTAAAAAATTACATTTTTTGGACGAAAAAACAACTTTACCTCATTATTTTGAGAAAACGCAACCGAGCCAAGAACTGTTTACATCTGAATGTGAGCTGTCAAAATTCCTACCAATCCATACCAGTGTTGCCAATTTTTCGGTACTCTGTGTATAAAAAACTGCAAAACGAACTTTTACCCCACTCGAACTTTTGCCCCACCTTACTCTATCCCCTCTCTCCCCCACGCAGCAGCACCCTCACCACAAAAAAAAAAACAGAGGGGGGGGGGTGCAAAACACCACAAAAAATTAAATTTTTATAAAAAAAAACGATCCCCCCATAATTTTTTTTCCCCCCCCCCCCCCCCCCCCCAAATAAAATTCTCCCCCCCCCCTCAAAAAAAATTCCAGGGGAAAACCAACCACCAACCATGTTAATATGCAAACAAATGTTTTCAATTCCCAAAGCTTTACCTTGGCATAGGAAACGGTTTATGGCTCCATCGATTGTTGGGAAAATTCCATCATGTTCTAGGCTCAACACAGAAGCCGAAAGTCATGAAATCAATTATTAACCGTGATGTATGCATATTTTGTTCAACGCTGGAACTCAGCGAAAAACCAGGTCATGTCCAAAATGGAGCCCAAAAATAGAACTGTTAGCCTGCATGGGCCACGGTGATTGTCACCTGCTGATAGGCAGAGGAGTAACTTCACCACCCAACAACCTCGCTTCCTAGCAGGCGACGACTACAACAAGCAACAACAATGGAACTGGCAGCGACGATGATTTGTTGATGGCTATCACACGGGAGAGAAAGAGTCCCGTGAATAATTGACTAATGTGTGGCGAGGAGCCCCGAAAATTCACGTTTTGACCTACTGACATTGGGGCGCAGTAATTACGGTCAATCATTGTGATCTACACCCATCGTCGTCTGTCCGTGTTTGTTTTTCGTGTCAGTGCTGAAAGACATTATTCGGTATCAAATCGTTTGCTGGTGAAGGAAAGGAGTGGCACCTAGTTGGACGATAAGGCGGAAATGCAGCTACTTTGGAGAAACCAACACATGCTGGAGGTGGCTGGAGGGTTCGATTTTTGGGTTGGTCTAGGATTTTCATCAAATAGACAGATTCTCAGGCAGCTACTTTGCGTTTAAGCCGTTATCGGAATTTATCAATTATTTGTACTTCGGAAAAATTAATCAGATTTTCAGAAAACTTCTGTCGTTCACGATAATTACTGTTGTTTATCATTAATCACGTCATTCAAATAGCCATATTTTCCCATATAACAACCCAATAAATTGTAGTTGAGTACGTGGCTTGGTTAATAATTCCTTCACAGCATAAATCCTCACACTAATCGAACAAGTCTTCCGATCGTTATCGTCACCTCATAATCAAATCTGGTGGGAACAATAATTGAGAACGTGTACCTGTTGGCAGTGCACTTGACCAAGATGGTTTGCTCTTTTCACTGTCGGGGGTAGTTAATTTAATTTGTTCATGAATATTCATCACGGCAACTCGTCATCGTCGTCACCGGAACGCCTATAAACCTTTGCTGGGAGAAAACATCGCCGTCGCCGTGGGAGCGTTTGATGTGTCTGTCGTCCTGACTCACCGCCAGCCAGCGCGTCAGCCGTCAAACCAACCGTTCCTGATGAATAAATGCATTGTAATCAGATAAAAGTGCCCTCGCCTGAGTGGACAATTTCACGCGGCCGCCCGGACTGCTTGCCGAAGTGTTGGGTATTTTATTTCATGACCGCACTGAGAACATACCCCTGGATAACACGATAATCCTTCGGTTTCGGAAAGCGTAAACGAGAACAGGGAAATGTTTATGGGTAAGCAAAATGGACATGTTTTACGGTCAAGTAACTGCTGCACTAATCCAGCGATTTTTTCGTCTCCGGTCTCTGCAGAGCTCTGGTAGGATATTGAACATGGCTTCAACATACTCCTAAGGACACGTAAGGTCGTTTGCGGTGATGGTTCATCGTGTTCTTGAGCTACCCTCAAAGGCCTGTCTGGAGAGTTTAAGAGCATGGAACCATAACTGGTGACCAGAGAACTTGATAAAATAAAACGTGACACCCGTGAGAAGGACAGTGAATCCCATTTAATTTACACGTGAGTTTTTTTCACCTTGATTCGTTTTCACCCGTGAAGTGACACTCTTAATAAGGCCCAGTAATACCACTGTCACTCACGAAAAATTAGGAAAACAAGATTGTACGTGTGGTGCCAATTTGCTAACATCTTTGATTAGCTCTCGGAATAAATTTGGTGCACATAATTAGATAACGCTTCCGCAAAGCACGTTTCAAGTTTAAGAACTGCTTGAAAAATTGTCTTAGAATATTTATTCTATTGCTTTGTGGACAATCAATTGCAAATTTAAAACACTGTATATTTTATACGTTATAAATTTTGCGTACGTTATGTCCATAAACTACTGCTAGTTAAACAAATTATTTCATCCCTCCTGGTGATGGTTCACATGTCGCAAATGCAATTACATCAGCCATGTGCATTCCACGACTGCTTTCACGATGGAACAACGAATTGAACATTAGTGCACACAATGCCAGCAGTGAGGGGAGGAAAAAAGCCATCAAATTGCAGTCTCGCAGCATCAGCAGCATCGCCATCGTAAAAGCTTTAGTGCAATAAAATATCACAATTTATGGCCGTCAGATCTCCGATCCAGTTTCTTGCATCCTGCGTTCCGGGAGCTGGGTTTACGAATCTACGATTTACGGGCAAGTGGCAAGTGGGTGGAGTCCGAGCTGCTCATCGCACTTCGAAGCTGATGGAGTCCTGCAAACGACTTTGCACTACGAATCTTTAATCTACGGAGCAGCTTTTGACACTTGGCTTTTAGATTCTGGGTTGCTGAGGTTATAGTTCAAGTTTGCCGAAGAAAAGTGAACAGTGCTGAGAGAGATGCGTGTTGTAAATTTTGCTCTCAAGAAATTAGATTTCACATGATTTTATAGGAAACTAGCTGACCCGGCGAACTTTGTTCCGCTTTGGTCGATTGTATGATTCAAATAATTCCGAACATTCATGATTTAATTTGTTTTTATTAACTTTAAGCTAGGCTTTGTCACCTAAATTTGTTTGTCGTTCATTTGCAATCAATAACAGATTACGACACTTGAATTTTAGGTATTGATTTCGAATTTGTTTGAAAAAATATCCTTTATTTGCATAATTTTAGAGGATGACAGAATCTTGCGCCAGTTCAATTCAGTGCTCTGTGATGGACTACATTCTTTGTTCCATTATCCGGCGCGTAAATAAACAAAGATTGATAAACAACAATGCGAGAAGCATTCGAGATTAATCCCGCACACTTCTAAAGATTGATCTTGTGATTTATTGATTGTTATGTCACCATGACCATGCAAGGCGAACCGGATATTGTATTCTTTAGACTCGAAAGGTAAATCGTTTGAAATAAGTGGAATTCTTGGATTGAGCACTTCCTCGCCCTTGAATTTGCCTTTGAGTATCATTGCTTGAATGACATGATTCTTGAGCTGTTATTCGACCAATCTTGTTTCATTACACAATTTCGGTTGATTGAGGTTCCGGAGCATAACGATAACATATCCAATCTTCAGTCTTAAATTATATGGTGGTAATCCTGGTAAATCCAATGAATTCAGATTCCAGATTAGGCACACAACCAATTAAGTTGAATGAACGTAATTGTCCAGGAATTGCATTTTGAGTTACGAAATTCAAATCATCGACATCCTTATTTTTCGTTGCCAAAATTGAGCAATCGTGGTTCTCATAATTCTGGAAGATGTTGGGGAAAACACTCGTTATGAGTTCCTCTTTCGTCGTTGTGAAATGGCAGACATTCGGCGGGAACGAAATCAATTCTTTGCCAATCGCCAAAAATTTATTCGAGAAAATACCGGCAGACGGATCGCTTTGCAAGGCGACTCGAATATTTGTCGTCAACTGTAGCTTCTTAACATATCGCCCCAAATACGAAAGCTTAAGGCGTGTGGAATGACAGGTAGTGTTTGTCGAAAATCAACTGGTAACAAAATCTCGAGTTACTGCGCAGATCTTGCATAGTTCGATCGAATGCTATTGTGCATTCGTCCCAGATGATGATCTTAAAGCACTGCAACATTTTCGTCATTGCCGAATTCTTCGAAATGTTGCATGTCGGTTCGGCAGTCAGTTGGAGATTCAAAGGCAGCTTCAACGCAAAATGAGCCTCTCGACCGCCTTCGAACAATGTGGCTGCAATACCTGAAGAGGCAACCGCCAGCGCAATATCTGTTCTTGAGCGAACCGAAGCCAATAGTAATGAAATAAGGTACTCTTCGCTAGTTCCGCCAGGTGTATCGATGAAGAAAATGCCTCCATTTCGGTCGTCAATCGCTTTCATCAAAGTGTCGTAAACGTCCTCTTGCTGAGGAGTCAAAAACGGTACGTTTGTTCGAACCACTTGTCTCAAAGCGTCATGATCGTATTCTCGTTCATGCTCCAACTCTCGATTGAATGCATTGTGTATTGCACGATTTGCAATTGGCATGCCCAATTTGGACAACAAACTGCCGCACATGAGCAAACACATGTATTCGATCAAAATCAGCGCCTCATTGCGCATCTCATCGTTAATTTCCAGCTCGTAATTTAAAGTGGTTGTGCGAGCTCGATGTAAAATATCATCAACCATGTCATCCTTGTATTTGTTCCACAATTTGACTATATTTGATGGAACACATGTCGAAATGATGATCGCAAACAGGGTACGAATTTGATTCACAGGTGCAGTAACAATGGAATCGCAAGAGTTGAATCCCAATGAGTGTCGTTTTCTAGCAATTGCTGACCGCTGACCGCTGACCGCTGACAGGCCTCTCGATATGTCGCACATAGTCCGAAGCGACTCGAACGAAGCTGGACCACGAACATTAACCAAAAGCAGAACAATAAGGACACCTGTGAAATTGCGCCAACAATGTCAGGTGGACTATCAACGTCATCCATGTCAAGGATAACTCGATCAAAACGACAAAATACCATACATAAAGTATTGAAAATCTACGATTTTATAAGTTTTAATTTTTCTCATAAATTTGTTCCAACTTTTTCTTTTTATAAGTTGAGCACAGCCGAACAGAACCAAAAAAAGCAACTTAAATCGGAGGATCCGCTCTCGAGTTATGAGCGGTCTTGCGTATGCCACTCTGTTTTATATATATATACTAGCTGAACCCGGTGCGTGCGCTGCTACGCTTGCAACTAAATGAAGGAAAATTTAATATAACTGGCACGTTAAGGGTTTTTTTTTCCGAAATGAGTTTTTTTTTTGATTTAGCAGGGGTTCAAACTTCTATCAAAACATGCTTCTTACCCGAGGAATACACGTTATGTGTTTCTTTAACCTGGATAATTTTCATTTTTGCTTGAAGTTTGTGTTTCATTTGTATGGGAGCCTTCCCTTCCAGAGGGGGGTGGTTTCTCAAACCACCATACAATCATTGCCTTCAAAACCCTCCACATGCCAAATTTGGTTCCATTTGCTTGATTAGTTCTTGAGATATGCAGAAACTTATGTTTCATTTGTATGGGAGCCTCCCTTTCTAGAGAGGGGAGGGGTCTCAAACTACCATAGAAACATTTATTGCCTCCAAAAACTTCCGCATGCTAAATTTGGGTTCCTTTGCTTGATCAGTTCTCGAGTTATGCAGAAATATGTGTTTCATTTGTTTGGGAGCCCCCCTTTTCAGAAGAGGGAGGGGTCTCTTACTATCTTAAGAACCTTCCCCGGCCCCAAAAACCCCTGCATACAAATTTTCAAGCCGATCGGTTCAGTAGTCTCCGAGCCTATTAGGGTCAGACAGACAGACAGAAATCCATTTATATATATATATATATATATATATATATATATATATATATATATATATATATATATATATATATATATATATATATATATATATATATATATATATATATATATATATATATATATATATATATATATATATATATATCTGATCGACTACCTGTTAGAGCTGGAGTTCCTCAGGGTAGCATTCTTGGGCCGATACTATATAACATTTTTACTTCCGACCTCCCTGATTTGCCTCAGGGTTGTCAGAAATCCTTGTTTGCTGATGACACAGGCATCTCCGCTAAAGGAAGAAGTCTTCGTGTCATTTGCAGGAGACTGCAGAAAAGTTTGGACATTTTCTCTTCTTATTTACAGAAATGGAAGATTTCTCCCAACGCTTCCAAAACTCAACTAATAATATTCCCACATAAACCTAGAGCTTCTTTTTTGAAACCTAGTAGTAGTCACATCGTTACTATGAGCGGTGTTCCAATTTCCTGGTCAAGCGAAGTGAAATACCTTGGTCTATTACTTGATCAAAAATTAAATTTTATAAATCACATTGAAGGCATTCAAGCCAAATGTAATAAATATATAAAATGTTTATATCCTCTTATAAACAGAAAATCCAAACTATGTCTGAAGAACAAACTACTAATATTTAAACAAATTTTTTAACCGGCCATGCTTTATGCTGTTCCAATATGGTCTAGTTGTTGTGCTACCAGGAAAAAAATACTTCAAAGGATTCAGAACAAAGTTCTGAAGATGATTTTGAAGCTGCCTTCTTGGTACAGTACTAACGAATTACATAGAATTTCGAATGTTGAGACTTTAGAACAAATGTCCAACAAAATAATTAATAATTTCAGACAAAAATCGTTGCAATCTTCTATTGCAATGATTAATTCCCTTTATGCTTAGTTAAGATTAATTTTAGTTTGTTTTTAGTTTTAAGATTATTATTGTTATACTGACACGCAGGAATAAAAACCTGTTTAAAATACTGAACTGCTAAGGCATGAACAATGTAAACAAAATTAGGTACATATTTTAACAATTAAGGTTGATACGTTACGGTAGTAGCTGGAGCACCTAGATTAACATGAAATGTAAATATGAATAAATTTGGAACAAATAAAGAGTTAAAAAAAAAAAAAAAAAATATATATATATATATATATATATATATATATATATATATATATATATATATATATATATATATATTTTTTTTTTTAAAAAAAAAAAAAAAAAAAAAAAAAAAAAAAAAAAAAAAAAAAAAAAAAAAAAAAAAAAAAAAAAAAAAAAAAAAAAAAAAAAAAAAAAAAAAAAAAAAAAAAAAAAAAAAAAAAAAAAAAAAAAAAAAAAAAAAAAAAAAAAAAAAAAAAAAAAAAAAAAAAAAAAATGAGAAAAAAAAAAAAGAAGAACAAAAAAAAAAATATAAATATAAATATATAGCAATTGAATTACACACCACCCCACACATGATATATGTTACAAATAAAAAATAAAAAATCCCGAGTCTTCCTTCCACAAAAAGTTGTATTTCCCATATATTGAGTTTTGTGCACAAGGGAAGCATATGAAGGCTAGTAATAGAGATGCTATAGAAAATCCCAGTCACAATTATGATTTTTCGAAGTATTGCAGTGAGCGTTATTCCGAGAGTCGAAGTGACGTTTGCCACTTGGTGAAGTGAGAAAAGTCACCTGCAGTGACGTGACTCTTTTGGGTAAATCAACTGGAGAGTCACGTCACTGCAGGTGATTTTTCTCACTTCACCAAGTGACAAACGTCACTTTGACTCTCGGAATAACCCTCAGTATAATGAAGGCTTGTGAAACTTACGCGACCTTTTAGGGGTTGCGCGAGCTTGGGTGCGGAATATTTAGGATTTTTCATCTCGGCAAAACGTGTATCACTTCCTCTGCTGAGAGACACTTCCAAAACCGGGTGTTGGTTTACGAGACAGTTATGGGGCAACGTCGAAGATCAAGACAAAAGTTGTATAAGATTCCATCCTCTGGATCGGAATGTGGGTGCTTTTGTTGGCGAACTGATCGTTGATTTTGCTGATGACATCATACTGTCGATAACAGGCTGGTGGAAGAGTTGTGAGTGTGTGCTGCAGACCGCTAAACGGAGGTACTGTTGGTCAGCAAATGCAAAGTATCATTGCTCCGAAAGAAGTGATGACGGGCTGAACTTTAATTGCCATGTGAACTATGCCCGGGAGAAGGCGGTGAAGGCCAGCAACGCGGTGGGTAGAACCATGCCAAAGAACGATGGACAAGTTGTTGTAGCGTTTCGCAGAACTGAAAAAATATAGTCTGATGGGTTTCTGATGATCATCTGTAAGAAACCATAGAAGATCGTTTCCGTTTAATACTTTCTTCCCGAACAAGTGTAAAACTTGATGACGCGATGCTCCAATATATTTGTACGTTTAGACATTTTTTTTTTCTTTTAAGTACTTTTTAAAGGTTGTACGGAATCAAATTGCTCCACTTTGAAATGGCTGTAACTTTTTACCCGTTGGGTATTTTATATTGAAATTTTGGGTGGAATTCGTGCAATGTGTATTTGTCTACGCTGTGTAAGTTTCACTAGCAGATGTGCAATCGTTGCGAAGAAAAGCAGCGGCGAAAAGAGATTTTGCACACGTACCTAAAAAATCCGGATCTTTCTCATCGTGCCATCAGCAGGAAGCTGGAAATGGTACATTCTACGGTGTTTTAAATCCACTGAAAGTTTATTTTCGTAAAGTAGCCTTCACGTGTTTCGTAAACATGGATTTTGTACATAAAACAAATGTATCTTATATTGTATGAAACATTCATATTGCTTTTTATCTGGTGAAATGCTATCATTACACCTTTTTGTAAAATGCACGAAATGAATTTCGTGAAGACCAGCCAATCGCTGTTTCTCTTGGTGTTGCTGCTGGGATGGGCAGGAATAATTTATCAATCCCAAAATAAAAATCAAAGCGCTGTGGAAAGCTATAACTTCATGCTCATTAATCAAGCATCTTCTCAAGAGTCAGCAGGGCCTAGTGAGATCAACCAGGGATTCTGAATTACCACTTTCCAAACATTAAGGTTCGAATCCCATGACAGAAACATTAAAAAAACGCTGAACAACTCCTCGTAGTTGCGCTTTTTTGTCAATTACATTTCGAGTCAATTAAGTAGATCTGTCAGTCCTTTATCGACTCGACTCGAACTACCACCAGAGAGACGTTTCTTTTTAATTCGTGACAACATATTCGCAGCTCTTTGTATTGTTTTCGTACAATGTATGAATGTTCTTTCTGTGTCAACAAAAGCTTCGTGCTTTTGACAGTTGCGCGTGTGCAATTATTTACGAATGTATCTTCATAAAAAGTACAAATCAGTTTCGTTGCAGAAAACAACGAATGGATTTGTGAGTATTACCTTCGATTTTGTTATATAAACTAAAATTAACTTTCAGTGTCGGTACCACGACCATCGATCGGAAAGAAAAAAGTGGCAGAAATGGATCTCCGTATAGTGTTAAGGATCACAAGCGGGTAGTTCAAGATTTCAAGGGGAATCCGAACAGTTCAGTTCGAAATGTGGCGAAGAAACTGAATCTAACCAAAACCAAAACTGAATCCAACTAAAACACGTGCACGGAAGCTCTACACTCAGATGTTGACGAAACCACATTGCCGCGTTATGGATGATGAGACGTATGTAAAAGCAGACTTCCGGCAGCTTCCGGGGCTCCAGTTTTTCACTGCTCATCATAAATTTGATGTCCCTGAGGACGTTAGAAAGCAGAAGATGTGAAAGTTTGCCAAAAACTAAATGATTTGGAAAGCAATTTGCTCGTGTGGAAAGCGGAGCACCCCATTTGTGGCAACTGGAACGGTCAATGGGCAGGTGCACCTAAAGGAATACCTCCAAAAGCGTCTACTTCCTCTTCTGAGGTCACACGATGGTCCTACGATTTTCTGGCAGGATTTAGCCTCGTGCCATTACTCGAAAGAGGTTTTGCAGTGGTACAAGGCTAAGGAGGTCAATTTGTGCCGGAGCATCTCAACCCACCCGAACGCACCGAAACTGCGGCCAATTGAAAAGTACTGAAATAAATTACCAACACGGATTCAGCGTTAATCTTCGAATGTAATACTCGTTAAATTTCTGTGGGCAAGAGAGGAGATATTTTTGTTCAAAATCTCCCCTCGATCGTAACGCGGTCGGTTTTTGAAATTTCAGAACGGCGCCCCTATACCGGAATAGAATGGAAAGACGTAAGTCCAACGTAGAAAACGAATTCTTCCATCAATCATGACAGATCGAATTGTGATTCAGTTTGTTGTGCTGATCTCCAGGTGTGCCGATGTTGGAGGCTGTTCTGGAAATGCGTGCTTGGAGGTAGCGAAATCTGTAAGTCTACACACTTAGATTTTTTTTAACAGAAATCTGTAAAAGTTTACCGAATTCTCAACAGCTGAACGTTCGGTAATCCAATTTATCGGTTTTGGGTAAACGAAATCCGTTGAATTGGATAACGGGATAAACACTGGATGGATTTCGCATAGTGACAAGAGGCCAAATCAGGCCAAAACAGAGCTGGAGAGTCGTGGCTTCTGATAAACGGTAGCAACCGCTTTGGCAGACATTCCTTCTCGTACACATTCTTATTGAGATGAAACTATTAGATTTTCGACCACAACTACATATGGCCTGCCAAATCAAATCCTTCTTCGGGAATTTGGACACCTTCTCTATCTGGAAATGCTTGGCAACGACGTTTCGCAGCATTGTGGTATAAAAAGCCAGACCCGAAAGCTGTTTAAACTCTTCGAGTACGTATGTTTCGTCGTCCAATATGATACAAGAAAATGTTTGCAAAAAATTGGTGTAAAACTCCTAAGCACGACTTTTGGCAGTGAAATTTTGCTTGTCATCACGGTTGGACAACTTTTTCACTTTGTACGCATTCAGTGCTTGCCTCTGCTTCACTTTTTGTACGTATGATTTTGACTTCCCAACCTTGCGAGGCACATTTCGCACAGAAATATTGGGATTTTCTCAATAATGACAAACACCTTCTTGTCCATTCGTCGAGAGCATTCTTTTCGAATTGTGTCACTTCCAACCTTCCGATCCATAGTCAAGCGCTGGTCAAATGACTTGCAAACATAAAACACGGTGCTTTTCGGTAGTTTTAGTTTCTTGGCAAGATCGCGTACCGTTAAATTCGGATTTTGCTTTCGCTCGTACAAAATGTCTTTGCGCACTTCCACGTGATTCGACGCAATTTTATTGAATGTAACAAGAAGGTAAACATGTTGTTCATCGAAATAAAGCGGAAAATTTCAGCTGTCATATAAGTGAAACGTTTCAACGATCCATGAAATAATTTAAATTTTACACTGAAAGAAAAGTGTCCGAAATTTAAGTCCCCAAAGATAATTTCAATGTAGTGACTTAGGGCAGTGATCGTATTCACTAGAGGTTCCATTTCCCGACCAATTTGCTTGTCCCGGGATTCGGGATTAAATTTGTTGCTTGGCCCGGGAAATCCCGGGATCCCGGGAAATTTTTCAATGTGCTTAAAAACGCAATTTTGTGGTTAGGAATATGTTTTATTCATCCATAAAAAAATCAATGGTTCAAATCAAGTAACTGGTCTTAACAATTTGAATTCGTTCTCTGAAAAAACGACTTCAAGAAGCAAATGTTATTAATGCTTTCATCAGACTGTGAGGTTCGCTTTTTAGAACAGATATTTCCGGAGTTCGAAAAGATGCGCTCGCTATCGGTTGACGTCGGTTTGATTGATTTTAAGCCGCCGAAAATGATTTCAAGATTTGGGCTCAACTTACCATGTAGCTCAAAAAGTGACAGCTCTTTCGCAATTACTTTTGAAAAATCAATCATTGCCGAATCAGTCTGGGAACTTAATTATTTGCGTTTTCGATGAGCCTTCCAGTTCTGCTGGCACTTGCGTTGACAACGGAAGACCTTGAAGGAACTTCAGCGCTGTTATTATTTCCTTTTGGCGCCGTTCGTTGATTCTTTTCGTTATTGTATCGAAGAGGTCGTTTCCAACTTTAGAGCTACTTTTCTTAAGCTTCGGATACAAGAAACTCAAGTTGCCTTCTGCAGACAGCAATTTAGCATCCCTGCGAGCGAGTCTGATTGGCTGAAGAGCTTCCTGAAGGTTTTTTGCAACCTCGAAATCACTGTCCAACATAAGACCTGAAAGGCCTATTTCGGAAAGTGTCTCTTTGATGCAATCAAAACCGCGAATGAAGTGCTTCAGCATCGTTTCAGTCGAGTTACAACGAGTTTTGATATCCACACACAGTTGAGGTGGTTTATGTAACATTTTCGTGATTTTTTTTCTAGAAGCAGTGCATTCTTAACAGGCGATTTTCGAAAAAATTTCACGGCTCTTCGAATACGTTTCAGAGATTCTCCAAATCGCGTGGAGTACAAGTCTTTAATTGAAATAAATTAGCTGTTTTCTTTAATATGAACATGAACATTCCAATATATTTACCCGAAGAACCAACTTCACTATCACTATCCGAATCGTCGCAATCTGCATCCTCATTTTCAATTGGTACCGGTGGCTGATCCTTGTACAGGACATCGCAAGCCCCCAAGTGAATCGCATGGTTGTAACACTGCTGATGAAGGTAATCCGCGATCTTCCAAACTTCGTCATCACTCGAGCTCCGTCAGTCGTTGATGCTACAATGTTTCCATCCTTAATACCGAATTTCCGGCCCATATCCTTGACCATTTCCAAAACCTTTTCAGCAGGTAGTGATCCACGAATTTTGCCGAGACCCAGGTTGTAGAATGATCCGTCAGCAAAATAGGCATTCACGTTTATGTAGCGCTTGTTGCTTAGACTTGTCCACTCGTCCAAAGTGAGACTAACCAGTTCACCGCTATTGATACGCTTCACTATTTCATCCCGCGTTTGCTGCTGAGCGTATCCATAGTATTCGGCGACCAGCTTCATGACGGATGTATTCGACGTTGGCAGAGAATATCCACAATCTGCGAACGATTGTCTGATGAACTTGCTGTTGGTGATTGCATTGATCGAAAATCCGTCCTCTGCTGCCAGCCGAGCTACAATTTCCACCAGTGACTGACGTTTAACGAACTTGAGCATCGATACTTGTTTCACTGGGACATTCGGTATGGATGATTTAACTTTCGCAGCAGACTCACTTTGTGGGGGGTTTGGAATCCATGTCGTGTTTGTTTTTCATGTGCCGGAGGCCACTGGTCGAAGATCCCTTGCACGACAAAATTTGCTCGCACTTCCGACATCGTTCTTTTTCTTGGTCATTCGCAATTCTATCGAATTGTTTCCAAATTTCAGCCAATGCCTTTAAAATAATCGGATGTAGGGCTACATCAGCACAAATTTTGAATTACTACTTACTTTGATGTAACGGCAATCCGAAATTATTCAATGAACACAGAAGCAGTAAACAGCGAATGCAAACAATGTTTTGAATAGAAATGACAGCTTGCGTCGTTTCGGCGCACGCGCGTGTGTGTGTGTTAAATGTGTAGGCAAAAATGCGAATGCCTACTGAACCAACACAAAAGGAATGATGCATTTTCATGAATGATGTATAACATCGATGTAGGTACAGTAAATTTGTATGTCTGCGTTGCATGGGTTATATTGAATGCGCGTAAACGGTACACTGAAATTTATTGGGTGGTGTCAAAGCGAAAAAATATGTAAGAAATGTGTGTCCCGGGAATCCCGGGATTTTCGGGACGTTGAAAAATCCTATCCCGGGATTCGGGAAATCCCGAATTTTTCAAGATCCCGGGATTTTTTGTCCCGGGTCTGAACCTCTAGTGTTCACGTTCCAGCTGGTCGTAGAAAGCTTCCTGGTCGTTTTCAGCGCTACCAAGGGAAAGCATTAATGAGTAGCATGAACATTAATTATGCTTATGTTAAAGGAACGGCCCTTAGCCTCAACACGCACATTTTGCTATTAACCGGTTTCCAATCAAGCATACGACTCCCCATCTTCACCATCACGATAAAAGCTGTGCCGTGCTCGTGCGTTTCTCCGCAGCTCTGGTAGATGGTGTAACCACAATCCTCCTGAAGCGCTACCATCTCGAACTTGCAGTCTTTCAATATATCAGATATTGCAGAGAGTACTTTCAACAAAGCTGAGTGATCTAACTAGAAAATAAGAAGAATGATTAGTAATTTCCATTTAATTCCAACTACCTTTATTGCTTATCTTGACAGATACGCGTATTTCGTCTACAATGTGCAGACTTCTTCAGTGTCGTGTACTAATACTCGACTGAAAGAAAACCTTCGCCACTTGCCGTATTTATCCTATTTTCTAAATACAAACACTTGTACCTACAGCTAACATTTCTTGTACCTAACATATCCTGAGTCCAAAACAAATATTATGCTTGATATCTACCTCGCCTTTTTTCTTATACCTAACCTGATTATTCCGTAGCAGCGGGTGTTCCACTGCGTCGGTTTTGATGTCGTTTGGGTATTAAGTTAAAGAGCCATGTGTACCCGTTACCTTGGTCTTTGTTTAGTAGATTTGTGTTTTGTTGTTTGTTAATTTCTAAGCTTTCTGCGACGTCTAATTTCCAGGGTGTAGAGGTAGTCCGTAAGATTGTGATGTCATTCGTCGTTATGTCGTGATTTTCCGTAAAGATGTGTTCTGCAACTGTCGATTTGAAGTTATGTGAAATTCCTTTGTCAGTCTGTTTGACAGCCTTAGTCACCTCCGCTAGATGCTCTTTGAACCTTGTTGCCAAGGTTCTCTTTGTTTGACCTACATACATTTTGCTGCAGTGTTTACACTTAATTTTGTATACCCCTGCTCTGCCTAATACGTCTATTGAATCTTTGGTGGAGCCTAACGACGATGCCAATTGGTTGTTCCTGCTAGAGAAAACTAAGTCCAAGCCAAATTCCCTAAGTTGAGTTTTTAGCTTTTGTGTAATATCTTTATCGAAGGGGACAGACACACGTTTCAGGGGTTCAGGTGAATCGGAAAGGGTTGTTTGTGATTTCCTATGAAGAAGTTTTTCCTTTTTTGGATGATAGCTTGAATTGTCCTCTTTTCGTAACCATTGAGTCTAGCAGTTTCGAAGATATATGCTAATTCTTTGGCTTTTCCGGTTTTATTGAGGGGAAAGGTCAACATTCGGTGGATCATGTGGTGGAAAGTGGCCATTTTATGTTGAAAAGAGTGGTTTGAAGTGTAAGGGATGACTCATTGGGTGTTTGTGGGTTTTCTGAAAATTTCAAACTCTAAAGACGATGATGACAATGATTCTCTAACTACCAGAAGGTCGAGGAATGCAAGTTTCCCATCCTTTTCTATTTCATAAGTGACCTTGATGTCTTTATGGAGATTGTTGATTGCTTGAAGAATTAAGGGGAGATCATCTTGTTTAACTACGGCAAAGATGTCGTCGACGTATCTCCACCAGCGAGTTGGAAGTAATCCTTCCGTTTTAAGAATGGTTTCTAGATTTGCCATAAACAGTTCACAGAGGAATGGGGATAGAGGGTCTCCCATGGGGGCTCCTTTTAGTTTTTTATAGAAAGAACCTCTGAAAGTGAAGTAGTTCTCTTCCATGCAAAGTCGGGTGAGCTTAAGGTACATTCGCACCTTTTGCTTCCATGCTGTATCATCTCCTTGTTTTAAAAGCCAATCTTCTAGAAGGTTAATCGCGTCCTTGATTGGTACGCTAGGGAAAAGGGCGGTGACGTCGAAAAATACCATTAATTCATTTTCATTTATATGACCTGATGAAAGAAGATGTTGTACGAATTCCTGAGAGTTACGAACTGAGCTTGTTGGGAATTGCTCGGAGATACCTTGAAATTCTTTTACTAGCCATTTTGCTAGCTTATGGGCTGGAGATCCTACAGATGAAACAATCTCCCTCATTTCGTTTCCGGGTTTGTGGACTTTTGGGAGGCCTTTAATTCGGGGGAAGGATGGGGTTTGGTTCGCGAAGACGGACTGCTGCATCCCCTAGTACTGCTTTACACTCCTTTAGTGTTTTATCCACGTGTTTCACCATGTTTGGTAGGGGGTCTACTCGAAGCTGCCTGTAAGGTCCATTGTTGATTTTTAAAACCATCTGCATGTCGTAGTCCTCCTTTTCATCATGATTTTTTAGGTAAAAAACAGGTTTAGACTTCAGTTCCTTGACGATACGAATTTCCTTTGCGTTGTTGTGTCTTTGTTTTTGTTCGTCCTTAATAATGTTTGAAGTGATAGTCCTAGCTGTGTTTTGTAAAGATGTTGGGAGTGTGTGTGTAATCGCTGTCTCCACGTCGATGATGATCTGCTCCACGTCGGGCTTGGTTGTAACCGCGTATCCTAATCCTTTGTTGAGGAGAGTCAGTTGTTCTTCCGTGAATGCGGTCGTCGATCGGTTGACAACCAGTCCCTTAATGGCGTGGACCATCGGTGTCGTGGTGATGGTGGGTGTAAGTGTGGCTTGTTCCTTGGTGTGATGTGTGGTCCGTGTCTGTTGGGATCCTATTCTTAGCTTGTTGAGTTTCCTATCTAGGACCGTTCGTTTCCTATTCGATTCGCATTCCTCTGCCACCTTGGCTCGGGATAAGAACTCCTGGAATTTTATCGGATACTCCTTGGCTAAGAATAGCAGAGAATAGCACTCCAAAGTCTTACGGTCCAATTTGTTAAATAGTCGTTTGATGCTGTCCTTGATGAATTCTGCTTCCATTTTCCTGACGATGTTGGTAGGGGTAGATGTCCGTATCTTAATCCTATGACTTATTGGTACTACTTTATATTTTAGGCATTTCTTCAGAAATGCTACGTCCTTCCTAAGTGCGGCGATGGTTTTCTTCAATCCGATGAATTTGTTGGGCTCTGACGGCTGGGTTGCCATGATGAATTATGGAGAGTGTGAGCTGTTTAGTGGAATACCTGTAACTAGAAAATAAGAAGAATGATTAGTAATTTCCATTTAATTCCAACTACCTTTATTGCTTATCTTGACAGATACGCGTATTTCGTCTACAATGTGCAGACTTCTTCAGTGTCGTGTACTAATACTCGACTGAAAGAAAACCTTCGCCACCTGCCGTATTTATCCTATTTTCTAAATACAAACACTTGTACCTACAGCTAACATTTCTTGTACCTAACCTATCCTGAGTCCAAAACAGTGAGTGATCTGTATTTCCATGATCCGAGTTTCCAATCGTTAGTCCGTCTTCGTTGCTTTGGTCTATGCCGATTAATTCGTTGCGAATTTTGTATTGGAGTTTTCGTTGCAATTGTGTATGTTTTGTTCGATGCCGGCTCGTAAGGCTTCGGCGGAAAATAGTGCCAGGATTTCTTTATATCAAACCACGTATATGAACTACACTCAGCTGCAGTCACCCCTCACCTGGAGAACATACGCTCTCTTAAACCATTCCTGACATAGGATGCAAACGCTCGGATAGACTGTCCCGATGGAGACTGCCCCCCCTCCCCTTCCCTTTTAGTATACGACCAAGGTCTCACAGGGGCTGGTTACCCGATCTGTCCTGTGGCTCCAGCCGGTGTCACGTGGAGGAAGGGATAGGAGCTGCTGGAAACGAGTCTAAAGACCACAGTGGGGTTTTTCATATACCTGCACGCACCGAAGTTCTTATGGAACGCATTGTCCAGTAATATACCAGTAATATACCAGCCATCGAACATCCTCAGTCATAAACATGTTAAAGGCTAATAAAGTGCGTGAAAATTGTCTGGAGAGCTTAGCATTCAAAAGTTTTTGTTTTGATAGGTGGTCTGCCGGTAATGTTCGTTTGTGTTTGAATAAGTTTGGCTCTCCATAGCTTTAATTTCAAGATTTGAGCAATACTGTTAGCTGCAACTGTATCCCATCTTTAGATGCTATCGGCTTTCGTTGAAACAAATTTAGGCAAGTTTTTCCCCACTGGGAAGCATTTTTCCACGAGGCAATCATTTTCTCGTCCATTTTCCTTTCTTCAGCGAATGTTTTCCATTTCTTCGCTTGAACTGTCCCACTTTCATGGTTTATGATGATTGCCAGATATACCGGGCTACCTTCTTGCTTTTACTGCGGAAAACGTCGCATTTTATACGTTCCAAATTACGTGATTTCCAATCGAGATTGAGCTCGAATCGGGTGCACATATTTTACGATCAATTTCGGCGAGAAATTAGATTTCCAGTATGACAGCCGGGCAATTGTCTCGAATTGAATCAGAGAAAAGCAGGTCGGTAATTCAATTCTGATTGAACCGCTCCTGGTTTGCTGACCAACAGGTTGCATGGTTTGGCAAATGATAATATAAGCAACCCGCATCGGTAATTAAACAATAATCATCCTGTTGGCAGGCTGATTACATAAATGAATTGTTCCGTGAGTGTGTTTGTGTGGTAGAATGGACGTTCCACTTTGTATGCTCATGGGCATGGTTTGGATGTGGACTGTTGGTGACATTTAATTAGTCGCGAAATCCACTCGGGTTAATCCCTTGGTCTAGTGTCATGGGATTTGCAGGCCCACCCTTGTGGCACGGGATCAGGAGCGAGTTGACAGTGTGTAATTTGTGTGGATTGGCCTCATTGGTTGATTGGTTTTGGCAGTTGTTTTCGTTTGTTGTTGAATTATGTGATTGTCGACATGATGGGCTTAATCATGGGGTAATGTGTGAATAATGTTTCCGTGAATAAAGTCAATATTTTTGCATTATCAAAGTGCTTCCACAATACACAATTTTTCAGAGGGTGTCGATCGATTTTGCGGTATTTCCATTGCTCTATGGGAGCCTTTCGTGGAAACCACATCAACCCGCATTTCAGCACAGCATTGTATGCTTCATTAAACTCGTACGCGGTTGGCTATTTTCTGATGCATCATTGCATTCTGCCACCAGCCGCAATGGGGAAGGTTATGATGATGGAAATAGGACGCAATCCATTTGCTGTTTGTTTTACCATTTGGACCACCAACCACGCGCTTCGGTAGAGCCACGTAGCAGCGATTTGTAATTCCATTGTTTACCAATATGCTGACAACGGCGACGACGATGACGATTCGGTCGTCGATTATGCGTGGTTGACGGTCATCATAAAAGGGGTGAACCACATAAAACGAAGCGCCATGCTGTCTTTGACCAAGTTTCATCTGTGGTATGGCTGAGACTCGCTTTCTGCAGAGAAATTGACCGGCTTGGTCCGAGTGATGTGTTTTATGCATTAGAGCACGAATTCATGCACGCTCCGATGGAGCTTCGGGGATAAATACCTAATGCTGTTAGTAGGGAGTGACTTGTAAACAATGATTCAATGGCTGGCCGCAAAACAAACATTGATCAAAAAGGAGCAGAAAAAGGTTTATGGCGTTTCGTGTGTGTGCTCAATTATTTGAAATGGAATCAAGGGGAGATGAAACATCGGTTCTGGGGGGGGCGACCCCGGCGTAGTGGTTAACATCCATACCTCTCACGCCAAAGTCACGAGTTCGAATCTCACCTCCGAACAAGTTACGAAAATACCCAAAAAGGGAATTTGAGTAACTACGACGGGAGATGAACCAGCCCAAGGCTGAAAATCTCGATAATCAAGACAAAAAAAAAAAAAAAACATCGGTTCTGATACCTCACTATCGGCGTACTGTCGAATGACATTCGAAGATGAGGTCGTTGACCAAAGGTTACTAAGTATCAACTGTGGAGGATTGAATTCATGGCAGGATATTAAAAAAATAGGGATTTCAGATAACAAAGAATCAAAGACGTTGAAAACAGTTATCCAAGAGAGCCTGTTTTAACCGTTCTAACAATTCCATAACAACAACAACAACAACAACAACAACAACAACAACAACAACAAATGATATTGAAGAATATGCAGACAGTAATGAAGTCTCATAAGAACTTCAAGTATTGAAATAAATAAATGAAATTAATGGAAATAAATAATGTAAGGGTTAATAGAAAAAAATAAAACGTATACCTGATTAAGATCACAAACAACAGAGACAATACAGTAGCTTTTAGCTTTTGTTGATTTTTTATGTTGGATAACATCCTTCGGCAACATAAGGGGGTACAAATTGGCAAATCTAAAATTGGGTGCGGTACGGAAATGGTCAGCTATGAACGTTTATAACTAATACATTCTTCTTTAATTTTTTTTGTTAGTTTTTGCATCAACCAAATGGAAATCCTTCTTCGCATCTTCTTTCACATTTAATGAACATTTTTCATTAAAGTAAATTTTTAAAAAGAACACAAACAATAGGTTATGGTTTACAATTACGTTTTCCATACTAATCTCACCAAATACACTTCCCGATCTCAGATTACGGATTCGCGAAACCGAGGTCTTATATGCAGCAGCGAACGCTATATATAGGGGTGCATCTTCTCCACATCGTGATATATCGCCAGCGCTTGCTAATTTATTAGCAGTAGCAAGCCAGAAGAAAGTGCTGTAAGGTTGTGCAAATTTTTCCACTCGACCTTTTGCCGTGGCAATGGGTCGAAAAAATCAACACGTGGTGACATCCATGCCAGCGATATCAGCTCCTGAAGCCATACCGAAATCAAGCAGCAGCAAGCGTCTGCGGCATGACGACACCGGACCATCGGAACTCAACGCCCGACTACTAGCGAGTAATCTGTTTGCTACGCTCCCGGTACAGGAGATACCGAAAAAGGCGAAGATTCCGCCGCTTTTCACCTTGTCAAGAAACATCGCTGCCCTTAGGACGGAGCTTTCAGCGATTAAAGTTAATCCGCTGTACAAGCTGTGCAGTACGGGCACAAAGATAATGTGCTCGATGGAGGCTGACTACCGTGCTGTTGGCGCTCACCTAGTCGCCAAGCAACACGAATCGCACCCGGAATCAAGCCGCTGAAGGTGATTCTGCGTGGCCTTCCAGAATTCACTCCGGAGGAAATAGTCACTGAGCTGCAAGCGGCGGCTCTGAAACCAGTGAAGGTGTTCCCAATCAGACGTCAAGAACAGGGAAATCATCGGGACCAACTCTATCTGGTCCACCTGGAGAAGTGTTCCGTCACGATGGCAGACCTGTTGAAAACACGGGCCCTTTTCAACGTCACTATCGAGTGGGACCGGTATCGCCCGAGGCAACATGACGTGACACAGTGCGGCAAGTGTCTGGCGTTTGGTCATGGGACCCGGAACTGCCACATGAAACCCCGGTGTGGAAAGTGTGCCGGACCGCACACAACCATGGATTGCGCCCCGATGGATGAAGGTGCCCCATCAAAGTGCGCCCACTGTGGCGCTAACCACGAAGGCAGCAACCGTGCTTGTCTCAAACGAGCGGAGTATTTGGCCATCCGCCACCTCGAATGGACGAAGAAAATCTCCCGACGCTCCGGTACCAAGTGCCAAACCTGCCGCCAGTTCCGTTAAACTATCGCCATGCAAACCGCCCGTCAGCTTCCGTTCATCATTGATTCGCCGCCGCCGCTCCCAACCCAGCTCCTCCTCCAGACTGAGGCAGTCCCAGTTGCAGTACCTCCACGCAACCACCCGTCGAAGGACAGCTCTATGATACGGAGCAAATGGTCGAGTTCGTCCAAGAGCTCTACCGCCAACTACGTTCCTGCCGCTCGAAGCAGGAACAGCTCAAAGCCGCCACATCCGTGACGATGAAATTTATTTTCAAAAATGGACAGTAAACGCACCATCAGCATGCTCAATTGGAATGGTTGTTCCATCCGGAACAAAACAGTTGAGCTCGGTGACTTCCTTAACAGGAAGGTCATCGACATCGCCATCGTCACCGAGACACATCTCAAGCCGGAACACAGCGTTTTCATCCCAGGATACCGGATTGTGCGACTTGATCGAAGCGGCTCTAGTGGAGGAGGAGTTGCGAACGCCCTGCGCTACAACATCAACTGCCATCTGCTTCCGAGTTTTACAGCTGCAGTCTATCGAAGCCTTTGGAGTCGAGGTCGAAACTGCCGTCGGCCCTATCACCATCAATTGTCCCAACCAAGCCAGCATCGCTTACGGAACAACAACGGTCCTACGAAACGACATTCGCAAGCTAACTCGGAAGCAGCGGCAGTTTATCATCGCCGGCGACCTAAATGCGAAACACGAAAGCTGGGGGAACACCCGGCGCAACCGGAACGGAATAATTCTACATGAAGACCTGGAGGAGGCCCATTACACCGTCCTGCTCCCGGATACTCATACCCGGTTGAGCAGATCCGGAGTACATTCGACAATCGACATCTTCCTCACCAACATGGGGAACAACATCGCCCAGCCGGTAGTACACCAGGAGCTCAGCTCGGACCACTATCCAGTGGTGGCCGAAGTTGGGTCCTCGGTCAACCGGCATCGGATCACCAGACGGAACTACCATCGCGCCAGTTGGGAGAGGTTCCGACAACACGTAGACGACAACATCGATTTCAACATGCATCTTGAGTCGCTTGATGACATCGAACGGTAGCTGCAGAGCATCGAGCAAGCCCGGGAGCAACATGTCCCAGTGATAGATCAGGTGAGCAACTCTGTACCCATTGATGGACCCACTAAAGAACTGATACAATTGCGCAACGCCATCCGAAGGCAATACCAGCGAACTGGTCTGCCTACCTTAAAAACTCATTGCAATCGGATAACAAAAATTATCAAGGCCAGAATGGTGGACCTCAGAAATAACAATTTTGCCGACAAGATCCGATCTCTCTCAGATTGTGCAAAATTTTAAAAACTAAGCCAAGGCCCATTCCACCGTTGATCCCACTAGACAGCAATGGCTCTAAGGATCGCTTGATAACTCCTGCAGAGAAGGCTGCTCAAGTCAACACTTCGTCAGCTCCCACAATCTCGGACATAACATCGTCAGTCCACACGCAGCTGCCGTTAGCGCGTTTATTACTAACATCCATATAAGCCCCAACGGCTTCACAGAGGAGTTGGAGATCTCAGCGGACGAATTGTTGGCTTATATCAAATGCTCAAAGAACATGAAGGCCCCAGGTTTCGATAATATTATGAACTTGGAGCTCAAGCAATTGAGCCCCCAGTTCTATAACCATCTGGCGATGGTTTTCAACCAATGTCTCCGACTTATTTACTTCCCCTCGTGTTGGAAGTCAGCCAAAGTCATACCCATCCAGAAACCTGGGAAAGCTCCTTCGTGTGCCAAGAGCTATAGGCCCATCAGCCTTCGCTCAGGAGTATCGAAACTGTTTGAAAAAGCGATCCACCGTCGGCTTCTCTCGTCTGCCGACGAGCTGAACATCTTGCTCGACGAGCAGTTCGGATTCCGACGTGGTTGCTCAACAGTGCACCAACTTAACCGAGTAACTAATATCCTCAGGCGAAACAAGTCTGTTGGGAAATCATTTGCCATGTCACTTCTCGATATCGAGAAGGCCTTCGATAACGTGTGGCACGATGGCCTGGTGTATAAGATAAAAAGAAACAATCTTCCCATCTTCCTGGTGAAGATAATTAAAAATTATCTGTCGGATAGGACATTCCGTGTTCCGCCGGTGTTCCGCAGGGAAGTATACTATGTCCACTTCTGTTTAACCTATTCACCTCGGACATACCCCCGCTCCCTGAAAATGGATCTCTGTCGTTGTTCGCCGATGATACATCAGTCGTCCACAATGGTAGGGTAACAAGAGCGCTTACCGCGAAACTGCAACGAAGCCTGGATGTTCTGTCAGAATACTTCACCGAATGGAAGATCTGTATCAACGCGGCGAAGACCCAGGTCATCCTCTTCCCATACTCCAATTCTCCCAGACTTGTTCCGCTTAAGGATTGTAAAATTAGTCTAAACAACACAACGGTGGAATGGGCCAAATCAGCTGTCTATCTTGGCGTTACCATAGACAGCAAGCTTATTTTCAGGGAACAGGTTGACAAAACTGTCACTAAGTGTAACGTTCTGTTGGAGCTACAGTACCCATTGATCAACAGAAGGTCTACATTATCGCTGAAAAACAAGCTTGCTGTCTACAAGCAAATCATACTTCCAGTCATCGAGTACGGCATGCCAATCTGGGAGAGTTGCGCAAAACCATATCACCTGAAGCTTCAGCGTGTTCAAAATAAGTTCCTCAGGATGATCCTGAACACCCCTCCGAGGACAAGAACATCTGAGGTCCACCGTCTGGCCGAGATAAAAATGCTCGATGATCGCTTTAGTGAGTCTATCATTCGGTACAGGGCACGCTGCCTGACATCGGATCACCAGATCATCCGGAATCTGGTTCTCCACCCCTAGGATTTTCAAATTGTAGTTTTTAGTTGTAGATTAGGTAGGTTATCAAATTTTAACAAACAATGCCCCAAGCGCTGAACTGAAAAATAATTAAAATATAAAACACACAAAACACATCAAACACATAAAACACTTAAATCAATGCTGAAGAGCCCATTGGGCTAAATCACTTGAAAATGTTAAATTATTATAAAAGACAAAGAATGCAAAATAAACAAGAATTTTACTACTACTACTCCACATGCTTTATTCACTCGGCTAACTTCGAGCAGAGAAGAGCGGTAGACTGGCAGATAGCGGGCAGCCAAAGGTCAGGTCAGGCAACGAATGGCATGGTAGCCGTTTAAGTCCGACAAGGTTTAAATTGCGGATGGTCGCTATCTTAAATCCGTTCTTTTCAGGATGACTAATTCTTTTTTTCTGTTTAAGCGTTTGTTTCTCTAACTTATTGTCCCAGCCAGGTGTGAAACTTTTCTTTTTTGTGCTTCAAATGAGCTTTTGTAGATTATCGATATTCTTCTAACGGTGGAAGAGTGTCGACGGATTCAGTACCGATTGTCACCGCCGTTGCATATTTTTGTCGATGTTCTTAGTGAGGTCCAATTGACCTCGAAATGGTTCTGAGGTTGATGGCCACACATTATTTAAATGATGATTGGTAAGTGATCGCTACCATAGGCATCATTGATGACTTTCCATACACAGTCCAATGAAAGCAATCTTGAACAGAAAGATAGGTCGAGTCTACTTTCTTGGGCAGGAAGTTTAGGTATGCGGGTCGCTTCACCAATGACAAATTTTTTACATAAATAGTAAAAAATAGCCGCACTATTGTCATCGTGTTATATGACCAATACTGTTTTTTCAGCGTTCAGAGTTCAATTGCCAAGAGACGCTCTGCACATTTCGTAATTGTCGTGTACGAAAATTGTTTAGTTTAGATCTTCACGAAGATGGCAAGTCAAGTTTTCAGCACTGGCAGAAATCGAATACGATTTCACGGGAAATCTATTTAAAATTAATCAACGAATGACTAAATGTTCAATAAATAATATTTTACTGAACACATATTACAACAGAAATGTAGATTATAAGGCTCTGATTAGACATTTTATTAATTTTGTACCCTGATTTTTACTGTACCCTAGAAAAGAACACTCTTGAACTATAAAAAGCGCAATGGATGAAGCTAACGAAGCATCTTTCAATTGCAATGAAACTTAAAACTGCAATAATTCATTAATTCTGAATATCTAAAAATTGAATAACTAATGTATTCAAAAAAAAATCATATCTTATCTAAAAATCTTAAAATCCAGTTCTATTCAGTTCTAGTAATCTAAAAGTCTAAAAGTCTAGAAATCTAAAAATCTAAAAATCTAAAAATCTAATACTCTAAAAGTCTAAAAATCTAAAAATCTAAAATTCTAAAATCAAAAAATCTAAAAATCTATAAATCTATAAATCTAAAAATCTAAAGACCTAAAAATCCAAAAATCTAAATAACAAAAAAATCTAGAAATCTAAAAATCTTAAATCTAAAAGTCTGAAAATCTGAAAAGCTACTTAAAATCTTACAATAAAAAATCTAAATATCTCAAAATCAAAAAACCTAAACATGTAAAATCTAGATATCTAAAAATTGAAAAATCTAAAAATCTCCTCATCTAAAAATCTAAAAATCTAAATTTCTTTAAATCTAAAAATCTGAAAATCTAAAAATCTAAAAATCTAAAAATCTAAAATTCTTAAGATCTAAACATCTTAAAATCTTAATATCTTAAAATCAAAAAAATTATATATCTTAAAATCGTTTTAAAAATTTAAAATTCAAAAAATTTTAATATCGAAACATCGAAAAATCTAAAAATTTTAAAATCAAAAAATTTAAATATCTTAAAATCGGTTTTAAAATTCAAAATTTAAAAAGTTCTTAATATCTTTATGTCTGGAAAAATCTCAGAATTTGAAATATAAAAAAAAATGTAGAAGTTTGGTTTTCTTAAAATACAAAATCCTGAGACTTAAAGAAATTTTTTGAAACATAGCAACAACATTCTTCTATTTACACTCAGTGAATATTTTGGTGGGTCCTCCCTTAGCTTAATCGGTAAAGGCGCGGCTTCAAAGCAACATCATGCTGGAGGTGGCTGGGTTCGATTCCCTGTCTGGTCTAGGAATTTTTCATAAAGGAAAATTTCTCGCTTCCCTGGACATATAGGGTATGTTGGTACTTGCCACACAATCATACTGATCCAAAAATGGTACTTGGCATCGAAAGCTTTCAATTAATAACTGTGGAAGTGCATTTAGAACACTATGTTGTAAGCAAGAAATAAGTTAATGGCGAAAGCAATAAGCTTGAAATGCTAGGAAAGAAGAAAGAATCTTCTGGCAAAATATAAGCGCAAACAGTTTTAGAAAACCCCCTGATTATAATAGAAGAACATCCGCCAAAGCCGTGATTTCTTCTCTCTTAAAATCAGACAATAAAAAAATAAAAACATATATTTAAAAATGTTAAGATTAAAAAATTTAAGAATCTTAAACTATCAAAACCTTAAAAACTAAATATTAAAAAAATTCAAATTGCTTTAAATTTCATATACATAGGAGTTTAAAGATCAAAAGTTAAATCAATTATCGAAAAGTTCAAATTAAGAGCAGTGAAATAGACCGAGCTATCAATATTTTTACAACATTACTAAAATCACGTATTAAAAAGAATCCACTGTGCACTGATTTACCGGTTAATTCAGTGGTTAGCCAAGTTATTTGATTCGAGATTTGTCACGTTAAAATAAAAACAATGTCTGCCCGACGATGGTTTTATTCGGCAAGCCTCTAAATTACATTAGAACAAAATCCTTGGACAAGATTCCCGAGGGGGTAGGCTACCTTAACCATTTTTAATTTCAGGACAATCGGAGTTTTGAATAAGGAAAAAGTACACATAGGCATTCAGCCTGACGTTACCTTCTGTACCTGAGAGATTCTAAGAGAAAATCATCAATTTCATTATCAATAAAACTTACTTGCCGAATGCTAACGACCTATCGATTGCAGGATCGTTCTCAATATCTCAATCCCTGTCTTCTTGCAAATTAAAACCAGCCTTTTGTTTTGCTTCGATTAGACATGCATTGCAAAACACTTTGTCAGGAAGCAGATGATGTGTAAAACCATTTCTGACATATTTTAGTGCACTAAATTTTTTCCACACATGGCCAGTTCGATTTCCATTATTTGTGGTAAAAGGTGTCCACGATTAAATTGCCACACTTTGATATTGCTCTAACTTTTTAACCGTTGGGTAGAATTTAATGAAAATTTGGGTGGATTTAGTTCACAGTGCATTATTTACATCCTGCAAGTTTTAAAGTCCTGTGATCAAAACTCGCGGAAATGGAGTCGAAAGAACAGCTCGTGCATGATAAAATCTTGCGCATTCATCACGAGAACAAGGATCTCTCGCATCGTTCCATCGCTAAAACGTTGGGAATCGCGAATTCCACGGTGCCACGAGTGATTAAGCGGTTCGAGGAACGGTTGACCACCGATCGGAAGCCCAGAAGTGAAGGAAAAAGTATTCCGTACAACACCAAAAATCACAACCGCGTAGTTGGGGCCTTCAACCGAGATCCGAACGCCTCCGTTCGGGATGTGGCTAAGAAGCTGCACCTAAGCCGAAGTTTTGTCCAGAAGGCCAAAACTAAGGCTGGGTTTCGAACGTTCAAGGTACAAAAGGCCCCTAATCGCGACGTTGTACCTCAACATGCTGACGAAAGTTGAATGCTGCACGACGAAACATATGTGAAGGCCGACTTCAAACAGATCCCCGGCAACCTGTTTTTCACGGCCAAGGATAAGTTCAGCGTTCCGGAGCATGTCCGCACTCAGAAGATGTCCAAATTTGCGGAGAAATTCCTGGTTTGGCAAGCCATCTGCACGTGCGGGAAGCGGAGTGCACCTTTCGTGACCCATGACACGATGACCGGACAGGTGTACATAAAAGAGTGCCTCCAGAAGCGGCTGCTTCCTCTCCTGAAGGCCCACAACGTCCCAACAATCTTCTGGCCGGATTTGGCCTCATGCCACTACTCCAAGGACGTGCTGAAGTGGTATGCGGACAATAAGGTCAATTTCGTGCCGAAAATGTTCAACCCTCCCAACACTCCGGAGCTCCGCCCCATCGAGAAGTACTGGGCGATTATGAAGCAGCACCTTCTTAAACGACCTAAGGTAGTGAAGACAGTCGAGGAAGACTGAAGAAAGTATGGGTTTACATGCAAAAAACGGTTGATTTACAGGTTGTGCAGAATCTTATGGCCGGGGTTAAGGCCAAGGTGCGGGCATTTGCGTATGGACTGTAAATAAAATACGAGTAAAATGGTAAAATGAAGTTTAATAGTTATTTCTCAATCCCTGAAAATTTGATGGCAATCGGATGAAAACTCGAATTTTGCGAATCAATTTTGTGTGTGGCAATTTCATCGTGGACACCCTTTATCAATATGTACACTCGCGGTGGAAATTGTCTGGACCTTTAAGGTGGACATTTTATTATATTTAAATTGAAACTCACTCGCGAAATTCCTGAAAGTCGAAACAGGAAAATTTACATTGCAGTTGCTAGAATGAAACGACAAAGCTGATCACCGTCTCATACGCACCCCTCTGGATGGCACATCGCATCGAGATGTCATCAATTGAAATAAAAGCAGATTTTTAAAGGGCTAATGAACTGAAGGGATGCCAACGCGGTGAAAAATTTCATCGGCGTGCCTCAAATTGCCCGGCGGCGCGGGCAAAAAAATGCAGCGGCGCGCCGGTCGAAAATTAGTGGCGGCGGCGGCGCTATAAAATCGTCAGCGGCGGTGGCATGGCGCGGTGGCGCATAGATCTTATCACATCACGTAATTTTGAAAACTGACGTTAATTTATGTCTAACGGGTTGCTCCCTCTATGTTTATTCAAGCAGACTTAAATTTACATGATTTTTCATGGATCGACCTTGCAGAGGCAGAACGAAACGCAAAACGGATACAAAAATGGACACAAAAATCATACGGGAAGTTAAGAAAACCCCTGTAACAAATTACAGGATCCCATGTTAAAATAAAGTTTCAATTCACATCACCTACGATACCAAAAAAAAAAACAAATATAAAAAATTAAAATAATTAGAAACAAAATTGGCTTTCAAAATCATCCTTTACTGTCAAAAACGAAGCTTGCATTCCAGGTCGCTGGGCAAAGGAATGTTAATGTAGAATCCACAAAATGAGTCTAATTTTTAAAAATTAGTTCACTGTTGAAAATTAAGGGCTTCGGGTCGAAGGAATTGATTTGGGTTTCGCTTAGGTACAAGGAAAGTACAATCTGCGTTTGAAGGTTCTCTTCCATTCCAACTGTCTACCCTAGCAAAGAAAATTAACAAGCTGGTATCATATAAGTAACAAGTTCTGTTATCCCAGATATTTTTTTGATTTCCGCTGTTATCACATAATAAATTTAGTTATCACCATTGGCTTGTTTTGTTATCACATGCTTCATTTTAAACATACAATTTTTGACGAACGTTTCTTATTGAATGAAAAACTATAAGTATTACCAGCATATCTGAGCAAAAAATTTGGCATTTTAAAAAAAAAAAAAATTTTCATATATTAGCATGAGAATTTGATTTCATATTGACAACATAACATGAATTTTTTTCATTAAATTTTCTTAAAATACAGGATTTGTTATCAAGATGTTCTCACTGATAATAAAATAAGCTAATATTATGATATTCAACGAGTATTTTTTTGTTATCCATTCTGTTATTTTGGCTGTTTATTCAGTCTTAATGATAACAGTGATAACAGATCAAACAGTGATAATCAGATAATAAAACTTGTTATCACTTTGGTATAAACCGTTGCTCGGGTACCGTAGAAGAAATGGCAAAAGTAATATGTAGCAACTAGCGCAAGTTTATAACTATGAATTGATGGAAAAAGTCTCAACTGCTTCAAAATACATTGATCAACATGATGCCAACATGACTTGTCGATTGTTGCTAAATTTATGGCATGTCTGATGTATACGCCGAATGAAGGAGCTAGGCTGCCATTACATGCCATTACGCTACATACTTTTACACAAATTGATTACAAATTTCGATTGTAATCGTCCACGCATCTCTCACCAAGCGAGGCCGGCCAGATCTCTTCCAGTCATCCAATGAGAAGTATCACGGTATCTTTTAATGGTTCGATAAACGTCATCGCACTTCACACCTACGAATCTCTGAAAATGGCGCCCGGGCGCTCACCTTTCAAAAACATGATAATCATCGCGTCACAAAATAGTTATATAGTCAGCAAAAGAAAGATACTCAATGAAAACAAGCAAACATGGCACAATATTCATTTGTGCAACCTAAGCGAAAAACTACCCCAATACATTTGCAATATCTGTGGCGTAGTTGTTCGACCGCATCGAAATGTAAAAGTATATTAGAAGATATTGGACACGATGTAAGTATGATGAACTCTGGTTGCACATAATTCTTTTCTTAATTTGATGCTCCCCTGCTTGCATCCATCATAAGAAATAACTACAGTTTTCAGAATGTTTTAAATCTAAAATATTGTTATCCACATAATGGAACTCCTCCAAATTCAATTCAACTAACCCGCAATCTGCATCAATATGCAAAGTTCAACTGAAAAGGCAACCTGAATCCACTGGAAATTGTAATCAAAACCGTAAAACTTGTTCTTTAAACCGAAATCCCATCATTGCTCGGTTTTTGGCAATGTATGAGTCCTTCCTCCCTTCATCCTCTTCTCCGCAGATGCCCTCTAATGCGACGGAGAGGGAGACAGCTCCCGACCGTATTGCAATTTTCTAACAACCATTGCGTACGTATCAGATACCTCCTTCAAGTGAAAGTTTCCTAACATTTTCATACGAGTCCATTCCAGCCAGCCAGTACCCTCATTTCGAGAGAAAAAGTAACTTTTAGTGCACATGTTTGCACACAGAAAAAAACCCCAGACTTTCATTTTCCGGATCGCTTGTTGGTCCCACCTAGTCACTGCTTTGTGGAGCAGGGGAAAAGTTACGCCATCCATCGTCCACGACGACGACGACGACGACGACGGTGACGCCGCCAATGGCCTGCAACAAGTTCTACCATCCCCCGGAAACGAAACCAAAGTTTTTCGGATGCAGCCACCAGCTGGTGTGCGGTTTTCGGAGGCAGCTCCAGCATCCCTTCGGAACAATGAAAGGGAAGCGAAACCGTAATTGGGTAGCTGTTTGGGAAACTCTTTCTCCATGAGAATTCACTGCTGAGTCATCGTCGCTTGGTTTTGGGGTTTTGGGTCGTTCAATTATGGTGATTGGTGATTTGCGGAAATTAGCCACAGAGCGGTGTGGTCTCCGATATGTGAGATTGGGGGGATTAGTGCTCAGTTAATCGGGAAAGTTTTAAGATGGGACATTTGGAAGCGCTCCAAATGTGATTATGGGTTGCAATAGAATGATGCAATTTAATTGATTTTTCATTTTCCATCTTTTTTCTTTTCAGGTAAGTAATCATAACCTTCCGGTTGCATTCCGTCTCCAGTTGCGGGTAAGTAGTCTTCAAATATTGCTAACACAAGGAGATGGTAGAATCAACCATCGTTTACTACGTCCTTCGCTCATCAAATATTCAAAATAAGTCATCATTCTGTCGGCATTCCGCATATCGTTCCAAGCTACCTTGTCCTAATTCCACCCAACCCTTCTTCCAGATAATGCCTCGACCAGTGGAACAATTCGCAACGGGGCTGACCTTGTTCCCATTGTGACTGGCCAACCTCCCCCTTTTTTCTGCACAAAAGTCACTTAGTACCACACCGGTTACCTTATTCGAGTGCCTATAATTCCCAACTGCTTCCTTTCCCAATATCATGTCGCAACCCAGCGAGTGTCAGGAAAAGCGGAAAACTCTAAAAGCATATTTGTGTCATTTATATTCCCGTCGTCCATGGCCCTTCGTTGCGGTTGCAGCTGCGTTTGCATTAGTTACCTATGACAAAGCACCACCGAATGTAGGTCTCCGGTGTCTCCGTTGTCTGATGTTTAGCTGAGTGTCCCGGCAATGACGGCGGCGACAACCGACGTCGTCGTCCTCGTCTTCGGCATTGTGCCATTTTGCCAGTTTTGTTTTTCTGCCATCCGTTCTGTGGGTTTGCACTGGCAGTGAAAGGTTGCTTTTCCTGTTTTCCTTTATCCATACGATGATCCCACAACACACATGGACTGACCGGGGAGACTCGAATGGGAATGGGTGGAAGTTGGTTGGGCGAGTTCTCCTGTGAGTTGCCGAGAGTGTTATCGGTATCATATACTGGAGGTACTGGAGAGACTCAGTCGTTTGGACTACAGGTGTCAACTGGAAGGTGAGTTACGATCGGTGCTCGGGTTCAGCCAGATGACGTCAATCGAAAGGGTAACGTGCACGCAGGGAAATGGGACGGCTGGTTTTCTTGGCCTGTTTTGTTCTATGGGGAAAAACATTACTCAGTTTGACTAATCTTCGAACGCGGTGTGTACCGAAAATCAGTGAAAATAACTGAAAGACAGCGAGGACAACTAGATGGGTGGATGGTATCACCCATCGTGCTTATGCAAACCCAACTGTAACTATATTCCAGTATTATATTCATTGATGGTTGGGTAGCGCGCTTGGAAAGGAGTTATAACTCATAATGGCTGTAAGATAGATTTTGATCACCGTGGTCATATAATGGACTGACAGTTTATCACAGTCACATATTTTTGTTAATTCATTGACTTGTACAGACTCAATCCAACCTACTTTACAGAGCCAAGTTTTAATTTTTAGTATTCATCAGTTGAGTTAAAACTCAATGTAGGGATTGAACCGATTATTCAAACGGTCGTCCTAACCTGAAGTGAGAATAACAACAAAAAGAATGGAACGCGGGGTGGAAATTCGAAGTATGGTTTACAGAATATATATATTAAATTCTCATTCGTGAATTTTTATTTGAATACTAGTTGAACCCAATACAAGCGTTGCTACACTTGCAACTAAATGAGTGAAAACATAATATAATTGGCGTGTTTATAAACATGTATGGTTGATTTTCTGAAAATAGAAGAGAATTTACAATTTCAATTTATTTTGTTATTAAAATCTTGAACCTTCCTCGAGTTAAAAAAAAACTGACACATAAGACATTAGGGTCAATATTAACCCGGAATTCACTCCTTTCTAGAATTATGAGATTTCAACTTGGACACAATGTTTGTACCCCATTTGAAAAGTTATGGTTACATAAATAAATAGGTGCTGCAAAAACCTGGTTCTAGTTACATTGGCCACCGGGAATCTGCTACAAAGGGAAGAATTTTTTGATTTCGATGTGTGCCCGAGCACAGGACTATACCAATAAAAAAATGTGATACTAGGTTATCAAAGTTTAATAATTGAGTATGTTATTATTGAGGCTGAATTAACAGCCAAAATAACAGAAGAGATAGTAAAAAATACTCTTTAGATATCACAATAATAACTGATTTTGTTATCAATGAGATCATCTTGATGACAAATCCTGTAATTTGAGCAATATTCCTGAGCAAAGGATTATACCAAACTGATAACAAGTTCTAATATCTGATAATCATTGTTTGATCACTAAATATGTAATCATTCAGGCTGATTAAACAACCAAAATAGCATAAGGGATAACATATTAATATCACAACATTAGCTCGTTTTATTATCATTGAGTTCATTTTGATAACAAATTTTGTGATATGAACAATTTACTTGAAATAATTTCAAATTATGTTATCGACATGATATTAAATTAATACTTTAATAACTGAAGTACTGCTTCTGGTGAAAAGCTCAATTTCATATCCATGACATGCTGGTGATATTAAGCATTCATCAGCATGCTGTTAGTATTCAGTAACGTTCGTCAAAAATCGTCTTTAAAACTTGATAGCAAAATTATTCAATATTGATAACTGATTTAGCTATGCGATAACAGGTGAGTTCAAAATGATATCTGAGATAACACAACTTGTTACTTATTTGATATCAGTTTGTTATTTTACTTTGCTAGGGTTATCCCGACCAGATAACATAAAAATAACAAAATTATTACAAACCTTGCTACGACTAACTGCTTCTGAGACAAATTTGTTAAAGACGTTTTCATCTGGATAATTTTATAACATACTTATAACAAATTAGGATATAATGCCCTGGGAGGCACAATCTGCGCAAAGAACTAGATTAATTCTAACAATAGCTGATATGATTTTGCTACTTCGTAACAAAACTGTTTCAAAGTTTGTTTTGTTTATGTTATATCTATATCATAGTTTGCTGTAACTTGGTTACCTCTAGAGGATTTTATGTTATAATTTCAGTTATTTTAACTACATCCGCGATCTTAATTCTAACTACCTCTGTTAGAAAAAATAGCGTAACAAAATAACAAAATTTGAAATAATTTTGTTGTTTCCTTCTGGTCGGGATGGCATTAGTTTCAAATTAGGTTATCAATTTGATATCAAATTCTCACGTTAATAACTGAAATAATCTCTTTTGGTAGAAATCATAATTTCTTGTTCAATTATGATAACAATATTTCTAGATTAGCATTCCACTAGTAAAATATGTCACAAATAGTATTTTAAAAGTGATAACATATGATAACAAAATCACCGAAGGGTGATAACTAAATTTGTTTGGCGATAACAGCTGAAATCAAAATGATATCTGGGATAACAGAACCTGTTACTTAGATGTTATCAGTTTGTTATTTTTCTTTGCTAGGGTGAACAGAATTGCATACAAAACATTCCAGACTAGTTGTAGAGAGTTGCCGTCTTAGACAAAGTTTCTCAGTATGTCATTTGTCGTCTTTTGTCATCATCATATTAGCTCCAGATCTTGCCGCAGAGATGGCACTGCAGTCTATCTTTGCCATTCTTGTTTTAATATTCTATTTTTCGCGTCATCAGTGCCGAGTAATTTAAAAATGAATTGCGAAATTTGCTCATTCGACTCCTCCGTTGAGCCGCCTTTGTGGAAGTGTGCAGGTTGTCCACGTACGTTTCATGCAACCTGCGTGGGAGTAACTGTGCAGCGGAATTCACTGCGCAGGAAGGATAAAAAGGTAGTGGATCCTAGCTCATATCTCCTACCATGCTGCGACGAATGCCAAGAATTTCTGCAGGCAAAGATGGATTTCAATTGTCTGATTGAACAACAAAAACGCCTTACAGAGCAACTGCACGCAAACACCGAGGTAATACACCATTTCGCGTTACAGCAGGAAAAACCTGACATTATTCACGAGGCGGTCGAGGGCCTAGAATTATTGCTAGTTAGCATAAAGAATGAATTATCAGCTATCCTAAAATTAGTCTTTCTGGCAGTGTTGTTGCGATAAAGAATCACGTGACGTCATTTTTTGATGTAGCTATGATGACGACAAAGGATAGTGTTACTACGTCGTTAAAAACGGTGACGTCGGACATATCGACTGACCTCCGAAATATAAATAACGAGATAAGTCATTTAAAACAGCTATCACTTGATATTGCTGCTAACTGTACAATGAACTCCAACTCCGTGTTGGAATTAGATATACCCTAGACGAGCTGAAATCACTGTCAGCAAATATAGCGTCAGCACGGAGCGCTGCACCCTTACCTTCGTCATCTGATGCCTGCCCCAGTTTGGAGGTCGAAATGAATTGCAATAATGACTCAGGGTGGCGCCTACTAGGTACCAGAAAGGTTTGGAAATCAGACTGGACCGAATTCGATGCCCGAAAATTTAATCGTTTAAACCAGGAAAAAAAATGCTGCAAAAGCTAGAAGGCGAAAGAAGCAAAAAAAAAATATCTAAGAATGCAAATCAACAATAACGGTTTCAATCATCGCAGCGACAATAGCAACAACAGAGCCCACTGCAATAACTACAGTGAAAATTACACTACCCCCAACCATTGCAACTATAACAATAATAACAACAACAACAACAACAACAAATTCAACCAACTTCAACCTGACCGCGAGCTCTCTTGCTACTGCAAAGGATCGTTTCTCCAGACCTCCACCTAGCCATCGACCAATTCACTTTCAAAGAGGTGAAATACTAAACCCATACCCGGCCGGCGATGCACCATCCTTTCCGTCAGCTTCCGCTCCTGCACATTCAACCAATTGGATCGCACCGGGGCCCCTCTCGGCTGCAGCATGTGTGGCATGCACATGTAAGCATTCGTGTTTCCCCTTGAATTGACGGACCCCTTGGAGGACAACAACATTGATGCACCCGAAGATGCTATCCTGAATTTGACGTCTTCTCTTTATCAAGGAGAGGTAAATAGTTTAAGTAACTTTAATCTGTCGACTAACATTAATTTTCTCGTATGATGAAAAGGAAATTCATTCCAATAGTTTTAGTTTTTCGAGTAATATAGTGCCACAAATAACCGATCCTCAGAAACATGAGAGCAAAGAATTAATAATTTATTGTCAAAATTTTAACAGAATGAAAAGTGCAATTAAAGTGAACGAAAGTTATAAACAAGTTGCTGCGGCCAATTATACAGTAATTGTAGGAACTGAGACGAGTTGGGATGATGGAATGTATAACGAAGAAGTTTTTGGCAATTTGTTTAACGTTTTTAGAGAAGATCGCGATAAATTGTTATCCCAAAAGAAAATGCGGTGGAGGTGTTTTAATAGCAGTTAGTGTTAACTATGAATCGGAACAAATTTCATCAGACAAGTGTAAGGAGTTTGACCATGTATGGGTAAGATTTCTCATTGGAGGTCAAATTCACATTTTTGCGTTAGTGTATTTCCCCCCAGAACACGCGAGGAAAGAGTCGTATGAAATAAATAAAATAAAATAAAATAAATGTAAATACCGTGAAAAATGAAAACAACTGCTACTTAGATTTGTTATTCACAAATATGTCGGACGATTTCTGCGTATCCGAGTCATATTCGCCCCTTTGGAAAAATGAAGTATTTCACACTGCTATTGAGTACTCCGTATTTATACACGAAGAAAACCCAACGAAGGATAACAATTTGACCGAATCATTTTATGATTTCAGCAAAGCAAACACTGCAGTAATTAAAAATAAATTAAATTGTGTTGACTGGCAAATTTTAACGCGTAATCGTAGCATAGAAAAATCAGTGGATGCATTCTACGAAATAATGTACGATATTTTAGAACAAACAGTCCCCAAAAAGCGAAGAAAGAAAATCAATAACAAAGCACCAGTGTGGTTCAATAGACAGGTAATCAATCTTTAAAATAGGAAGCAGAAAGCACATAAAGCATATAAAAGAAATAAAAGTGATGAAAACCTATCTATCTACCTGACCATATGTGATCAGCTAAATCTTGAAATGAAAATAGCATACAAAGAACACAACACAAAAATAGAAAACAATATAAAATCGGATCCTAAATACTTCTTCAAAAATGTTAAAGAGAAACGAAAATCTCAGAGCTTTCCTTCTAAACTGCATCTAGATGACAAAAGTGGTAATACTTCTAATGAAATATGTGACTTATTTGCTGATTTCTTTCAAGACGTCTATACATCTCACGATGATAATGAGCGTGATTATCAATATTTTTCGAACCTCCCTGAACCAATGATAGATATATAAGTCTTTATTTTATCCGATAAAGAAATCTTACGTGCCCTTGAAACATTGGATGCCTCAAAGGGTGCTGGACCAGATGGTTTACCTCCTATATTTCTCAAATCGTTTTCAAAAGAATTAGTTGAGCCTTTATTTTTGCTTTTTAATTTATCACTGAAGTCCAGTATTCTTCCCGCCATCTGAAAGAAATCATTTTTAATCCCAGTTTTCAGAAGTGGTAAAAAATCTGATATACAAAATTACCGTGGGGTTGCTATTCTATCTTGCATCCCTAAACTATTGGAATCTATTCTAAATGACAAAATTTTCTCTCAAGCTAAAATATTGATTACTAATAAGCAACATGGTTTTGTAAAAGGGAGATCAACATCAACTAACTTGATCAACTTCTTAACATTTTCGTTAAACGTAATGGATAAAGGTCTTTATGTAGAAGCATTATATACCGATTTTAGTAAAGCCTTTGACAGAGTAGACATACCTTTGCTGCTTTTTAAGTTATCAAAGTTAGGATTTAATCCAAGATTACTGAAATGGATCGAGTCCTACTTGACAACAAGAACGCAAAGAGTAAGACTTGACGACAATCTCTCTAAAATAGTAAATGACACATCTGGAGTGCCATAAGGTTCACATCTTGGTCCCTTATTATTTGTTTTATTTGTTAACGATGTTGAGGAACGCAAACGTTTGACCAAAGTCCACGCTCCATACAAAATTTCAAAAAAATGTATGGAGAAAAGTCTACGAAGGGGGGGGTTATGAACAGGCCCATACCGAGAAACTTTCCTAAAGACGGCAACTCTCTAGAAGTTCATTTGGCAAAGATAGACTGCATTAGTTCCAGAAAGTCTGGAACTAATATGGACGACGAAGGATATTTTGAGAAACTTTGCCGCAGACGGCAACTCTCTAGAGCTAGAGTGGCAGCGCCATCTCTGCGGTCCGAGCTGGAACTAATGTGATTATTTCAAATGTCTTCATTTTACATTCTCAACAACTTTGCTGAATACAGCAACTCTCTAGAGCCTCATTTGGTAAATATAGACTGCAGCGCCATCTTTGCTGTGCAAGTTGGAACTTATCTGATAATGTCAAATGACTCCATTTTACATTCTCAACAACTTTACCTAAGACGGAAACTTTCAAGAACTTCATTTGACAAAGATAGGCTGTTCGGGAGTAACATCACCCTTCCCTCGCTACGCTACTGCCGAACGAGAGGGTTCTCTCCAACGATCATTCCACTGAATCGAGACGGTATTCTCCTTACCACATCGACCGGTAGCGACAACGATCAGCACACAGGGTGCTTGAAATGGATACTCAGACGATTGATCACACAGGGTTCGGTCGGGATGGATGGGCTCGATGCGACGGACCACGCTGCGGGGTAGGCGCAGTATCTAGTGGTCACTGGTGGTCACCTCGACCGGGATAGTATGTGTAGGCCCTTCGAAAAACCTCCATTTGTCATGTATGGCATTTTCACTCGAATTTGGATTTTACCTGCGACCACACTACCCCTCCTATAAGTACTTTTTTGGACAAAAGTTGCCCCGTCGGTCGGACTGGTACCATATGGTAAAGCTCGCTGTCGTCCACCACGGTCGTCGCTCTTGGCTGGCTACCTGGGGGTTCGAACCTGAACGTAGTGTATGTTCAGGGGGTCCGCCATGGCAGAGGCCACCGGCTAATTTTTTTCACCCCTATCAGCGTGTCAGAGCAGCCAGGCGTGCACTACGTTCCGCTGCTCTACCCCTATCAGCCTTGCAGACCAGCTAGGCGTCCACTATAGCCTAGGGGGGTGACCCGGCATAGGCCATCGGGTCCGGGACTTGTACATTTTTTCACCCCTCCCAGCATGGCAGAGCAGCCAAACGTGCACTACGGTCTGGTACTCTGCCAGGCCATAGGCCCTCGGGTTCTGGACTTGTAAAATTTCTTGCTCGCTGTCGTTCGCCCACCTGCTACCAGCTAGGCGTCCACTACGGCCTAGGGGGATGATCCGGCTTAGACCATCGGATCTGGGACTTGTAAATGTTTTCACTGGGGACAGGTGGCCTACTTCCAGGCGTAATATTCCTTACTCGCTGTCGTTCGCCCACCAGCCTTGCAGACCGGCCAGGCGTGCACTACGTTCTGATACTCTGGTACCAGGTGACAGGTGTGGCCTACTTCCAGGCGCACGGGGACTTAAGCAAAATAGAGAAGTCAACACACCACGGCGCGCACATGCATACGCATATGCCACGCCATGGTGGGGACTTCTCTAACTCTGCACTCTCACACGTCTCAACGGACACGCGCGCACATGGGATGCACGCGGCCGGAACCCTCCCGCGACCGGGATAGTGTGATATTCGATTTCGCAAAAAAGGTCTGTCCGAATTATGTTTCAGCAAAGCATATTTTTCGAGAAATGTCTCCAAGCGGTGGCTCTCTGGACAGACCATTTACAATGCTGGAATTCTCTTTGGCTCCTCTTTCATCAAATAACTCCTCACCCGGATGCGATATGATAAAATTCAATCTGCTGAAAAATCTCCCAGATATAGCAAAAAGACGCTTGCTAGACCTATTTAACTCCTTACTACAAAACAGCATTGTACCGCCTGAGTGGAGACACGTCAAAGTAATAGCTATTCAAAAGCCTGGCAAACCAGCGTCTGACCATAATTCATACCGATTGCATGTCCGATTGCTATGCTTTCGTGCATTAGAAGATTGTTGGAGAAAATGATCCATCAAAGGCTCGACCACTGGGTTGAATCGAATAACTTGCTATCAAATACACAGTTTGGGTTCCGTAAGAGCAAAGGAACAAATGATTTTCTAGCGCTGCTTTCCTTAGATATTCAACTGGCCTTTGCGTGCAAGGAGCAACTGGCTTCAGTATTCCTGGACATCAAGGGGGCTTTTGATTTAGTTTCCATTGAAATCCTGTCAGATAATCTGCAGAGATGTGGACTTCCCGGAATTTTAAATAATTTTTTGCACAATTTGTTGTCAGAAAAGAAAATGATCTTCTCACTTGGAGAACTGACAACCCCAAATTCATTGGCCCCCCCCCCCCCCTCCCCGACTCCCCCTCTTTATTATTTTTATTTCAAAAACATTAACAAATATTTGGCAGAACCACCCACGCTAACACAACTTCCTGACGCCAGCGTGGTCTCCTTAAAAGAGACCATTCCCCCCACCTTCCAAGAACCCTTCCAAAATTCCCTAGATTACATAGGCGTAGCCAGGATTTGAAGTAGGGGAGGGCAAGCTTCTTTTTTTAAGAGAGAGAGAGAGAGAGAGAGAGAGAGAGAGAGAGAGAGAGAGAGGATTACCTTTCTTCTCAACTCTAATCTAAAGTATTTTACAATATCCGGCCGATTTTAACAACAAGATCATTCATTTAGTTTCGTTCGTTTGTTTCTTTTAATTACATGCTGGAATAATATCTTACTTAATGACTTTAAAAAAAACTTTCGATTGTCCATTTATGGTACTTTTAAATAACAATGAATCAAAGAACTGCTTTAAACTGCCAATATTTAAAAAAAAAACATTAATTAATTCACACAATGTGCTCTACATTTACTAGCGGAGTAACTTTTTCGAAATAAATTCGAAATAATTTAGAATGAAAAGTAATGAGCATTTACATTGATAGTAGCTTTCTTCTTGGTTCATACGTGTGTTCTCGACTTGTTGTGGAATTTATGTGATTGGTGGAAACTCCTGAACCTATATAACTTATACTTGTTTTCTGCAATTGTCATGCAAAACAGTAATGTATGTATGTTATCTGGTGATCCCTTTTGTTACAAGCATTCTCTTATTCATGAATACGCGCCGAGCCATCGCACATAAATTCGGCGGTTTCAGCGTTTTTCTCCCACAGAAACGGAAAAAAGTTTTGAGGTAGCTCATCGAAGCTTCCAGTCCCTCTCTAAGCATCTTGCTATGAGGTACAAGGTGGGTTTTCATCGATTGCCTGCTGATCTGCTAAATTTGGAAGATGTCAGCACTGAGATATCTCAAATTATAATAATCCGTCCAATATATCCTAAAACAGATGAGCCTGTACATCAATAGATGCATAAAGTTGCCAGAAGGCACGAAAGGCATCTACGCACACTGGATTCACATTGATTGTTCTTAAGAAGTTTCTACTTGATTGATACAGTTGTAAAAAATGAAAGATTACGAAGAAAATGTTTGTTTCGAGCATCGGCAGTGAAAGGTTATGCCGATGCTTTATTACGCACTATTTTGCTATCAGGCATGGCGCGTTTTGTATTGTTTCGGTTATTTATAATTCGGCGATGCGAGTGATCGAGTGAGCACAGAAAAAATATAACAAAAATGTTTCCTGGTGAGATGTGGTGGTTCGACAGGGTGATGGATCGGCGGTTGGGATCACAATTAATTGTGATCCATAATATTGGTTTGCAAGCTCGCCGTGCCACCATATCCCAGAGCAAATAAATCACTAGCTGGATAGCTATTTGTTTGTTCAGACAAATTTGGAGAAGTTGTTCTGCTATTTCTTCTAGAAACCCGAATAACTTCTTCAAACGTGTTTGAACAAGCGGTTATTCTACGCTGATGTTTGTAAGTTATCTCATATTGCGAGTGATTCCAATAGCATCCTTACTGTTAGTATAAATAGGTTCAAATCAGAAATCGGTTCTAATATTTAAATGTTTTACAAAACGCCGCTTGAATTCAGCTTATCGTTTACTAAAAAGAACCCTGCTGCCACCCAATCCTGTTATCCAATATCCCAGCGATTTCTCGTGGAAAGGCTTTCTTGGCTTTCAATCAAACGAGTCTCACACATTCCTACTTTTTACTTATTTGACCTGCATGAGGGCGAGGCAGGTGCTGGTTATTGCCTTAGTTTGGGATCACCAGTTTTTACACATTGAGGATGTATGCTAAACATCATCTGTTAGTTCTCTGTGTAATAACAGCTGATCTGACAGCAACGGAGTAGCAATCTCGGGCGTCCAATCATGCTCGTGTCTTGCATGTAAGATATGACTAACATATATTCTCAATAATACGAAACTACAGTACCGTAAAACGGGTCAGGTTTGCCCATATCATTGATAGTTCAAATAACCATTTTTCGTTGATACACTTCCTAGCTATTAACTGTGTTTTTTAATCTGGTAATATTGGCTTCCGAAAGCTGTAACATTGGTTTAAATATTAAGTTTTTTGATTGCCAAGAACTGAAAGTTGAATTGAGCATAGCTTTTTAAACTATCAGCTCGTGGGAAAAAAAGCAATAAATGCTTGCCCAATAACAGGTTAGAGAGCTAGGGTTCTTGATTAGAGGAGAAAAAACTGTAATAAAATTGGCAGCCTTTCCTTTTTAAAAATATAGCTCATGGATGTCCACTTTTGGCGCTTTTTTGCTATAACTTATCGCACAATCGAGGCGACTTCGCGCTTTTTCATTGAGGCAAAGGGGGAATAACAAACATAAAAAATAAATAATATACAATTGAAAAAAACATAAAAAATTTAAAAATAAAATCAAAAGTTAGGGGGGGGGGGCAACGGCCCTCCCCTGCCCCCCCTTGGCTACGCCAATGCTAGATTACCTTTCTTCTTGGGCTAGAAGTCTAGGGATCGAGTTCTCACCGAAGAAAACTTAACTGATAGTGTTTACTCGAAACCGGTATCCAGCCCAATTGCAGCTTAATCTTTTGGGCAGAAACATTATCCAATCGTTATCCTTCAAATACCTTGGGGTCTGGTTTGATTCAAAGTGCACTTGGAATACCCACATTACGTATTTGAAGAAAATGCCAAAACAGGATCAACTTTCTTCATTCAATTTGTGGCACATCGTGGGGTGCTCATCCGGGAGACCTCATTACCCTTTATAAAACAACCATTCTCTCTGTTCTTGAGTATGGCTCTTTTTGCTTTCTCTCGGCAAGAAAAAGTCACCTTCTAAAATTGGAACGAATTCAATATCGTTGTCTGCGTATTGCTCTTGGCTGTATGCACTCAACGCATAACATCCCAGGTAACCAATAAGCAGTTCCAAAGCGTCTTAACGGCAGCCTATCAAGCATAATTGCCTTAAATGCAACATAAATACCACTTTTGGCCCAATATACGGCTGCTTCAATGCAATGCTATGATAATGCTTCATTAATGCTATTTTGCATTCGAAATGCTTATAACAGGCTACAAGCATTTAAATAGTATTTGAAATTCAACTTTACAACAGATAGCATTCAAGATATAATGCTAGTATAATGCTTGTAGCATCTGAAATGCAGATTTAGGGTTGATTTACTGCATATGCTAATGCTTATTGGTTACCTGGGATGAGTCTCGAAGTTCTTGCAGGAGTAAATCCCCTCCAGAATCGGTTCTGGGAACTCTCGCTCAGAATATTAATCAAATGTGGAGTGAAAAACGCCTTTGTAATAGAAAGTTTGGAGAAGTGTTAGGGCTGAACACGCAATCTCGATTTATGAGAATTTACCATCAATACATATCGTCAGATATGTGCCTTCCGTGCTATACTCCGGAACACGCTCACTTCACCTATAGCAGTTCCTCTATTCATTATGATCTTTCCATGAAACAAGTATCTCATGGGATTCCGGATCAACTTCGTTCTATTATTATTCGCCGTATTTTTACTGAAAAGTACCAACACGTCAATTCTGAAAAAAGGTTTTTCACTGCTGGGTCTCGCCTCAATGGATCCCCTGGCTTCGGTGTCTTCAATGAAAACTCTAGCGCCTTCCACAAACTTTAGCAACCTTGTTCTGTTTATGTTGCTGAGCTGGCAGCAATCAACTTTGCATTGGGGATGATTTCCAACATGCCCGCAGACCATTACTTCATCTTCTCGGACAGCCTCAGTTCGATTGAGGCCCTTCGGTCGATGAAACCTAGTAAACACTCATCTTATTTCCTTTCAAAACTAAGGGAACAGATGAGTGTGCTGGTCGAAAGATCATATTTGATCACCTTTGTATGGGTCCCTTCACATTGCTCAATCCCAGGCAATGAGAAAGCGGACTCGCTCGCAACGGTGGGCGCCCAGGAAGGCGATTTGTATGATAGACAAATTTTACACGATGAATTTTACCATTTAGTACGTCAGAGTACCCTTTCGAGTTGGCAAACCGATTGGGACACCGGAAATCTAGGACGGCTGTTACATTCCATCATTACTATTGCTTCATCGAGGGCGTGGTTTAAGGACGTGCCCGTTAGCCGTGATTTCATCCGTGTGATGAGCAGACTTATGTCCAACCATTACCAGTCAGATGCACACCTCTATCGAATTAACCTCGTGTACAGCAATCTTTGCCGGTGTGGAAACGGTTATCATGACATCGATGACGCAGTCTGGAAATGCACGGATAATTACGCCGCCAGAACACGACTTTTGAGTACCCTAGAGGCCCAAGGAAGACAAACTTATGTTCCTATGAGAGATGTGTTGGGATCTCGCGATCTGTGTTATATGCAATCGATTTCTGTGTTTCTCCAAATGTCTAGTGTAAAAATTTAATCTGTTTTTTTTTTTTTTTTTTTTTTTTTTTTTTTTTTTTTTTTTTTTTCCTATTTTTTTAGTACTTCCTCCCCCCCCCCAGACCACCCCCCCCCCCCCCACACAAAAAAAGACCCCCCCACCCCCCCCCCCAAAATTATTCTGCGCCCGCCAACTATCTGGACACACCAAAAAATCCTACTCCCTCCTTCCTCCCCCCCCCCCCCCCCAAAAAAAACCCCTTTTTTAACCCCCGGGAAAACCCCGAAAAAACCCCCCAAACCCCCCAAACCCAGAATAAAATCATTATATTATACAAAAAACAATGAATTATCGTCTCCGTAAAGCTAACGCAATTGAGCCTCCCAAATAAATGAACGGGGGCCTCCCTTAGCTCAGTCGGTAAAGGCGCAGCTACAAAGCAACACCATGCTGGAGGTGGATGGGTTCGATTCCCGGTCTGGTCTAGGAATTTTTCGTTAAGAAAAATTTCTCGACTCCCTGGGCATAGAGTATGATTGTACTTGCCACGCAATCATACTAATGCAAAATGGTACCTGGCATCGAAAGCTCTCAATTAATAACTGTGGAAGTGCATTTAGAACACTAAGTTGAGAGCAAGCGATAAGCTAATTGTGAAAGCAATAAGCTTGAAAACGCTAAGAAGAAGAAAAAAAAAATAAAAAAAAAAAAAAAAATATATAAAAAAAAATTAATTTTTTCTTTTTTTTTAATAAATTATATATAAATAAATGTTTTACAAACCGCACCCCCCCCACCCACCCCCTCCCCCAACAAAAAAAAAAAAAAATTTTTTTTCAAAACAAAAAAAAAAAAAAAAATTTTTTTTTTTTAAAACACTCTTTTTTTTTTTTTTTTTTTTTTTTCCCCCCCACACCCCCCCCGTGGGTTTTTTTTCCCCCGAAAAAATTTTTAAAACAAAAAAAAATAAACAAGAGGGGGATATTATTTAAACCTAAAACCACTAAATTACATCCCCCTACAGGGTGCGGCAGAAAATAATGCGAAAATTTGTTCTATTTCTTTCAAATCCCATTTTCAACTAATTCAAGCAATAATATCAACATTTTCGTGTGCAGTTATCTATATAAAGTCCTTTTAAACAAATTTATTCAATGTGTCCTTCATTTTTATTGATAACATCCTCGAGCCGACGCCGGAAGCCAGAGCAGGCCTTTCGGACGTAGTCCTCCGACATTGACTGCCATGTGCGTGTTATGGGTGACTCAGGGTTTTCACACTAGGGTGTGATGTTTTGCAGGCTCGTGCTTCAACATATGCCCAAATCGAATAATCCAACGGATTAAGATCTGGACTGCTAGGGGCCACAAATCTTTCGGCCAAAACTTCATGTTATCGTTCAACCATTGTTGGGTTCGATTGGACGTGTGACACGGCGCTCCATCCTGCTGTAGGACAACGTTTTGGTCCTCGGAGAAGTTGGCCTTCACCCAAGGAAGCACTTGGTCCTTTAAAATACCGATATACACTTCGGTATTGATTTTAACTCCAGCATCAATGAAAACAGGCGGCATTTTCAAACCGTTGGACGCCACCAAGCCAAACATCATGACACCAGCAGGATGAATTTCACTTTTTCCGGAACGTTCTCTATTTTCTGCGGTGAAATGAACCGGTCCGTGCGGCTGTTGGCCACAGCATCGATGCTGAAAAGCTTTTCGTCGGAGAACAAGATTATCATTTTTTCCTTCTTCAACAAGGAAAGCAATCTCTTGGAACGAGTCACTCGTAGTTCCTTGACCCGGTCCGTAATCAAGTGGCGTTTCACTCTGGCTCTGGAAGATGCATGCAGGTCTTCTTTGATGATTCTCCGCATGGATTTCTCCGAAATATTGACTTCCTTTGCAAGTTTTCTTATGGAACGCACCGGGTTGCGAGCAATTTTTGCACGGACCGATTTGATCACGTTCGGCGTGCGTCTGCTTCCCGGCTTCCACTGCTTAGGACCATCCTGCAGGGACTTTTTTATGCGGTAAACTGTTGCCAAATGGCACCCTACCACCTTGGCAATCTCTTTCGGATTCTTCTGGACGAGCAACAAACTGGTGATCGCTTCTTTCGCGAAAATTTTGACGAATTTGCAATTAAACAAATAGAATGTTTGGATGCAGCACTAGAAAGTAAACATAAACAAATACACTTTCGACAGAAATTAGTCACTAGCTACACGAATTAACCCAATACTCAAGTTTGAACATTTTCGCATTATTTTCTGCCGCAGTGTGATGTTAATTTATGGATGCCGTAATTCCATTGACGAAAATAAATTAAGTTAAAACATGTCCATCACGTTATTTGCGCAAGCATTGCATTCCATTCGAAATATTTTGCAGCACATTTTACATCCTCTATCAGTCCCTTTGTCATGTTGTGAAAACCATTTCCGCGCTTCATCGCCTGACAAACAGCCACCCACCGACGCACCCTCTCCGATAAACCAAAAATCAAACCCGGCCACTCATCTCCTAGCTGCTCTCAGCTGGTCCGGATCCGGTACCCAATCAAAACCAAAACAAAAACACGAATCAGATGCAACAGGGTCCGTCATACCTCTGCCATCCAAGCAAGCCGAGCTGCCGCGAACCAGCGTGGAAAAATGAGTCCCACCACCGAGCGATGCGCGTGCGCACCACTTTCCTCTGAGATCCCGATTGTTTACCACCCCCATTTCGGGTGACGCCGGAGTTCCTTCCAGTGCTCGGGGAACCGAGCGGGGATCCAGTCGGAGTGCACCAGTCGTGTCAACAGTTGGTCGTAGACTTTCACCACGAACTGACGACGGCGAAAAGACGACGATCGCTACAACACTGGACGCCGCTGACCCGGACAGGTGCGGATGGGACGGTTTTTGGTAGAATTTAACTGCTGATCAAAATTTAAAAAAAAACGGGGACCGAGCAAAGATCGACGGAACTTGGAAGTGGAAGTGCACTGGTGAATAGTTTGGTGCGGTTGTTTCCTTTTTGGTTTCGTGTCGATGTGATCGTAGGTGGTTAATTTTGGCTGTAGCACTCGAAACTAAGGAAGAATCAGTGTCTGTGACGTCACGCAATCCTTTCCGTTTCAAGTTCGTTTTTGTGTCTTGTTCTGTATAAGTTCTGCTTAAATGTTTCTCCGGGAATGTGTTAGATAAATGTGCGAGTGGAATTGATTGATTCAAACAAAAGCAATACATCGTATAGTTAGTGAAAAGTAAAAAAAAAGGGGAAATTCCCAACAGTTCGTGGAAGTTCATTAACAATTGTCTGACTATTGTTTCGGACTGAAAGGAAGTGAAGCAAAAAATTGCCAATGCCAATTATAGTAATTCGCCAGCAGCGGAGTTTATGAATACAACCAAGGCAAGCGAAGGGAGAATAAAGCAGCAATTTTCAACTATTCGCCGATGTGACTTTGCACAAAAAAATATAATGAAATGAGGAAAATCGAAGAAGTAGTGAATGAAACGCGAATCTGATTACCCACGATTGTGTGAGTAACGATAACAGTAGCTGCTGTTACAGAAAAAGGTTCCAGCGGTAGTGGAGGGAAGATGTTTCAGTTCCACCATCCGGGAAACCGGAAACTCGTGCCGGATGTGATGCAGCGGCAGTAGCGCCAGAGCGGAGTACCGGGATGATAGTGCAATTACACCGCCGCCACCGAAGTGAGTGAGTGAGTGTTGGGAGGGAGGGTTTGTGTGTGTGTGTGATAGTTAGAGAAACGAATACTACCTGCGCCACGACGGTCGTCGACGATGGATTGAGTTTTTGGATAAAATAGTGCAACAAAAGGACCTCACCGGGTAGTTATGCGGGAGCTGAAATACGGTATGGTAGAATCAATGCTTTTTATCGCCCTTTGATCATTAGTTGGGTGGGTGGAATAATGGAGACTCGTGGAATGGTGGAAGGTTGATGAGCTAATGAATAGGCTCACAGATTACCAAATATAACGGTTGATTACAGCTACGGTGGCATGGTGGAATCCGGCAGTTGCTTTGTAGGTTGTGAAATCTTTCATGGTTTCGTTTATAATCTTTTCAAAGGACTTTTAGTTGCGTCGAAAACAAAATGCAAGTTGTTTATTATATTATTAAAATGTTTTTCTGGAGGTTGGTCAAAATGAAAACTCTGGTGCATATATCTTCAAATCGTGCATAATTAACGGGTTGTATAAGGGTTTACAACATATTGAAAAATATTATTTTTATTTTCGTTCGAGAAGTAAATTAATGTTTGTAAAATAAATTCTGAATAACAACTTGAACAATCTTATTCATGTGCTCTAACCGAGACGTGAACAGTTTTCTGCTGTCATTTTTGCACCATTTTATTTTTCAAAGTTTTGCTTGTTGCCTATTTCTTATTCTATACTTGATCAACTGGAATTCAGCTATGTATTCTTTTTATGTTTGAAACTCAATTAGCTTAAGGTCTCGTAGTATAAAATTTTAAGGTAAATATACAGGACCATTTTGTTGAGGGATTTAAACACTACTGCGTCAATTGATTCGATGAACTTTTGTAGTATATCCCTGTTTACTGTATAAGCATTGGGCAAGCTGACCACCATTTGTAGGGTGGTCAGCTGCTTGCCACAACACGTTCCCAGTCAGGTATGATTTGATTTACCAAATCTCATTGGGCTGTAAACAACCATTACCAAGAAATTTTGATCTGCGCCTATACAATGCACTACCGCTACACAGCAGATGGTCCGATGTTTCGCTTTCAAGGTTACAGAAGCGGCATATATCATTCTGAACCCAGCCAATGTTCTTCAAATGATATCTGCTCGGACAGTGCACTATTACTAGGCCAGTGTATGTACAGAGAGCTCTCTTATTGAGCTCTAAGAGCTTGTTCGGAATTGCGACTAACACTAAACGCGGTGAAAATGGTAGGAAAAGATAAACACTGTTCGAGGGTTACTGAACTTTATTGCTCGCCTGATTATTTTAATAGGAATAACACGGTAGATGCGTGAGGTTTCAGAGTATATTTTGAACTGAGTTAGTTTGTATTCTAGGTATTATATATACTCGTGTATCTGTACGATCAGTACTGAGATCGTGTGTAGAGATCCAAACGAAAAGCGAATTCATTAGAATATTTTATCTACCTAGGTGTGTTCCTACTCTAACTGATAACAGTGATAAGCCTTACACCGAATGTGCTTGGGAGAAAGAGCAAAATCTATTCTAGTTGGTTTGAGGATTAATAGGGTGTATAATCAATTGAGTTCCTTAACATACAGTCAATCGCAAAATTGAGTATACACCCAAAGGCAAATTAGTTTTTCTATTATTTTTAGGGGAACTATTCAATTTATGAAATGTTTGTTAATGTGGTTTAATAATACATTTTTCGGATTCTTTAAATATATACTCAGATTTATTTTAACGTTTTCATATATCTTTTGACCTATATAGATTTCGAAAAATGCTGATTTCAACGCAGCAAAATTGAGTGTACAGCGTTCCCGTTGCCTGCAAAAATTTCTCGTGCTATTGAAATAATGTAAATATGAGTAATTTTTTTTTTAACAGTGTCTATGTAAACAATCTCTAGCTGCTAGGTTAGTGTGCATTTTTTGATTTCCGCTGTGTTTTTTTTTTGTCAAAATGGCATCGTAAAGGAAAGAAACTGATATCGCTACACGAACCCAGGTAATCAGTATGTGTTGCAGCGGAAAGTCCCTGCGGGAAATAGCAGCAGCCATCGGAAGATCACATTCCACAGAACAGAAAATAGTTAACAAGTAGAAAGATGAAGGAACACTGAAGAACCTTGCTGGCAGAGGACGAAAACGGATTTTATCGGCAGGTGATGAACGACAAATAGTGCGCAAAATTAGAAAGGATCCTAATACAAGTGTTCCGAAACTGGCCAAGGATATTTCTAACACCATAGGGAGACCCATCAGTGCTGACACAGTCCGGAGGATTGCACACAGGAACAATCTGCGCGGTCGGGTTGCTCGAAAGAAGCCTCTCCTTTCGAAAACGAATATCAAAAAGCGACTGGAATTTGCAAAGGAGTACATCGGAAAGCCACAAAACTCTTGGAACAACGTGATGTTCACGGATGAGACCAAAATTAACCTTTTTGGGTCTGACGGAAGGCAAATGGTATGGAGGAAACCTGGTTTGGCGCTGGAAATCCAACATTTGTCTCCAACAGTCAAGCACGGTGGAGGTAGTGTTATGCTATGGGGTTCAATGGCAGCTAGTGGAGCCGGCACTATGGAGTTAATCGACACCACCATGGACAAAATGGGTTATTTGAACATCCTTAAACATAACCTAAAACCTGCCATGGAGAAATTGCAATTACCTCGTGATTTCTACTTCCAACAGGACAATGATCCTAAGCACACCTCGTACGTAGTACGAGAGTGGTTGCTGTACAACGTCCCAAAGCAGCTTAAGACACCTCCTCAATCTCCCGACTTAAACCCCATTGAGCATTTATGGTGGGAGGTGAAGCACCAGCTAAATAGCAGTGACCGCAGGAAACCTAAAAACAAAAAAGAACTGAAAACAGCAGTACAGGAGATATGGAACAGTATTCCGTCCACGGTGACCAAGAAGCTTGTGGAATCGATGCTCCGCCGATTTCAAGCAGTGCTGGATGCCAAAGGTGGTCATCCAAAATACTGAATGATGTTTTTTTTTTTTTTTAATTTGACTTGATTTTACTCATTTGTTTATAAAGAAAATGAACTGTACGCTCAATTTTGCCACGTAAAAATGGCTGCTTTTGGTTTTTTAAATTTAGTTTTAAATGAATTCATGAGTTTACTGTTACGATTTACATGCCAAATACGAATAAAAATACTGAAATTTACAGGGGAGAAAATTTGTATTGATTTACTTTAGTATTACTCCAGTAATATTGAAAACAATGAAAACATTATAAGTGCACGCTCAATTTTGCGATTGACTGTACCTAGTTTTTAATCGATCTAATTTATGCGTCAGCCAGCCATGGTGGGAGATAAAAATTCCTTAAGTTTTTTGAAAATTGATTACCAAAACGTCATTACATGGTCCGTGGGCCCTCGGTCGGTGCGCAGTGCGAAACTGCGATGGAAGAGATAAAGAGACATCAGAGGTCACCAGCGCCTTCTCGTGACGTGAGTGACGGTGCAGGGTCGATGGGCAGAACGCAAATTTTGGATATTGCGCGCCAGTATTTGCCATCCTTGGTCTTCACCACGACGACACGGAAATGTTGCACATTTCCGTCGTCACCTCAGAAAATGTGCAACACTCTGCCATAGCGCCATTTCAGTGGTGGAAGTCTGTCGTCCTTCACCAGAACTAGTGTTCCTATTTTGATGTTGTTGCTTTTTGCGCGTCCATTTAGTCCTTTGCTGCAATCCAGACAGGTACTCCGTTGCCCAGCGCTACCAAAAATGACGAAGGAACTCTTGTACTGAGAGCGGACGATGGGGTCAGGACATCGAGATCATCAGGGTCGGTCGATAGTTGTGTTAGCGGTCGAGAATTCATGCAGCTCTCAACTTGAGTTGATAGTGCCGTAAGTTGTTCGACCGTAAGGATCGAGTTTCCTAGGGTGGCTTTGGGGTGGGTCTTAAATGATTTGATAGCTGCTTCTCTCAGACCACCAAAGTTCGGGAAACGAGGGGGGATGAACTTAAATTCTATGCCGTCTTTGGCACATGAACTAGTAACTGCGTATTGTAATTGCTGGTCTTTTAGCTGCTTGGCAAGTTTGGCCACTTCCCGAAAACACCTCGAAAACTTTTAGTGTAGTCGCACTCGCTGAGCTTTGGTTTTCCTCGACGTGCAATAAACCGTCTCAAGGCAGCAAGAAAGGAATGCGTTGAAAGGTCTCCAACGAGCTCTATATGAACCGCTTTTATTGAAAGGCAGACGAATACCGCTACATATCCTTTGATTGGCTGCAACGTACGCTGGGGATACCGAAAGAAGATCGGACCACACAAATCAACGCCTGTACAGAAAAAACGGCAGCGTTGGTGAGACACGTTCTGTCGGAAGATCGCCCATGATTTGCTGTTGAATTCTTGGTTGACAGCGGAAACAGATTACACAAGAATGTACGATTTTTCGCGCAAGGTTCCTTACACGCAAAGGCCAGTATTTCTACCTGATGGATGCTCGCAATAAGCAGTTGAGGTCCAGCATGGATTATGATGGAAATATCGAGCAACCAGATCAGAGAAAAGGTGATTGGAAGGCAGAATCATCGGGTGCTTCCGATCTGGAATGTACGATTTTTCGCGTGTAGCGTGGCGCAACCAACCACTAACTCGTAGAATTCCTTCTTCAAGGAACGGAGCTAAAGCCTACAATTTGGAAGACGGTTTCGCAGTGTTGGTCAACGAAGCGATATCTTCTCGAAAGGTATCATGTTGTACCAGTCGAACGAGACATTTGTTGGCATCGTCAAGTTCTGTTGCGGATAGAAATCCCATACGACGTTGTGTGCGATTGGCAGGATTTGAATTGAAGAGGAACCGTCGAATCCACGCAACACCAAACGCTGCAGTGCTGTATATGATGATCGAAGAGCGAAACTGTTTTTTCTTCAAGGTCTTCTTTAACGAAATCTTCGTCCAATGTATGCACGAAAGTAGGCCAAAAGCGAGATGTATTCGATAACCAGTCGGGTCCGTGCCACCAAATGTCCGTAGATGTCAGTTGTTTCAGGTCCATTCCCCGAGAGATTATGTCAGCGGGATTATCTGAACCGGAGACATGAGCCCATAATTCGCCTGCCGTGGTATGCTGTATCTCCGAAACACGGTTTGCAATGAATGTCTTCCATCGCGACGGAGGAGCGGATAACCAATTAAGAACAATGGTAGAACCTGACCAGAAAAACGACTTACCATTGATGGAGAAGGCGTTTCGTACTAAGAGGTGATACTTTTGATTTTGCAACGAGGAGGTTTACCATAACGGATCCATCTTTGCAGGTGGCACGAGGATAGATACATGCCCCATATGCCTTTTCTGAGGCATCGTAGAACCCATGCATTTCGATCGAGACTGATTCGAAAACGGGTATTACCCATCGAGGGACAGACAGAGCATCAAGTTTTTCACGAAATTCGAGCCATCGGTGCTGAAGATCATCATTCAGAGGCTCATCCCACATCTTATGGCATCTTGGAGGTAGATTTTGGCCTGTACGATTACTGAACCAACAAGTCCGAGAGGCTCAAACAATTTGGCAGCATCAGATAGGGCGATCCGTTTGGTAGTTGTAGTTGAATCATTCCATTTGGGTACGTCGAAGAGGAAATCATCCGTCGTAGTCTGCCATTTTAATCCTAGTGTTTTGATAGGTACGGAGGAAGAATTCCGAAAACTGTTAGTTCGTCTCGTAGATCTGCTGGTAAGTATTTGAGAACTTCCGGACAGTTCGAAGACCTTTTTCGGAAACAAAATCTAGCAGACTGAAGCAAGTCTAACAACTGGGTACAAAGCTGCTGGCCTTCACCGTCGTTATTCACGCCGATTAATAAATCTTCCATGTAGAAATCTTTGGACACTACCCTAGATACTTCTGGATACTTAGTTTCTCCAATCATAGCAATCTCCTTAAGACATCTTGTTGCCAAATAGGGAGCGGAAGAAGTTCCGTATGTCACAGTTGTAAGCTGGAAGGTTTGTAGAGGTTCGGATGGAGAATTTCGCCAAAGAATTTTGAGATACCGACGGTCGAGTTGGAAAAGTGGAATTTGTCGGTACATTTTTTCGATATCCGATACAATCGCGTATCGAGAATCTGTCTGAACTTAATCGGCACTTTCACGATCACTACTAAACTGTTCTTTTCAACCTATTTCACTTTTTTCACACGCGTTAGTGATCCGGTTCGAAGGACCAATTTTAAGTTCGGAATTGCAACTAACACTAAACGCGGTAAGAATGGTAGGAAAAGATAAACACTGTTCGAGGGTTACTGAACTTTATTGCTCGCCTGATTATTTTAAGAGGAATAACACGGTAGATGCGTGAGGTTTCAGAGCATATTTTGAACTGCGTTAGTTTTTATTCTAGGTATTATATATACTCGTGTATCTGTACGATCAGTACTGAGATCGTGTGTAGAGATCCAAACGGAAAGCAAATTCAATATGTTGTCTACCTAGGTGTGTTCCTACTCTAACTGATTACAGTGATAAGCCTTACACCGAATGTGCTTGGGAGAAAGAGCAAAATCTATTCTAGTTGGTTTGAGGATTAACCGGGTGTATAATCAATTTAGTTCCTTAACAGAGCTTTTTGGTTTTATTTCTGACTCTTTCTGACAGCCAACCAATTGGTTATCACCTTTTGTTCTTTCCAGCATTTAATATCCATTTTTAGAGTACAGTTTGAAACCGCAGAATGGCTCTTGGCCAAAAAACTGGGAACTAGATCCTATTATTGTGAGATCATCAGCTATTTCATTCCTTTCTATGCCACTGTGTGCCGGGACGCAATGCATTTTTACTGAGTTCGTTTGACACAGTAGTTTCAATGACAGAATACATTCCCAGACAATTTTCGATGTACATTTATAAGCGCATAATGATTTTAAAGCTGCCTGACTGTCCGAGAAAATACAACTATTCGCATATCTGTACTTTATTTTCAGGCAAACATTCACGCATTCTAGTATTGCAAAGATTTCTGCTGGAAAAACTGTTGGCCACTGACATTTTGATTCCAGGACCATGGATTCCTGCCGCAGCTTTCGTTCCAATTTTTGAGCCATCTGTGGAAAATATGATTTAACCTTGGCGAACCGTGGTCCCTCTGGCTTCCCAATCTGTACGCGATGTTTCGCATACCTTGTAAGGAACGACGGTTTCATCCAGTCTCCGTTCATAGTTATCACCGGTCCTCTTTTAAAATGTAATATACTCAGATGACCGGTAAGATCACCTAACATTATATTTCTAGACATTTGCAGTATCCAAGCGCTTCTTTCCGCCCCTAACTGCACATATTCATGCAACGGCAGCAGATTGAAAATTGCATCAAGTCCTTTCGATAGTATGCTGCGCATAGCTTCAGTTATAGCAATGCCTGCAAGTCGTTGAAGTTTTGCTAGTTTTGCTTCTGCAGAAACTTCCTTGGTTTTCGTCCACCACACTAACGAAGCGTACGTTATTTTTGGACGCATAACAGATGTGTAGTCCCAAACAATCCTTTTTGGTCTATAGCCCCATTTTCTGCCAATGGTTTTGGAGCATAACCATAAAGCACTCATAGCTTTGCTTATCGCATAACCAAGGTGTGAATTCCAGTTCAGCTTAGCATCCAGAATTACGCCTAGGTATTTAACCTGTTTGCTAAATTGGATGTGTTCTCCTCCTAGCTTGAGTGCTTAAAGGTTAAACTTTCTCTTTTTTGTGAAAAGTACAATTACTACTTTTGATGGATTAATGCTTAGACCCTCCTTCATACATCAAGATTGGATAACCCCTGTTGGCCTGTTGCATTCTACTCGATACTATATTGTCAAACTTCCCTCTTACTAAGATGACTATGTCATCCGCAAAGCATACAACCTCGAAACCATTCGCTTCTAAGCATCTGAGAAGATCATCTCCAACTAAGGACCACATAAGTGGGGAGAGTACTCCTCCTTGGGGGGAACCTTTGGTTGCCCTTACCTTAATAGAAGCTCCTCCTAGCTCAGAAGTGATTTCCCTTTTTGCAAACATTGTATGAATCCAGTTGACAAGTGTTAAAATTCCTCTTCTTCATAGCTCGAGCCATTGAGGAATAAGATGTATTGTCAAACGCTCCTTCAATATCCAAGAAAGAACAAAGAGCTATTTCTTTTACTGACACAGAATTTTCGACTTTTTCTACGAGCGTATAAGATATGATCAGAATCCTCACACAAGTCCGAGCCCGGAAAATGAGTTTTCATCATAAAACTTAAGCTATCATGTGAGGTTTTAGTATAAGCCCCGTCTTGGAGTTTAATGTTTCCAAGTTCAACCGTATGATACTTTGCAAGAGTTCTCTGTAGTCTTGCAACTATTGATATTATCAATGCTTTCGCACATTTGTATCCACGACGAGAGAGCATGGGGAGTCTAGCAGAATAAGCAGAATAAGCAGTACGTGGTCTGCACAGGCATCATCCTTATGCTTCTCCCCGCAAGTTGAGCAGTGTGCCTTATTGCCGCAGTGGGAGGTCGTATGTCCCATCTACTTACGGTTTCGACAGATCATGACCTGACGTACAAACAGCCGCACAGGTAGCCGATGTTTTCCCAACTTGATGTAGTTAGCTAGGGCAGAACCAGAAATGGTCTAACAAATCGAGTCTGTGGGGGTAACATTTGTTTACCCTCGTTGTGTGATACTATCCGCCATCTTTGCACTTCCAGTATCTGTACTGGGGGAAGCAGAGGGTTCTTGAATCAGCCAACCACCTGCTTCTCGAAGATTTCAGGGCTTAGACTAGCCTCGGTGACCACTTCTTCAATCACCACATCACGATCTGTGATATACACGTAGACGCTGAACGTAGACATACCATGAACTGGCCTAGTCAATTACATAGGTTCGCGGTTGAAAATGTTGATCTGCCGTCCCAGCATTAGGTGGCAAAGGTAGTTCATCTTCTGACAAAGCATCTATGTTGAAGGAAAATTCCAGCACGCACGGTTTGCCTTACTCGTTGGTCCGCTCTACGCTCCCCTACTAAGGCAGCTTTAAATCACACACAGACACAAAATACAAAAACTAAGGTGAAACACAAAACACAAAATGAAATTGCAATTTTTGGGATGAGAGAAAGAGAGAGTTGAAAAAAACGTAGCTAATATTACTGACCTGCTGCTGCCGACGCAACGTATGCATGGAAGTCAGATTTCTAGGCAAGGAACGAAGCACTGCGTGGGTGCCTGAGTGACTCCGATCGTTTTCGTGTGCAGTTACTCAACGATGAAGATGAAGTAGTAAATATTAACACTCGGACTGCTAGTTGGCTTAACCACTCGAAGATAAAGTTTGAGTTTGCTTGTTGAATTGCTAACTGATTGATTTTCCTTTTTTAACTGGGAACCTCACTTCCTTTTAAAAAAAACTCACTATCCCTTTACTTCAAAAGTGAAACGATTTCGAGAAAAAAAACCCAAATTCGGAGGAAAAACCATCAAAATTTCAAAAACAAGGGAGCGCATGATAGAACAAACTTTCCTCATGCACTGAACTGAGCGAAAAATAATGGTCAATATGAAATTCGCTAGAACTGCCTATGATTTAAAGAAGTTCAAATCTATCATGGAAGTTGGTTTGTTTCATGTTTCAAATATACCAAGTTTAATACTCTTTATTGTGGGTTTTCGAATAAAAAAGAACTACTCTTGATGGATCTTAGTGAGTTCGAGCATTTTAGTGGAAAACCTTTAACTAGAAAATGAGAAGAAAGATAACTAATAACGCGTATTTTGTCTACAGTGTGCAGAATTCTTTAAGTAGTGTCATGACAACTCTGCACATTTGATCAAAGTTTACGCTCCATACAAAATTTCAAAAAATTGTATGGAGAAAAGTCTACGAGGGGGGAGATGGGGCCTCTGAGATTTTCAAAAATGAGTCTACGTGATAAATGAACAGGCCCTAAATGGAATGGTCTCTGCTTGTACTAACCAATTTCTACTACTGGATGAAATTAATCTTCTTTAAGCAATGGAATCTAGTGCCTTCAAAAATTCGAAATGGGACTTTAGATACACACTAGCACCACGTAGTGAGATAATTGTGAACTAAAGCTTTCCACGTAAAATTTTGGACACTGCTTGCTGTAACTTTCAACTTCATTTCGTGGTCTAGCATGTTTACATTCTTGTTTGGCCATTTGGTAAAATGGCGTCGAAGCGAGTGGCAATGCGCCAACGTATTTTGTTCGAGAAGCATCCAAAGCCGACGTTGGCGGTACACGAGCTTACCAAGAAACTAAAACTACCAAAAAGTACCGTATTTAGTGGTAGCAAATTGTTTGACCACCGCTTGACTGTGGATCGGAAGGTTGGAAGCGGCACAAATCGAAAAATATGCTCCCGCCGAATGAACAAGAAGAAGGAAGCCATTAATGAGAAAAATCCCAATCTTTCTGTTCGAAATGTGGCACGCAAAATTGGAAAATCAAAATCATATGTATAAAAAGTAAAGGAGAGGCATGAAATGGGCGCGTTCAAAGTGAAAATTTGCCTAATCGTAATGACAAGCAAAATTTGTTCGCAAAAAGTCGTGCTAAGGAGTTTTGCTTCAAGTTTTCGCAAAAAAAAACTTCTTGTCCCATAATGGACGGCAAAAAATAGGGTAGGGAACGGCTTAATCAAGGGTGACTATTTTCATCAGTTGTTAGGAAATGGGTCTAAAACTCCTACATTTTCCAAATTTATCACATTTAATGATACGAATATAAACTCTATCTATCTGGCCAATAATTCGATGTCTAAATCATTATTGATTACCAATTGCTTGCTGTCATTTTGAAGTTTTAAAATACACCATCTTGAAAACCATAATTTTACTTCCAGCTGAAGAAGTTCGCTTAAATTTTGCCTTTGTGTATTTTGCATTTGTAAGCGTGTACCGGAGGGAGTGTCTTCATCAGCTCCTTCTCACATCTCAACTTAGTTCTAAACTTTCTTTCGATGCTCTGATTGTTTTCTAATAGTGCCAAGATGTTGTAGATGCCGGAACGGGCGTATCCTGCGTCCACAAAGTGCCGCACGATGTCCGTTTTCGACGCGGCGGGGTGCCGTTCTTTGAACGCGCACACTTCTGAAAAGAGTTGCTTCACTGTTTTCGCCATCACGGTTAGAGTTCGACTGATAGAGCTGTCAAATTTTGTGTGCTGACTCATGGGTTACTATGATTGATGCTGCATGGGTAGTTTCGTCGATTTTTAGTTTCTACGCATCTTCTATATTTTAAACATACCCGTATTGTATGGTTTTCTACAATTTCTCATATTGTAGCATCAGAACCACCATTGTGGATCCGAAAATTACGTCTGATATCGATTTTTAGCCTGAATACATTGTTTTAATTCTAAAAATACCCTAATTGTATCGTATGTTCTGAATCCAAAGTTGCCATCCTGGATTACATGGCAGATCCAGCTTCATATGCACATTAGCGCCACGTAGTAAGAAAATTCTGAACCAACCGGTTCACCATCTAGAAGGCTTAGTTTATTCGAGCATCGTAAACGCCAAACTTGCTAGATTCCCAGGATGACGAGATCCAGCTCATACAGGATGTTGATATGCACACTAGTGCCACGTCGTGAGATAATTCTGAACTCAGCGATTCATCACCCGAAAGGTCAAGTTAACACATTCATCTTTGTTGAAAACGCTAACTTGCTAAATGGCCAGGATCTCAAGATCCAGCTCATACTTGAGTTCATGTGCACACTAGCGCCACAATTTGAGATCATTTTGAACCAAAAGGTTCACCATCCGAAAACCAAGTTCATCTTTTTCGAAAACACTAATTTTCTAGATAGCCAGGATCTCGAGATCCAGTTCATGCATAAAGTTCATATGCACACTAACGCCGCTTACTGAAGTAATTCTGTACTGCAAGTCATCAACTATCAAGTACTGAACAAATTTACTGAAATCAGTTTCATTGGTTCCAATTTGGAACCAATTAGGTCAAATCCCAGATGCCATGGGTTTCCATTCACGTGGTTTCTATTAATGCGGTCTTTTTTAAGCGTGCTTTTGGGAGAAATGTACTGTGTGAACTAGAAAACTGCGTTGTACTACTGAAACTGGAAAACTGTGAACTATGCGCGTCGAATTAGTTTTACTTAAATTTTTAGATATTTATCTTACATGGTTAAAACGATACTGATAATTATGAGTGTACTTTTTATTACGAATATAGTCTCAATTTAGGCATAACCAATTACGAACTTGTTTGTATGAAATTCAAGGAAATGATAGATACAAGATAACAAACCAGAGGCAGTGGGTCTGATTCGTATTTCGGTAGACTCGAATGAGATTTTTCTTGAAAATTTCAAGAAAACGAAACGCAACGATTGATTTCAAAACAACTGCATCTTCCAGTTCACGCGGGACTTACCAATTGAACCTCCCCTATTGACGTTTCTTTCAGGAAATAAATGGAAACAAGCACATTTCTGAATCTTCAAAATCCTTAAACGATAGATGCATACAAAATATATTTCCAAAAAAACGCTAATCGGAAGTTATTGTAACCAGTGGTAGTAAAAATGGACGCGATAGCCCACCACGAACACACGCCCTGTATGGCATTGGTTTGTTGGTAGTGATGTTGGTAGTGGCAGTAGTAGTAGTTGTAATAGTAGTAGTAGTAGTTGTTGTTGTATATAGTATGTAGAAGTATTAGCAGTAATAGAAGCATAAAATTGCAACCGTCATCAGATCAGAGTTTAGAAGCACTTGCGGTGGACGATTCCTGGGCCGCCCTCATCGTACTCGTGCTTGGAGATCCACATCGTTTGGAAGGTGGACAGCGAAGCCAAGATGGAACCACCGATCCAGACGGAGTACTTACGCTCCGGCGGGGCAATGATCTTGATCTTGATGGTCGATGGAGCCAGCGAGGTGATTTCCTTCTGCATACGATCGGCAATACCTGCGGGGGGAGATTTGAGTTAGTCATTGGGGCATGGGAAAATCGGAATAGGCTAATACCTGGATACATGGTGGTACCACCGGACAGGACGCTGTTGGCGTACAGATCCTTACGGATGTCGACGTCGCATCGCATGATCGAGTTGTACACAGTCTCGTGAACACCGGTGGCTTCCATTCCCAGGAACGAAGGCTGGAACAGAGCCTCCGGAGCACGGAAACGCTCGTTACCAATGGTGATGACCTGACCGTCAGGAAGTTCATAGGACTTCTCCGACGAGGAAGAAGCAGCAGCGGCCTGCATTTCCTGCTCGAAGTCCAGAGCAACGTAGCACAGTTTTTCCTTGATATCACGAACGATTTCCCGCTCGGCTGTGGTGGTGAACGAGTAACCACGCTCCGTCAGGATCTTCATCAAGTAATCGGTCAAATCACGACCGGCCAAGTCCATACGGAGAATGGCATGTGGCAGAGCGTAACCTTCATAGATGGGAACGGTGTGAGAGACACCGTCTCCGGAATCCAGCACAACGCCGGTGGTACGACCGGAAGCGTACAGGGACAGCACGGCCTGGATGGCAACGTAGCATGCCGGGGCAGCGAAAGTCTCAAACATGATCTGCGTCATCTTCTCGCGGTTGGATTTCGGATTCAGGGGAGCTTCCGTCAGCAGGATCGGATGTTCCTCCGGAGCGATACGCAGCTCGTTGTAGAACGTGTGGTGCCAAATCTTCTCCATGTCGTCCCAGTTGGTGATGATACCGTGCTCGATCGGGTACTTGAGCGTCAGGATGCCTCGCTTGGATTGCGCCTCATCGCCGACGTAGGCATCCTTCTGACCCATACCGACCATCACACCCTGGTGGCGGGGGCGGCCAACGATCGAGGGAAACACGGCACGCGGCGCATCGTCACCGGCGAAGCCAGCCTTGCACATGCCGGATCCATTGTCGACCACCAGCGCTCCCTGATCATCGTCGCACATCTTGGCTGCTGGCTAATTGAGGTTACTGAGCGAGAGGTAAATCGAAGCAAGAGCGATGCGGAGGGGACTGTTTTGTTTTTTGAGAGAAATGAGATTGAAATTGGCACAGGGGTTTAGTTAAACTGTTGATGGGGGTTTGATTTTAAATGATTTAACGAGATTTTCGTTTGAAGAACTCCTGGGCAGGCTTGAGTAACGAAAGATTTAAGGATTGAACGCTTATGAATATTATAGAAATTAGTCAACTGGTCAACTTGGTGGTATTTTGCAGCATTTATTGAACCAGGTTTGGCACAACAACTGTTACTTTAATATGACATAAAAAAGATCATCTCTTTCCAAAAATCTTGCCGACACCAGTTTTGAAAAATAAATATTTTGTAAACTAGGACATGTTGCGCGCCAACCATTGTGCAATGTTAAGAGCAGGATCTTCCAAACCTAAGGTTTCATAATTCGAAATGGTTTGTTTGTTTATTAGGAAAGATAATCATGCACTGAAAATTCTCAGAATATTTCGATCAATACTTATGTATTCCATAAGCAAGCTTTAAGTTTGACAAATTTTTGAACTGTTTTCCAATCATGAATTTGACACATTGGACGATGATTTTCAGAATAATTCCTGTTCCGTCACTAATGATTTATTCAATACACTTCGTTTGTGATAAGTTACGATGATTGATAACTTCACTCAAAGATTCTTATAATGCTCTGAGCATCTGAGTTTGATCAATAAGTTTAACTTTATTCATCGTTACAATACACCGATTATGCAACGTTCAATTTAACACTTGTATTGTTCAAGATCTCTAGAATTCTGCCAACAGGAAATCCAATGGTATTTGTGATTCCACAGGTTAGTTTTCCCCTTTCTCCAAAATTAACTTTACTTTAAACGTCCTCTCTTCCAACTGCACTAACCTTCCAACAACAGCAGCAATATGGCAGATAGTGCACTTACTGGCCACCACTTCAGACACTATCGATGACTGAGGTCCTCGGTCCTAGAACATTAGCTTTTATATCAGCCATCTTGACACGACACAGCTTATCGTTCGGCTTCGAGGATCATCCTTAACCGACGTGCTCGATTCGGATTCAATTGTTGGCCGTTCCCTTCGCCAAGACCGACCCACCGTTGCCTCGTTTGAGCCGACTTCGGAAAAGTCGATCGTTTGAAAAATCCGCCGAATCCACTTTCTAACATCCCTTAAATGGAAAGGCGATCCACGCCCGGTCGGCAAAACCTTAAATGGTGCGAATCTCTTGCAAAACACTGGCTAACTGATGCGAAAATACCCGGCAGCTGCAGTTCGATCAATCGCCAAATCGGACCGGCGACCGAAACAAACATCATCGGTAAAACATTAGCACCACCACAAAGGGATTCGATCATCAATTGCGAATGCTGTGACATACACACCCAATTATGCTAACGAACGAGATCCATAGATCTCGGATTGAAGCGCGTGACTTTAGACCGGTTCGAATTTCCTTCGAGATTTTTCAACCAACTTCAAGAAAATCGCGACATGATTAAATGACTCACTTCAGTCAGTCATAAACGGAATCCAACCCAAACCAGCCTAGAATGGTTCTAATTTTAAAGAAACCCCCTCGAACCCCACGCATCAGACCATCATTGACGAGCGACGACGCGTGCCACATGTTTCTTCGCACTTGTTCCGCACCTTTTTCTTGATTTTCCCGCGTGGATTCCCTAACATAGTGACATGCAGATTGTTTCAATTCATTCGCATCGGTTGGCAGCCAAACGCCACACCAAACGTGGCTGCGATTTACTGCTCGGCTTCTGTTTCCTTTCTCCTAGTTCTTGTGTGTGTGTGTTTTTTTTTCTTTTCGGTTCGAGTGCGGCACGCGTCGCGGTGCTATTTAAGGAATGGCGGCGTGCGACGACAGTCGACCGAATCTCCTCTATTCGCAAATGTATGTCGTCGGTAGGTATGTTGGGATGATTACGGCGAGAACATCAGAAGTGCGCGATAATGCCGGGTGATCCCTTCAACGACGGCGACGACGGCGTTGCGGTTGAACAGGATCGTTTAAGTGGGGATTATCCGCTCCCATTGCTCGCGGTGTGGGTGTCATCGTTTTGGATGGGTCGGATTTGCGGCATACAGGTTCCCAGGTGGGTTGTGAATCAGTCGATGAATGCAGAGAAATGTGAAGTTGGTTGTTTGAATTATCTTCCAATTTTCTGTTATCAAAACAATGTCATTCTTGTTTTGCGGCGTATCCCGAGGACTACTCGATCACAGCCCGAGCTATCAAAAATATGCGGGTGGTATTCACAATTTTATAGTCAACTAGCTGAGCCCGGTGCGAGACCTGCTACGTTGGCAACTAAATAACTGAAAATTTAATAGAACGGGCGCATTTATGGTTGTTTGGCGGAATGAGTTTTTTTCTTGACTAAGAAGGGGTTCAAACTGCTTTCAGAACATGCTGTTTACCCGAGAAATACACCATTTTGTGTGTTAGTTGCCTGGATAATTCTCATGTTTGGTTGAAAATTTGTGTTTCATTTGTATGAGTGCCCTCCTCCCCCTTCCAGAAGGGGGAGGGATCACGAACCACCATACAAAAAATCCTGCCTCCATAAACCCACACATTATTTGATTTCATTTGCGTGATTAGTTCTCGAGTTATTCAGAAATTTATGTTTCATTTGTATGGAGGCGCCACCTTCCAAAAGGGAAGGGGTCTAAAACTAGCATAACTAGCATTTCCAGCTTCAAAAACTTCTGCATTCAAATTTTCACGCCGATCGGTTCAGTAGTCTTCGAGTCTATGAGGGTCAGACAGACAGTCAACAATTAATTTTCATATATACAGAAATCCTGCCTTAAAACCCCCACAAATTTGTTTCCATTTACTTGATTAGTTCTCGAGTTATGCAGAGGTTTGTGTTTTATTTGTATGAGAGCCCTCCTACAAGAGAGGGGAGGGGTCTCAAATGTCCATACATACAACTTTTGCTTTCAAAAATCTCCACATGCCAAATTTTGATGTGTTTGATTAGTTCTCGAGTTATACAGAAATTTGTGTTTAATTTGTGTGGAACCCCCCCCCCCCCCAGAGGGGTCTCAAACGATCATAAAATCCTTTCTTAGCCCCAAAAACGCAAGCATACAAATGTTTTTGCTGACCGGTTTGGTAGTTATCGAGTATATAAGGTTCAGACAGACAGACAGAAATTCATTTTTATACAGTGTGTCTCACAATTGGTGTCACCTTTTTTCAGTCTTGGTTTATTTCAGTAATTTTAACAGTGGAATTGATCATACCCGTTTTGAGTGTGTTTTTTTGGCAGATTATCGCTGAAGATAAATAAGCATTTCCGTTTGTTTATATTTATCAGCTACCATGGAAGCCATACGGGAGCAAGTTTTAAAATTACATTTGCAAAAGCTTAGACCGTGCCAGATATTCGATAGCCTTAAGCAGTTCGGAGTGAGTAAGCGTTTTCTTTTTCGTACCGTGAAACGGTTTAAACAAACTGAAAATGTCCATATTCAACACAAAGGAGGTGCCAGACGAACTGCCAGAACGAAGAAAAAGATCGAATGTGTGAGGGAGCGAATAAGACGTAATCCGGCCGTATCTGGCAGTGAATTGAGCAAACAATTTCAAATGGGTCCCCTGTTTCAATAAACAGGTTCCTCAGACATGATCTGACATGCAAGCCGTTCAAGAAACAACGGGTTCACGGGTTGACGGAGCGTCAAAAGCAAGGCAGGGTCCAAAGAAGCAGAAATCTTTGGTTCGGCACGGTGACTGCAAGATTTTATTTTTGGATGAAAAGCTCTTGCTCCATCACGGCAGTCATAATCAACAAAATGATCGTGTGTATGGCAAAAATCTTGCCAATATTCCAAGAGATAAACTAGCTGTAGAACGCTATCAGAATGTATCGAAAATCATGGTATGGGGCGCCGTTTCACAAAAAGGAAAACTTCCTCTTCTTTTCATAGAACCTAACGTACAAATCAACACTGAATATTACATCGAGCAGGTTTTGAAGAACCATCTGCTTCCTCATGCTTCAACGCTGTATGGGAATACACCATATTGTTTCCAACAGGACTCAGCTCCAGCTCACAAGGCAAAGAAGACACAAGTGTGATGCGTGGAAAATTTGCTCGATTTCATCACAAGCGAAGAATGGCCTGCATCTTCATCGGATCTCAACCTACTTGACTACTTTGTTTGAGGTTATATGCTTCAACATCTAGGCCCTACGAAAGGGCTTACTTTAGATCGATTCAAGAAACATTTAGTTGATATTTGGGACCAAATTCCTCAGAAAATCGTGCGTGCCAGCTGCGATGGGTTTACAAAGTGTTTGCGCAAAGTTATCAAGAATTGAATTCATATGATTTATTTCTATAACATGTATCTTTCAAATGAAAAATGAGTGCTTTGATTTGGTTGATTTGTTTTGCTGTAATCCCATTTTGTTTTAGTGACATCTATTGTTAGACACCCTGTATATACAGCCCGTCTCAAAATGAAAAGCAAACAACTTGTACAAATGGTAGAAATAATCTTTTTCTCTTCTATTTAATGCTTGCAAGAAACAAAAGCAACAACATTTATTTGTTTCATTGGTAATTGGCTAAACAAAGCAAAAATCGCTCATTTGGATGTTACAAAATTGAGCGTACAGTACATGATTATCATAGAAAATGAGTTTAAACAATGAAATTCGTTTTTTTTGTATTTCGTCCGACCAAATAACAGAAAAAAATGCCTTCAAGCATCGCGGCATCGATTCCACCAGCTTCCTGGTCACCGTTGCTGGAATACTATTCCAAATCTCCTGAATAGCCAGTTTGAGCTCCTTTTTGTTTCTTGCTTTTGATATATTGGTGTTATTCAATCGGTGCCTAACTTCCCACCACAAGTGCTCAATGGGGGTACAAATCCAGTGACTCTGGAGGGATTCTCAGTTGCTTAGGAACATTGTAAAGCAACCACTATCGTACAACGTGCGACGTGCGTTTTGTATCATTGTCCTGCTGAAAGTAATTATCACGTAGTAGTTCCAATTTTTGCACGGAAGATTTGCAGATTACGCTCCAGTGTGTTCAAATAGCCCATTTTGTCCATCGTGGTGTCGAAAACTTCAAAGCATTCACACCACTGGCCGCCATTGAACCCCACAGCATGACGCTGCCTCCTCCGTGTTTGACAGTAGGGCTTAAATACTTGACCTCCAACGACGAATTCACTTCTCTCCAAACCATCTGTCTTCCATCAGATCCAAATAGATTATTTTTCGTCTTGTCGGTAAAACCCACCTTGTTCCAAAACTCCAAAGGCTTGTCAATGTGCTCCTTCGCAAAAGCCTGTCACTTCTTAATATTTGCTTTTGAAAGAAGAGGCTTCTTCCGAGCAACCCTTCCCTTCAGATTGTGTCTGTGAGCACCACGCCGGATGGTTTGAGCACTGACGGATCTCCCGATATTTTCAGCGACCACGTTGGCCAATTTCGGAATACTTGTTTTAGGTTTTTTTTTTATTGTTCGCACGATTCCTCGTTCGTCAACAGCGTTCAAGATTCGTTTGCAACCTCTGGCTGTGCAGTTCTTCGAAGTTCCCTCGAACTTGCACTTGTTTACGATTTTCTGCACTGTGGAATGTGTTCTTCCAATGGCGCTATTTCCCGCAACGATTTTCCAAGAAGGCTCATACTGATTATTTGAGTGCGCGTGGCAAGATCGGTTTCTCTCCTGGTGGTCCCATTTTGACTCGAACACAATAAACTTAGAGACGAAAATAACTAAGATCGCTGCAAATGCAGCTGAGAAGAATACACTGCTAGAAAAATTCACATCAAATTGCCAATATTGTGTTTATAAAACGAATCGATTTGAAAATAAGGAGTGTATCGAATATAAGCTATCCACATACATTTGCGTTGTACGCATGTATTTGTGATGGTTTTTTATGCTCTGAACACTGCATGCTGTGCGTTTGACTGTCAGCTTTCTTTTGTTTACTTGTTTGTGCGGTTCAAATTCTGCGTTTTCAAAATGTCGCGTATTGAAAAGGAAGTGAAAATTAAGGTTCTGGACACATGGCTAAGTGAGAAGGGTATTACTATGCGAACATTGGCGAAGCGGTTTGGAATTCATCATGCGAGTGTTAAAACCATCATTAATAAGTTTGGGAAACACTATTCTTTGGATGAGCTACCAGGAAGAGGCAGAAAACTCGGTTCTTTCAACCCGAAACTCGAACAGAAAGTGGTATCTCTAATCATGAAGAACAAATCAATGTCAATTCGTGATTTGGCCAAAAAGCAGGAACGAGTGTCGGAATGATCCAGCGTATCAAGAGGCGAAACCACCTGAAGACCTACAAGAAGCAGAAAATCTCGAAACAAAGTGCAGAACAGAAGAAGCGAGCTGCAACAAGGGCCCGGAAATTGTATTCGCGTCTTTTGCAGCGTCCGGATGCATGCGTTTTGATGGACGATGAGACCTATGTAAAGGAGGACTCAAAAACCCTTCCAGGTCCACAATACTTTACTGCCGTCGTTGGGGAGGATGTGAGCGATGCGGACAGGTCGATTTAAGTGGAGAAATTCGGTCGAAAGGTACTGGTATGGCAAGCAATATGTTCCTGTGGTTTGAAGTCAATCATTTTTTACACTACCGGAACTATAAATGCGGAAATCTATCGATCTGAGTATCTCCAGAAGAGATTGTTGCCATTATATAAGAAGCATAGTACACCTCCACTGTTTTGGCCGGATTTAGCGTCGGCTCACTATGCCAAAACCACTCTCAATTGGCTTGCGGAAAAGGGTATAGATTTCGTTGAGAAAAATATCAATCCACCAAATTGCCCTCAGCTTCGACCTATCGAACGTTACTGGGCAATCGTGAAGAGGGTCTTCAAGAAGACTGGTAAAGCAGCTGGGAACATGCAGGAATTCAAAAAAAATTGGGCTCAAGCGTCCAAAAAATGCGATGCAACACTTGTCCGGAACTTGATGAAGAGCATTCGATCCAAAGTTCGAAAATTCGTGAAGGAATAACTTAAATTTCATCCGGTCTTCATTATGTTCAAGTTTAACCTCGTACAATAAAGGATCAATTTTTTGTATGAATAAAATATCGGTTTTCAACATAATTTGAAAGAAAGTTTGTGGATAGCTTATTTTCGATACACTCCTTAGCCTTTTTATACACAAAAAACCTTTTTTCTATTTTTTTTTAAAAATTTTGTAAAAATCCTTTTTAACAGTTGAAATCCATGCTTTGCAAGTTGAGCAATTACAGAATTGAACTACAACAGAAAAAATATTTTTGTAAAGTAAAATATTTAATTAATTTTTAAATATTTTAAGTATTATCCCCCCAAAATAATCGAAAAGTTCTTTACGCCATGGGTGTACGCTTAATTTCGAGACTGACTGTATAGACTAGTAACGTTTGTCAAAAATAGTCTTCTGAAAACTACATTCTTAAAAATTATGAATCTTGTGTAAAACTTGTATCCCGTAAATATTTGAATACTTTATTTTAAATAAGACTAAATTTCATGTCAATGTGAATCAATTCAGAGCATCTAATTAGCAACATTCAATAATTTATATTGTTACTATGACAGCAGAACCAGCAACCCGGTTCACGGTGCCTTTATCATAATCGCTTGAACGAATAAATGGTTCATTCAAACAACACTAGGTGCGCGTCGGGTTGACACACGGAGACGTATTCTAATGAATAGTCAAATGATAGACTACAAAGGGCTGGCATAGGAATATTTACAGTTGCTAGCATATATATACATATGTACCTTTATAATCCAAATTTTCCCAAATTTATCATTTATTCGTAAGTCGTGGCTACATAATATAACATAATTAATACTAATTATCCAACTCTACTACTACTACAGTGTAACAAATTGTTGAGTTCATCCTGAAGTTGATGAAAAATAGTGGTTCGAAGATTGTGAATGACTTAAGACAGGTTTGAAACATCTAAATGTTGAATGCTTGAAAATAGATACCTACAGGACAGTATTAAGAGGTTTGGGGGAATAAAGAGGTCTCACTCAATGTTACAGTGCACTGTATAATGTAGGTAAGAATTTTCCCTGGATTAGTACACAAAACAAAAAACCAGCTGTCAAGAACAGTACTATCTGGGCTGCCGGCGTCGGTGGTGTAGTGGTAAGCGTGACTGCTATTTGGCACCCCAGTGGGTCTGGGTTCAATCCCAGTCGACGTCGATGGTTTTTTCTGAGGCGAAACAATCTTGTCCCGGCTCATATTCATGAGTCGTTAGGTAGGGTCCAAGTAGTGGAGTCGATTTCCTGGCGTCGGTGATTGTCACCATGTGAGGAAATAAACCGACGTAAAAAAAAAAAAATGACCAGTACTAGTTTTGTTCATTAATGTTCATTAATAACACATATTATTACACTGAATGTCACGCTTCATAATCAACTTCATCAATTACCAATTATGGAATTTAGTGTTGAAAAGAAGTTGATTTACATAACCAATAGCTGCTGCTTAAGCGTCATGCAAGGCATTTAGTTTAAATGGATGTCTAACGGGCCGCTTCTTTTATGTGCATCCAAACAGACTTAAATTTTCATGATTTTTCAAAGTGTGTACAACAGATGATAACACAATTAGCTACACACTACCGAAAAGTCATGTTAATATTGATGCCCTGAGACCGACACATGCTAGCGACCTAAGGACATAAGAATCAGTCAAAAGTAGGGTTGACAGTACCGACTCTTTTTTTTTTTGAGAACCGATACTACGGTACTGTGAGCTTAAGTACCGATAATATGGTACCGGTTCCCGAGAATTTTTCAAGATATTTTTATATCTGTATTGGACAATAATTTGCAGAAAAAAAAAAAACAAAAAACAACTCATTTATTTATCAACGCTTTTATCATTCCTCTTAACACAGTTATTGTTTACAGAAGTAGGCCTTTAGAATGCAAAGGGCGTTCAAAGTATTATCTTCTATGCAAGACTGAATTTTAGTACCGAAATTGCCGGACGCAGAAAATGCTCTCTCGGAATCAACTGATGTGGCCTTTAATCCTTCAGTTTTGAAATAGGCACATTCGTTTCGAAGTGCTTTCAGGAATCCAGGCGTAAACGAACTCTCGAGCTGCTGAAGTCTTCTTCGAATTTCTCCGCCATGGTCAGATTCTGGACGTTATCTTCTTATGTATAGTCATCGTTTTGGGGTGTTCAAGCATTTGAGCCCCTGTTCGAGCACGAAATGAATGGCGAACCAGCTCAGGAGGCTGAAAGCCACTATAATAAAGATATATAAAAAAAAAGCACGAAATGAAGAGCAATGTCTGCTGCATATAATGTGCAGTGTTGTCTGAACAACTGCTGTAAAGCTGCATTTAAAGGGTTCAAAGCTTCAATCATTTCTCTAACTAATTCCAACTCATCGTCTGTCATTAAGCTCACCTTCAGTGGTGCTTTAAGGTCGATCATCGTTTTTCGCACCGCAGTCCTGATCTCATAAAACCTCTTAAGCATGGCAAGCAAACTATTCCATCTATTCTTGCAGTCAGAGATCAGACTCAGTTCTTTGCCTTTATCCTTTCGAATATACTTCTGAAGAACATCGTCGTTTTTCACTGGTGATGGCCTGAAAAGCTTAACAATGTCGCGAATCTTCTTAACGTTAGAGAAATATTGAGGCTTCATTGCATCATCGCGACCAGATCTTAGGTGAAGCACAGACGGATCCGCATTTTTGCCGTCAGAGGATGCATCGGAATCAGAATCTGCAAGAAAAATGCGTAAGTTATGTTTTCTAGAAGATTGAAAAGTTGCATGATCATAATGCTTAATTGCTTAATCATAATCGAAAAGATTCCCAAGCACCACAAATTAGTCACAATTGGTTGTAGCAACTTGATTGTGACACATATGAGGGACATTGAAAGTATTCTAACTGGTTTGCAACTAGTGTGCTACTAGGGTTGTCTGTATTTGAAGACGGTTTCTGGTACTGAACACTTCCCATGTAACAATTTTAGTTTTATTCCAGCCGTATAGCAGCTTCGTTGATAAAACTACATTCAAAACTGTTTTGTCTACAACATCTCCTCTATGCTTCTTTAAAACCGAAATGTACTAAGTGGCCGACTCTTTATACGGTTGTGAAAATAAGGTGATAAAACATTTAGAAGACCGTACAGATTTTGAAAATGTTCTAGTGAAAGATGTTATGACCACTTGAAAACCTGCATAAAACCTATTGGCTGCCATGAAAACCCAGCTTACGGCCAAATGGACACAGTTGTCAAACTTCACTGTGATATTGTGGTTAGTTTTTGTTCTTTTGTTTTTTTTTTTTCTTCTTTTTTTTTTTTTTTTAAAAAAAATTAAAAAAAAAAAAAAAATTATTTTTGGAGTATTTTTTTTTATCATAAAAACCACAAAAAAAAAAAATTTTTTTACAGTATATTTCTCTCTACTACCTGTGCCCCTTTTTTTTTATTTAATATATATACAAGAAAAATTTTATTTAAAAAAAGAAAATTTTTTCGGTTGGGGATAAAAAAAGCTTAGGCAGATAATTGCTTTTGATACATTTCCCATGGAAGGAAATTATGTAAAGGGCGAACACGAAATTATTGCGACACCGAAAATGTCATGCCAATTTTCTTATAATGTTTAGAATCAAACCAAAATTTTAGGGTAGTTTTATACATATATTTACTTAAAAACTCAAAAGAAAAGTTAATCGATGGAGCCTTGAGTGTAAAATTGAACGCATTTTCGCTTGATGCCCTCCATCAAAGTCTTTACAGTGTCATCCGGTACCAGTTTCTCAGTTTTTTTTCCATTTTCTTAACATGTCCTTCTCGTCTTTGACTGTCTTTTTGCTCTTCCGAAGTTCCCGTTTCATCATTGCCCAGTACTGCTCCACCGGGCGCAGCTCCGGCCAGTTTGGCGGATTCATGTCCTTTGGAACAAAATGGACAGAATTGGCCTCAAACCACTCCAGGACACTTTTAGAATAGTGGCATGATGCCAAATCTGGCCAAAATAGCGGAGCTTCGTCGTGTTGCTGCAAGAACGGCAAAAGGCGCTTCTCGAGGCACTCAGATTTGTAGATCTCGCCATTTACTGTGCCCTTTGTCACGAAAGGCTCATTCCTCAGTCCGCAAGAGCAGATGGCCTGCCAAATGAGATATTTGGAGGCGAACTTCGACATTTTCTTCTTCTTAAATTTGTCGTCCACATAGAACTTGCTCTTGCCGGTGAAAAACTCCAACCCCGGAATTTGCTTAAAATCGGCTTTTAACGGGTGTCCACTAAAAAATGAGAATGATTTCAATACTTTTCCATCAGAACAGAAACGGCCGCATAGAAATGTCACTCTAGATGAATGAATCGTTGCACTCTCCAGAAAATTTTCATACACTCTTATTTCACTCTAACATGTTCAGTCGTGTTCAGCATGCCGTCGAAACAGGAAGAACTGCGCGCGCGCGTTGTACAATTCTTTCAAGCGAACGAAGATCGTGGAAAAAAATACACGGTGGACCATTTTTGTCGTGAAAAAGTTCCGGTATCCACCGTATACCGTATCCTGGCATGCATGAGAGTAACCCGGAAGAAAGGTTGCGGCCGTCCAGCGAAAATAATGAATGAGAAAACGCTCCGCTCGCTGCGCAGCATGTTCAACAACAAGGATTCGGTAAGTCAACGGGAAGCAGCCCGAAAGTTCCATTGTTCGAAGTCACTCATCTGCAAGACGCTAAAGAAAGAAGGAATAGTGTGTAGAAAGAAAACCAGATCCCCAGAGTACACAGATGAGCAGATTCAAACCGTGAAATCCCAATGCCGCTGGATGACTCGGAATTACGGCGGAAAATCTTTCGTTCTGGACGACCAAAGCTACTTTCCTCTTTCGAAGTCTCAGATACCGGGAAACGACCGATTCTACACTAAGGACAAATCTACTACTCCTCCAAAAGTAATGTATAAGTTCAAGCACAAATTTGAATCGAAGGTTATGTTATACATCGTAATATCCGATAAGGGTATTTCGAAGCCGTGGTTCAAACCAAGCGGTTTGGCCATCAACCAGGAGGTGTACCAAAGAGAGTGTTTGCAGAAAATACTCATCCCATTTCTTAAACAACATCACTCGGATGGCAAATACGTGTTTTGGCCGGACAAGGCATCATCGCACTACGCAAAAAAAAACGCTAACGTTTTTGGAGAGCCAAAATATACCATATGTCCCAAAAGACCGGAATCCGACAAATTTGCCACAGTGCCGTCCTATCGAGGATTTCTTCGGTCTTTTGAGCTCCATGGTATACAAGGATAATTGGAAGGCCAAGAACACCAAGCAACTTACCAACAGGATCAAAAGCTGCATCCGAAAAATCGATGTGGCTGCCGTCCAACGGTCATGTTCCAGCATAACGACTAAGCTGCGCCGCACGGCGGACCACGGACCATATGACAATATTCACTAAACTTAGTTTGAAGATTTAAGTTGACCCTTTTAATAAAATAAATCAGTTTGAACAAAACTTCACTGGTATTTTTTTCCTGACCCATTCTTTTCGTTCTCATTATTTAGTGGACACCCGTTATATTTTCTTTTCCTCCCCCCCACCACCCATATTTTATAATTTTTCCCCCTTAGAGTTTCCGTGCCCCCGCCCCCTTCTCTCCATTCAGAACGTAGCGCTGCGCCCCGCCGCGCTTTTTTGCCCAAACACCGCTTGGGGCGTTGGGGTTTGTTTTAATTATCCGCTTCACCTTTCCCCCCCTTTTTTTGTTCTACGGTCCCGGTTTTCTTCCAGCTCCTTTGCCGTGGTCCAACGTCAACCGCTCCTGGAACCGCTTCAACACTCTGGAGACGGTGAATGTTCAACATTTTTCCCAACTGCCGGTGCGACAGGCCAGGAAATTCCAAGTGTTTGGAAAGAATTTGTTCTCTTGACTCGCGTTGGTTCACCTCCATTTTCGTTGAATCGAAAATCACGACTTCGAGTTTGACAGCATGTAAACAATAAACATCAATGAGAAAGTGTGCAAAATTTGGTTGATTTTTACCCAATGGTAAAAAAGTTATGCCCTGTTGAATGTGTCGCAATAATTTCGTGTTCGCCCTTTAAGCTTACTTGCAAAAAAATTCTACGCCCTTGCGAGCGGCCTTCCAGCAGTTAACCGGAACATTCCCCATAGCGGATGAAAACGTGCGTGTAGGCATGTTTTTGAGTTCTTTCTTCGTTTTATTTATCAATTCCTCCTCAGTTTTCGCGACAAAATTGATTGTTGGAGTAGATCTTTCGCTTTAGGTTGGCCCAGAAATTCTTGATGGGACGCAGCTGGGGGACGTTGGGGTACCACATCGATATTCAGCCGCTCAATTTCCTCCAACGATCGCTTCGAGTAGTGGGCCGACGCCAGATCCGTCCAGAACTCCGCGTCCTTGCTTTGGTGTTTTTTGATGAACGACGCAATTTCCGCTAGGCATTTCGTACTATAAATTTCCCCGTTCACGGCCAGTGCGGAGCGAAAGAAGAGCGGCCTTGACATTCCCTTCTCGCTGATTGTCAGCCACAGCAGCAACTTTTTGGGGAACGTCATTGCTGTCGAAATTTTGAGGTGGCCCCTCCAGAGGCCGAACGAACTTGTTAGGTTCCACGGCTTTTAGGTCGAAAGGGTGCGCCTGCGGTCGATCCAGTTGTTTAACTTGATGTAGCCGATGAGAAGATGAGGAAACAGAGGGGAACTCTTAAAAACCCTCGTCCCTTTGGTGATCCGATGCCGATTCGTCCGAAATGCCGTCGGTTGGTTGACTGCTGCTCGTTCGCAGCTAGGCGGTGTATTTATGTCGCTTGTTGCAGCCGATCTGATAATGAGGAGACAGAAGGGAACTCTCAAATCCGAATGCGTTCGTAATGCCGTCTGTTAACTGCATGAGCTTTCATTTGACAATGGCGCTCTTTTATAACTGGAAAACTAGCAACTCCACCAATCAGGGATTACCATTCGCTTGTCTATCATACGCTTTATCAACAAAAGGGGAAGTGTTGTGAAGGGTCTTTTCTTTCATCGTAGGTTATTCGAAAGTTTTATTTATATTATTTTTTTTTTCTTTAGTATCTTATATAATTTATTTATTTTTGTCTCTATTTCTACAATTGCCTGCAGCTCCGAAACCAGTGGACGCGACTTCCGCTTCCTGACAAGTATGTTCATGTTCGCCAGGTACTTTTTCATTGTTTGGCCGGTTGAACCGACCTCCCGGCCAAGCGCACGCAGCGATGTAGCCCCTTTTCCCTCGGTCTTCCTCTTCAGCATCCTTTGGAGCTTCTTGTCGCTCAGGGTCGTTGGGTGTCCGGAACCGAGCTTACTTTCGATGCTCTGATTGTTGTCTAATAGTGCCAAGATGTTGTAGATGCCGGAACGGGCGTATCCGGCGTCCACTAAGTGCCGCACGATTACCGTTTTCGACGCAGCGGGGTGCCGTTCTTTGAACGCGCACACTTCTGAACGGAGTTGCTTCACTGTTTTCGCCATCACGGTTAGAGTTCGACTGATAGAGCTGTCAAATTTTGTCTGCTGACTCATGGGTTACTATGATTGATGCTGCGTGGATAGTTACGTCAGTGCGGGTGAAGGTAAGCCCATGAAAAGTTGGCAATTTTTGTCCATTTTTTTTTAATGCAAACGTTAGTCTGGAAATAAGAGGGTCACGGGAATGCAGTACACAAAGGCCGGCTACAAAATCAAACTACATCAAAGCATTAAATGTGGAATGAAACCTTATGAAATAAATCGAAGAAGACAATTTTGTTTAATTTGCTACCCGTTTTTGAGCACCCTGATAGGGAATACTACATTTTCAACCAGTTCATATTCAGATTGGTATGGGGGCACAAAATTGAATTACTTGAACTAATAGAACGTTATTCAAATTTTAATGCAAACAATTTGTAAGTTTCTCCAATAGAATGGTGTGAGTAATTATGTTAAGTCTATCCAGAGTTATTGGGATTCAAAAGCCTTTCTCTTTACCATTACGCTTTAATTTTTTTTCAAGTTTTGAAATGACACCCGGTATAGAAAATAGAAACGTATTTCTACGTCAAAAGAGTTTAAAATCATTTTTCATATAAATCAGAATTGATCATATAAATTATAGAAAAAACAAAGGTTAAAGTAACAATTTTCTCAATCGATGTAGAAGTTTAGCTTATATACTTAAGCCACCAATTCACGTCCTTTTTTGTTCTGTTTTCTTTTTTTGTTATACTTGTGAGATCGATATAAATGAAATGCCATAAATAATGCCATCTAACATAGAAATAATCTGCCCGAGAACAGCTTCAATCAACCTTCCACCTCAAACACCAAATACGACTTATCACTAAGCTCTCCATTATTTCTCCACACCAGCATAAATGTTCGACACAGCCAATATCACAAGTACAACTCTTCTCTTCGCCTTAATCCGACAAACCAAAGGTAATTGACTGCCAGACGGACACAAGCGACAAAATGCAATCCGAACAAGACCATTTCGAACATAAAAAATGCTAACCCGTTTGAAGTAAATCGGATTTCTCCCACGAAGAAGCCAAATTCTCCAACTTAGTTGTGGGAATCTAAGATAATCGTCGTACTTGCGCCACACACAGTTCAGGTGCCAAGCCGATAAAGCGCTGGTTCTCCGAGCTTCAGCTAAAACGAAAAGTTGGAACTTTCTTATTATCAATCTTTTGAACTAAACAGTTTCCTGTCAACGGGTGGTGGTACGGCGAGCAATCGAAGGAAGCCACGACACACCGCCATTCCCAGCAGGGCACAGTCTCAGCAGTCAGTGCTGTCGAAGAAGCGAACCAGTTAATGGAAAATCGATTTTTCTTCCAACTATTTAGTGTCGACATGCTAGAGTTGGGATAGTTCGGTTCGGTTGGTGTGTGGTGGACACGTTCGCCTGGTATTGGTAGGTCACAACGGCGGATCGCTCGCTCGCCGGTCTAATTCTGTCCACCTTCCTTCGCGAGCTCAAAGGTGAAGCACGGATAGTAGCGGCAGTAGCATAAGACGAAGTGTCGGTTTGGGCGGCTCTGTAAGACAGTCAGCCTTTCTTGCCCATGCCACTCACTTCTTGGTGGCTTTGATTTGTTTGGGTGTGTAAATTTAATTAGCATTCTCTGCGGTCAGGAAGTGGTGTGGGAGGGAGGGGGCGTCGCGGGAGAAATGGGATTGAAAAAGAGGCCTTATTATGGGTTAGGTGACGGTAGATGCGGTGCTGGCAGGAATACAACGACACCCAACCGGAAGGAACGGTTTGAGTTTTACGGTGATGTGCCGGATGTTTTTTCCTTAGGCCTGCTGCAGCATGGTGACGATGATCGATGATGTAATGATTGTTTTCTGTTCTTTCCACGTTTCTTTTTTCACGGTTTTTTGTTCAGTGGTGGTTCAGTTTTTCATGCTTTGTATGGATGTTTTCTTTTAATTTCACCGAATGGCCGTAGGCACTATCACCAGTGATTCACCACGTCCTTTGAATGAAACGTGGGGCTGCGAGGTGTTTTTGGGATTTGTTTTGAGGGTGATTTGGAACGACAGGTTGTATCAAGATCGAGTTTCCGTAGATGAAAAGTAAATAAAATTAAGTTGTTTCATTTGTTCGTCATGCTATGTAAAATACGGTAGTACCAGCTAACCGTCGAGTCGGCCTGCTTTTTCGTTTTATAAAATAATTTCGTATATAAGACGTATATAAGTCATTATTTCACTTTGCAAAGTGAACAAAGAGTAGTTATTGGCCTGATATTTTTTGGAGATTAATAAATGAAAGAAAAAAAAGTTACAAGCAATGGAATGATGATAAAGTCAACTCAGTCGAATGATCTTTAGCCGAATAACAGATGGCTGAATATTTCGTACTTCCAATTTTCAAGGAGAAACGCTGAATTATTAAGTGAAAATCAGGATTAATTGGGGACTACAGCAGTTAGAAAACTTTTTTCAATGCAAATTTGCTTCAAACAATATGTTATCATGTAATTGGAAACAAGAATCTACATTAGAAAGTCGTGAAAATTGACGAAACGTTTTCTTGGTAATATTAATAATACGCAATTAACTTGAAGTAGGTCTTTATTTGACGCTAGCTTATCAAAGCATGAACAAGTTTGTTTGACAATGTTTATTTTTACTCTTTATTTATTCCAAATTTTACATTATATTTTAACCTAGGTGCTAGTGCTAAGCAATTAGCATTTCAACCTTATATGCTATCATTTATATCTAATTGTGTTTATATTATTTTTACCTTGTCTATTCAGCATTTTTAACAGGTTTTTTTTTGCCTGCGTGTAAGAAAAATGATTGATTTCTTAAGACTAGTTCTTATCTATAGAGAGAATTGATTATTGAAATTGAAGACTGCAATGATTTCTGTCTAAAATTATGAATTATTTTGTTGGGCATTTCTTCTAGAGTCTCAACGTTTGAAATTCTATGTAATTCAATAGTACTGAACCCGGGTGGCAGCTTCAAAATCATTTTCAAAACTTTGTTCTGAATCCTTTGAAGTGCTTTTTCCTATTAGCACAACAACTAGAGCATAAAGCATTGCTGGTCTAAAAATTTGTTCGAGTATTAGACGTTTGTTCTTCAAACAAAGTTTGGATTTTCTGTTTATAAGAGGATATAAACATTTTATATATTTATTACATTTGGCTTGAATGCCCTCAATGTAATCTTTAAACGTTAATTTTTGATCAAGTATCAGTCCAAGATATTTTACTTGAACTTTTACCAAGAAATTGGAACTCTGTTCAAAGTGATCATTTGACTATTACTTGGTTTCAAACATGCAGCTCTAAGCTTGTATGGGATTATTATAAGTTGAGTTTTGGAAGCATTAGGAGAAATCTTCCATTTTTGAAAATAATCTGTAAAAATATGCAAGCTTTTTCGTAGCCTCCTGGATATGATGATGTTGATGGTCCCACCACTTACCCCTACAAAGATTTGAGCTAGACGATTTACCTATTAGATAATTTATTTAAAAACCATTCAACCAGTTATGCAAAACAAAAAAACGAACTGATTTCATCTACAGATGTAAAGTTCTTCCAAAAATGTTCATTTGCTTTACAGCGATATAGTTGTTAAAAGCTCTTGATGTAAACCACAAATGTTCGCAAGTATTCCCAGCGATCAGGAAATCCTATTACATTTCAAATCACAGAATCCCGTATAAGGACATTATCAAAAGACAAGCCAATATCCAATCCTGCCCACTACAGAGTCAATGGGGTTCCAACACTAATGGAACCGCCAGCTTAGTTTTGGGCTGACCAAGGATGTCCCCAATCAGGGAAATTGAGAAGATTTCAAAAACCGACTATTTCATGGCATCTTCTCAAGCATCAAAGGCCACTATTTTTTTCATAAATTCAAAAACAAGTCCTTTATACCTGTATACCGCACCGCGCGCGAGACTTAAACTTTTGTAGACTACACAAAAAATAAAAACTACTTTAAATTAAAATAACAAATAAAAACTTAAATTCATCATCATCATCGAGGCGAAAAGTAAAGTTTGTTTGTGCCCCATGACAAATATAAAATATTTAACAATAAACCATACAAACATATCCGTTGTTATAACATCGTCAGGATACAAAATTAGTCAAGAGTAAAATGTTAACAGAGTTGCTGTTCAAAAGGCAGCTTTGATGTGTGGAATACATTGCCTCTTAAAATCTGTTAGTGTTGCTGCACGTTTGATGTGTGTAGGCATCGAATTGAAAACATTTATACCTTTAAAAAACAACGAATTTTGTGTAGCTCCGTACAAAAAATATGGTGTTCTAACATCATCCGCGTTTCTAGTGTTATTTCTATGAATATCACTTCCTCTTTCAATTCGATTACACAAATATCGAGGCAGCAAACCGTTAATTACTTTAAAAATATATACCATTGTCAAATACACAACTCTCTGCTTCACCGATAGCCACTGTAGGGCATCTAACAAAAAAGAGGAGGAAGTGAACCTATTGCATCTCAAGATCAAACGCATTATCTTACTTTGCAAACGCTGTAATCTCGATATTTGTGTTTGATTGGCTAAAAACAAAATGGAAGGGCAAAATTCAATGTGAGGAGAGATGATAGATTTGAACAATCGTATTTTACTAGCAATAATTAAATCATTTTTCAATCGGCAGAGAATACCGTACTTCTTGGCTATTTTCTTGATGACATCGTCAATGTGAGAGTCAAATTTTAATCTATCATCAATAGTCACGCCAAGATATTTAATCTCACAAAAGACCAAAAGTTTTCTCATCAAAATTATCAAAAAAGACTTCGATAACACGACACCACCAAAAAACAACGAAATTATTTGTATTATTGTTGTTTATTTTCTGTTTTTTTTTTAACCATCTACTTAGAGAAAGAAAATCTGCATTCAAATGGGAAAAGCCCCCCCCAAGGCTTTTAGCTGCAATGAACAACACGGTATCATCAGCAAAAAGATTAATATCACAAAATCGCAAAACTCGTCGCATGTCATTAAAGAGTCATACGGTCAAAATTTGGTCAAGGGAAAACGCGTGTAAATCGGTGAAATCGTTTATTTAAAAAATCAAATTAAATTTCTTTTTCAAGTTCAATTAGTATAAAATTCAGGAAAAATATTCAGTTAGGCTTCCGCTTTTCCAAATCCGAATCGCCGGGCCTTACGCTTGACCCCTGCCATCAGATTTTGTACAGCCACCTTGTCCACCTTCTTCGCCGCAGAAAGCCAGTTTGCCTTGAACTGCTGCTCGTCCTTAGCAGTTTTTTTTGGTCTTCTTTAGGTTCCGCTTGACAATAGCCCAGTATTTCTCAATTGGGCGGAGCTCTGGCGTGTTGGGAGGGTTCTTGTCCTTGGGAACCACCTGCACGTTTTTGGTGGCGTACCACTCCATGGCCTTTTTACCGTAATGGCAAGATGCCGAATCCGGCCAAAACAGTACGGAACAACCGTGTTTCTTCAGGAAAGGCAGCAAACGTTTATTCAAACACTCTTTCACGTAAATTTCTTGGTTGACAGTCCCGGAAGCTATGAAAATGCTGCTTTTCAAGCCACAGGTACAGATGGCTTGCCAAACCAGATACTTCTTTGCGAACTTTGACAGTTTCGTGTGCTTGAAAATATCTGCTACCTTTCCCCTTCCATTTGCCGTATAAAACTCCTGTCCCGGAAGCTGCTTGTAGTCGGCTTTGACGTAGGTTTCGTCGTCCATTACCACGCAGTCAAACTTCGTCAGCATCGTCGTGTACAGCCTCCGGGATCGCGCTTTGGCCGTCGTATTTTGTTTATCATCGCGATTTGGAGTCACTACCTTCTTGTAAGTCGATAGTCCGGCTCGTTTTTTGGCTCGATGCACGGTTGTAGACGATACACCCAGCTTATTTGCGGCATCTCGGAGAGATAGGTTAGGGTTTCGATTGAAACTAACGGCAACTCTCTTTGTCGTCTCAGCGGCTTCCGGTTTTCGATTTCCCCCCGATCCAGACTTCCTGGCTGTCAACAAACGTTCCCCAAACACTTTAATTACATTTGTAACGGTTGATTTGGCAACTTTTAGCGATTTTGCCAACTTTGCGTGCTAGTAGCTCGGATTTTCGCGATGCGCGAGCAAAATGTTGATACGCTGCTCTTCTTGCTTGGACGGCATTTTGACAACTGAAGAGTGAATTCCAAAATCAAAATAGGAGCAACATTCTACACACACACACCTTCAAAATGAGGGGTGTTCAGGTTTTTTAAATGCAAAATTGAAAGAAATACGTCAAGTTGATATTGACCAAATTTTGACCGTATCGCTCTTTACTCCAGCCGTTTTGTTCAAAGAAAAGCATATCGATTTAAGATCTTCTAACGTTAGTGAATAAAAAAAAAAAAATTAACAATAAATATAAATTTTTTTTTTTTTTTCACCCCACAAATAAAAAAAAGAAAAAAAAAAAAAAAAAAAAAAAAAAAAAAAAAAAAAAAATAAAAAAAAAAAAAAAAAAATGTATTTTTCTTTTCTTTTTTTGTACTAAAAGATAATAAGAAACGGTGTTTACAATCAATATGATTAAAAAAAAAAAAAAAAATTTTTCATAACTTTTTGTTTTTTTTTTGTAAAAAAAAAATCTTCCCCCAAAATTATCCACAACGGTTTTTTTTAAATTATTGCAAATATTTTTTACCCGCATCTTTGTACCTATTAAAAAAAAAATGCCTATTAGTTCTACGCCATTTCTTGTACAGCTTGTCTCTTTTACTTTTAAGACGCAACAGATCCAAATTGTATCAGCTGTTCGAGTTCTTTACTAAAACAAATTTATTTTCGACTAGTTTATTGGTACATATTTTTAAGACGTCTGTCAAAGCAGCTGATTTCTGATCTAGAGAACCGGTATTTGTTTGAAAATCCACTCTTCTTTCGACAAGTCTTAAAGTAGCTTGTTTCGAATACTTTTTCCAACACTTCAATTTCACATAATCACTGTCACCATTACTATTATCTTCAACATTAATAATAATGGTTTCATGATCGGTTACTTTCAAGTCAGAGTTTATAACAACACTTACAGAATCAAAATTACAGTACACATGGTCAATCAAAGTTTTACTGTGTCTGGAAATACGCGTATATTCATTAACCACTTGTTTTAAGTTAAAGAAATCTGCTAATCGTTTCAAATGCTTCGAATTATTATTGTCACAATAATTGATATTAAAATCACCAGCAAGCACGTTTAGTTTACTAGAATCTATAAAAATCTCATACCAGATTTCAAAATTTCAATAAAACGCTGGTCACTAGACCTGGGAGAATGATACAGTACACCATAATTACCATAATTCGCTTTCATTTCTTTCTCTGATCACAAGTCCAGGATCAAGTAGAATACAGGATTTTTTCGTTTATCCAATCGGGACAAGAAAGTTCTGTTGGAAGGCGACGTGAGCGAAACGAGAGAGTATGGAAAACATCCGTGACAAATATTTAAATATTTTTAAAATACACTTTATTGTTAGCGCACTTGCGGTAACGCTTACGAAGGTTTCAAAATAAGGAAAGCGGAAAAGGTTTAATTGCTGAGGTCTCAGCTTGGATAATAAACTATGTCACAGAATTTGGGTCAAGTCAAGCCATGAGGCATAAAGGGCGATACGGTCAAAATTTGGTCAATATCAACTTGACGTATTTCTTTCAATTTTGCATTTAAAAAACCTGAACACCCCTCATTTTGAAGGTGTGTGTGTGTAGAATGTTGCTCCTATTTTGATTTTGGAATTCACTCTTCAGTTGTCAAAATGCCGTCCAAGCAAGAAGAGCAGCGTATCAAAATTTTGCTCGCGCATCGCGAAAATCCGAGCTACTCGCACGCAAAGTTGGCAAAATCGCTAAAAGTTGCGAAATCAACCGTTACAAATGTAGTTAAAGTGTTTGGGAAACGTTTGTCGACAGCCAGCAAGTCTGGATCGGGGGGAAATCGAAAACCGGAAGCCGCTGAGACGACAAAGAGAGTTGCCGGTAGTTTCAATCGAAACCCTAACCTATCTCTCCGAGATGCCGCAAATAAGCTGGGTGTATCGTCTACAACCGTGCATCGAGCCAAAAAACGAGCCGGACTATCGACTTACAAGAAGGTAGTGACTCCAAATCGCGATGATAAACAAAATACGACGGCCAAAACGCGATCCCGGAGGCTGTACACGACGATGCTGACGAAGTTTGACTGCGTGGTAATGGACGACGAAACCTACGTCAAAGCCGACTACAAGCAGCTTCCGGGACAGGAGTTTTATACGGCAAAAGGAAGGGGAAAGGTAGCAGATATTTTCAAGCACACGAAACTGTCAAAGTTCGCAAAGAAATATCTGGTTTGGCAAGCCATCTGTACCTGTGGCTTGAAAAGCAGCATTTTCATAGCTTCCGGGACTGTCAACCAAGAAATTTACGTGAAAGAGTGTTTGAATAAACGTCTGCTGCCTTTCCTGAAGAAACACGGTTGTTCCGTACTGTTTTGGCCGGATTTGGCATCTTGCCATTACGGTAAAAAGGCCATGGAGTGGTACGCCGCCAACAACGTGCAGGTGGTTCCCAAGGACAAGAACCCTCCCAACCCAATTGAGAAATACTGGGCTATTGTCAAGCGGAACCTAAAGAAGACCAAAAAAACTGCTAAGGACGAGCAGCAGTTCAAGGCAAACTGGCTTTCTGCGGCGAAGAAGGTGGACAAGGTGGCTGTACAAAATCTGATGGCAGGGGTCAAGCGTAAGGCCCGGCAATTCGGATTTGGAAAAGCGGAAGCCTAACTGAATATTTTTCCTGAATTTTATACTAATTGAACTTGAAAAAGAAATTTAATTTGATTTTTTAAATAAACGATTTCACCGATTTACACGCGTTTTCCCTTGACCAAATTTTGACCGTATCACCCTTTAATCGGACTTTGGATCCGAAGATTCACAGGTTCGAGTCCTGTCACGGTCGCCATGAGGCATAATCGGACTTCGGATATTTAGAGGGACGTATGTCATGCTCTAGGTGTAAACTGAGGATGAATTTATTTTACTAGAATCGGTACAAGAAAATGCCGTTGGAATGCGACGTGAGCGAAGCGAACGAGTGTGGAAAACATCCGTTTCAAATATTTGGATATAAATTTATTCTCAGTTTACACCTAGAGCATGACATACGTCCCTCTAAATATCCGAAGCCCGATTATGCCTCACACTGGAAACAATAATGCCATTGATGCATCTTCGCTGTACGGACAGCAAATATCCAGATGGTTTAGTTCTCTCTGCCAATGAGCATTTCAATCGTCGGATTTTTGCTACCCACCATCTTCACACCTGTCTGGGCCCATAACCTTTTGATAATACTAATAATTCAATGTTATCTAGAGATAAGTCTATATTTCATTTTTGCACCATATTTAAATGTTTTATAAATTATTAAACTTTATTTAAATTATATTGCATCTATCAGTTTTGTTTGATCAATTTCTTTTATATATCAATGTTTTATGAACAAGACTTTTTTTTCCTCTGTTCGGGACATGAACCACTGCGACCAGTAGTTTGATTTATTGTAGTATATCCCGTATCCTTTGTTTAGTGCATGTCGAGTTACTCTCAAATTACTTGACAAATTATTTTCAAATGTCAAGTTACTCGACAAATTATGTTCAAATGCCCGATCCTTAGAAAAGAAATTGTCAGCTGCCCTCTTCCCAAAGTTCAGATTTCCCTTCTAAATAAGAACAAGGATTCATCTATTCCTCTCAAAACAATTGGTTAAAATTGAGACTAATATCTCCAACGAACCACCGACACAACTTGTGCTAGTGATTACTTACATCCTTAGAGGATCAAAACTTTACCCATAAATCAAAAACGCCATTACGACCAAACGATACGTTCCTGCCTTGACCATGAACAGAACCCAGCTGACGGTCGACGAAAGGTTTCGATCGTCTCACCCTCAACCAGACGCCATTCGCAAATCCTCCACTGACGCCACCCAAACAACAACGACGCACTCCACGTTCTACGCCAGTGAGCAGCACAACAGGTAGGACCGGCCAAATTTATCATGGGAACCACGACACATGTGTTACGCGCCGTCCGCCACGAGTGATCTATGGCCGTGGTGCCGGTCATGGTAATTTCGGGATACGAGGTGAGCAATTTCCTCCCGATTATGTTGACGGCGACGACGCCGGCGGCGGTTGCCACCAGTTTGAGGCCGGAGATGGGGAACTTGTTGAATTGGTAGGCTTATGAATCAGCAGCATTCTCAACGGGTGGGTTCATGATTGTAGTCTGTTTATCCGAGCTGTTGTAGATGAGGAGAATTGGTATGAGATGCGATTGAACCAAGCGTGCTATTGATGCTACGAATGGATGTCAATTTTGCTTTGGTGAAAATCATTCATGGTACTGCACCTAATAAATTCGAATAGTTTTCGATGAAATAATTGAACGTGGTTTTTGGGTGGGTGACCATCAATTTGTTTCCCAAACCTAAGTAAGCCACATAAAGATAGCAGCGCTCCGAGTGATATGTAAGTTTTTCACAGTTTTTTTTATTGTTTGCAAACAGTTCTGCTTGGTCTATTTTGTTCACAGTTTAAAACTATCGTGATTCCAAGATATTCATCATCCAAGAAGAGAAAAAAATAATCGTGCTCAGTAAGCTGCCAAATCCATCAGCGTCAACTCGAGAGCTGGCAAAACTGCTGGATTATTCTAAACAGTACTGTGGCGCGAGTGATTGAAAAGTACCAAAAATAATTAGTGGGTTGTGTATAACTCACGACCGGTTGACGGAGACTACTTTAAATCGTTTGATTAGTTTCGTTGGTTTCGTAGTGGAACATTAAAACGTAGGTACGGTTCTAAGGGTTGTCATAAGTAAGTGAGTAAGTACACACTTAGAAAATTTTACAGTATTCGGTAATTTTTAACCGAACTTTCAACAGCTTCCGGATTTCGGTGAAATTTTACAGTATTCCGGTAAAAAAATTACCGGAACCGAAATCCGTTAAATCGCTGTTGAAAGTTCGGTAAAGAATTACAGAATACTATAAAATTTTCTAAGTGTGTATGTTAGATCATTCTATGATTCGCTTCTTAGAAATTGTTTGGCGGCCCTGGAAATGGCCGTTTTGGTTTGAATGTTGGTATGATGAAAGGGCAACGGTTGTGCTGGCTGTAATGATGGTGTTGATATGATCGACCAGCTGGAGACAATTATCTTTATCGCGTTACTGTTTGTGGGGGTTTTTTTAAAAAAAAAATTACAAATAATAATTATTTTTTTTTTATTTGGCAGGCGCGAAAAACTTCAACTGATTGAAGCAAGCATTTCGAAAATCTATGGAGAAATGTTTGTTTCAGTTATTTTCAAATGTCAGGGCTGGTAGCGAATTTGTGGATAAATAATAGTGACTTTAGTGACTAAAATAATAAAAATAGTGACCAAATAGTGACCAAATAGTGACTAAAAAGTGATTTCCAAATTTTAGTATTTTTTTCAATCTTTTATACATTTGTTGTATAAGTACAGTAAAAATGAACAAAGTGATGAACTCCGTTTGCAAAACTGAATAATACTGCTGCGTAGTTTCACTTTTTGATTTTTTTTTCTAAAGAAGCCTATCAATCAAGCGATTTTTTCTCTCCACGACCTCCTGCTTTTGGTCCGCAGCTCGTCTAGAATTACTTCGAAAATATCTTGCTTCTCAATTATAGGTTCCAACCCGGGACAAAAAATCCCAGGATCTTGAAAAATTCGGGATTTCCTGAGTCCCGGGATAAGATTTTTCACCGTCCCGAAATTTTTTTCGCTTTGATACCCAATTTGATTTCCCAATAAATTTCAGTGTACCGTTTACGCGCATTCAATATAACCCATACAACGCCAACATACATATTTACTGTACCTGCATCGGTGTTATACATCATTCATGAAAATGCATCATTCCTTTTGTGTTGGTTCAGTAGGCATTCGCATTTTTGCTTACACATTTAACACACACACACACGCGTGCGCCAATACGGCGCAAGCTGTCATTTCCATTCAAAACATTGTTTTCAATCACTGATTACTGCTTCTTTGTTCATTGAATAATTTCGGATTTCCGTTACATCAAAGTAAGTAGTAATACAAAATTTGTGCTAATGTAGCCTCACATCCAATTATTTTAAGGCATGGCTAAAATTTGGAAACACTTCGATAGAATTGCGGATGACAAAGAAAAAGCACCATGTCGGAAGTGCGAGCAAATTTTGTCGTGCAAGGGCTCTTCGACCAGTGGCTTGCTCCGGCACATGAAGAACAAACACGACATGGATTCCAAACCCCCCACAAATCCTAGTGAGTCTGCTGCGAAAGTTAAATCATTCACACCGAATGTCCCAGTGAAACAAGTATCGACGCTCAAGTTCGTTAAACGTCAGTCACTGGCGGAAATTGTAGCTCGGCTGGCAGCAGAGGAGGGATTTTCGATCAATGCAATCACCAACAGCAAGTTCATCAGACAATCGATCGCAGATCGTGGATATTCTCTGCCAACGTCGAATACATCCGTCATGAAGCTGGTCACCGAATATTATGGATACGCTCAACTGCAAACGCGGGATGAAATAGTGAAGCGTATCGATAGCGGTGAACTGGTTAGTCTCACTTTGGACGAGTGGACAAGTCTAAGCAACAAGCGCTACTTAAACGTGATTGCCCATTTCGCTGACGGATCATTCTACAACCTGGGTCTCGGCAAAATTCGTGGATCACTACCTGCTGAAAAGGTTTTGGAAATGGTCAAGGATATGGTCCAGAAATTCGGTATTAAGGATGGAAACATTGTAGCAACAACGACTGACGGAGCTCGAGTGATGACGAAGTTTGGAAGATTGTCGGATTACCTTCATCAGCAGTGTTACAACCATGCGATGTCCTGTACAAGGATCAGCCACCGGTACCAATTGAAAATGAGGATTCAGATAGCGACGATTCCGATAGTGATAACTACGATGATGAAGTTGGTTCTTCGGGTAAATATATTGGAATGTTCATGTTCATATTAAAGAAAACAGCTAATTTATTTCAATAAGAGACACCACGCGGTTTGGAGAGTCTCGGAATCGTATTCGAATAGCCGTGAATTTTTTTTCGAAAATCGCCTGTTAAGAATGCACAGCTTCAAGAAAAAATCACGAAAATGTTACATAAACCACTTCAACTGTGTGTGAACATCAAAACTCGTTGGAACTCGACTGAAACGATGCTGGAGCACTTCATTCGCGGTTTTGATTGCATCAAAGAGACACTTTCCGAAATAGACCTTTCAGGTCTTATGTTGGACAGTGATTTTGAGGTTCAGCAAAAAACCTTCAGGAAGCTCTTCAGCCAATCACACCAGCTTCGGAAGCATTCCCAAGTAGCAATTCAAATGCAAATTGGTTTTATTCATGTTTTATGGTAGTTTTATCAAAGCATTACGGAGTTCATCGGGTTTTATCAGGGCATTTTCCAAGTTAAGGTGGTTTTAATTCATTAACAGTTCTTAAGAGTGATTAAAGAACACTTGAAGAAACCTCCATAAAACTACATCATTTATAAGTGTAATTCACCTTATCAGTAGTTTTATAAGATACTTGATCCCCCTCTCAAAACATCGTTTCGCAACATGCATAAAACCTGATAAAAGTTTTGTAAAAGTTTTATGACATTCTTCTTTAAGATGAATATATCTTGGAAATGCTGCCATAAAACTCTCTTAGAACCATTTGATTTTAAATAAGAGCACATATTCTTGAGAAAGAACATAATGTAAAAAATAAACAAACTGTCACAATGGACGCCCACAGGTGGAAGAAATTAAAAACTAGCGGATCGTTCAAGCGGAAATTCAATAAAAACCTATCCAATATATTGAACACTCCTTCATCTCAGCCACCAACGACAATTTTTTTGACCATTCCATTGGATTCGCAGCCTACTGAGACTAACTTATCAAAAGGGTCTATGCGTTATGCGTCCTATTTTTTGTAAGGAATAAAATAAAATGGTGCAATGTGTCGCCAGTTGAAAACCGAAATGCATAACTCATGATATTTGATTTTATGTCAGTTGTGCAAGTTAAACCTAACGTCTCAGGTAGTGCGTTATATGGCGCACCACCGTGGAAATACAGCGCAGTACTTTTGACGTAAGGTTTAATGTGCACTACGATTGTAAAATATTATGTTAATGTTGAACTCTCCCGAGTCGTACATTTCAGTTCCCAATAGGCTACACAATATTTAAACTCGTTGCAAGTAAAAATTGGTATATCATCTGAGCGAAAATCGATTTTTCCCATGATCCGCACGTGTAATCCAAAGTCGGAAGTAGTGCGCTGGAATCGCTCAGTGATCCACTACACAGTGCACTTCTTCCAACGCTAGGTTCAGCGTACAGATCAAGAGAAAAATCATCTTTCGCTCAACTGATGTTTCTGCCATCGACGCAATATTATTATCTGTTCTTCTTCCCAAATCCATTGTTAGCATATCCAAGTTAGAGTTTTTTTTAATGTTTTAATCGCCTTACGCTGGTGATTAAAAACAATAAATTATAAGCTGTAATGATGAACAACAATTATGCATAGGCACTTTTGATCACATTTTCTTTGTTTATGATGTGCCTGATTCACACTGATTTTATGGCTATCTTACGAAAGACTTGTTTACCTTGAGCAATTCAAACAAGTTTTATTCAAGCGTTACTCCTCTTTTTCAAGAATAGAACAAGTAGAGATGAACTTATCGCGCTCCTAAAAAAATCTTGTTAGTCTTGTGCAAGAAATATTAGTTTTATATGCGTTTTATGGTAGTTTTAGATAAAACCATTGAAAAAATGGCGAGCGTGGCTATTCTGGATTCCCTCGGAATGGTAGCCATTTACATATGTAAGCAAAAAGACACTCGTTTTTCCAATGCTACGAAAAAACAATACGGTTCAAATACATTTTGAAACTTAAAATGGATTGTCGACACAATTTATTTAAGATCTAACAATTTATCAGCCTTGTCACCTAATTGTTGAATTTTCAAGTATTTTTTATTTTTCAAATAAATCAATGTTCTAGCAATGATTCCGTGGCGCATTGAAATTTTCGAACTTTTATGTTATAAAACACCAATAAACTGAACGTCGCATGAAAAATTTATCAATTGCAGGCAAAAACCCCATGGTCAATTTTACAATTAATTTACATACGTATCCACTTTGGAAAAGAAACATCATATGTATATCGATGTTTTTTTTTCTCTTAAAAAGTCTCCATTCAGCAGAACGAATCCAAAAATGGAATCTTTGAAACATATTTGTGACGGACTGGAAGTGTTCTTAAAGAGGAAAATCATAAAACTACCAAAACTTGTGGTAGTTTTATCATAGTTTTAAGCATGTCCTGCATGTCATTACAAGTATGTACCGATAAAACTATCAAGTTTTAAGCGAATCTTGGGAAATAGTCTTGAGAACCTCCTGTAGTATGGGCCTTTTTGAACTTATAAGGGTTTTATGGCTGTTTTATCGATGGTGTGTAGAATATCTAGTTTTATGCGTGGTTTTATCAAATGAGTCTTGAGAACTTCTTCAAGTGTACCTTAAAATTGAATTTTTTATTTGGTTTAAAATTTTATTTTTTTTTTTTTTAGATAAAATTCACCACAAAATTTTACAACTTTTCCAAAAAATATTCGGTTTAACAGCAGTCAAGCAAAGTCAGAATAAACTTTATTATTTGATGAATTATGAATTTTTTAAATCTACTGTATAATAAACTAAGAATACTTGTCTCAGAAATTTCCCAGAAAAATATTAAATTTTTATAGACAAGTTTTAATGGACCTTTGAACTCATAACGCTTTTATAAGCTGGCCGACTTGCACTGTATCCCGATTTCACCTATGATCGAATTGAGTTCGCTTGACTGTCGGGATACGAACAATCAAATCTAGATTTAGAATTACTAAGAGAGTAACCGAAAATAAGTCCTTTATCTGATTTACAATTCGTTCCCATTTTTCTCGACTATGTGGATACCAAAAGAGTAGTCCGCTTTTAAAAAAACTGAATCTAACAAAATATTTTTGAAAAATAGTGAATGTAAATATAAAATGACTTGATTCTTTTATGTAGTTTCTTCATTGGACATTTTATTTGCATATTGGATAAACGTTTTAAGATTTTTGCTCCTATCCCGTTCGATTCGTCATGGGGTTCTATTGGTTTATATGTATTGAAATATGAAAAATTATTGTGAAATAGCTGGAAAATTGTAAAAATAATGAAAGATTATGTAATATGGGACCACGTGCGTCGCATTCAAGCTAATCTAGAGTGCTGTGACCGGCCAGCGCTCTGCATTTGACAAGTTCAATTGAGGAAGAGGCGAGACAGCGCTCGCCAGAGCATCTAGTTTTTTAGTGTATATTTCGCGACTTTTATAAAGTGTGGCCAGATCGCTTAATTTGGTTGACTATTGTACAATAGGTGATTTTTTTTAAACTTGTTACAATCGGCGGTGCGAAAATAGTGACTTTAGTGACCATTTTCCGAAAAATAGTTACTTTAGTGACTTTTGGATGCAAATAGTGACTTTTTAGTGACTAGACTCAAAATAGTGACTACGTCACTAAAAAGTGACCTGCTACCAGCCCTGAAATTTTCATTTCACCCCTACCCTAGTCGTAAGGCGTAATCTGATCAAAATAGTGTGGGTGTGGTTCTAATAGATCTTTACATCAGCTGTATATTCAAAAATTATATTGTACACTCTTTAAAAAGGATAAATAGTGATACGGCTTCGAGTTGAAGGCCCTTCTCCAGCGTCTCAACCAGTTAGTTGGAAATGCATTACCTCTGGCTTCCTTTAGTTTTACCCGAGAAACACGTGCCCACTCGGCATCGGTTCATAGTCGTTTCGGATGATGTATAAATAATTAATCTTATAAATATAAAATAAACACATACATCCTGGTCATAAACCCGTTCTTGCCCTGCCAGACAGCTATGGAAATCAGGTACACAAGCACACTTTCACGTGCTACAAACGAGGTGAGCAAAGTTGCCGTTTCAACATCCCTTACTTATCCCTACATGGATCAGACAAGAATTTTGTTGCCATTCCTGACTGATGATGGTCGACGCAGTCAGCTGAAGAAACGCGCCACAGAGATTCACGTTGCTTTGGAAAACAAAGTTTTCGATACGCTGGATCAATTTCTCGAAAACTGCTGCTGCACATACGACTACTACCTCGATATCGTTCGCGCACCCATAAGCCGATCTACCGTTCTGGTCAAACGGTCAATGACGGAATTGTGGACTAGCACGTTCAATCCGTGGATTGCTAATGTGCTCCGTTCGAACATGGATCTGCAGTTCATCCTCGAGGAGTTTTCTTGTGCAGCGTACGTCGTCGAGTACGTTAACAAAACTAATCGGGGCATTAGCAGTCTACATCGCGATCTCGTGAAGCTGCAGGAAGAGTTCCCGGATCAGGACTACCAGTCACTGCTGAAGAAAGTGAGCATCAAGATGCTCAATACAGTAGAAATGTCTGCTCAGGAAGCTGCCTGGTACCTTCTTCGCCAGCCAATGTCTGAAGCCAGCAGAAAGGTCGAGTTCATTCCCACTTTGTGGCCACACGAGAGAACGAAGACGAGAAAGCGTGTGCAGCAGATGGATGTAGAAGGTGTTTCGGATGATTCCACATCCAATATAATCCAGAAGTACGAAGCACGCGAAGGGCTAGAGGATGTATGTCTTGCAGATTTTGCAGCGTGTTACGCGAAAGTACAGAAAACGTCGAACATGTACAGTCGTCGTAACACTGCGCACGTATTGCGTTGGCGGTCGTACTTAATGAACGAGCTCATCGACTACAAGCGCGAGATGGTGCTGCTGTTTCTTCCGTTTCGTAGCGAGATGTGCGACATACTTGATTGCCAGAAGTTCCTGCAGTTGTACGATCAGTATGAAAGCGTACTTCTACAGAAGCGGAAAGAATGCGATTGCGAGTTCAATCTCGAGCAAACAGTCGATGAGTATCTGCGCATGTTTGGTACAAATGCAGACCAAGAAAAGGATACGGCTGTCGAAATGCACGACGAATGTGGTCCTTAAAAGGACAGATTATTTATTAGTGGGTTGCGCCAACCAGCTGGGTAAAATTTTCCCGACGGCTCGCCCTCCATGGAGGCATTTTTGCAGTTGCACCATGATATTAGGCGTACAAACCAAACGAAATAAAAGTTCAATTCTTGTGTAAACAACTCTTTTAATTAAATTGGTTGTCCTAAAAAGACAGATTACCAATTTAAGGAATTGCGCCAACCAGCTGGGTAAAATTTTTACCGACGGCTCGCTCTCCATCGAGCACCGAAATAAATTTAAGATTAGTTCTTTAATAAACAACTCTTTTATTTTAATTTATTGTCCTCAGAAGGACAGATTATTTCCAACTACTGCTGCTCGCCCCCAAGGACGCTTTCCCCCAAACAGCAGCGTTTTCGAAGTCGCGGCGAAACAATCACCACGAAGAGGTATGAAGGCGGCTTGCACAAACCGACGCGATTGTGCGCCGCCATAATCCCCCATTTTACCTCATCGCGACGATCGCTGTTTGGGAGAGCCTTGGTACATACCACCACTGGCTGCTACGTGACCACCAGCTGCCTCTACGACCAACTCCGCTGCCGGACGAATGAAGCAGCTGCGACCAGCTACCAGCTACCAGCTCCGCACAGCGTCAATGCTTCCAAACGAATGAGGCAAATTTTTCCTAAGTGTGCGTTTTATACCGTTCTCAGCTGCATGCATGTACGTCTCCATGGAGAGACGAATGACATGATTGGTTAAAGTCCCTCACTAATACAAAGAAGAAGAAGATGATGCAAGACGTTCCTTGCTTCGATTTGAAAACTGTGATAGGAAATTTGGTAAATTTACTCTGCAAAATGACATTATAAGACATTACCTTAAATTTGCGTTATTTTCAATAGTTTACTATTGTTTGAGAATAATGTTTGACAATTAAATTGGAGCGCCGTAAAATTTCCGACCGATTGAGGAAAAAATCATGTAAATCTATTATTATTTGAATTATTCGCGTACAAGACGTACGGTTTTTCGTGACGGTCGCAATATTTTAGATTTTCATTGGACACCCTACCCTTGCCGTAAGACGTAGTCTACGTCAAAAAACATTAACAACTGTCTGCAAAGTGCAAATCATGCGCCTGAGTGGAACCATTGATCGACAACTACGGGTGTAGGTCATTCGAAAAAAAGGGTGATCCCAACATCTCGGATTATGATTTGGCGAAAAAACTAAATGCCATCCGTTGTACTTGTGGTGATCCACTGGTCATGCCAATGGCTTGGAGTCAATCAGCGGAATCCCTCTGCCAAGCTGAGGAGCAACCTACCTTTGGTACTGTCTTCGGTTGATGAGGGAAAGAGGACGATCTCTTGTGCGCTGCGCTGACGAGCACATCGACCTACGCTGATGCCGAAAGAGCGCCAAAGTGCATACGAATACTATGGCGGCTTACATCTCTTCTATCGGGTAACATCTGCCCCACAGTACTGTGCGGCAAATCCGTCTCCGAGAAGGTTATAAATTTTACCGAGCAAGTAAACAACCCAGTCGAAGCCTCAAACAACAAACAGTGACCAGATTTCGGGCCTGTAAGTTGTACGACCGAGTTCTGACGAAACTCGATGGATGTCTCTTGATCGATGATGAAACATATGCTAGAGCAGATTTCAAACAAATCCCGAAACTCAAGTTCTACAAGGCTCCTGCTCGCGGCAGGGTTCCTGGCATATTCAAGTTTATTATTGCGGATAATCATGATTTAGCAAGGTATTTGTTCATGCGACAAAAAAACAGACTTTTTGTGACGGATAAAGCAATGATCTCTGAAGTGTAAAAAAGGTAGTGCCTCAATAATCGGATTGTAGTGCGGAGAAGTGCTGCAAAGCTTCAACGATGATGGGGTCCAGTTCATCCCAAAAGAGCTGAATCCACCAAATTGTCCTCAGTTCCGTCCAATAGAGAAGTATTGGATGATAATTAAGCGGAAACTGAAGATGAAGGGAGCAATCACCAATGACACTGGCCAGATGAGGAATTGGTGGAATCAGATTACGTAAAACATGACTGAAGAAGGTGTGCGCCGGCTGATGAGTGGCATCAACAGAAAAGTGCGAGAATTATTTCGATGACGCTGGTTCATTTGTTTCAACTACTCTTATGAAATAAAATAATGTTACGTTTGTTTCATTCTTCGAAAGTTTTTCAATTGTAAGGAAAGTTAAAGGTGACACTGAAGGACGTCCTTTTTCCATATGATTTAGAGGATAGGTTAATTATCCCTTCACGATTTTTGAGACGAGACTAAAAATAACAAACAAAACGAAACAAACAACGTTCAAATTGCTAACCAATGGATACTCCAGTGGAGCAAACGATTCTTGAAAATTTCACAACGCAAGTCTTAACGGTATTTGAGGTTTGTGCTCAGAGTACTTCGAAGTTATAGGGACTTCATTCCGTATGTCCTTAAGAAATACACGCATTTGAAAGTACCTTATTTCTAAATGAATAAGCCGTTACGTGAGTTACGTGAGAAGGTCTATGCAAAGCAGGAGGATTTTTTTTTGTGGTCACTTTAGAGGTGTCCAAAGTAAGAAAAAATCGTTTTTTTTTTTTTAAAAAAAGATCATTTGCTTACATAAAATATTCACGAAAATTTTGTCTTATCTTCACAAATCAGTACATATTTTCTTCTTCTTCATTCTGGGTTGCTTCGCCAGTACATATTTTAAAAACATTAGCATTTCAGCTTTCCAAACCATCAAAGAAATTGCAAATCACAAATGGCGTAATTTTTCATGATTATATGAGGTAACCTACCCACAAACGGTTTTTGAGCATGCCTTCAAATTTTAAGGGTGTTAAAGTTATGGTGAATGTATTTTTTTATTATACCTGACTTTACAAATAACTAAGGGTAGGTCATTAGCGAAGTTTATTTTCCGTGTAACGCCGTGCAATCATAATGCAATATGAACTCCTAATTTCAGCAAATGGGAACACAATTCGAGTTGCTCTATTTTTAATAAGAAATATAAACCGATGAATTCAAAAGTCCACAATTTTTTCCCTATGAAAAGTATTCGACAGGATTCAACTACATTTTTTTGATGATTTGTCATTCGACCATTTGTATTACATTCTTTTGTGAGACAGCAAATAAAGCAGTTAGCGATCTGCCAACTAGCGCTACCCAAGTAACACTACTTGTCATATTCATGTTAAAAATACACCTTTTAGACAAACCTCAAGTTTTTTTCCTAACGTCAAAAACTTAATTTCATACACGCATATAACCGAAAAAGCGCAATAAACGTGGCATTTTTGAACATCTTTTTGGTCATACCAGATGTTTTGTTGAACATCCATAAAAAAAAAATATTTTCTATGGATGCTTAAAACAGTATGCTTATAACATAAAGATATGTTTGTCAAAGTAAGCACGGTACTAAACTGAATAAAGTTAAAAAAATATAAACAAGATTTTTCAATGACGAAAATATATCGTAGCTAATAATATTTTATGCGTTAAAGATAATTGTTTATTACTTTTTCAAATAGGAAATTTAAAGTGGAAGTTGTATCCAAATTGTATATGCGGCTCAAAGTTAGCAATGCAACTTTCCGTTTTACCTACCCTTATTTCATGCGCCATTGATTGGATAAAAAATGTAGAAGGTTCTCCAAATAAATTATTGAATTTTAGTGAGATTTCTTTATGGAATCCACCAAAATCAACATAGAGATTTTCAAAGTTCGCAGTCCTACAGTACAGGTAAAAACATTAGTAACACATTTAATTTTCAAATGTTCGATTTTTATTTTCTGCGTTTTTTTTTTTGTATAATCGAACAGAGTAATGTCAGTATGAAAGAAAATACAAATACATTTTTTTTATTATGTTGTGCGTAGCTACAACTCAAAATACTTCCCCACATATAAAGCGTAACAATTTACAACAAATTCTAAACAACCTCCCAAACTGTTGTTTTACGTTACATTTGAATAAATCCCTATGCCCAATTCGGATACTATTTGAATCAGTGAGTTGCACCACAATCTTACATTTAGGTAGTGTTTATTTTTATTCCAATATTTAAAAAAAAAAAAAAAAACAAAAAAACCCCCAAAATCAACAAACATTTTTTCTCACTTTTTACAAAAATATTATATTCTTATCAAAGAAGATGTTTCTGGAGTAACTTGGGTAATACCATGATGAGCAAAGTTTTTTCAGCAATGTATTTCATAGTGATTCATGTATTGACTTTTTCCCCTTTCTTCCAAGGAACCGAATATTCATCAATTATGTACGCCCCCGCCATGTATCAATTTAACATTCAACCTAGTTCTCCACCCGAGTACGTCAAATTGAAAACCGATTACAATGTAGAAGCAGAGAGAAAGCTCCACTCAATATGAATGCATGAAAGTACCAAATTCTAGTGAAAAAAGTTCCTTTGTACCACTTTGCCACACCAAGAGGACCCAACTTGGATGCTGGATGCATATTAGGGCGGTTCAATGTATCGATTCAGCTGTACCCCTCTCAATCGGTTCCAAATCACGTCCTGACAATTCTCCGAAAAAAAAAATAAGTTCTTTAGGTTGCGAACGGCACTGGTCCTTTGAAGTTTATATGGGAATATGAGCATGAGCATGAGCATGATTGACCACCCGAGGTTGCTACTCCGTTGTTGCCAGATCAGCTGTTATTACACCGAGAACCAACAGATCATGCTTGGGACTAACATACATCTTCAATGTGTAAAAACTGGTGATCCCAAACTAAGACAATACCGGCGCCGGCCTCGCCCGAATGCAGGTCAAGTAGGGAATGGGTAGGAATATGTTGACGTGATACTCGCTTTGAAGGAAGCCGACAACACCTCTGCACTTCCACGAGAAATCACTGGGATTTTGGATAGCAGAATTGGGTGGCAGCAGGGTTCGTTTTGGTAGACTATAAGCTGCAAAGTGTAATTAGTACCGATTTCCGATTTGAACCGATTTAAACCAACAGTAAGGATGCTATTGGGGCCACTCACAAAATGTGATAGTGGTTTTTCATTGGGATTTGTGTGTGTCAGAGACAAAAAAAAGAAAAAAAAAAAAAAAAAAAAAAAAAAAAAAATATACCACAAACCTGAAAACCATTCAAAATTTCGTGTGACCTCCCTTGGCTTCAAGGACAGCTTGACATCGTCGTGGCATTGACTGGACAAGCTTAGCAGTCGTTTCTGGTGCAATTTTGTCCCATTCAGTTACAACAACTTGCCGTAATTGCTGAATGCTTGATGGTTTGTGTTCCTGAACCATAATTTTCAAAATAAACCAGAGATGTTCTATTGGATTAAGGTCAGGAGACTGTGCTGGCCACTCCAAAACATTGATTTTCTTTTCCTTAAACCATTGGGATACCAGCTTCGATGTGTGCGTTGGATCCCCATCTTGCTGGAACGTGTATCTCCGGCCCAGCTTCAGTATTTGTGCACTTGCTTAAAGTTTTCGTTTCAGTATGTCCAGATAAACCTCCTTTGTCATTATTTCGTCAATGAATTCGAGTTTTCCAACGCCAGACGAAGCCATCGAGCCCCAAACCATGACTCTACCTGCACAGAAAATGATAAAAGCTAGTTAAGTTAGTTGGAAATTAATGATTTTGCAATAACTCACCTCCACCAAGTTTGACTGTAGGCTTTAAACACTGGGTTTTCAGACTATCACCGGTTCTGCGCCATTTTCGTGGGATATCATCAGACCCAAATAGCATTATTTTAGTCTCGTCTGACCAAATGACCTTTCTCCAATCATCGACTGTCCATGTAATATGATCTCGAGCCCACTTCAATCGTTTTTCAATGTTTTTCGCTGACAGCCATGGTTTCTTAATTGCCACTCTACCCTTCAGACCTTGTAGATGCAATCGATTTTGGATTTTTTGAGGTGTCACATGGATAAAAAATTCACTCTCAACTTGCTTTGCAATTTTTGGAGCTGACAAACCTCGATCTTGTTCCGCCTTTCTGACGATAGCCCTGTCAATCCGGGAACTTGTCTTCGCCGGTCGCCCTGATCGCTTTTCTGGTGTGAAAGAACCACTCTTTTTGTACTTCTGAACAATTTTGGCAACCGTATCTTTACGTATCTGAACGATATTAGCAATTTGACGGTAGCTTTTACCGCACTTGTGATGCTCTATGATAAGTTTTCGGATACTCAGCGAAATTGTGTTTTTTTGGATTTTTAAACACCACAACACCAAATTTAAATAAACAAGCTTCTACACTACGAAAGGATAACTGTATGCAATGTTTACATTCGAAAAAGTGACAGGAACCGCTCAATACACGGCAAAATGGTACTACGCATGTTTGGGTAGATAAACTTTTTTTGCATGTTTTACTTCCCTTTTCTGTTGATCTTGGCATAGATTTTCAAGAGCAAGATTAATTCAAGTATATTTAATGGTATAATGATAGGTACTATATAATGGACCAAACGCATAACAACACTCATTTATCAACTAATATTTGAATCGATAACAGGAAAATTGTTAATTTGAAGCAGGGGTGGATATACTTATTTTACATACTGTATGTGTAGAACACTATTGGCTGAAATGAGCATTGAATGAGAAAAGTGAGAACATTTCATTGAATAAATGACTATAATACTAAGTTGTTTATTAAGCTGAAGCCCATTCAAGCTATATCTGATGAACTCAGTGAGCGAAATGTTACAACTTGAAAAAAATGTAAAAGAAATCCATGAATCAACCCTCTCAGATTTATCGCTAATATGCTATTATGATAAATTTACAAGCTCAAAACTGCATGCTAGTTTGTGATTTGAAAAATGTCCAGATTCATTATCAAAAAGTCCGGGCACCGATGCAGCAAGGTATCCGAACTTTGGATTTGTCGCTTAACAAATCCTCAAACAAATGTGCAAAAGCACGTTGGCCAATATTTAGTGTCAACCAGTGGGTACGTGTGCTCTACTCCAAGTTCCCCTTCTTTCACCTTCAGTTCATTTTTCCCATTGAGTTGGCCACATCACAATAGAAAATATTGTGATGGAGCACGGACGTTAGGTTACTAGATGCATGAAAAATACTCCATAACCTATTTAGGATTATATAAAATCCAAATTTGGCCAACACCCCCCGAAGTTTATATGGGAATATCTATGGGAAAACTAAACTTTTTGTTCTCATCCTAGTTTTTCGGAATACTGTCATATGAAATAGTTTAATATCATATCTGAGACATTTTCCTGCCAAAGAACAGGTTTTGAATGAATATCGGCATAATTAGATAGGGAGGTTAATTTATTCTAGGCAAACTGAGCAGTTTTCACTTTTTTGTGAGTATTTCTGTTTTGCTGTGCACACATCTGTTCGGTTATAGGCAACGAAAATAGCAGCATTTAAGAGTACATGTGGTCTATTGTTACCGGTCATTCACCTTAAACAATGGCTCCAAAGCCGATTTAATTGTACATATTTTATAAATAAACAAATCGATTAGTTTCAGAGGTTAGCTTAGGAATAATTCGATAGGAATAGGAAGGCTCCATCTATATAATCTATCCACCTTTGAATAGTATAAGTTTTCGCTATTCACCTATATTATATTTTTGGTTAACATAAAATTGGACACCGAAATAAACTTAATTAAAAATAAATAAAAACATACTAACAACCCACCGTGTACAAAAGACTCGCACTGTTTCGCATCCCAGATGAAGTACCAGGGGAACGTTTTCCCATTTCCGCGAACAACCGGGCGAAAGAGAAGAAAGAGAGAGAGAGAGAGAAGAAGAAGAAGAGGGAGTGAGAGAAAGAGAGAAAGAGTTGAGCGACTAGAAGGAAGATTGGAAAGGATCGGAAGGACATTGAGTAACGAACCATCGATTTAGTGAGTGGGTTGTTGTAGTCCCAAGAAAAGAAACCAAAATTTGTGCCCTAAAGAGGAGAAAAAGTCGGTGCCAATTCGAGGCAGATATCGCGCACGGAGGATCCGTGATTCTATAGTTCAAAAACCAACTTGGGTCGTGATTACGAGACCACTGTGAACTCGGCGAGTCCCGCGCTGGTGGCCGGTGAGCCATCGATATTGCCGCGCCACACGCCACGTGCCAGCAGTGACAAATGTTGTGGAGGTGAGGCTCTATCAAGGTCCGGAGGGTTCGCCCCTGCTTGTTAGGACCAATATCCGATGTGTCACGGTTACGTGGGTGAGCACGAGGAACGTCGAGATGTCGAAAACCTAACCCAGAAGTCGAAGCATGCAGAAGATCCGCCATCAAAGGTAACCCGTTTGCGTTGTCCATCTCTCTCTGTCTCTACGACCGCATGACATCGAGCCCAACGGGAGCTGAACGGCCGCATCGTTCCCTTTATCCCCTATCCTTTCTATCCCGTCCGTTTGTTATAAGCTAAATACAAAAAAAAACAAAATGAAAACGTGAACATTTCTTATTTCTATGTTTCTGAGCCTTAGGTGCATGAAAGTCGGGTTAAAGGCATTGTTTCCTTGGTGATCGGTTCTCTTTGTCCCCCGCTGAGTCTACCTAGAGCCCACCAAGAACGATACGACAGGCGCAACACACAATATACAAAAATAAATTTTCCTAAACTATTTGCAAAGTTTTCAAACTCAAGCTAATCAACAAAGCTATCATAGCATTATAGCATAGCATTATCCGACCATACATTCTCCTGGATTGGCTGTTGTAGAGACAATGGAAGCGCCAGAAGAGCTGCCTTGGGTGTGACAGGCTCTTCAACAATCGATCTCTTTGCACAACACCTGGCCAGGTCCTTATGATCAGCAAGGGATGGAAGGGAAATGTTGATTAGATGTCTACTTAAGAAGATGCTGAGAACTCATGCTACCTTCATAGACATCTGGAGTTGGAAGTTGGATGGGATTGTGCGGGAGGCTTTCCTTGGCGAGAAAGCATACTATTGAGGTTTTAACTATACCGTCGTTGGGAGTGAGAAGCTAAGAAAGTTAATGCACTCCTTTGTTGTCCACTTTTCTGGGCTGGAACATAGGCGTTTGCTACTTGTATCCTGGTTCCAAAGTCAAGAGTGTAATGCTTTTTCTTGCGTGAGAGCTTGTCTGTCGGTTGGGACATGAGCACTAATTCTTGCCCTAGTTTTTGTTATACCCATTACTCCTTAGCTAATCAACAAAGCTATCATCCGAATTAATTCATTGAGGTGCTTAGATGGCAGAATATATAGAATCAGAGATTTGAAAATTGATTGCCGAAACCAACAGTCATTTCACCTATTAAAAATTAAAGAAGATGATGATCATAAGAGATGCTCCGTCAACTACTAAGCAAGCAATTTTGGTGTGTTCCGATTGAAAAATTTAGCAAAAATCATGGTTACTATGTTAAACATTATTGAGACAGTTTTGTTTTGAGAGCTTTTTATGATTTATACATTAAGATATTGGCTTAGAAGTAAATTAATAACTTATTGACTTGGCACTCGATCGAAATGTGGCCGTTAAAAAATTCTTGCTAGACAAATTTATTTTTCGTATGAAACCATAGCTGATTGATTGACAACAAAAAGTTTGGTTTTCCCATAGTAATTCCCCTAGAAACATCAAAGGGCCTGGGCAGTTCGAGTTCGTAACCAATTGAACAGAAACTTTAGGAGAATCATCAAGATAGGATTTGTAATAGATTGAGTAGAGTGGAATCTATCATTTGAACCGCCCTAATGCATACCTTAATGTAACCTAGTTACTATATGGATAGTCTACAAATGTGGTGCGAATGAACAGTGGCAGAGGACTTTGGAAAATCCAAATGGAAACCACATGGGAGCAACTGTATGTAGGGGTAACTGGTAGTAAAATGCGCCTCTCAAGAAACTGCTCGATTTGATCCAGTAATTGATCCAAAATATACATTTTTATTTTAATAAGGTTAACATCAATAAGTCCAATAGTCTAATCAGCTCTCTGAATGTTCTCAGCAAAGTCTTATTGAAAAATGAGTTTATTACCGAAAACCTGATTTTACAAAAAAATGTTCTTCAAAACAGTATTCTTCGAAAAATGCAATAAAATGGCCCACTGCACGGGGTATAACGTGCCCCTTATAATGATGTTACTATATAACTCTAGGGATTTTTGTGTGCATACCTGAAGGCCCTGTCTTAAAATAACTATTGCAGGAAGTCTAATAAAGGGACGTATTCAAAATGCCTTTGAAGGGTTTCCACATTCTGAAGTTCCAGGATTTCATAACTCGTAACACCAATTTGACGCTTAGAACGGTTGTTTAGAAATTAGCGAACAGTACGGTGCTTTTTATCCCAAAGCCAATTGAGAATTTCAGACATTCGAAACGATATTTTATCGAAAATTATTTTGTTTCTTCCACACGTCGCGAAACTCGTATTGCAGCAAGTTGGTTCGAATATAAAGACTGTATTCGATGAAATTTGGACACACAAAATAGGTCACCAAAAATTTTCCCTGAGCCCGATTCTTTTCAAACTTTCTGGAAATAAAGTACTACTAAATGGTTAAGTTTTGACATCATTGGTTTATTGAACCTCTTCTCCCAACCCAAATGCCCGCACCTTTTCTTTGACACCTTTCATCAAATTTTGGGCAATGATAGGACCGACTTGCTTACTTACTTTTAACCACACTTTCTTTAGTTCAAGTTCATTTTCTATCAGTTTTGGAGTTTTAACGAGCTTTGCCTTCATGATTGCCCAAAATTTTTCAATTGGGTGAAGTTCCGGAGTGTTCGGAGGGTTGTCGTCTTTTGGTACAAAAACTACATTATTATCTTTGTACCAGTCTAAGACGGGCCGGGCATAGTGGCAAGATGCCAAATCCGGCCAAAACAGTGTCGGGCCATCGTGAGATCTCAAGAAGGGCAGAAGTCGTTTTTGGAGGCATTCGTCCTTGTAGATTTGTCCGTTGACGGTCCCAGAGGTGATGAAGGGCTGACTCATTTTGCCATATCCGCAGATCGCTTGCCAGACAAGGAATTTTTTGGCGAATTTCGACAGTTTCTTCTTCCGTACACTCTCCGGAACGGCCAACTTAGAGGTGGCGACGTAGTGTTCCTGTCCTGGCATTTGTTTGGTGTTGGCTTTAATGTAGGTCTCATCGTCCATCACAATGCAGAACGGTTTTGTGAGCCACTCCTTGTACAGTTTTCTTGCACGAGTTTTGGCCACCGAATTCTGTTTATCGCTCCGGTTCGGTGCCTTCTGGACCTTGTACACATGTAATCCAGAACGTATCATTGTTTTCTGCACAAAACAAACTGCAACTTTCGCCTTTTTTGCAACATCCCTGATCGAAATGTTGGGATAACGCTTAAATTGGTTCAATACCATCCTGGCCTTCTCCGGATTTAATGTGCCACGTTTTTTGCCACTACAATTTTTCCGCTTGGTTGTCTTACGATCCTTGAACGTTTTGATCACAAATTCCGAGCTGTTTTCCGATCCATCGATGAGAAGCGTTTGGGTTTTCGAAGTGAGTGCCCAAAATTTGTTGGCGCACTATTTCTTCATTCGAAGCCATCACTGAAATCACTCGATCGATTTTCACGAAACTCATCACACAATTGACACAACACAATGAAATACATTCAGTTAAAATTTCAATAAACACACGCTAAAAAGTTACGAACAATTGCGTGTGTCCAAATTTCATCGAATACAGTCTTTAATTTACGTGGAATTTCGTCATTTAGTACCATAAAACTTTTAAGATACATCGCCCAAATATTACGATGAAATTTACAAAAAGCAAGCTTTTATTAACTAGAAAATGAGAAGAAAGATTAGTAGTTTCCATTTAATTCCAACTACCTTTATTGCTTATCTTGACAGATACGCGTATTTCGTCGACAATGTGCAGACTTCTTTAGTGTTGTGTACTAATACTTCTAGTACTAGTACACGACACTGAAGCAGTCTACACATTGTAGACGAAATACGCGTATCTGTCAAGATAAGCAATAAAGGTAGTTGGAGCTAAATGGAACTACTAATCTTTCTTCTCATTTTCTAGTTACGAGTATTCCACTAAACAGCTCACACTCTCCAGGATTCAAGCTTTTATTTTTGCTATCGCTTTTTATTTTTGTTAGCAACGAAACAAACGAGCCGTGGTGAAGTAAACAATTTGATTCATTCCACGTTCAACTTCTATCGAATAAAGACGTAAAAAATGAAATTCTTTAAACCAAGCCGTGTAACTTTTATGGAATCCTGAAAAGATTCTACTGCTCGACCGAAAAACCCCTGCACAGAGAAACCAAACTATCCAAAATTAAGTCATTATTATTCATCATGACAGCAAAGTAAAACCAGTCATAATTGAGTTATTTACAAAGTATCCAATTTTGAGTATGTCGAAAAGGCTCAATGCTGAGTGAAATGAACTGTTTGTCAAAAGCGAAGCTACAGTAAAAATAATCCAAAATTGAGTTTTATTGTTTTGAAGATATTATTAAAAAATGTGATTAGTGAACTTTTTTTCACTAAATTTAACAACAGAACTATTCATTCAACTAAAACAAAATGTATTTGAGTTATTGGTACATTCTTGGGTACATTAAAACATTTCATTGGCAATTTGATCAAATCTACTGAAATTTCATGTTGAAACGAGTTTTTCAGTTTGTTACTGTGCCGTTGACTCCAATGAATTATCGAGGGAAGTTCTGAAGAAATTTCTGGACCTTCTTTTCAGGAAGACATTGCATCAACGTTCCGTGATCATCTCCACGAACTTTTATATTACATCCTCCAGAGAAGCGTCATCCTTTTAAAATACTGGGTGTTCACTAATATAGTTCTCCATCTTTCCAAAGCGACAAGAATTAAAAAATGCAATCAAATAAGTGAAATAATTACACTTACCGGTTAATTTGTTGTAATATTCCGAGTCCAGAAATTCATTTTATTGCTCCATATCACTATAGGCACCTCGGACGCATTAAATTTTAAACCGGACACTAGACACAATACGCAAAAAAATCAAATTTGTTTCCGCCTAACAGCACCGTTGTTAATTAAATAACGATCAAAAAATTTCAGCCAAAGCAAAGTGATAGCCCAACACTCCGATTTGGATAGTTTCGCGAAAAGCGCCTCGCACGTATACTGAAAACTTACTACTCTTAAAATACCTTGCTCTGCTTAAAATTAACTTTTTCAATTTAACTTCAAGATTGAGTTAAAACTACCTACCGGTGAGAAAGAAATTATATCCAAAACAGTAGTCCTATCAGAGTACTTAGTTTTGAGTACTATCACACTTGATTTTGGACAGTTTGGATTCTCCGTGTGTAGCTTTTGTAGCCCTTTCCTCCAGATGCACGAAGAAGCAGGAATCGACCGTCAAGCCCCAAGGTGACTCTAATATCTCAGGGGGTCTCAATACTGTTTAAGAGAATTTCAGCCATGTTTAAGCGCATACTAATACGATCCATATCAAGTAAAATACTGGTCTGGCATACTGAAGTTGTCTCCTTTACACCTATGCAACAGTACCTGTGATGTCAAACTCTCAGTTCCATTTCAAACCAAACGAGTAAAGGAGATGATAACTTTCACACTGCCAGGCCAGTGTTCTATGCCATGGGATATGAACGTCAGGCTGCAAGGTTTGTTTACCAATATTTCGGGGGAAAAGTGCACGTGTTTATGTATGTAAACAAAACATTTAGCCCATGAATTATGGAGAGTGCGAGCTGTTTAGTGGAATACCTGTAACTAGAAAATAAGAAGAATGATTAGTAATTTCCATTTAATTCCAACTACCTTTATTGCTTATCTTGACAGATACGCGTATTTCGTCAACAATGTGCAGACTTCTTCAGTGTCGTGTACTAATACTCGACTGGTATTAATACACGACACTGTAGAAGTCTGCACATTGTAGACGAAATACGCGTATCTGTAAAGATAAGCAATAAAGGTAGTTGGAATCAAATGGAAATTACTTATCATTCTTCTAATTTTCTAGTTATTTAGCCCATACCGTTTACATTAACAGCTGACCCTTCACTCCTAGGCAAAAATGCAATCAACAACTGTCATTATGTGCGTAATACACTATTGAGTATTCCTTACTCTTTCGCTCCACTTCTAAATCTCATTTGATACCCCGCTACTTCACCCGTCTTCCCAACAAACTGAAGAAAATAGACCACCTGAGATATTAGAGTCACCTTGGTCAAGCCCAATGCAACATCGCTGGTTGCCAATTGTTATAATATAATTCAAAGCAAAATTCAAAATTGTTTTGATTGGAAACGACAGGCAACCATACACTGATAGGCAAAATAAAGTGCTCACCTCATCATTTTTTAAATTTCCCCCATTAATTTGGTTCAAATTAAAATAAACACACTGTAGTCTTTTTTGATATCTTATTTTTTATGTTTTTTATCAGGTTTCACTTATGGAATAATAAAAAAAAAGTCCGACTTAAGGAACTAAAAAATCAATTTGTAAAAATAGTGCCCACTTCAAAAACCGATATGTTTTCGATAAGTTTCCGCCGACAGACCACTCGATTGTTTATGTTTTGATATTTTGACGTATTTTGAAGCAAACGGCTTGACTTGATGCATTTATTGCAGCAAGCTGTGCTTGGAAACTGACATGTTTTGTTTTTGCTGCGTCTTTTTCACGAAAATTAAAATCAAAAATATAGTATCTGAAGCGAATGTGCCAGCAGAGGGTCAATTTTCTCTGCACAATTACCGGGACCTGGTGGGGAGCTCATCCACAAGATCTTCTAACGTTATACCGGACCACGATTTTGTCGGTTATGGAATACGGTAGTTTTTGTTTTCAGTCAGCGGCTCGGTCGCACTTCATTAAACTGGAACGTATTCAGTATCGGTGTCTTCGTATTGCGTTAAGTTGTATGCACTCGACTCACACCATGAGTCTTGAAGTGCTGGCTGGCATGTTGCCACTCTCGGATCGGTTTTCAGAATTATCTCTCCGGCTCCTCACCAGGTGTGAAGTTATGAACCCCCAGGTGATCGAAAATTTTGAGAAGCTCCTTGAGTTGAATACTCAAACCCGCTTCATGACCTTGTACCATTTGTACATAACCCAGGATGTCAGCCCTTCGCCGAACATTTCCAATCGTGTTTGCTTCTCCGATTTCGACAATTCGGTTCATTTTGATTTATCCATGAAGCAGGAGCAGGAGACCCCCGCCCCCCCCCCCTAATATTCCCCCAATAATTTTTTCCAAAAAGTCCGCGATAATAACACCACACAAACAAAAAAAAAAAAAAAAAAACCCCCATTTTTTTTGAAAAAGGAATAAAAAAAAACGAACCCAACCAACCCACCCCCCTTCCACCCCCCGGCCAAAAAAACTTTTCGAGTCGACAACAGTTCGCTTAACTGCAAACATGTTTCTTCCACAAAAACACTGCCGGACGGGCGTTGTATTGTATACGTCTTGTGACCTGGTGCATTTGTACACGTGATCGCGTTTGATTCAGTTGAAAAAATGGAGAACGTAGTGATTTCGAAAGCGATTCCCTTGTGTATCCAAAAATTGGTGGTTCGTGATGGGCAAAACGGTGAATCGCACCGGGCTGTCGCTAGGAAGTACAATACTAGCAAGGCAGCGGTTGGGAAAATTCTTCTTAAACAAAAAACGTTCGGATCAGAGGTGGATCGTCCAGGCAGAGGCAGGAGGCGCAAAACGGATACACGAACGTACACCAAGATCATGCGCGAAGTCAAGAAAACCCAACAGTAACTGTCCGTGAGATCCAGGAAACACTTCAGCTATCAGTTTCTGGTCGAACTGTTCGTCGCCGTCTTGTAGCACAGGGGCTGATTAACAAAGTTGCCTGGAAGCGCCCATTTATCAGCAAGGCAAACAAGGCCAAACGGCTCAGGTTTGCTATTGAGCATGCTGATAAGCCAGTAGAGTTCTGGAAAACGGTTCTCTGGACGGATGAATCATAATTCGAGCTTTTTAATCGAAAGCGGTGGATTCGTATGTGATGCAGATCGGGAGAGGAGCTTCAGGATCTGGGGTGCTTTTCGTGGAGTGGAGTGGGTAGCCTCGTGAAAATCGACGGCAGATTCCTACATCAACATCCTGCGAGAAAATCTAGAGGTTTTGCTGATCCAGACGGGTCTTGAAGAGAAGTTCGTATTTCAGCAGGACAATGACCCGAAGCATGCTGCCAAGAAGACCAAGTCTTTCTTCCGGTCTTGTCGGATCAAACCGCTGGAATGGCCTCCACAAAGCCCGGACCTCAACTCCATCGAGAATTTGTGGGCAAAAACCAATAAATTCAACTATTTTGAAGCCCTGAAGCGCGCCTGGGAAGATCTTGATCCACAGCACCCAAGGAACCTGGTGGAGAGCATGCCAAAGTGCTTGCAACTGGCACTGAAGGCCAAACGAGGGCACATAAACTATAAAAATGGTTTTCTTTTACTTAAGTTATCTTCCCGGGAGCCAAAATGAAGTGGGTCCTTTTTTTGACACTGTTTTTGTTTTCAACACAAATTGATTTGATTTTCTTCAAGTCGAACTCTTTTTTTTATTAGAATTCCATAAGCGAAACTTGAAAAGAATATGAAAAATAAGATACTAAAAAAGACTACAGTGTGTTTACTTTAATTTGAACCAATTTACTTTAAATAAATGAGAGAAATTCAAAAAATGATGAGCTGGGCACTATATTTTGCCTCTCTGTGTAAATACCATCACTCGCACTATGAAACATTGAGCAAAATATCTTCTTACGCGAAATATCAGGATGGCTCGTTTTTCCCTCGGGGCGCATTTTAAACCTAGTTCCCCTACAACATGCATGTAGGACGTTGAGTGGTTTCCACTTTCAACGGGAAACTTTGTTAGTAGACGGCATTACTCTGTTGCATCTCCTCTGTGTTCGAATCGGGCACGTTGCGAGTCATACATAGTCGGATTCTGCGATTCGAGCGTTTCTTATTTTTCGCACTTGGCATCGTCGTTGGTTTTATCCGCCATCGAGCGCGAACGTGAAGAGCATAAATAATGGGAAAACCGAGTCAAAGACGAGGCCTCCACTCTGGTGGCGCTCTGTTGATATTCAATTCCAACAGGTGTTGTTTCATGCTCTATGGGCGAGGATTAACTGAAGTCGTTTTTTTTTTATTGTGTGAGTTTTGTCAGTGAACTTGTTGATTATGTAAATATAACAAGGTGTCTGTAGATGTTGCTTTAAGTTGATAAAATTTAATATTGTATGCTTGGACGTGGCTACACAGATAAAAAGAAACATTGAATTTTCTACGTTATCTAACTTATCTAATGCTAGATAAGGCATAAAATAAAGGGTGTTCCGATCAAAATTTGGTCAAACAGTAATGTGTGTGAGTCGATCAGTTTTTATTAATAAGCCAAATTCTTTTTCTTTTTCAAGTTCAGTTAATACAGAATACAGGAGAAATATTCAGCTAAGCTTCCTTTTTACCGAATGCGAATTGCCGGGTCTTTCGTTTAACACCTGCCATGAGATTTTGTACAGTCTCCTTGTCCACTTAATTCGCCGCAGAACGCCAGTTTGCCTTGAACTGTTTCTCGCTCACAACAGATTTTTGAGTCTTCTCAAGGTTCCGCTAGACGATGGCCCAATATTGTTCGATTGAGAGGAGCTCTGTCGTGTTGGGAGGGTTCTTGGGTTTGGGCATTACTTGAACGTTGTTGGCAGCATACCACTTCATGGCCTTTTTTTTCCGTAATGGCAAGATGCCAAATCTGGCCAAAATAGAACGGAACAATTGTGTCGCTTCAGGAAAGGCAGTAGACGTTTTTGTAGGCACTTGCTCAGATACATTTCCTGGTTGATGGTTCCGGTCGCAATGTAAACGTTGCTCTTCAAGCCACAGGTACAGATGGCCTGCCACAACAGATATTTCTTCACGAACTTTGATAGCTTAATGTGCTTGAAAATATCTGCCACCTTCCTCCGTCCGGTTGCCGTATAAAATTCCTGTCCAGGAAGTTGTTTAAAGTCTGCCTTGACGTATGTTTCATCGTCCTGTACCACGCAATCAAACTTCTTCAGTATCGTCGTGTACAACTTTCGCGATCGTGCTTTGGCCGACGTGTTTTGTTTATCATCGCGATATGGAATCACCACTTTCTTGTAAGTCGACAGTCCAGCTCGTTTTTAGCTCTATCCACGGTTGAAGGCGCTACTCCCAGCTTCTTTGCGACATCTCGGACGGAGAGGTTGGGGTTCCGCTCGAAACAGCGGGCAACTCTTTTTGTCTTCGCTGTGGCCTCCGGCTTTTCCCCCCGATCCAGCTTTCCTGGCTGTCGACAAATGTCACCGAACACTTTTAATACCTTGGTAACAGTTGATTTAGCCACATTCGACAATTTCACCAACTTGGCGTGAGAGTAGTTTGGATTTTCGCCATGCACGTGCAAAATTTTGATGCGTTGCTTTCCTTCGACGACATTTTGATAACTGAAGTGCTAATCTCAAAATCAAAACAGATGCATGATGCTACACGCACACATCTTCAAAATGAGGGGTGTGCAAAAGTTGTGTCGTTCAGAAAATAAATTCATTTTCTCTCGTTCTCGCTAACTTCTTTCAACAATACTGGATACTGGTACTGGATCGCTTCGTATGATGTTGGGAAATGAATCGCTTCGTGGATCGCTTCGTATGATGTTGCCCAATTCAACAACCCCCCCCGCCACCCCCACCAACCGACACACACAAAAAAAGCCAAAAGCACGCCCCTTTTTCTTTTTCTCGCCCCCACAAAATTCATTTCATTTATTTATTAAAAAAATACAAGAAACTTTATTGGAGGGCACCGCCCTCCCTTAGCCCCACCACAAAACGGAGAAGTGTTGTGCGCCAACAACCACCTCTCACCATACGTAATTTGGCAAAGAAATACGATTTTTTTTTTGTTTGGGGCGTAGAACCACTGCGTTCACTGAGTTGAACTTTTGTGGTTTACCCCTGTTTACTATTCTAATTCGCATCTTAAAGCTAGATCACCATTTGTCAAGTGACCAGCCCAAGACGCGTCTCCCAGTCAGGCAAAATTGAGTTTATAAAACCCACCACCTTTCCAGGATTTGCAGTCCAAATTTCTTTAGGTTGCATATAGCCACTGTACAGAAATTTAAGTCTGCTCTTGTACAAAGCATCACAACTGCAAAGCAGATGTTCCGAGGTTTCACGTTCCATGTTACAGAAACGACAGATATCATTCTGAACCTGGCCAATGTTTTTCAAATGATATCTACTCGGGCAATGTCCGGTTACTAGGCCAGTATAGGTACAAAGAACTCTCTTATTGAGCTCCAGAGGCTTTTTACTGATTGTAACATTTTGAATTATAAACCTTTTCGCTTGAACACACTTTGTGGTGACCAACCAATTGGTCATCACCCTTTGCACTTCCCAAGATTTTAATTTCATTTTTATGGCACAGTATGATATACCGCAGAATGGTTCTGGGCCAATAAACTGTGCATTTGAACCTTGTTTAGCAAGCTCGTCTGCCCTTTCATTGCCTTCAATGCCACAGTGTCCCGGAACCCAGAATAAATTTACCGAGTTCTCTTGGCACACCTTTCGCAATGAAAGAATGCATTCCCAGACAAGTTTGGATGTGCATTTATAATTACTTAACGCTTTGAGTGCCGCTTGGCTGTCTGTAAAAATACAAATATTTGCATATCTATATTTCCTCTTCAGACAAACGTTAACACATTTTATTATAGCACAGATCTCCGCTTGGAAAACCGTTGGATAGTTTCCCATCGCCACTGAGATTTCTACCCCAGGGTCGAAGATTCCTGCTCCCGTTTTTGTTCCAATTTTTGAGCCGTCTGTGAAGAATTTTATGGAGCCATGGCGAACAGTGGGACCTCCGACTTCCCAATCTATACGTGACGTTTCATATATGTTGTAAGGGATGTCATGGTTTTCCACAGCTTTCATCCAGTCTCCTTTCATATACATCACTGGCCCATGTTGAAAGCTTTGTGAAATGCTCAGGTGACCGACTAAGTCACCAGACAGGAAAGTTTTCAGCCGTATAAGTCTAAGCATACTCTTTTCCGCTTCTAGTTGCACGTATTCGTGCAAAGGCAGCAGAGTTAGAATTGCATTCAACGCATTTGATGGAGTGCTGCGCATCGCTCCCGTTATAGCAATGGATACTAGCCGTTGAAGTTTTGTAAGCTTTTTCTGTGCAGTAGCCTCTTTTGTTTTTGGCCACCACACAAGAGAAGCATAGGTTACTTTTGGACGTATTATGGATGTATAAATCCACATTATCATTTTTGGTCTTAGACCCCATTTTCTGCCAAATGTTTTTGAGCATATCCAGAACGCACTAGTTGCCTTACCGATCACACACTCAAGATGAGCATTCCAGTTCAGTTTGGCATCCAGTATCACTCTTAAGTATTTAACCTGTTCACTAAGATGAATCTTTAATCCTCCTAGCTGAAACGCTTCTAGACTAAACTTCCTTTTCCTAGTGAAAGGTACAATTACTACTTTTGATGGATTTATGCTAAGGCCCTCCTTGATACACCAAGACTGGGTAAATTTTAGGGCCCATTGCATTCTTTCTGAAATGATGTTGTCAAATTTTCCCCTCACTATAATGACTATATCGTCTGCAAAACCTACAACCTCGAAACCTTTTTCCTCTAAGCTTCTTAAAAGATCGTCTACAACTAAGGACCACATTAGTGGTGAGGGGACTCCTCCTTGGGGACAACTTTTCGTTGCCCGTACTGTAATGGACGAACTTCCCAGCTCTGGAGTGATTTCTCTTTTTGCGAGCATGGTATGAACCCAGAAATACGATTCCAACTTTTTCAAATTTGAATCTCGTGGCCAAAGAGATTAATCCTCCGAATTGCCCTGAGTTCAGACCGATCGAAAAATACTGGGCAATCGTCAAGCGAAAACTTCGAGGATGCGGTAATGAAGTGACAAATGCACAACAAATGCGTTTAAAGTGGAGTAAGTTCGCCGGTACAGTGTCACTTGCGACTGCGCAGATCATGATGGCATCGATCACAAGTAAAGTGCGCAAGGTCGTTCGAATCGGTGAAATGTTATGACATGTTGACAGTTCTCAATACTGATTGCTGTCGAAAGCAGGTATTCTTTTTTGCTGTCAGTTTCATAGGCTGGCAGAAGCTTGAAATATTTCGTTTTTATAGTTAAGTTTATGGTTAATTAAATTGGAACGTATTCACACAACGTAGGGTTAAAAAGTAGATGAATCACGAGAAATATTTTTAGTTGTAATCTAAACGCCGAAGAATAAAGATTTTACTTAGAACGCCTAATAAAGTTTCAGAAGTTTGTTTAAGTGGTGAATCTTGTGGTGCCCAGTTTCCACCGATAGTGATCGTCCCGGAAGCGTCCGAATCGCCCGTGTGTGACCCCAATCCCTTTTGGAGATCACGATCCTGCCCTATCACATGTTATAAATCGTTTGAATACCCTTTTGTTTGACGTTTTTATCAACCGGGTATGTTGTTTAATTCTTGAGTTATGATTAATTGAATGCGTTCAAATTTACTTTGAATCAAGCTTTAATTATTTTTGTGATATCGTCCAATTTATATAAGGTGTCTAGTTGATATAGGACAATTGACATTAAATTGAAGAAGTGAAATCTGCGGTTTTCAGAGGTAAATAATCAGTGACTTTATTTCGAATAATGACATGGAAAATTCGGATTGGCATCCTGTTAACTAAATTCTGCAGTACAGATTGTTTTGTAGTTTTCCCATGCATCTGAAATAGCCGCCTTTAGTTCATCTAACGTTTTCACTAAAAAATTTGGAAGGAGCAGGAAAAGAAACTACGAATAATAAATCCCTGAAACAAATTTCTGTAAATCTTACGTTTATTGATCATATTACAAAAATGGTTGTGCAACAACAGTGTGCACCAGCGACGATGGATGTTGACTGTTGGAAATGTCTTAAATTCACTGGTCTTGGTTGAACTAATGGCAATGAACTATCTAAACTGCAGCAAAATTGGGAGAACCTACAACATTTTATATGGAGGGAAATGGACTATATTCCATTCGTATAGCTTCTTTGAGTCTGCTTGGGTATGCTGCGTTGCTAATGACAGTAGCCCAGTCATGGTTGATCTAGTAGATAAAACGTGTTTCATGTATATTGGTTCAATGCTCAGATGCCATAGCGACATAACTATTTTTATTCCATACGGCCCATTACGGTTAGTCCATGATCAACATTCCATGAGACTTTGGATGACCTAGAACTACCCGAAACATATGTATATACCCATTTATATACTTTTCATGTACCATTTATGTAAAAAACTTACTAAAAACCATAAAACCGTTTATAAAAAAAGTGAAAAACAAAAACAATTTCAATATCATCATGAAAAATACCTTCAAAGCCACCTAGTTTCAGTCAGGAAAAGAAGGGGGATGGGTTGGAGGGAAGTGCATATATTAAAAGTTTAGGGCCAACATTCACCTTGATTTTAGTGAAAATTTCAGCTGGAAAGGTTTAGGCATCATGGAGATATAGCATTTTCAAAATAAAAAGTCCGTACTGCACCCTTAAGGCTTTGAATCATTTATTTGTACAGGCTCAATCAAATCAACAGAGCCAACATTTGATTTTATATGCAGGATTTTTACTTATTTCGAAATGGCTTGTGGAAAACCACCGATATACAGTATGCAAACAACGTGTATCCTTCCGCCACGTCGCCCCCCCCTCCACCCACTACTAGAATACATTTTTTGTTTTTGTATGTGTGTCTTTACAATCAATCTCCCACTGACCGCCAGTGCTTTTATGGAAGAAACTTGTCTGCATTTCTTCAGCAATTGATATGTGATCACTATGGGCAAACATGTTTTGCCTTGGAGATTGAAGGTGACAGCTCTATTGAAAATCCAACGACCCATTTCAAGAATGCCTGTTCATACACGTACTTTCTGTGATCATCTTCATATACAATAAGCCCCGCATGAAAATCTTCATCACATCAAATGGATATGTGAAGAGTTGTCACACTTCCAGAATCAAAAATGGACATTCTTGATCCTGGCGGGTATATAGTTAAGGTTTATTTTTGATAATATGAAACGACCTCACCAATGTACCTTATCTGATGCTGGAAAGCTCGTCCGGATGCGGGAGTGGGTCACTAAAACACAAAAACTGGAAAAAACAACCCATCTTAAGAAACACGACCATAACACACTATGAGAGGGATTCCATTCACAACGTCCTACGCAAAGCACTCGGAAAAACTATAATTTCACCAATATTTTTAGTTGAATGAAGGAATATTTTTTAATTTTATTTCCGTGAAAACGACGCAGCAAAAGCAAAACACGTCATTTTCAAAGCACGGCTAGCTGCGATCTCCTTATTTACATTTTTTGCTTTTCTGTTGAAAATCAGTGTAATTTGATGAGTTTATCAATTTCTGTCAAATTATAATATTGCCATTGATAATACGGCGTTTGTATCTTTTCTTGACATTTTATGTGATGAATTATGAAAAAGGGTAAAAAATTACGCAAAAAAAAATGTACCAGCCAGGAATCGCCAGACAAGCTGATGAATATATACAGGGTCAAGGCTCAGAGAATCATTGACGACCATCAGGACCTGTTTACCGGATATGGAATGCTGCCAGCTGTGGTTTCATTGGAAGTGGATACGTCGATAACCCCATCAATTCAGCCTCCGCGACTGGTCCCTATAGCGGTTCTTGAGAAGCTGAAACAAGAATTGGAATCGCTTGAACAAGGCGGAATAATTATCTAGGAAACTCGCCATACGGACTGGGTAAGTAACCTAGTGATTGTTCAGCGTGGTGGGCCAGAATCAGAAGTTCATATCTGCTTGGATCCAGTGCCTTTGAATAAAGCGTTGAATAGGCCCAATCTGCAATTTGTTAATCTGGACGAGATACTACCAGAACTGGGCAGTATTCTGGACGCCATTTGGTCGGTATCGATGGACTCGCCTTCCATTCGGTATTGCCCCAGCCCCCGACATTTTTCAGATTTAGCTCCAAGAAGTTATTCAAGGGCTTGAGGGGGTCGAGTGCATTGCAGATGGTTTGCTGGTTTTTGGCGTGGGAGACACCCTCGAGGAAGCGTTGATCAACCACAACGAATGTCTGAAGAATCTTCTCTGCCGGCTTGAGCAGCATAACGTTAAGCTGAATAAGTCGAAGTTGAAACTGTGTGAGCGATCAGTTAAATTCTACGGTCATGTGCTAACGGATCAAGGCCTTAAACCCGATGAAGACAAGGTGATTGCTATCCGCAGTTATCCAACACCAGTAAGTCGGAAAGAGGTTCATCGATTTATTGGCATGTTGAGCTACCTTAGCCGATTTATCTAAAATCTCAGCGTCAACATGAACAATCTGCGAAGACTGATTTCGGAATCCGTCCCTTGGCAGTGGACATCAGTGGAGCAAGCTGAATTCGAAAAAGTTAAATCGATGGTGGCTGACATCAACATTCTTCGTTATTATAACGTCAAGCAACCATAGGTCATTGAATGTGATGCTAGCAACACTGGGCTTGGCGTGGCCAGGATGGAGTTATTGGCTATGCATCCAGAACCCTTACATCCACGGAAAGAACGCCCAGATTTAAAAGGAGCTGTTGGCAATTCTCTTCGCCTGCCTACGCTTTAACCAGTTGATTGTCGGTAATCCCAGAGCGACGGTCAGGACGGATCACAAGCCATTAATTGCAATTTTCCGTAAACCAGTGCTATCAGCGCCTCGACGGTTGCAGCATATACTGTTGAATCTCCAGCGATATATCCTTTCTGTGGAATTTGTAACGGGTAAGGATAACGTAGTAGCAGATGCGTTCCGTGCATGTCTTGCTGCAGCAGAACCTGAGGAGTTCAAGAAGCAGAATATATGTAAAGTGCTAAAAGATGTGGAAAATGTGAAGTTGAGTTCTTTTTTGCGAATTTCTGACAGTAGAATAAAAGAAATTATTTAACAAACAGAACAAGATCCTTTGATGCAGTCGGTGCTGAACTATATTCAAAACGGTTGGCCGGAGTCCGCTGACCGTGTTCCCGATAGTGCTAGAGTGTATTTCAACTATCGCAATGAACTTTCTACACAAGACGGCCTGATTTTTCGTAACGACCATATACTTGTGCCACATGTTCTCTGAAGAAGTCTGATTGGAAGTTGTCATGCGAGTCATAACAGAATAGAGGCAACTTTGAAGCTGGCACAAGCAAATCTGTTCTGGCCCAGCATGAATTCACAGATCAAGGATGTCGTTAAGCAGTGTGGCATTTGTGCAAAGCTCGCCGCATCGCAGTCGAATCCGCCTATGCAAAGCCATGAAATTCCCGTTTATCCGTTTCAGCTCGCTTCGATGGATGTTTTCTTTGCGGAGTATCGTGAAACCAAACGCAGTTTCCTGATAACTATCGATCACTACTCCGATTTCATCGAATTGGACATCTTGAAGGACCTCACTCCAGAATCCATTATCATCGCATGTAAGCAGAATTTCGCCCGTCATGGTGTTCCACAACGCGTCGTCTGCGACAACGGCACTAACTTTGTTAACCAGAAGATGACTAAATTTGCTTCCGAATGGAACTTTGAGCTTGTTACGTCTGCACCATATCATCAACAGGCCAACGGTAATGCGGAGGCTGCCGTGAAGGTGGCCAAGCATCTGTTGAAGAAGGTACAGGAAAGTGGAACGGATTTTTGGTACGCCTTGTTGCATTAGCGCAATATTCCGAACAAGATTGGTTCTAGTCCAAACGCTCGACTCTTCTCCCGTTCCACCCGGTGTGGTGTGCCAGCAGCAGTTGATCGTCTGCGTCCAACGGTGGTGGAAGAGGTTCCAACTGAAATCGAAATGAATCGTAAGAAATCCAAATTCTACTGCGATAAGAAAGCAAAACAGCTACCTGGGTTGCGGGTAGGTTCTCCAGTTCATGTCCAGTTGAGGCCTGATACAACGAAAATATGGACTCCCGAAATCCTCTCAAGTCGCCTCAATGATCGGTACTACGTCGTGAATGTGCATGGTGTGGATTATCGTCGATCGTTGGTTCATCTCAAGCCACGTAAGGATCCCGAAACGCCACCAGTCCGCTCAGCACCTGTGGTTTCGATTACAAACCAGGAACTACGGTCAAATTCAACACCAACGAATAATTCGGAATCTGATGCCAACCCGATAGCTGAATGTATTCCTGCTACCTATCAGATAGAGCGCAACGCAAACAACAACACGAATGAGAGGAATGACCTTGTTTACACAAGCTCCAGCTACACCACCCACTGCAGTTGCAAATCGGTCTCGTCACATTACACCGTCGTCATCAGGCCGACCAAAGAGAACCATCCGTGTTCCGGCAAGACTGAATGATTATCAACTTGAGACTTGTGAAGCTTTTTGAAGAAAAGAGAAGGTGTTCTATATTTCTTTGATGCGCCCCTCGTTTGAAGAACAATCTACTACCACTTTTATGTGATTCACTCTCGACACAAACAAAGCTACCTATCATTCTCTCGAACGCCATTGTTAAATTAGATCTTGCGCGATACAGCTCGCTACGTGTGATTAGTTAAATAAAAGTTAAAAAGTTATTTCCCATGTAAATCCTTGTTTTTATTGAAGAATAGAACAAAATGTATTCACCACTAGTTGGCAGGTGAACACATTTTAGTTTAGCTATGTAGATCATACCATACTGACTACTTTTTTTCTACAATTTCAATACACAAGCATCCGTACGCTAACGATGACGCTTTTGCTATTTATTAAAATAAACATTGTTCCCAAAAGCGTATTGCACTCTTCCTATTCCGCAGTAGTTCAAACAAGTTGGCGCTTCCGATCACACCCATCTCACAGAATGATTCGGAGACCCAATTTTAGCACACAGTAACTGACAGTGAGTTTGTTTGTTTGTATCTAACAGAAATACACAACCTGGAAGAGTTCACCTCCAACTGCCGAAGTGTTTAAATAATTCATTTTATTACACTCACCTAATAAGATAAAGTGTTATGGAACGATGAACGCACGGGTAGCATGGCTGTTGTGTTTGGTTCCTCGGCACTACGTTGAAACTACGAAGACAAGAAGAGGTATTTAGGAAACACAGTAATGGCGGCGATTTATCTCCTCAATCGTGTCTTACGCGAGAATTTCGTTGGCTGAATATTACTTAGGATGTGAGAGTGTGTTTTGTAGTTTAATTCAACAATACTCACAGAGAGAAGTTTCATACTTCTTCAGCAAACGGAACACAAAATACACACATGGCGGTTTAAGCATGACTAGCCTTTTCATTTGACAAACGCGTAATCAATGTTTGAAAACTAGTTGAACCTTGATGTTGGTGTTTATTTTTCTCCTTTCTTCACTTAAATAATTGTTTTTGAGTGTGCTTGGCTAAATTCACTTAAGGGTGGTTGCGTTTCCTCCGGCATAACTTGATTAAATCTACATCTCGTTCACAGCCTGAGAGGACACCAGCATAACGTCCCTTCCTGCGAGGCAGAACAATTACGAGACATTTCAGTGCTTAATGGCAATTTATATCCGGGTGACAATCACCTTCAATCTTCCCCACCGGAGCGATTCCGTAATTGAGAAAAATGGCCTGCCCTTCGGTAACCTAATTCTTGTCCCATCTTCTCCATTTCGCCATCCGAAATGACTCCGATCATCCCAAGGCCCACATCCGCATTCAACAGGCATTTGATGACCCCTGCAGCCTACAATCGCACACGCCCGCTCTCCTGTTTCATAGGAGAAAATTTTCGGTTATTCCCCAAACAACAACGGCCCCGACTACGACAGCGACCGTCGTTATAATTTCGTTTATTGACACATAAAGACGTCCTCCGTCTCATTTCGAGGACGACCAAGACAAGATATCTGGACGCTTTGCGTTCTCGAAATGACGGTGGATCCGGCCGATAACCGGAAGGAAGCTCCACCCATCGGACTCAAACCAAGGACGGCGAGGATAACGACATACAGAGAGAGAGCAAGTTTCGAAGGTTAACGTGGGTGAAGTCCCGTGAATGAAGGTAAGGAAAAAGGTTAATGTGAAAATGCAATGGGCACAGAGCGAGCCAAACGAGTTCAGGTACGACGTGGAATATGGCAGTGCAAACGATACGATGAATGAACATGGCTATTATGGCATTAGGATGCTTGTCGGAGCTACACGGAATGAGGTACGTCCGTTCCGGTCGGGAATCAGAAGCACATTATCGTTTATTTGATATGTCATGTCGAATACAGTTTGACGCTTATTTGTTTCCTGATGTCGGCGATTTATATGTTATATTTCAATTATACAAACTCCACACCATCCACCAGTATATTCGAGCATTCATCGACTGCGGGAATCTGTTGTTGTTGAATTTCCATTTGACCCAATTGGCAACCCAATTATTAGCTATCGCTGTGTTGTTTACCATAAAGCCATAACCTAGTTTATTAATCATAGCGCCGAGGGTAGCTACACCTAGCTTCGTTCACGCTCGGCGCAACAATTTGTGCATGTTTCCGGGCCTTAATTAAAATTGACATTATTGATTCCTGAGCGAGCGAGAGTCGAGCCAATAGTGTATATATTGCTACTTAGCAAACAAGCGGAAAGTGTACACAGGGAAACGTGACATAAGTCCGGAGAGTCGTGGGCAAGACAAGCAAAATGCAGGGAAAATTTCCATTGCTGAGTCCTATTTAAATATTTTATTAAAATTGAGGAAAATCGAAATAATAATAACATACGTGTTCAGTATCCCGGCTTTTGCGTGGCGTGTGATTCTTGGATGGATATGAGGGATCTAAACTAGGCCTTCATAATCCTTTATAACTTCAGCAAATCCGGCGTTTCGGATGTTCTCTGAGTTAAGGGAATCAGCACTGCAAATCCGAGCGTTCATATTTTGAACTTTTAAAGTGGATCAATTCCTTGCGAAAGCTGGACAAAAATAAAAAAAGAGCAGTTGAGATCTGCTGAAAATGTGTTTCAGCTCCCTGGCTGACTTGCTCATTACTTCTTACGGTAAGTGGTGGCAGGGGGACTGGATTATAACATTTTTTTGGTAACATTTGACACTTTTCATAATGACCAAAGTGAACACAAGAAATAAAAAAAAATACTTCAATCGAAAATGTCATGACATTCTGCAAAAATAAAATCATCCCGAGCAGAAATTTACACACAAAAGGGGCTACCGATGCCGAGCATTTGGCGTAACCGTAGCAAATATGAATATCTGCTAATTCTTCTGGATGTTTTTTCCAGAAGCTGTTTTCCGGAAGCCGTGAGTTACTGTTTTGGAAACATTTCCAGAGAAATTTGCAAAATGGGCAAATCTGCTTTAGTAAACAAACGTTTCAATGAACGTTTTTTTAGCGAATAAACGCACTATTTTCAAAACTAAGACCAAACTTGGCTAGAGCCAGCCTTCTTTCATCCGATTGTGGTCTTAGTTTAAGAAATTTAGCTTTAATTCGTGAGAAATAGTCGATTTGAATGTTTGTATACCAAAGCAGATTCGCTAATTTCGCAAATTTCTCCGGATTTGAGATAAGACAATCTTCTTCTTGGACGCCCCATCAAGCATCGCGGTGATCCAGTGGGCAGTGCGTGCTCCGTGCAGACATTACCACGGTGGGGTTGAATTCGTGATTTAGTTATCTGCTAACTGGAGGAACAACATGGCGCATTCAAAACAAAATTGCAAAAAAAGCAAAAAAGCGAGATAGAAAGTTTGTGTCCAAGAGAGAGTTGTAGAACTCTTTAAAAGCCATGTTTTTGTTCAGACAATAACTGCTGTTTATTATGTGTTTTATGCCAAAAAAGACATGAAAAAACCATAAAAAAGAGTTGTTTAAATCATTATTATCCCTAAAAAATTATTAAATGATAGTTACTTATTTATTTATTTGTCGTCAATCAATAGTAGACCGTTTTTTAACAATAGTGCTTACATTTTATGTTTCACTTATACATACAGTATGCCTTAGAAAACTAACACAACAGATTTGCATTTTAATGTTTTGAATCGTTCGTCATTATCTAATTGAATTGAAGTATTGTTTTAGTTTTGTTTTGGTCATAGTAAAGTCTACATTTTCTCCATGCTTATTGTTAGTTGCCATCATCTGATTCAGAGGTACAAATTTGGCGTAATTTGTACGATGATGGCTTGCAATGAATATATTTCTATTTCGTAGTTGCCGCGACGGTATGTAAAAATTAAGTTTTGACAAAAGTTCTGCTGAATCAACGCGTTGCGAAACAATGTCATTTACGAATGATACTAATGCAAATTCACGGCGCTCTTTTAATGATTGGATGCTGATGAGCATGCAGCGGGCTTCATAAGATGGAAGTGGAAACCTTGTCCAACCTAATTTACGAAGTGCATACAGTAAAAATTGCTTCTGTACCGATTCTAGTCGTTCTTCATGGGTGACTGAAAATGGTGACCAAACCACGCTACAATATTCCAGTATTGACCTCACATATGCAATGTACAATGTTTTTATTGTGTACGGATCATGAAAATTGTAACAAAAACGTTTTATAAATCCAAGCATATTATTTGCTCTGTTGATGATAGTATTGTAATGTTCAATGAAAGTTAGTTTCGAGTCCAAAATAACTCCTAAATCCCTTGTTCTTTTACATTTTTCAACTGGCTGATTCCCTAGATTGATAGATATGTCTGGGGTGTTTCGTTTCCTACTAAAAGCTATCGAATTACATTTCTTTACGTTCAGCTGCAAAATACTTTTGTTGCACCAAATATAGAAATCATTCATTTCTTTCTGGAATGTCATGATATCTTCTTTGTTTCTTATTTCTATAAATAATTTCATGTCATCAGCGTAAATAAGAAATTTAATGTTTTTGAGAATAAAAGAAATGTCATTTACACACAAAATGAATAAAAGAGGACCCAAGTGAGAGCCTTGGGGGACTCCAGAAGTAACCTTAATAGGATTTGATTTCTTCCCTTTGAATCTAACTATTTGTTGACGGTTAGTAAGATAGGATTCGAGCCATCTGAGGATTCCTGCCTCAATTCCCATTTTTCGCAATTTGAATGGGTATGTCAATGCGATCAAAAGCCTTGCTGAAGTCTGTATAAAGAGCTTCTACATGGTTGCCATTGTCCATTGCTATCAGTGAGTAGTTGACGAATTCCAATAAATTTGTGCTAGTTGATCGTCCTTTGAAGAATCCATGTTGCTTATTAGTTAGTCTGTAGTTTATTTGAGAAAAAATTTTTTCATTGATAATTGCTTCAAAAAGCTTAGGAATGCAGGAAATAATGACAATTCCACGATAGTTACAAATGTCCGATTTTTTTCCACTTTTGAAAATAGGTACTAGATAGGAACTTTTCCAAAGTTTGGGGAAGATCCCAGATTCCAGTGACATATTAAAAAGCCAAAATAAAGGTGCTGTAAGGTCTAATGCTAAGTTCTTCATAAATACGGGTGGTATTCCATCAGGGCCAGAACCTTTGGAAACGTCTAATTTATTCAAACCTTCCAAGATGTCTTGAAATTTGACTTGACTAACTCCAATGTCCCTTGAAAATTCTGGGAAAAAAAGGAAATATTCATAATCGCGATCTTCTTCATCAAACGTGGAATGTTGCAAATAGATTGCAAATTTCTTCCGCGTTATCACCAACATTTGAGTTAAGATGCATTCTAGATGGGAAATTGTCAGATTTCAGCTTAGTTTTAACATAATTGAAGATTTTTTTTGGACAAGACTTAATTTCAAGTTCGGTTTTTGAATTATGCTCATCATATGCATTACTAATAGCTAGATTCAGTTCATTGCAAACCTTCAAATAGTATGTCAGATTATTACTGTTACCATCTCTTTTATACATTTTATGGGCCTTTTGCTTTCGATTTTTTAAATTTTGTATTTCTTTATTATACCAAACTGGGTGGTTCAAATTACCTTGTCGCCTAATTTTTTTGAGTGGTACTTGTTCAACTACTATTTCAAACAATAATTTATAGAAAACCTCAACAGAAGTTTCAACATTTGCTTCATTCTTAAAGATCGTTTGCCAATCAATTCCGTTAAGTTTGTGTCTTATGATATCATAATTTGCTAAATGATATTGAAAGACCTCTTCATATTCATAGTCGTTGGGTTTTTCGTATTCATGAACAAATAAGGAAAACTCAATTGCTGTGTGAAAAGCTTCATTTTTCCATAATGGAAAAATAGATTTACTTACACAGAAGTCTTCCTGAATATTTGTCAATAAAAAATCTAAATAGCAATTTTGTTGGTTTTTTACATAATTAATTTGATTGAGCCCCAAGCCTGCAGTTTTGTCGAAAATAAGCTGCAATGTTTAATTCTCCCCGACGACTGGTAGTAAGATGCACTCGTTTTCATTGTCTAGAATGAAGTCAGCACTACGTTGATTAAAATCACCGTATATGTGAACTTTCACTTCTGGGGAAAGTTCAGACATAATTTCATCAGCAGTTTGAAAAAAATGGTCATATGCTTCTTTGCGAGCGTTATTCGGGGGAAAATACACTGTGGCCAATACATGTATTTCACCTACCATGTGTACTTTCACCCATACATGTTCGAATTCCTTAACTGTAAAATTTGGTAGAAATAGCTATTAAAACACCCTTACCTGACTTCTCTTCAGAAATTTCCAAATTGCGGTCATTTCTAAAAACATTATAAGAATGTCCGAAGACTTCTTCACTCCTAACGCTTTGATCCCAACTGGTTTCAGTTCCCATTATTATTGGGAATGAGCAACCCAAAATTTTATTATGAATTTCTTGAATTTTTACCGCACTTTTCATACGGTTAAAATTTTGCCAATAAACTATAATTTCGGTACTTAATTGTGTTTTAGGTGGAAGCGTTTGCAGATTCGAGTTAGTCGATAAATTAAAATTATTAAAACTAATTACCCCTCTCTGATCTAGAGATGTTGTCAAGTTCTCGTGCGCTTCAAAATCATTATCCTTCTCTAAGGGTTTCGTCACTACCGATGAAAACTCGAATGCCCATGCGAGCATGAACATGACTCACATGGTGCTGCTGAAAAACTCGCCGGAGCCAGCCAGTTGGGTGAGTGTGCAGGAGCTATGCGTGAAGATTCATCAGATGCCGGGTAAGGGTGTAGGATTTCGCCTCGTTGAAATTGTATCGGTTGATAGTTAGGTGGTGGCCTGGAAAAACGATACTTCGCTGCCGCTAGTAGGTCTCGATCATGTGGTAGTGGATTGTGTGGATTGCCGATGGTGTTGAGATTATTGTTGTTGTTGTTGCATTTATTGTAGAAAACAGTTGAGTGTGTCCGGTTACTATTGTTGTTGTTGTTGCTGTTGTTGTTGTTGTTGTTGCTGTTGTTGTTGTTGATGTTGTTGTTGTTGTTGTTTGGTTGTTGTTGTTGTTGTTGTTGTTGTTGTTGTTGTTTTTGTTGTTGTTGTTGTTGTTGTTGTTGTTGTTGTTGTTGTGGTTATTGTTGTTGTTGTTGTTGTTGTTGTTGTTGTTGTTGTTGTTGTTGTTCTGTATTTTTTGCTAGATTTACTAGATACTGTTTCTGCTTCTTTTTAGCCTTTTCAGCTGATTCAAACGACGCAATTTTCGAGCATCATACTCAAAATTCAAATAGAACTGTTATGTAGGAAATTTTTTCAGCTTTCAAATGAATAAAGAAGAATCTTGCTAACATAATTTGAGTTACACCCAATTTAAGACTAACATGTAACAAATCATTGAGAGTTCAATAACTCCGTAAATTTTGAGATTTGACCATATGCGTTGAACAATTTTTTTCTTCAAATATCATCATCTATCGCCCCTGAAAATATTTGCACTAAAGAACCGAACACCCAGTATATACGGATCCTATGCGTAAATATAATATTCTTTATCAAAACTTGAAAATAACCATTACACCCTAATCGAAAAGCAGAAGTCATTTCGCCGTCTATTTTCGCCCGTTAAAATGTCAAATTTGATTTATGCAGTGGACATTATGTTGTTGATTTCCATTAATTGTTGCTACGCCTTCAATAGGATTTATCTGTTTTACTTGCTAAGGATAAGGTTTTATCGAGATTTCATCAAATGATTTTGCTTCGCGTTTAAGAAAACAAATCCTAATAAAAAAATGCCAAAAAGTGCAAAGAATTCATCAAGTGAGTAACTGTTTGCAGTGTGCAAGTTTACTCTAGTCTTTCTCAAAATGTCACACAAATTCCAAATTTAATTCGTCCAGCCATGTTTTCCTCCTCTGTGTAGACAGCCGGACAATTATAAACGCCGTATATCAGCCTTAGCTAGGCAAGCATATCCGCGCATTTATCAACTTCTGTTCCGTTTCCTCCACGGTCACCTAAACCATAATTGGTCCAGCCCTCAGGCCTCCTAATTTGATGTCACAGCTTTGATTCCATCGCGTTGTCTATGTCCAGGACTGTAAAAATATGATTTAGAATCCGCAATTCAAATACTTAGTACAGGAAGAAAAATGTTCATTCGATAGAATCACTTACCTCTGATTTTGCTAGTAGCACCTATACTGATCTAATAGTAGAAATTAACTGTTTATGTTCGTGAAGCATAGAATTCGACGTCTTTAAAAATTGAAAACACTGGGTCGTAATTCCTCTCCACTTGATTAATGCGACTAAGGTCTGTAACCGCAATAATCCGGACACCTCAAAACATAAACAAAACTACAAGGTTCAGCCCAATGGGGTTGTACGCAAAGGTAACGTAGGACTATGTAGCAATGTGCAATCGAATTCGCCTCCAGTCGCCTAATTGTTTAAAGAGTTTTCGAAATTGGTTTCGCTCAAAAATTAACTGAAATACACTAAACAGGTTACCCTAATACACTTGTAATATACAAGAACGATATTACAGATGGTTTAACCAACCATCAATATGCAATGAGCGATTTGAAATTGATTCACTATTGTGGAACCCCTTGGTCCAAAATACACCTTGTAGCCAGCACCTTGCTATACATATTTGCGCCTTTGTTTCGATTTGCTGTGTTATTTTGACAGAATATTTGAGCGTGTATTCGTGTGAGTTCATTATTAGGGGCGTATTATTAAGCTTGGGACGAGCTTGGGACCGATATGCTAGTACTGACTGAGCCAAGAAAAAAATCGTATTTGTTCGGGACCTACTGGTCTTAGAGTTAGTCTACGGTTTAACCGTGCCGGTTACAGTTGGGATGATAACCCGAATTGGTGGTTAGGTGCTTCTTATGGTAATTGTTTATGCGGGTAGATATTTAGGACATTTTTACCCAAGAGGCCTATATGTGTACAACACTGCAAAATGTGCAAATGTCGAAAACACTATAGCTTCGTCATACGATATTTTTCGCAACCGCACATTTCGAACAACTCTCTTTTCCAGTTACTTTGGAGGCCTTGAAAGGGGCCGTTTTGGGGTCGGGGGAGCAGCTAGTGCAGCCACATCACTTCGTCATGAAGCTAAAGCTTAAAGCTTGAGCAACTCACGTATATAGTTTGCAGCCATATGCTGCGACATTTTACTTACACTTCCTCAAAATAATTTGTTTCTTATCGAATGGTATGGACTCTATCCATCGCACTAGAACGCAAGAACCACTTTTAAACACTGATTGGAATTCAAAGATAATATTACCAACGAACTTCACACTTCACATGCCATCAAACAGTGGACTGTGATTGCAAATAAGCACACAGCAAACGACCCTTAGTGATTTGCAATACTGAATCATGTTATGTAACATTTATAATGTATCGAATAATTAATATGATGTACTCTAATGTTTGGTTGAATTTTGAGTTTCGTTTGTGTGAAAGCATCCCCCCTTCCAGAGGGGGGGGGGGGGGTCTCGAACCACAGTAGAAACATTTTTTGTCTTCAAAAACTTCCACATGCCAAATTTGGTTCCATTTGCTTAGTTAGTTCTCGAGTTATGCAAAACATCCAGTTTCATTTGTATGGAGCCCCCCATTCTAGAAGTGGGAAGGGTCTCAATCTACCATAGAAACATTTCTTGCCTTCAAGAACTTCCACATGTCAAATTTGGTTCCATTTACTTGATTAGTTCTTGAGTTATTAGAAGTTCCTGTTTCATTTGTATGGGAGCCCCCCCTTTTTAAAGGTGGGAGGGGTCTCAAATTGCCTTAGAAACCTTTCTTGCTTTCAAAAACTTGCACATGCCAAATTTGGTTCGATTTGCTTGATTAGTTCTTGAATTATGCCGAAATTTGTGTTTCATTTTTGTATGGGGATCTTAAACCATCATAAGAAGCTTGCCTGGTCCCAAAAGCCCCTGCATACAAATTTTCACGCCAGTCGGTTAAGTAGCTTCTATGTCTATAAGGGTCAGTTCGATAAAAATTCATTTTTATATTTATGAGAATTTCAATAGTTTTTTATTTAAAGTTAATAGTTTTTAATAATAAAATTGATGAGTAGATAGATTTCCAATCGATCGGTGAACAAATTTTGAAAATCGGTCTTGAAATGACTTAGTTATTAACTTTCAAAACCTAAGCATATTTCGTGACGCTCCAAATTTTCGTACTCGCAACGTGTACCCCTATATTGAAAACAAAAACGTAGTCCTACGTCAAAACATAAGATTTCCGCATTATATTTCCGTCGTAGTTGTTTATTTTAGATGCATGGGATTAAACAATTCGTGAAAACAAAACATAGTTATTCGGTATTTGCATAAAATTTTCGAACTTTGCGCTAAACTCCGTCCATTAGGGTTTGTACAGACTCTTCAGAAATCGTAGAAGCCGTCTTTGTCCAAATTTGCTGGAAGTGTTTGATGTCTTTGATTCCTTGCTTCTTTCCAGAAAGCTTCCGCTTCATCAGAGCCCAATATCTCTCGATTGGTCGTAGCTCTGGGCAATTTGGCGGGTTTGAGGTTTTTGGTACAATGTTCACTTGATTTGCTTGGTACCACTCCATCGCAGTTTTAGCATAGTGGCATGATGCCAAATCAGGCCAGAACAAAGGTTTTTCTTTGTGACTTTTGATCAAGGTAGCAATCGCATCTGCAGACACTCTTTCTGATAGATCTCCTTGTTGATTGTGCCTGTAGTGACGAAAGATTTACTCTTTTTGCCACACGTGCAAATTGCTTGCCACACAAGGTATTTTTTGGGAAATTTCGATGCCTTCTTCGTTCTGAAATGCTCAGCTGTAGCATTTCTGGCCATAGCAGAATAAAAAACCAGCCCTGGAAGCTGCTTGAAATCCTCCAGGACATAAGTTTCATCGTCCATAACAACGCATGAAAACTTCGTCAAATATTCGCAGTACAAACGTCGAGCCCGTGATTTTGCTGCCAAGTTCTGTTTGTCGTTGCGATTTGGAACTGTTTTTACATATATACGACTTAAGTCCCAAACGTTGTTTTGATTTTTGGACAAAACCAGGCGACATCCCTATTTTACGAGCCACCGTTCGAATGGAGAGATTTGGGTTTTTCGTTAATATCCTTTTCACCTTTCGGTCCATGACAGGATCAGCGCGTCCAATGTTTTTGTCAATTCTCGGTTTCCTCTCCACCGTCAAACGTTCCGAAAATGATTTGAGCACATCGTGAACAGTGGATTTAGGCAAATCCAATATTTTTGCAAGTCCCGTATTGACAAGTCAGGATTTGCCGTAAGCCCGTACAAAATTCACTCGCGCACTTGTTTTTCTTTCGTCGCCATCTTGAATACTAAACATGAAATGTTAATATCAGTCATAGTCTTTTTCATCATAGACTCTTAGCTATACCACAGTGGAATTTTTCATTCCTACGTGCAATATTTCAAAAGATACAATGATTTGAAGGTGTCCGGATTAATGTGGATACAGACCTTATCTCGAGAACGGATGCTCTAACAAAGGTCATTGACGAATGTTTAAAATTTAAAAAAACTTAAAAAATCAGATTATATCATCAAAATACGTTTATTTCCGCAACTATTAAAGTTTTGAGAAATACACCGAAACTTTATGTTCTAGAAACTTTTTTCCCTGAAATTTCTCCATCCTGAAATCTTCGTTTAAATTTGCGTTATAACTTCAAATTTTTACAGTCAAAAAATATCAAAAATCAAAAAAATGTTTTTTGAAACATTTAATTTTCATGTTAATTGTCGTTATTTTTTCGAATATTTTTTTTCTCAGTGTATATTTTTTTCACAACCTTCACACATAAAACTTGTTCCTAGGCAGTTTTTTTTGTACAACCAAAGGTTTTCGAGCTACAAATTATTAATTGAAGTGCTATTCAAAAAAATCACGCCCTTTATAAAACTGACTCTTGAGTCACAAAAATCTATGTTAGCCCGGAAAATGCTCAGTCTCTTAGGTCAAACGCGTACGCAAAGTTTCATTCTAATAAAAAAATATCGTAAATAATTTTCCACATTTCCAGGTCATTTCGTTAAGTCTAGAACTAAGAAAGCAAATGGGAAAAAAAAATTGGCATGTGGAGATTTTGGAGGCAAGAAATGTTTTTACGGTGGTTTGAGATCCCTCCTTTTTCTGAAGGGGGGGGGGGGGGGGGGTTCATGGAAATTTAAACCAAACATGAGAAATCTTCCTACTGTTTTGAAGAACCTTTGTATGCAGGGGATTTTGGGGCCGGAAAAGGTTCTTATGATGGTTCGAGACTCCTCCCCCGTCTGAAAGGGGGGGAGGGACTCCCATATAAATGAAACACAAATTGCTGCACAACTCGAGAACAAATTAAGAAAATGGAACCAAATTTGACATGCTGGGGGTTTTTGGAGACAAGAAATGTTTCTATGGTAGTCTGAGACCCCTCTCCTATCAGGAATGGATGGCTCTCATACAAATGAAACAGAATTTTTTTGCATAACTCGAGAACTAATCAAGCAACTGGAAACAAATTCGGCATGTGGGTGTTTGGAGGCAGGATTTTTTTCTATAGTGGTTCGGCACTCCTCCCCTCTCCGGAGGGGGAGGGGGGTTCTCATAAAAATGACACAGAAATTTCAACCAAACATGGGAATTATCCAGGCAACTAAAACACAAAATGTATATTTCGTGGGGAAAGTAGCATGTTCTGATAGAAGTTTGAACCCCTTTTTAGTCAAGAATAGAGTTACTCTCAGTGCTACATTATGCACAAGAAGTTAATCTAAGGTTGTTCAAGAAAAAATGACGTTCAAACTGACGTAGTTTGAAGATAAATGTTTTGTCAATGAAATGCTTCTACACAGAACGAAAAACCATGGTAAAAACTAAAGATCTGAGGGTATAATTGAAAATACACACCTACACGCAAAAAAAAACCGCAGTAGAAACTACCATTTCGAGGGTTAAATTAAGCGCAAACACCAACAATTTTCACCTGACTATAAATGCGTTTGATCTTACCATGCCTGCGACTAGATCGACCATGGTGCAGTTGATATCAATATGAGGTCTGTCAAATATACCACAAATGTTGAAGGTTCTACCATAAACGTAGTAAATTTGACTGAAATTTCCTGGTAGTTTTAAAGATAGGCATAGTCGGGTAAAATGGGAGTTGTTACTGCAAGAATTTTTTCTGTGTACGTTTAATTTTGCAGAAATTTCACACATTAGCAACCGAAAATATTTTAACAAAACTCATTCCTAAAGAAACATGAAAGCGCCAGTTCTATTAAATTTTCATTCATTTAGTTGCAAGCGTAGCAGCGCTCGCACCGGGTTCAGCTAGATGCACATAAAACCGAATTTCTGTCTGTCTGTTTGTGTGACCCTTAAAGACTCGGAAACATCTGCGTCGATTGGAGTGAAAATGTGTATGTATGGGTGTTTGGGGCCTGGAAAGGTTCTCATGATAGTTCTAGATCCCTCCCATCTCTGGTAGAGGGGGTTCCCATACAACTGGAACACAAATTTCTGTATAACAAATGGAACCAAATTTGACAAGTAGTGGTTTTTGAAGGCAAAAAAAATCGATGGTAGTTTAAGATCCCTCCCCTTTCTGAAAGGAAGGAGGGGGGAGGGGGCTCTCATTCAAAGTAAAAACACAAATGTCTGCATAACTCGAGAACCAATCAAGCAAATGGAATCAAATTTGGCAGCCGGAGGTTTTTGAAGACATGAAATATTTCTACGGTGTTTGAGACCCCTCCGCCTTCTGGAAGAGGGGGGCTCCCATAAAAATGAAACACACATTTAAGCATAACTAGAGAACTAAACAGGCTAATGGAATGTGATTAAGGTCACACGAAAGCCCTCCCCTTTCTGAAAGGGGGGACTTCCATACAAATGAAACACAAATATCTGCATAGCCCGAGGGTTAATCAAGCAAATGGAACAAAATTTGACAGGTGAACGTTTTTGAAGGAAAGAAATATTTCAATGGGTTTGCTTTTTTTTGGGGTGGTTTTGGGGGGGGGAATTGTCACAGGTGTTTTGAACCCTTCTTTTTAAAAGAAAGGGCTTCTATACAAATGAAACACAAATGTCTGCATAACTCGAGAACCAATCAAGCAAATGGAACCAAATTTGGCTGGTGAAGGTTTTTGGAGAAAAAAATTATGTTCATGGTAGTTCAAGACCCGTCCCCCTCTGTAAAGGGGAGAGAGCACTCATACATTTGAAACACAAATTTCTGCATATCTCCAGAACTATTCAAGCAAATGAAACCACATTTGGCATGTGGGGGTTTTTAGAAGCAGGATTTCTATTAACCCTTAAAGGTGCAGGACTTTCAATTTTGAAAACGCTATATCTCAATGATGCCTTAACTTTTCCAGCTGAAACTTTCATTGAAATCAAGGGAAATAGTAGTCCTAAATTTTGAATACATGTAATCCCCTCCAACCCATCCTCCCTTGTTTTCGTGGCTGAAACTAGGTGGCTTTGAGGGTATTTTTCAATATGATATTGAAATTGTTCTTGTTTTTCACTTTTTTATAAACGGTTTTATGGTTAGTTTGTAGTTTTTAACACAAATGGCACATGAAAAGTATAAAAATGGGTATATAAACCTTTTTCAGGATGTTCTAGGTCGTCCAAACTCTCCTGGAATGTTGATCATGGACTATGCCGCTATGACATCTGTGCATAGGACCTACATACATGAAACATATCCAACAATGTTCAAGAAGAGTATAATTATTATTTGTCATCCATCTCCATTCATATCAGTCGTTCAAGTCTCTCCAAATTGTCCTGGAGTTCACGTCAAATGATCTACGAGATCAACCATGACTGGGCTATTGTCCTTAGCAACGCAGCTTACCCAAGCAGACTCAAAGAACCTAAACAAAAGGGTTATAATATATTTCCCTCCATATAAGATGTTCTAGGTCCTCCAAATTGTGCTGGAGTTTAGATAGTTCGTTACCATTAGTTCAACCAAGACTAATGTAATGCCCCTTGCATTGTAAAATGTTTTCGCTGATTTATAGTACCAGTGCGCATCGTTTTCGACCCATTTCCATTTATATTTGTTGTTCTAGGTGCTCCACGTCGTCGTGGAGTTCAGGTCATAAAATCTATTGAATCAACTATAGCTATAATATAGTTCTTTTGGAAGAAGCATTCTCAAACAGACTCACGCGCATAAAAAGCAATCTATTTTTCTGCATATCAGATGTCCAATGTTCTCCAAATCATCCTGGAGTTCACGTCAAATGATCTACGAGATCAACTATGACTGGGCTATTGTCCTTAGCAACGCAGCATACCCAAGCAGACTCAAAGAAGCTAAACGAAGGGGTAATAATATATTTCCCTCCATATAAGATGTTCTAGGTCCTCCAAATTGTGCTGGAGTTTAGATAGTTCGTTACCATTAGTTCAACCAAGACTAATGTAATGCCACTAACCAACACACCCCAAAAAAATAACAAACTCCCAACAACCCCCCCACCACCCAAAACAAAAAAACCCCACAAAATCCCCACGTCAAAATTCTAAACCAACCCAGAGATAACCCTTATTAATATTTTATATAATATTTTTTTTAAATTATAAATAGTTTGATTTGAATTATCTATTTTGGTGTAATGGTTCATAGGCGTAGCCAGGATTTCAAATAGGGGGGGGGGCGAGTTTTTTTTTAGAGAGAGAGAGAGAAGAGAGAGAGAGAGAGAGAGAGAGAGAGAGAGAGAGAGAGAGAGATTACATCGTCTCCAACCAGTGGTTGCACATACTGAACAATTAATATTAACGGACACTTAACGGACAATACAACACCCGGTGGACCAGTAGAGTAGGGTCATTTTCATGTTCCGACAGATGGAGCGGGAATGGAGCCCCATTTATGTGACATTACGCCTGAATGCGGGTGGATTATCTCTCACCCAAAGTATTTGACAATACCCGTCCGTTTCTTGCAACAAGATTAAACAATTCTAGGCTTGTTCTGGAATAAAAAAAAAACGATTTTAAAAACTTTCGATTTTTCCCATGCTTTTAAATCAAACCACATTGAATGCCAAACATTTAACGGGTCATGTTGGATTTTGTATAGAATAACCACCGAATTTGTTTGCAGTTTGTACTGAAAATGTACTTTTCATCCGCGACCCTCTCACCCAAAGCAACACAGAAGAAACACCGTTTTTTACTCACCATGCTCACACCGTTTGAATAGATTATATTTTTTTAATGGTTGTTCAAATAATAAGTGATTAGCTTTTAACAAACATACATTTTGAGTTTTGGTGGTTTATAGCTTATGGTTTGTGTCCCCTTTGCTCACCATTAGTATAATTATTTTATCTGATATTTTCTAAACAGGAACATCAAACATAACCTTTTAAAACGACGTAAGTAACAAATGTAAGCAAGCTGTGTTTTTTGTGCTGAATTGTTGCTACTTGCATTCTCAACACACGAGTAGTTAGTAAATAATTTAAGAAATTGTATTCATCAATGACGAAAAGAAATTCATATGCGTTCCAACAGCTATTCCTCAATATTTTAAAAATAATTTATATACACATCTGCATCTGCGTTTTGAAATTTGAACCGATTTATCTGATATGATCCAACTGAAACACGTTCTGTCGAAACACGGTATATGTAGCAATCATGTGTATCTGAGTAGTATGAAACCAAAACGGTGTATCATTGAATTACACTAAAATTGTTGTTCAAATTCGAGAAATACAACCATTTTGCATATTTTTCTATTCGTGGTTATTTCAGCTGCATGAAAAAACATTCGTTTTGTTTTGTTTGCTTGTTTTTTTTTTAATTACATGCTGGAAAATATTATACTTACTTTTGAAAAACTTTCGAATGTCCATTTATGGTACTTCTGGATAAAATGAATCAAATAACTGCTTTAGACTGCTTATAATTAAAAAAAAAACCGTATGTATTTTACCCGATGATTCGTTTTGTTATGAAGGTTCTTCTGTTTATAAACACGCGCAGAACCATCGCTTATTCTTCCGGACTTCCTCTAAACTCTCCACCGATTGCTTGTTGATCTGCCAAACTTGGAACCATTTGTATAAGGCCAAGTCTCTCCCGGTTGGTATTAAACCGATGAGCATGGATATCAATAGAAACATAAAGTTACCAGAAGGCACAAAATGCATTTACGGACTCTTATTTTTACGAAATCCCTCAATTTCAATTTTTAATGGATTAGCATAGATTGTTCATTAGACACTTCAACTTGATTGATACAGTTATTAGTTACAGCAGTGCAATAGATTGTAGAATACAGTAGTAAATTACGAAACAAGAGTTTGGTTCGAGCATCGGCTGTGAAAGGTTGTGTCGATGCTTTATTACGCACTATTTTCCTATCAAGCATGGCGCGTTTCGTGTTGTTTCGGTTATCTATAATTCGGTGTAACGAGTGATCGAGTGAGCACAGTAAGAGAACAACAAAGCGTCTCTCAAGCGTTCATAAAATTATCCTTGTTTTCCTAACGGAAAACCACCATCACACTTTGTGAGTGGCTCCAATAGCATCCTTATTATTGATTTAACTCAGATCAAATAGGATTTCCAACATTATAAAAAATCACCTTGTTTTTCCGATGAAAAAACACCATTACACTTTGTGTGTGGCCCCAATAGCATCCTTACTGTTGTAATCGGTTCGAATCAGAAATCGGTACTAGTATTTAAATATTTTACTTTACGAAGCGTGAGTTCAGCTTATTGTTTACCAAAACGAACCCTGCTGCCACCCAATATTGTCATCCAAAATCCCAGTGATTTCTCGTGGAAGTGCGGTGGTGGTCTCGGCTTCCAATAAAACGTCCAAATAAACGTTAACGCATTCCTACCCTTTCCTTATTTGACCTGCATTCGGGCGAGGCCAGCGCCGGTATTGCCTTAGTTTGGGATCACCAGTTTTACACATTGAGCATGTTTGCATCATCTGTTGATCTTCTGAGTAATAACAGCTGAACTGGCAGTAACGGAATAACAACTTCGGGCGGTCAATCATGCTCATTATCCTGCTCATGCTCATAAAAACGGATAAATTATTTGAATAGGATAAGACAACTGCAACTTCTCGCCCTGACTAGCTTGCTGTTCTGCTTCTCACGCGCTGAATCAAACTGTAAGATATGATCAACATATATTCTCAATAATACGAAACTACAGTACCCTAAAACGGGGAAAGCGGGGTAACGGGGCGGTTTGACCCATGCCATGAATAGTTCAAATAAATATTTTTCGTTGATACTTTTTCTAACTATCAACTGTGTTTCTTAATCTAGTATTATTTGGCTTCTGAAAGCTATAGCATAGGTTTGAATATTCAGTTTTTTGATTAACCAAGAACTGAACATTTTATTGAGCATAGCTTCTTCAACTTTCAGCTAGCGGGGAAAAAAATCAATCAATGCTTATCTAATAGCTAACATTACAGATTAAGAGATATTTCCCTCGTAGCACATTTGTTTCAACCCAGTAAAGGTGACTGCTCTGTGACTCAATTAAGTCACAATAGAGCTGCTGAAACCAGTTTTGACTGTTGTGTGCTGCTTGGGATTTTTAGATACTTTAGGCTACATAGGTTGGGTTCTAGGTTAAAGGAAAAATATTGTAATAAAATTGTTACTCGTTACTATTTAAAAACTATTATATAATTACAACTTTTTTCTCATGGATGTCAATTTTTTACGCTTTTTTGCTACAACTTGTTACAAAATCGAGGCAACTTCGCGTAATTTGGCTTTTTTATTTAGGCAAAGGAGCAATCTGACAAACATCCCAAGCAACACAAAATCGTCATATTTGGTTACAGTGACTTGATTGTGACTTAATTGAGTAGTATTGGAGTAACATCAACTGTATTGCAACAAGTTACCTTGCAACCTTCTAGAGATAAAAAATAAATAATAATATATTGAAACAAATAATAAAATTCTAAAAATAAAATCAAAACTTAGGGGGGGGGGCAACGGCCCCCCCCCCCCCCCCCCCCCCCGGCTACGCCTATGGACAAATATTTCCCACTTTTTTTTAAGAAAAAACCCACAAACACCCCCAAAAATAACACCAACACAACAATATGTATGCATGTATGTTTGTTTATTTGATTTGAAATATTACCAAAAAGAGAAAAAAGACAAAAGAAAACAAACAAAAAAACATTCACAACGTTTCAAAAAGAACGTGTTCTATCATCTATGTTTTGAAAGTGTCTACTGTTTGACTCATCGATACGATTTTTACACTTCCTGCTCATCCAAGCCTTCACAATCTGTGCAAAAATATATAAGTTTTTTTATGGAACAATTAAGGCACACAAATTGATCACAGAAACATCATTTCGTATTCGTTTTTGAAACTCTTCTTTTTGAGCATCTCTTACGCTGTTTTTTGCCTCCGTGAGTCTGTTTGAGAATGCTTCTTCCATATTATAGCTGTAGTTGATTCAATAGATTTTATGACCTGAACTCCACGACGACGTGGAGAACCTAGAACAACAAATATAAATGGAAGTGGGTCGAAAACGATGCGCACTAGTACTATAAATCAGCGAAAACATTTTACAATACAAGGGGCATTACATTAGCCTTGGTTGAACTAATGGCAACGAACTATCTAAACTCCAGCACAATTTGGAGGACCTAGAACATCTTATATGGAGGGAAATATATTATAACCCTTTTGTTTAGGTTCTTTGAATCTGCTTGGGTAAGCTGCGTTTCTAAGGACAATAGCCCAATCATGGTTGATCTAGTAGATCATTTGACGTGAACTCCAGGACAATTTGGTGAGACTTGAACGACTGACATGAATGGAGATGGATGACAAATAATAATTATACTCTTCTTGAACATTGTTGGACATGTTTCATGTATGTAGGTCCAATGCACAGATGTCATAGCGGCATAATCCATGTTCAACATTCCAGGAGAGTTTGGACGACCTAGAACATCCTGAAAAAGGTTTATATACCCATTTTTATACTTTTCAAGTGCCATTTGTGTTAAAAACTACACACTAACCATAAAACCGTTTATAACAAGAGTGAAAAACAAGAACAATTTCAATATCATATTGAAAAATACCCTCAAGGCCACCTACTTTCAGCCACGAAAACAAGGGAGGATGGGTTGGAGGATGTATTCAAAATTAAAGACTACTATTCCCCTTGATTTCAATGAAAGTTTCAGCTGGAAAGGTTAAGGCATCATTGAGATTTAGCGTTTTCAAAATTGAAAGTCCGTCCTGCACCTTGAAGGGTTAATCTAGATATGAATTTCTGTCTGTCTGACCCTTATAGACTCGGAAACTACAGAACCGATCGGCGTAAAAATTTGTATGCAGGGGTTTTTGGAGCTGGTGAAGGTTCTTATGATTGTTTGGGAACCCTCTTTCCTCTCGTAGGGAGGGCTCTCATACAAATGAAACACAAATTTCTGCATACCTCGATTCATACAGATGAAACACAAATTTCAACCAAACATGAGAATTATCCAGGTAACTGAAACACAAAATGTGTATTTTTCGGGTAAGAAGCATGTTCTGATAGAAATTTGAACCCCTTCTTAGTCAAGAAAAAAAAAACTCATTCCGAAAAACAACCATAAACGTGTCATTTCTATTAAGTTTTCATTCATTACGTTGCAAGCGTAGCAGCGCTCGCACCGGGTTCAGCTAGTTACTTATAAATGAAACATATGCAAAACAATTTGTTCTCTTTATAAAAATTGTCATCCCAAGTATGAAAAGTGTACTAATTATCATCGTTTTCTTTCGGTATGAGGATAGCTCATTGCCCTGTTTATATTATCGAGGTATGCCTGTTTTCAGATTTTGATATCAAGCAATGCGGAGCATCGACTGCATACAAAATTATTTCCAACAAACTATCCACCCCAGAATACCTATTCCCCTAACTTCCTAACACTTCCTTCTTCGAAGAATGGACTAGTCTGTATGTCCATCACCATAATTCCTGCTGATTATCCCACACAAAAATAAACCCAGCAGCATTTTTTTTCCCTACTCTAAAAACCTCCATCCAACAGAAGCAACAAGAGCAGAAAACTGTTTTGAAATCACAGCAAAATCTCAAACCTTATTCTCTCCAAATCGGATGTTTGGCATATCACTGCACAAACATCAAGCTGGCACTTCCTTCGCCCAACAATGCGATCCATCCGTCCGAATAAATAGTAGCAAACCAGGAAAAAAAACGTTACATTTTCCCAAATACAAACAGCCCCATTCAGTCTCTTGGCCTCTTGGGCTTCCTCGCCTCAGAAGAGGCTAACGACGCGCCGGTAGGAGGTGATGTAGCGTGATGCCAACGAAACGGATGCTACAAAGGATATTAGATTGCCTGGAGGTTACCAAGCTGAGGGTCCACCAAAAATAAATACCGACTCTTGATGTTTGATCTGCGGCTACATGTCTGTTTGGAAGAAGCAAATCAGGTCTCTGAAGTGAATTCAATTGGCAAGAATCTCGGCATGTGCTGTAAGAATTTTCTAGTACATGTGGTTTGGGATTTTTCCCTCGATAGTTTAAGGATTTTCTGGATAGCAGAGAATCGTGTTACCATGCGGATGAAACTCTGACGCATCTAAACCGTGAAAATTCAGAAATAAGCTGCTTTACGTAGAAATTGAGCATGAAGGATTAATGCATGAGTTTGCGGGATGTTGACGTTGAGTGACCGGGAATCAAACCCGTCACCACTGTTCCTTTTACACCTTGACAGTTACATTCTTATCGATTGCTATTGTCGACAAACCATCATGCTCATTTCTCCTCTAAAGCACATATCGAAACGGTATGGTGAGAAAACAATAATCCGATCGCAACCTCTGTCCAGTTCACTTGACACACATTGACAGACTCCCGCTCAGCTCAACCGGCATCCGACAGTTGGTCAACAGATGTGAAGGGAAACAGTTTTCCTGAAATTCCAGCAACGTGTCCCGTCCGATCAACCGGAACGCTGCTGACTGACTTGCTACTCGAACTTCGTAGCTCGTAGTCGTAAAGCAGTCACACTTGTCTTGGATGAAAACAATTTCCCCCCTTCGTTTTGGCATTGAGACAGGCAATCGATACCCGCCGTATGTGTCTATCCTACAACTTTGTGACTTTATTCGCCGTAACATGTCAGACCAGCGGAACGGACGTGTTGGAATTTATGACCGAATACGGCGACGACGCTGTGCTACAGCGAAAGGAAAATGTTCCACTCTTTTCCCGGGAGGAGGACAACCGACTTACTGATGTGAGTAAATTTGTCTTGGAAATGTCGAATTTACAAATCATCAATTCAGAAAGGTGCCTCACCAAGCTGCTCCATCAAACATATTTAGATTGCGATCATTGAAGAAAACATGATGCCGCATAAGACTGGGCAATAAGTGCGGAATGGAAACGAATTATCATCCCGTCAATTTGCTGAGTAAACGTCTTTTGTTCCCGCGGCAGCATCTAGCAGAAAGCGAGGGGGTGAGTGTCTGCAGAAATATCTTCAATCAACAGTCGGCACGCCACATGCCATCCTTTTAATGGAACGGAAATCCACCCACACTTCCGAAATGGCGGCCATCGTAGCATGTTCTCGTTAAAGAAATCGAGAACACCCCGGACAGCAGCAGAAACAATGGGAAAAGTAATTTCCTTCCTTTGTTTCCGAAATCACTTCATTCCCTTTCGATGACCGCGTACCTCCGGCCCGTACCTAAACAGACTGTCCTCCAGAGTCGAGTCCCGGCAAAGCACGAAACTGGAAACGATCTCTGTGATTTTCCTTTTCGTATTATTTTTTTCTGTCGATTCTGCATGGAAACCAGCAGCGTGTCAAAATAGAATCCGGCGAGGAAATCAGTACCCTGACTCACAGTTTTATGGCTCGTTTCATCTATTGAGGAACGTGACGCGGTCCGTATCGTTTGGAAGAAAATGGAGCGTAAAACAAAAGAAGGAAAGAAAAGAAAAACAGGGATCCGAGGGAGGAGTTTTGGGATTTGTTTTCCAACCCAACGACCTCCCCTTCCCGCAACTTTCGATCGAAGGCGGACAAACCAGTTGACATCTGGTGGCATCGTTATCGAGTGTGTTTGTTTTCTATAATGATGGAGTTTTGTTTTTGGATGTCGTTATTTCAACTCGGGGAAGTGGTCGTTTGTTTGGTTAGTGGTTAATTATATTTTAAATAATGGACAAAATAAGGGCCCTGGGTTGTCTTTTGGCGGGATTTGGATTGAACGCCGAAATGGAGAATCACACTATACGTTTAGATATATTATAGCGTGACCATTCGATCGGTTCCGCGCTGTTTATAAAAAAATGACTTTCAAACGCCAACCAGGAAAATGTTGGCTTCGGCAAAGTTGCTTATTCTCGGCAACCAATTTTTGATCGTTTAATCCCGAATGCTCTTCCATCAAAACATTGTACTGAACATATTCGTATCATAACTTTTAGTTGATTATAATGCTATCTTCCAAATAGTGAGCCATTATGTTTTGCAATATTTCTCTCTAAATAAACTCCATGCACAACATGTCGTAAGATTATCGATTAAGCGAGATGATAGTTGATTAATAAAAAAATTTCTTTCAGAAAGAGTTCCAAAAATCAATTCCTTATTTTCCGTAAGAAATTCCTCTAATTTTAGAGTAACTGCCGTCAAATTTAAAATTGTTTCAAGAAGGCATCTAAAAGACTTTCCTGAAGTGTTGCAATATCTTCCAGAACTATTGGGATTTCTCCCGGAATTTATTGTTCTCTTTTGAATAAACAAGGAACTCATCCCGGAACTATTGGCAATCCTTAAGGAATTTAAAGAACTTCATCTTGAATTTTTGACACTCCATCCGAAATCTTACTTGTTGGCATTTCGACTGTAATTCATCCAAACCCTTCTGGAATCCGTAAAATCTCTTCGGGACTTCTTCTTATTCCTTTCGGATTTTTTTCTAACTTCTTCTGGTTTCTGATTATTTTTTACAAAATCTGTTTAATTCCTTTCTGAATGCTTTTTATTTTTACCAACAAAATTTCAATTCCAGAATTCTTTTGATTGCAACTAATTTCTTTTGGAATTCTTAAAAATCGTTCCTGAATTCTGCGAATTTCTTTTGGGCTTTATTAATCTTAAACATTGTTCCAAAATGTTTCCTATTTTCTCCCGAAGTTCAAAATTTCAAGCTTTTCGGATTCTTATTCCAACCGAAACATTTCTTAAACTTCCAGCACGCTTAATTTTTTTCAGGAATATTGCTGAGTACTTCAGAAATTCTACTGATTTCTTCTGGAATTCTTCTGATTCCTTCCTAAGGTCTTCTGAGTGCATCCGGACTTCTTCTAATTTCTTCTGGAATTCTTCTTATTTCTTTTGGAATTATTCTTATTCCCTCAAGAATTCTTCTTATTTCTTCCGAAATTCTTCTGATCCCATCCTAAGCTGTTTTTATTCCTTACAGACACCTTCTATGTTCTTCCAGATTTTTTTCTCATTCCTTTCGGAATTTATCTGATTCCTTCCGAAACATGTATTCTGGAATTCTTCTTAGTCCTGTCAAAATTCTTTGAACTGTTCTGATATCTTCGAAAGTACTTCTTATTTCTTCTGAAACTCTTCTGATTCCATCCGGTATTCTTCTCATTCCTTCCAAAACTCTTCCTATTCCTTCTCAAATTCTCCTTATTACTATCATAATCAGGGCCTGGCAAAGTCATCGACAATTGATAATTATCAAGCGACGATGAAGCTGTTCACCATCAATAAAGACTGGACTCGGAAAAAATGAGACACACAAAAATGATCACCAAGAATTCATTTTAAATCGGATGCTTCTCAAATTTTCAGGGATTAAATAAGGGAAGGTCCATTAATTATGTCACGCAGTAAGGGGGGAGGGGGGTTGGGGAAAACGTGACAATCCATACAAAAAATTTTGAAGGTCCATACAAAAAAACCACTGGGGGGGGGCGGAGGGTGTTATAAAAAGTCACTTTTTGCGTGACATAATTAGCGGACGTCCCCTAACTATATATTAGCTATGTTTTGGCATAATTGATTTATTGATTTTTTTTCCCCAAGCTGAATGCTCGTACATTTCTCTTAACACTGCACATGAGATCTTGTGCGAGGCTTTGTCTATCTTCCTTACACAATTTCTCCCAGTTTTTCTGCAAAGTTTCGTCGGTTTTGACTGTGTTTCCGCTTTTCTTCAACTTCTTCTTCATCGGAACGTACCGACAGAAAACTCGAGGCCGGGGATTTGTTTGGTGTCCGCCTTGATATATGTCTCGTCGTCCATGACGAGACAGCCTGGCTTGACCAGCCACTCACGGTACAGCTTCCGCGCACGCAATTTGGCCACCCTGTTTTGCTTGTCAGTCCGGTTTGGCGCCTTCCTGACCTTAAAAACACGTAGCCCAGCCCGCTTCATGGTCTGCTGGACGAACTACTTCGACGAATTGACCTTTTTGGCCACGTCTCGGGTGGAAAGGTTCGGGTTATTCTTAAAGTACTGCCTTATCTTCCGCGCCATCTCTGGGTATTCCGTTTTCGGTTTTCGGCCGCTCGATGGTCTTTGGCTCCTGGAACATCTTCACAACGCGAGACACGATGGAATAGTGGATTCCAAGCCTTTTGCCGATCCATCTGTGCGATTGACCAGGATTATCAATCACCGCGCCCAAGATTTGCTGGCGTAGCTCTTTTTGTTTCGAATGCATATTGAAAACTACTTGACAGATCACAATAAAATTTTGCATAAATATAACACTCTAAACTAGTATTACTCAAAATTTCATTAATTTTTACCTACGCGATAAAAAGTTACACCCAAAACAAAGTGTCGCATTTTTTCCGAGTCCAATCTTTATCAAACGAAAGTCAAGCTCTTTCTTTTCGAGCATATCCCATATCAACACCTATAGAACCACTTTCGATCTGTTTTCATGCTGTTTGTTTTTGCTTGCTTCGTGTTCAGTTCATTTTTCATAGTTAAATGAAGTTACCACCGTGTAGCAATGAAGTAGGTAGACTGAATCGAAAAACCGTAGCTTCGGATCACTGCCATGATTTGATCCTTCAAAAATGCCGCAGTCTGTCTCTCTTTTACTTCGATGACCCCTGAAGGGTATAAAAATTAAATTGACCACGTATAGAAGGAGATTTGATTTTTAAGTTTTTGCAACTATTTCGGACAACATAAACATTTAGGCATGATTGAGTGCATTAACATCTTGAATCGGAATGATGTACGAACAAGATGATTCAATTCCAGGTCTTAGTGATAAACCCAAGAAGTATATACTGAGTTCATTCCTATAACACTTCCTCCTTTTCTACTATCATGAATACCATTACGCCGATAAGTCCATTTTCCCGACCCTCGTCAACAAGAAATGAGATTTAACTTTCGAAGATATTGGGGTACGCTATCTTTTTATTTTTAAACCAATCGGGCTGAAATTTTCTGACCTTTAATATTTTACGGAATTCTTCATTTAGCATAAACATATTTTTTTAAATCAGTTTAAGGTGGTTGAACAAAAAAAAAGTGACAAATAAAATTAGTGCCAATATTGACCCAGATGGCGCTGCTGTCTATCTTTGTCAATTAAAGCTTTAGAAAGTGGTCGTCCTAGGTAAAGTTGTTGCGAATGTAAAATGTATTCACTTGAGATTATCATACTAGTTCCAAATTGCGCCGCAAAGATGGTGCTGAAGTCTATCTTTGCCAAATGAGGCTCTAGAGAGTTGCCGTCTTCGGCAAAGTATGCTATTTGTCGTCTTTTGGCATTATAATATTATTTCCAGATCTTGCCACTAAGATAGCGCTGCAGTCTATCTTTGCTAAATGAAGCTCTAAAGAGATGCCGTCTTGGATACAGTTTCGCAGAGAATGCACTGCAGTCAATCCTTGTCCAAAGAAGCTCTAGAAAATTATCATCTACTGTAAAGTCTCTCAGTATGTAATTTTCGCCTTTTGTCATTATTATATTAATTCCAGATCTTACCGATAGCAAGGTATTGAAGCTTTAGAGAGCTACCGTCTCCGGACATTTTTTTAAGTATGCCATTTTTCATCTTTTGACATCATCAGATTAGTTCCAGTACAGAGAACACACCTCTTAGTTAGAACAAAATGTCTTCAAAAAACTGTATACGAACTATAATCAAAATACGTTATATCCTCGTAGAAAAACTCTACCGCCTCCAAATGACTGCATTTTGTATACTGAACTTTGCCGAAGTCGGCTACCCTCTAGAGCTTCATTTGGCATAGATAAACTGAAGCACCATCTCTGCGGTGAAATTTGAGAACATGATAATGACAAAAGACGACATATTACATACCAAAAAAGTAAGACGGCAACTCTCACAAGCTTCAATTGACAATCATAGACTACAGCTCCATCTTTGTTGAAAGATCTGGAACTAATATGATTACGACAAATGTCAAAATAAACTTTGCCTGTGATGGCAACTCTCTAGAGCTTCATTTGTCAAAGATAGACTGTAGCGCCATTTCTGCGGCAAGATCTGGAACTAATATGATAATCTCACAAGACGAAAAATGACATACTGGGAAACTTTGCCGGAGACGGGCACTCTCTAGCGCTTAGTTTGGAAAAGATAGACTGCAGCGCCATCTCTGCGGCAAGATCTGGAACTTATCTGCTTATGACAAAACACGAAAAAAGACATAAAAAGAAACTTTGCTCAAGGCGGCAACACTCTAGCGCGTCATTTGGCAAAGATAGACTGCAGTGCCATCTCTGCGGCCTGATCTTAAACTAATATGATTATGTCAAAAGGTGACAAATGATATACTGAGAAACTTTGTCGAAGACGGCAACTCTCTACTTCCGCAAGGAAAACAACACAACGTCCGAAGGAAAACACAATACCACTCTGAAAAACAGACCAAGTTTAAAGGATAAAGATCGTGAATTTTGTATGTTCCTGAAGAGTCCATTTTGTTAATTTTTCGATACAAACTTATAGTAGGAGCTAGGAAATACATAATGACGTGACGCATTGTCGATTGAGTCGATTCAGTACCGAATTGAAGTGAAAACAAACTAATAATCAAAGGACGCATGTTTCGAGTAGTTTATTACGTCAATTGACGCAAGTATGTGCTTAAAATCAAATGAACTGATGGACATAAATACGAAAATGACCGACAGACAAGTCATGTTTGACAGGAAAAACATTCATCGTGACTCGAAAATGGAATACATGAAAATGATATTGCTCGAATCGAAACGATTTCGTAGGAAGTTCATTTTCTGGAACTGGAACTTCTTTTTATGCGTCGATAATGTTGAACCCTGATTATAATGCCTTAAAATAATTCTGATTCCACCCAGAGTTCTTCTAATGCCTTTAATTTCTTCCAAAACTTTTTTTTCCCTTTGCAGTTATGAGATATTCTTCTTTGGTAATTATAATTTGTTCCACAATTATTGGAGTTTCTTCTATAATTTTTTAAAACTTTTCTTGTTGAACTTCATGAAATTCAAATGTATTACTTGGAATTCTCTTCGTTTTTTTTTTCTTTTTTCTAATATTAAACTATGAGAACTCGCGTTGTTGTACATTGTTTTGCTTTTTTAGTTCTGGAATGATCACAAACCAGCCATCGGCTATGCGGCTCAGCAATCCCTATCCTTGAAACATTTTTTGTATTGGATTTGCGGTGTGGCCATCAGAGCCATCTTCGATTTTCCCATGATCTCATCTCGGGTTCTGAAATGTGTTCCACGGAGTCGTTTCTTGAGTCGACCGAATAGGAAAAAGTCACAGGGAGCCAAATCAGGTGAATTCCCAGGTAACAAATTTAGTTTTATTCCAGCCGTATAGCATTCCTCCCGGCTTTGTTGATAAAACTAAACTCAAAACTTTTTTGTCAACCAACAGCTCCTCTATGCTTCTTTAAAGCTGAAATTTGTACAAAGTGGCCCACTCTATAGACGGTTGTGAAAACAAGTTGATAAAACCTTTATAAGACCATGAAGATGTTGAAAATGTTCTATTGATAGATGCTATGACCACTTGAGAACCTTCATAAAACCTATTGGCTGCCATGAAAAGCAGAATGCGGCCAAATGGCCACAACTGTCAAACTTCACTGTGATATCGTGGTTGGTTTTTGTTGTTCTGCTTTGTTCGTTTTGCTGCTCTTCTGATTCATTTAGCAGTAAATAATATCTTAGAAAAAAGTACTAGTGTTGCGGGAAACAATGTTTGATAGCAAAATATCCAAAATAAATTGAGTTTTTTTTGCAGCGTATCATGTTTCAAATTATAAGCACATTTAATGTTATGGTGAATAAAGGCACGATAAGAGCCGAAAATTAATGCGCCTCTGGAATTATGCAAATTTACAACAAAAAAAAACAAAAGTAAAACAAATATATTCAATAAATTAATTATGAACTTCTTAAAAATTTATGGAATTCAATAAGGTTATCTTAAAAAGGCCGATATCAGTGTCCGATCTACAGTTCATTTGCATTAAATTGAAAATTTGGTGCATTTATTTTTCCACATATCAATTATTTCTTATATTTCAGTATGGCGATTTAAAAAAAATCAAAATGCCAAGTTATCTTCGCAATGACTACTTTAAAACTATTGGGCCATTTGATGACTTCCCTCAATGCTAATTTGCCGTTTAATGCATTTACTGGAGGCAAAATGGTTTTAAAATGCTTTTTCAACTGACCATGATAAGATAATATGAATGAGTTCTTAAACGGAATTTCTAAACAGCATTTTATAAGTTCATAAAGTCAAAATAAAACCTTTGATGGGAGTAAAAGGAATTTGAGAAAAAAAAGGGTTTTAAGATCGCTTTAAACAAGCTGTGCAGGTTCTCATAAACCTGACTAAAATATGAAACCTATTGGCACCTCGTGGTGTGATAATAAAACCAAATTGATTTCTAGTGGCTTTGATAAAACCTTAATAAAACTTAATAGAGCAGAATGGTTTTGGAAATGTTACTTGGATTCAGTTGTTGTTGGATGGTATTCGTTTCGTTTTTAGCCAAATGTTCACTGATGGCATTGTGTGACGGTGCGTTATCGCAAGATCCACGAGTTGTTTGCCCACAAATCCGGTCTTTTTTGGTGAAATGCTTCACACATAACATTCACATTCTCATAACGCACAAATAATACCCCTTGTTGGCAGTCTGGCCTTGTGGAAGCAATGGATGATACACTACATCCTTGTATAGGGTGTGCCAGTAAGTCTAAGCTCGATTTGTAAATAATCATACGAGCTCGATTTTGAAGTAAATTGAGTTTTTTTTTTGCACTTTATAGAAATAACAATTATTTTTAGAGAAATTACAACTATCGTGTCAATGAATTGATTGAATTGAGGTGCTTGAATTGCCGTCTAAGAAATGATTGTGCTTTTCCTCGCGAGCAACTATCCGCTTTTAACCAGCAACAAGAATCGGTCTTTGCTAGATTTATTGACTGTGTTTTAACGTTTTTCCATTCTTTCCCATGCATGAACAGAACGTGAATGGAAATATACTGCAATTTTGAATTAAACTAACCAGCATGTGCCTTCAAAGTTTTAAAAAATATGCTGGTGGTCATTCATGAAAGCGTTTGAAGGGATGAACCACAATTGATTTCAAACTTGACGTTTTTTATTCATAACGATTCCACTTTTCACTTGATGTTGCATGTTTGGATAGATCGGGGTGAGAAGCAAACAAATTTTCACTCAACTTTTTTCTCTCCTATGGAATTTTCATTCTGATATGAAAAATGAACTTAAATGTAAAAATCAACCATGTGGTCTGAGGAAGTTAATGTAAAATTCAATTTAGCAAATTTTACAAGATGTAATTTCCAAGTCGTGTAAATTTGAATCCTCATGTGATCTTGAAGTTATTTGCATACTTCTTTTATGTGCATGAAAAAAGATTGAAAATTACAAAATAATTTTAACTATTTTTCAATCTTAAACTTCTTGCCCAACATAATTTTTGGGACTATTTAGGAGAAAAAAACGAAAGGCAAGTCAAATATAATTCATTGTTTATTGTTGATTTATTAGCTAAGTGATTGAATTACAAAGGAAAGTCGCATTATTTTTGCTCTCAATCCAGCAAAGTAAGAACCTAACTATAACATTGTTTTTCCAAGAATGTATAATATGAAACTACTTTGAACAATGTGTGATTCATTCATAAAAAAAATGGTTTAAAAACGTATGTGCGTATAAATGAATTATCCTCAGGCAAATTGTCATACGCTTATTAACTTTAAATTCGTCAATTTATTTACCTCAAGGTATATGTTTTATTAGGAAGAGCACTGAAGTTGTTTTCATAATTTTAAATCTTACAAACATCAAACAAAAAAAACGTAAATAATGCACACAATGAGGCTGGCATGAAAACAATGACCCTATTATTACCCTACTGTGAACCCTGTTAATAATAGTGACTACATGAAAAAGTTTATTCTCCTGCTTTCAAAAGTGTTTCCTAAGCGGGCCTTCTGCGTCCCATTTCTAATATATGTACCTGCTTGTCATCGTCAGTCTTACGTTACACTTTTCTGTGACTATGTGCTTCATTTCGAACAGTCAGATATTTACCATGATCAAAACATTCCCTCTTTTAGAAAAAATTTCAATTACATTCACTTATCATACCATGAGCAAATCAGGTATTTCGGTATTCCTTCCATAAAAAAAATTGATAAACAAAAACATTAGTTGCCACAAAAATCATAAGTACACTAATAGTCGTTTCCCTTAGATTGAAAGTAATAGGTCTAAAAGTGAATTGCGGCATACTCCGCCAATATCACACCTGATGTTAGTGCCTTTATATAAACGTCCTACGACGTAGCAGCAAAAAAATGAGCAGAATATGTGAAACTTTCACTAATGTCACTTGATTTCGTAGGAATATCTCCAGTATTTTTTTTTTTTCACACCAATTCACTTCAGTGAAACCAGCTCTACTTCACTTTTTATTAATAATCTTAAGAACGATTGTTATAAAAAAAAAAAAAACAAAAAACTAGGGAAATTCAATGTCACACTTCACTTGTTCACTTTCCAAAAAAAAAACTAAAATACTTTTTCAAAGGTATTCGAAAGATGCACCGTTCTGTTAGGAATTCCACCGCGATGTGGCGTTATTGAGCATGGAAAATTTAGCATTTTGAGCTTCAGTCTGCATTGTGCTCTCATGCCGTGCGGTTCTATTTTCTATTTGCTGAAGGAAGTGCTATTGCTACCTAACGCTACACCAAATCTTAAACAGCACTTTTCAGTGCTAAATAATACCTACAATTTTTAGATTTCCTCTTATTCCTTTTCGATCCTTGTTAGGCCCTTCGGGTAACCCGGCTTGGATATCGCATTGGAAAATTCCTCTTCGGTCCCTCGGATTCTTATAGTTATCTGCTTGGACGTCGATTTGGAGCAAATTATCCTGCCACTATGGCAAATAAGCGCAAACGAAAAGGGCAATCTATTGATTCGCCTGCAAATCAAATTAATGTGAGTAATCAATTTGATATGCTCACAGATGATGAGAGTGATCCATCATCTAATCAAAATTTGAAAAAACTTTCTCGATTGAGAAAGGAAAAAGTTCCCCCTATTGTGGTGACAATTTCGGATTTCCATGCTTTTCGCAAGGAAATCTTAACATTTGTTGAAGGTGTGAAATATTCCCTTCAAATTTCCAGACGAGGTGAATGCCGTTTGCATGCAGAAACCTTGGACGGATTCAAACGTCTTCTTGAGTATCTTACTCAGAAGAACCACAATTTCTTCACCTATGACACCAAAGCTGAGCGTCTTTTCGAGGTTATCTTGAAAGGACTGCCCAGTGGTGAATCTCTCGATGAAATTAAAAACGAGTTAACAAAATTACTTGGATTTAGCCCAGTCCAAGTAATTAAGATGAAAATGAAATCCCGGCCTGGCGATGCTCGCAAAGGGATTTCAAACGATTTCTACTTAGTTCACTTCAAGTCAAGTGAACTTAATAACCTTAAGGCTTTAGAAAAAGCAAGCCTTTTGCTCCATGTCCGTGTGAAGTGGGAACATTTCAGGAAGACTGGAGCCAATTTCCAAAGCCTCACCCAATGCCGTAAGTGCCAGGGATGGGGTCACGGAACAAAGCATTGCCATATGGTTGGTAAATGCATGAATTGTGGTGATTCCTCACACACTAAGGACGACTGTCCTGTGAAGGAAGATCCTCAAAAATTCAAATGTTCAAATTGTGGTGAAAACCATAAATCAAATTTTTGGGAGTGCAAGACTCGCAAAGCAATTTTGCAGTCGCGCACTAAGCGCCAGGTAGGAAACGAAAAACGTTCCCGACCAGCTACTACCCATTCTGCAGCTGTTAACAACGATCAGCAAAGCACTAATTCCTACCAAACCGTCGGTAGAAACAGCGGACAGGTTTTTCCATCCGCAACTGTAACTTCAAACGCTCAACGAGGAGTAAATACTATTTCGATACCTGCAGGTACCAACAGGGTTCAATCTTCAAACCCTACATTCTTACCCAACCGTGTTGTTAACAATGTTCAACATGTAAATGGACCTACCTACGCTGCCGTTGCAGCGGGTAGAAACCAAAACCAAAATTCCCACGGGACTTCTGATGAATTTGATTTAGGTAACATATCCGCTCCTAAATTAGAATTTTTACAGCAATCGTTAATCGATATGATAACCGATATGCTAAAAACTAATTCCATGTTTGAAGCTATCCAAACTGGTATTAAATTTGCCAATAATATTGTCATGACATTGAAGTTCAGTAATGGATTTTAAGTCATTAAATATTTTGAATTGGAATGCTCGATCCATCAGAGATAACGAGGATGAGCTATTTAATTTTTTAAGAGTTCATAACGTGCATATTGCTGTTATAACTGAGACTTATCTCAAACCTGCCCATAAGGTCAAAAGAGATCCAAATTATTTTGTCTACAGAAATGATCGCATTAATGGAGCTGGTGGTGGTATTGCCATCATTGTCCATAGGCGTATCAAACATCACATTCTTTCTTCATTTGAAACCAAAGTTTTTGAAACTTTGGGGGTTTCAGTTGAAACAAAATTTGGCCAATTTACTTTTATAGCTGCCTACTTGCCTTTCCAATGCACTGGCCAAGCAAAAGAACTGGCTCAAGGGTGACCTCCAGAAACTTACCCGTCATAGGTCTAAATTCTTCGTTATTGGTGATTTCAATGCAAAACACCGCTCATGGAATAATTCGCAAAGCAATCCCAATGGTAATATACTTTTTGATCATTGTTCTGCAGGCTACTACACTATTCAATACCCAAACAGCCCAACTTGCTTTTCTTCAGCCAGAAATCCCTCAACTATTGATTTGGTCCTAACTGATTCATGTCAACTTTGTAGTCAATTGATTACCCATGCTGACTTTGGTTCAGATCACCTTCCAGTTACATTTGAAATATCGCATGAAATCATTTCTAATTCCATCAGTTCTACTTTCAACTACCATAGAGCTAATTGGGATCAATATCGAACATCTATGGAATACAACTTTGATCCTAATGTTCCATTGCAAACAAAAATTGAAATTAATAATGCTCTTGAATCTCTGGCTTTCTCAATAAATAGAGCAAGAGCTGCTTCAGTGCCAAAATGCGAGGTTAAATTCGATCCAGTTATAATTGATGACGATCTTCAGCTCTTGATTCGTCTGAAAAATGTACGTAGGCGTCAATATCAAAGAACACGTGATCCCGCTATGAAAGTCATATGGCGAGATTTACAAAAACAAATTAAAAAACGCTTCTCTGCCCTGAGGAACAAACATTTTGAAAATAATTTGTCAAAATTAGATCCGAGTTCCAAACCTTTCTGGAAACTCTCTAAAATATTGAAAAAACCTCAAAAGCCTATACCAGCGCTTAAGGAAGGTGATAAAATTTTGCTCACAAATGCGGAAAAAGCTCAAAACTTGTTAAGCAGTTTGAGAGCTCCCATAATTTAGGTTTGGGACTTACAAGTCCTATTGAGGATCAGGTTTCCAGGGAGTATCTGAATATTTTCTCACAAGAAAATATTTTTGATGATTCTTGGGGAACTGATTTGGATGAAGTAAAAATTATAACTAAAAAATTTCAAAATATGAAAGCACCAGGTGATGATGGAATTTTCTATATCCTCATCAAAAAACTCCCCGAGAGTACCTTGTCTTTCTTGGTGAAACTATTTAACAGATGTTTTCATCTGGCATACTTTCCAGATAAATGGAAAAATGCAAAAGTCGTACCTATCTTGAAGCCAGACAAAAATCCGGCTGAAGCTTCTAGCTACCGACCAATCAGTTTGCTTTCTTCAATAAGTAAGCTTTTTGAAAAAATAATTTTGAATAGAATGATGCTTCACATCAATACAAACTCAATTTTTGCTGATGAACAGTTTGGATTTCGCCATGGGCATTCAACTACGCATCAACTTTTGAGAGTTACAAATTTAATTCGTTCAAACAAAGCTGAAGGCTGCTCCACTGGAGTTGCTCTTCTAGACATAGAAAAAGCATTCGACAGTGTTTGGCATGAAGGTTTGATTGCGAAACTGAAAAAGTTCAATTTTTGCGCATTATATCATGAAATTAGTTCAAAACTACTTAACTGATAGAACTTTGCAAGTAAATTATCAGAATTCTAAATCTGATCAATTGCCTGTCAGAGCTGGTGTTCCTCAAGGTAGCATTCTTGGGCCAATACTTTATAACATTTTCACTTCAGATCTCCCTGATTTACCTCAGGGCTGTCAAAAATCTTGCTTTGCTGATGACACAGGTATTTCCGCTAAAGGAAAAAGTCTTCGTGTTATATCCAGGAGGCTACAAAAAAGCTTGGACATTTTTACAGATTATTTTCAAAAATGGAAGATTTCTCCTAATGCTTCCAAAACTCAACTTATAATATTCCCACACAAGCCTAGAGCTGCATTTTTGAAACCAAGTAATAGTCATATGGTCACTATGAACGGAGTTCCAATTTCTTGGTCAAATCAAGTAAAATATCTTGGACTGATACTTGATCAAAAATTAACTTTTAAAGATCACATTGAGGGCATTCAAGCCAAATGTAATAAATATATAAAATGTTTATATCCTGTTATAAACAGAAAATCCAAACTTTGTTTGAAGAACAAACTTCTAATATTTAAACAAATCTTTAGACCGGCCATGCTTTATGCTGTGCCAATATGGTCTAGTTGTTGTGCTACTAGGAAAAAACACTTCAAAGGATTCAGAACAAAGTTCTGAAAATGATTTTGAAGCTGCCTCCCTGGTTCAGTACTATTGAATTACATAGAATTTCAAACGTTGAGACTCTAGAAGAAATGTCCAATAAAATAATTCATAATTTTAGACAAAAATCATTGCAGTCTTCAATTGCAATGATCAATTCTCTCTATAGATAAGAACTAGTTTTAAGAAATCAATAATTATTCTTACACGCAGGCAAAAGGAACCCTGTTAAAAATACTGAATAGACAAAGTAAAAATAATATTAACACAATTAGATATAAATGATAGCATATAAGGTTGAAATGTTAATTACTTAGCAGGATCACCTAGGTTAATATATGAATGTAAAATAATGTAAAATTTGGAATAAATAAAGAGTTAAAAAAAAAAAAAAAAAAAAAAGCATTTTGAGCTTGATCTACCCCGTGATTCTGATAACATGGAAAGTTTTATCTTGGGCAAAGTTGTTCAGCAGGTCAAAGTGGACAGTTTGGTCTGGGATTCCACCGCTACGTGGCGCTAATTAGCATTCAAAATTGAGAATTTTCAACTTGTTCTATTTCGTGATTCTGAAAAGATAGATAGTTCTAATCTTGGGTAAAGTTGTTCGGAGGGGCAGAGGGCATTCAAAATGTGGATAGTTTGGTTCGGAACTCCACCACTACGTGGCGCTAGTAAGCATACAGAATTGAGCATTTTCTACTTGTTCTATCTCGTGATTCTGATTAGATAGATGGTTCGAGTCTTGGGAAAAGTTGTTCAGAAGCCACATCCGGGATGGTGGAGAGGGTTAGTGCATAAAAAAAAGTTTGCTTAATTTTGGTTCTATCAGAAGTTGTTTATTTCAAACATCAAAAGAATAGATCAAACTCAAATGTAAGACATTTTATGTAGCAAAATGTGCCGTAGGACAATTTGAAGTTTGTAGTCATTATCATGTTTAAATTAAAAATAATTAAATATTCAATTCCTCGAAATACCACTGTTTTCATTAATAACAGCCGTACAATTATTAGGCATTCGTTTAATGAATTTCCACAATGTATAGTCCACGATTTTCTTCCAAGCGGTTTGTTGGCACTCCCACAAGTGATTATGGTTCTAGGGACGCATTTTTCTCGTGTTCCGGTCTAGCTTATCCCATAGCAGTTTGATGTCCGATTACGTGCCGTTTTGGTCCAGGTCTTGAACGAACCCTGACTAAAACATGAATGGAGTCATTCTTGAATAACTTGAATATGAAGTGAACTAGACCTGAACCACTTAACTATGAAGTGAACCAGACTTCGAATGTGTGGTGAGTCAGTCCTGAATCACATAAATTTGAAGTGAACCCGTCCTGAATTACTTGAATATGAATAAAATCAGGCCCGAATCATTTGAATGTGAAATAAATAAGGCCTGAATCACTTGAATATGAAGTGAATCAGGCTTGAATCACATGAATGTGTGGTGAGTCAGTGCTAAACCAGTTGGATTTCGGGTGAGTCCGTCCTGAATCACTTGAATATGAAGTGAGTCAAACTCAAATCAGTTGCATACATAGTGAATCAGATCTAAAAAACGCTTGAATCACTTATATCAGAAGTCCGTCAGCCCTAAATCACTTGAATTTTAGGTGAGTCAGTCCTGCATCACTTGAATATGGAGTGCATCTGACCTGAATCACTTAAATATGAAGTGAATCAGGCCTGAATTACTTGAATATGAAGTGAATCAAGCCTGAATTACTAGAATATGAAGTGAATCAGACCCAAAAACCTCTTCTGAAAAACTTTTCCGAAGACTCGAACTTTCTATCTTATCAGAATCACGAGATAGATAGCAAGTTGAAAATGTTCAATTTTGCATGCTCATTAGCGCCACGCAGCGGTGGAATTCCAAACAAAACGGTCCACCTGCCGGATGCCTTTGACCTTATGAATTACTTTGCCGAAGACAAAAACATTCGATCTTATCAGAATCACGAGGTAGAACAAATTTAAAATGCTCAATGCTGCATGCTCACTAGCGCCTCGTACCGGTGGAATACGAAACCAAAATCTTCACAATACGGATGCCCTTGACCTTCTGAACTACTTATCACAAGACTTGAACTTCCTATCTTATCAGAATCACGAGATAGAACAAGTTGAAAATATTTAATTTTGCATACTAACTAGCGCCACGTAGCGGTGGAATTCAAAAACAAACGGTCCATTTTTCGAATGCTCTTGACCTTCTGAACAACTTTGCTGAAGACCACACCTTTGGAGATATTAAGTGCCTCGAGGTATAGTATCATTAATGTACCTGTATTTAGGTGATGCTTAACTTTTCGAGGTGATGCAATATTCAACTGAGTCTTGCAATACTTTTCCAAGCGAGTCCGTACTTATGACTGCAATAATACCCCTCCACTCCTCTTTTAAAAAAAGTTCTCGTTAGTATAAATTCATCACACGCCTGTTGCACGTGCTCTGCTTATGATTTTGGTTTCATTGATTTTGCGTCATATGTTGAAAATGGCAAAACTCTTGCAAAAACTTGATTGCAAAGAGGTTTTAAAGCAAATTTAAGAGATATGGCATGATAAGCAGGTTCAAAATTGCACAAAGTTGAGCTTTTTACAAAACTGTTTGACCCTCTCATTTTTACACCACTTTCGATCAATCAAGCACAAAAAATTTAATTTCAAAGGACCTCATGTCAATGGCGGCCTGGTTTGACAGAGAATTACTCATAACAGAATGGTACAAAGCGGCTCCGGACAAACAGAAGATGAAAAAATTCACAAACTACAAAAGACTTCAGAAATCATGAAGAAATAACGAAGATTAGTAAAACACCTTATTAAACTTACAAACGTGATACTGACGAACTAAAAAAAAAACAGACAAAAAGACGACACATCTTATAAAACAGTTGCCATGAACATGACTGAGAGAAAGGGAAAGCAACCTTGAAAATGTAACATGTGTAACCTTGAAAATGTAACAAAATGTAACATTCGTCTCTATGGACGACATGATCCTTGCACGGCTGGTGAAATGCTTCAAAAGAGGTTAAGTTATATCATTTTAACGCAAAAGGTACAATACAATAACTTTTTATTTTTGGTTCGAGAAAACTGCTTCGGAAGACTCTCAGAGCAAATTAAATGACACACCAACGGACCAAACTACAAAAGAATAAATAAATTACGAAAAGCCTTATTAAACATATAAAAGTAACACTGACTAACAAAATAACAAACAGACAATTGAAGAAACAGACGAAAGAACTCAAAAAACTCAAACGTGGCTCCTTCCTAATCATTTGCAACAGGGTCTTCTTAGACGATGATCCGTGTACGGATGGCAAAATGATTCGAAACCGTGCACCTTGCAAAATAGTCAAATTACCAAAACAATGGTATCGATGGGTGAACATTCAAATTTGGATATTTGTCAACATTCTGTCCCAGGCAGCCCTTTCTATCTCTTTTCAACCCTTTTTAACAAAACAAAACAGTTTGGAAAACAGTGTGAACTTGTAAGATATAAAACATTTTATGAAATAAACCAGTCACACGGAAACAAATCCGTTTCTGTTTTCATGAATAAAAAATCATGAACCGAACTCTTACCTTATTTTATGAATTCATGACTCTTTTTCATGGTTTCATGATTGAAATGACAGATACGGGTTATGAACTTTGGAAATGTTGTTTTGACTCTAATCTAAAGTTGTGTTCTCAGCTTCATTAATCAACAATCTATTCAAGAACCACAATAGCGTAGTAAGTATATCCACTTAAGTAGTACTATCACACCTATTCACATCAACACTAGGTTCGAATCCTGACGGTGGTTTTTTTTTGTATACATTTAGAGTCGATAAAGTAGAGTTGACAGATTCATGAATAAAGTTTCCAGTATCAGGAATTCAGCTCATGGTTTTAACCCGATTGATTCATGATTTCATTGCGGGAGAAAAATAGTTCATGATATCATGAAAATTGTTCATGGTGTATGTTCATAAAACGAAAACACAACATATTCATGAAATCATGAGCTGGTTTCCTCATTTTGAAGAACAAATTATTTCACGTGCAGGCACTCCAAAGTGCTTTTCGACTGCTACTAGTCGCGAACACCACTTAATAGACAAAAATTCCTGAGGTGATTCGCTAGAACGCTAGTGATTCGTTTGAACACCATGTGTTAGCATACCTTCGGCATGTAGCTTGATCAAATAAATCACATGTAACAGAAATTAAGCATGTAATAATACACAAGAATCGTAATTAACGCAAATCTGAAGATCTCATTTCTGGAAACATTTGAATTATAGTATACACTCAAGTCTTTTTTTATACGGCTTTTTTAACAAGGTTTTTTCTTCGACGATTTTTGAAACAACGCGTTTTTTTTTACGACGATTTTTGAAATAACGCGGTTAAAGAGCCAAAAAAGCCTAAGTGTTTTCTGAGGATGTACATAAAATGAAAAAGTCAAAAAACGCGAAAAACATTATTGGATACTTGGTGTGTCATGAAGAAGATTAGTTTCCTCGGTGTTCAGTTAACCTACGCCTTCATTGGTGTGCTGTGGAGGGACTGTTCACATATTATGAGACGTCCGACACCATTGTGAAAAGTAAGATAGCGACTTCCGGTTTGTGAAAAGCCGCCGAATATCCTACAATATGGGTATTCTTGGAACGGGGACAACGTGTAGCGGCCGGAAATCGATGTCCAACGCCATTTGGGAATCTAAGATGGCGACTTCCTGTTAATGAAAAATTGTCAAACATTCTACAATATGGGTATTTCGGAAGGGACGACGTATAAAGGTTGGAAATCGATGTGCGACGCCATTTTGTAATCCAAGATGGCGACTTCCGGTTTGTGAAAAATTATCAAATTGTCTACAATATAGATATTCTCGGAACGAAGACGACGTGTAGAGACCGGAAATCGATGTCCGACGCCATTTTGGAAACCACGATGGCGACTTCCGGTTTGTGAAAAGCTGCCAAACATTCTACAATATGGGTTTTTCGGAAGGGACAACGTGTAAAGGTTGGAAATCGACGTGTGACGCCATTTTGGAATCCACTTCCGGTTTTCAAAAAAATTTCAAATAGTCTACAATATGGATATTCTCGGAACTAAGACGACGTTTAGGGACCGGAAATCGATGTCTGACGCCATTTTGGAAACCAAGATGGCGACTTCTGGTACAATGTGCAGACCTATTTAGTGTCGTACTAATGTTAGGTCGAACATTAGTACGACACTGCCCAAGTAACATTGCCAAAACCAAACTGCTTTATTAAGTTTTATTAAGGTTTTATCAAAGCCACTAGAAATCAATTTGGTGCTGCCAAGAGCTGCCAATAGGTTTCATATTTTAGTCAGGTTTATGAGAACCTACACAGCTTGTTTAAAACGATCTTAAGACCTCGTTTTTTCAAATTCCTTTTACTCCTATCAATGGTTTTATTTTGACTTTATGAACTCATAACATGTTGTTTTGAAATGCCGTTTTAGGACTCGTATTATCTTATTATGGTCAGTTGAAAAACCCTTTTAAAACCATTTTGCATCCAGTAAATGCATTAAACGGCAAATTGACATTAAGGGAAGCCACCAAATAACCAAATAGTTTTAAAGTAGTCATTGCGAAGATAACTTGGCTTTATGCCAGAATTGTGATTTCTTTTCCAATCGCCATATTGAAACATACGAAATTATATTATTATAGTAGTAATTATTTTTAGGTGTGTGTGGAAAGGAGAATTAGTCACATAGAAAAAAGTTCTGAAATTAAATGCACACGACCGTTATTGACAATAATGGAATCGTTTATTGTTACACTGCAGCAGACAAAATTCACGCTACTTGTGAAAGTTACTCGAAGTAAACACGAAATTTGGGGTTGCCAAAACCTACAGACAAAATATCTCAATTGGCCGTGTAACCAAAATAACTTACATTCTCTCCGCGCGTCTTTTAATAACATAGTCTCTGGTATAAATGAGAGTCTCTTTATCTCGATATTCTCTCTATCTTGATGATTCTGTATGTCTGTAGTCCTTTGAAAATATTTGTGAGCAAATAACCTTCCACCTGTCGATGAAAAAACGGCGAAAAACCAGTTTCACCTGTGTTTGGAGCAAGCATTCGAGTTTTACTTTGGATACGGGATACACAAAAAAAACTTTTCAACGCGAAATGCTTCTAGGAACGTTCTTGCAGGCTAGTCAATTTCGGTTCTGAATGTCGATCTCTCCCTATCTCGATGGTCCCTTCAATATCGTGGTATGGAAAGTTGATTAAATACATAAATGCTGATAAAAACGGATAATTTTCATCCTGTTTTAGCTATAAATTAATGATAACCGCGGTTTTTGTCTTTTAACAATGCAATATGCGTTGAAACAATTCATATGCACCTTCACAGTTATTAGACATTACAATGTTTTTCTATATAAGACGGTTTTTTTACGACGATTTTTTAAATAACTTGGTTTTTTTACGAAGATTTTTGAAATAACGCGGTCTTTTTTTACGACAATTTTCGAAATAACGCAGTTTTTTTACACGGTTTTTTTTCACACGGTACGAATCCCCCGTGTAAAAAAAGACTTGAATGTATTACAAAACAAGTCAAAATGAAATTATAATGCTCTCTATCAGGATATCTAAACATTTTGAATACCTCGGACTCATCAATCATCACCGTTGGTAGCAAAACCTCATATTTAGGGCAATAAAAATCGTACTGGACGGGGCAATGACAAATACCACTTCTCTTCTACTTCGAATGATGCACCCCAGCGAACATCAAAACACATTTCACCGCATTACATGACATCTAAATCATTCTAATGTTTTGCCAATAGTCCTACCTAGCAAATCACAAATGGCAATCGTGCTCGTAGTCAGGTCGATCGTCGAGCGCCGCAGTCAACCCAGTTCTTTTCAGGAACGATAGTGTTTTCTATTAGAACGTGCCCTTTAAGTAAACTGCCGCCAGCCGCCTTCCGCCATTTGTACCATTTTACTATGCAGATACTGACGACGATACCAAGCACACGATACTGCACGCAGCCTATAAATAGATACCTCCCATTGGCGCAGTTCCGTACGGTGCTGGCCTGCATCGAGCACAGGGCAGTCAGTCTATTCGCAATCGCTTCCATCTGCTCGATGCCTAACTGGTAGTGGCACACGGAGGCTATTTATAGGCTTACGTCTCCCGGTCTGAAGCGCTAGCGTCTGTCTGTTTAAGGTGTGTATCCCTAGCCTTGGTCGAGGATGGGTTATTAGGCCGAATGGGACACTAGACGCGACCAGAATACGACTATCAAGTACAACGATATTTTTTACAATTTTTTTTCGGGTCAACAGATTCTGGCATTGCCATGATTGGCTCAGGTTCTCAATTCACATGATTGTCAATAGGTAATGTTAGAATCCAGTCATTGATAAATATATTTTTTTGAAGCAAACTTACTAGGTGGGGTGAAAAGTAACCTCCTTGATCGCCAAAATGCGATGCTACTGCAAAAAAACGTTCAAATGCCTTGTCTAGTTCGTTCATATTTAGGGATACACGCCAAATTTCAGTGCGATACTGCCCTTAGCTTTGTTTTGACAGCTGATTGTTGTGGACGTATTTGGCATCATGTTGAATATGGATAAAAACAATTTTCGTTCTCTCATAAAAGATTATTTTTTGAGAGGCAAAACGGCGAAGGAAACAAAAGAAAAGTTGGATAAGTATTATGGGGCAAATGCTCCGTCAGATTACACCGTTAAATATTGGTTTCGAGAGTTTCGTGGTGGCCGCAACTCCACTACCGATCAAGTCCGCAGCGGCAGGCCCTCCGATGCGGTTACAGAGGAGAATGTCAAAAAAGTTCATGAAATGGTGTAGGCTGACCGGAAAGTGGAGGTGCGTGAGCTAGCCGATGCCACAAAGATTAGAACTGAGCGCACATGCCATATTTTGGGAGAGATTCTGCACATGAAAAAGTTATCATGCCGCTGCACTATGGTACGAATAGCCAAGTTTCGCGACAAAAATCGATAACTAGAAAACCATTTACTTTAGACAGATGATGTCTTTGGAAGATTTTATCTTAAAAATAAGATCTATCTTTTGGTTTGGGTGGTGACTAGGGTGGTGCTTTTATGTTCATAATAAAAACTCTAACTTTTTATTATTATGATTTAGAGGAATTTTTTTTCCAACAGAATTATAGAAAATTTAATTAATGAAACATTGCTGGAAAATTCTAACTTCTATCTCATCTACGTATCGTTTTACAACAGTTTTTCCTTTATTTTGCGGTGGAAAAAATAGTTTTTTTTTTTTTTTTTTTTATTTAAATTTGAATTTTAAAAATTTATATATATGAATTTTTAGGCAGAAAAAAAACACACCTAAAAAAAAAAAAAAGGTTTTTAATTTTTTTAAAAAAAAAGTTGTAGAGGTTGAAGTGTAAAGAAAACACCATCATTTATAAGTGTAATTCACCTTATAAGTAATTTTATAAGATACTTGATCCCCCTCTCAAGACATCGTTTCGCAACTTTCATAATGTTTTGAAAAAGTATTATGACATTTTTCTTTAAAATGAATGTATCTTGAAAATGCTGCCATAAAACGCTCTCAGAACCATTTGATTTTAAATAAGAGCACTAACTCTTGAGAAAGAACATAATGTGAAAAATAAACAAACTGTCACAATGGTCGCCTATAGGTGGAAGAAATTAAAAACTAGAGGATTGTTCAAGCGGAATATCAATAAAAACCTATCCAATGTATTGAATACTCCATCATCCATTGCAGGATTCCATTCAATTCCCAGTCACTGGGTACAACACTGAGGCAGATTTCCTCGGTAAACGGTTAACGAAATAGTTTTTTTTTTTTTAATGACTAAGCTATGAACATAATTGAAAAATTACTTACACGACGTAAATTGCGTCAACAAAATAGATAAACAACGAAAAGCAGTAATGCTCGACCGTAAATAGCTGTCAAACTATAGATAGTCAAACTGAGACTAGATTATCAGAAGGGTCTATGCGCTATACGACCTATTATTAGTAACGAATCAAATTAAATGGTACAATGTGTCGCCATTTGCACCGAAATGCATAATTCGTGATAATTAATTTTATCAAGTTAAACCTACCGTCACAGATAGTGCGTTATATGGCAAACAAAGCCAATAAAACACACAAGGCTGTTCATTCAAGACTGGAGCGTCCGGCGCTTGTGCAGTGCTTTAATTAGGGTTGCCCCTGAAAAAAAAAATATTTAGGTTCAATTGTTAGGAGAAAATAATTTTGAAACAAAGGGTAGAGAAAAGTATGATGCATGTTTTTGCCGAACTAAGTGTCTAGTTATATTTTATTGTTCAAAAGTTAGGAGTAATTACAACGAAAAACATGTCCGATTTTAAGCAGTCCCCGCTCGTGTGCCTCAGGAGTACCCGGGCTCATTTATCTGGCATTTTGTTCCTTGATACCCATTAAAACAAAAACTTGAAGGTTTTCTGGCCAATTCTCGCCTAAACAATCAGAAGGTCGAGCAGAAAAACGCATGTTTTAGTTAAAATAACCCGCAACTTTTGAATGATAAGCTGTATGAAAAAAACATTGTTCAGCAAAAATGTGCACTAAAACTAAAGATGTTTTCGCTCATCGCCATGAGGCACCAAGAGTGGACAGTCATGTTTGCTAGAATGAAAGATATGAAGAGAAAGTGTTGAAAGTTCCGTTAGTGTACGGTAGGTTGGAAATGGAATAGAAGTAATGAAAATTGAGCGAAAGGGCATGGGTAAAGTAGTACTCGAACCCAGGACGTTATCAGGACTGTCTACTCTTGGTGCCTCATGGCGATGAGCGAAACATCTCCTTCTACATCATAATCGTTACTCCACGTTCGGAGAATACAAATATAACAATTCGAGTATGTTTTTTATATATTGTTTCGTTATCACTTTTTCTCAAAATGAGAATCAAAAAAGTTATAATAAAAAAAAATCATTTTTTTAGAGACACCCAACATAAAATAGCTCTATCATGGTCGAATGGAGAGCTAGAAAAATTGTGTCTTGAGAGAAGTTGTTTGAAATTATATTCCGTACAAAGTTGCTTTTGACATTACCCTTCTATTGTATTTACTTCAAAAGTAAGCAACAGCGCTGCCCATGCGGTAAAGTTTGGAACTACGAAACTATAACCAAAAGATGGACAACTTGTTTAAGTACAACTTTGTATAAGACATCATGATTCGGAAACGTAAACCTTAGGAGTTATTAATTTTGCCGTGAAAAAAGGATTTTCCGATCACTGTGCACCGTGGAAATACAGCTCAGTATTTTTGACGTAAGGTTTAACGTGTACTACGATAGTAAAATGTTATGTTAATCTTAAAATCTCCCGAAAATCGATTTTCTTCATGATCTATTTTTTAAGTTTAAAGTCGGAAGTAGTGCGCTGGAATTGCTCAGTGATCCACTACACAGCGCACTTTTTCCGACGCAAGGTATAGCGTATGGATCAAGTGAAAAATCATTTTACGCTCAACTGATGTTTCAGCCGTCGACGCAATATTATTAACTGTTACCATAACCATTGGTAGCATATTCAAGTTAGAGTTTTGTACGCACGAACTTATTCCACTTTAAACGCATCTGTTGTGCATTTGTCACTTCTTTACAGCATCCTCGAAGTTTTCGCTTGACAATTGCCCAATATTTTTCAATCGATCTGAGCTCAGGGCAATTCGTAGGATTAATCTGTTTGGCGACAAAATTAACATTGTTTGCAGCATACCATTCTAGTACCTCCTAAGAGTAGTTGCAGCTGGGTAGATCCGGCCAAAACATCACTTTGGTCTTGTGTTGCCGAATGAAGGGTTAAATCCACTTTTTCAGACAATCTTTAATGTCAACCTTCGACGTCATTATGTGAGATGCGATAAAAACCTTGGTACAACTGCAGATTACTTGCCAAATCATTAGTTTTCGAGCTAACTTATCAGCAAAAACAAATTTATACCAGGAAGCGACATCACCACGATCATATGCGAGGTAAAATTTTCGTCCGGGGACTTGTTTATAATCCATTTTGGCATATGTTTCGTCATCCATTAAAATACAGCCATCAAATTTCGTCAAAACTCGTTCGTATAGTAATCGTGCTCGCTTTTTGGGCACTAGCACTTGTTTCAGGGAGCGATTCGGATGTTTACTGGCACAAAAAGACTTATATCCTTCTCTTGAAAGGATGTTACGCAAGGTGGAATAGTTGGAATTACATTTTGAAACTTAAAATGGATTGAAGACACAATTTATTCAAGATTTAATAATTTATCAGCCTGTTCCTATAATTGTTGAATTTTCAAGTATTTTTTTTTTATTTTTTAAATAAATCAATGTTCTAGCAATAATTCCGGGGCGCATTAAAATTTTCGAACTTTTATGTTATAAAACACCAACAAACTGAACGTCGCATGAAAAATGTATCAATTGCAGATACAAAAAACTAGTCAATTTTACAATTAATTTACTTACGTATGCACTTTGGAAAAGAAACATAATATGTATATCGATATTGTTTTTTCTTTCATAGATTCCACTCAACTATAAACAAAAGAAAAGTCCCCATTCAGCAAAACGAATCCAAAAATAAAATCTTCGAAACATATTTGTGACGATTGGAAGTGTTCTTAAAGAGGAAAATCATAAAACTATCAAAACTTGTGGTACTTTAATCATAGTTTAAAGCATGTATGGAATGTCGTTACAAGTATATACCGATAAAACTATCAAGTTTTAAGCGAACCTTGGGAATAAGTCTTGAGAACCTTTTGTAGTATAGGCCTTTTTGAACCTATGAGGGTTTTATGGCTGTTTTATCGATTTTATGTAGAATATCTAGTTTTATGCGTGGTTTTATCAAATGAGTCTTGAAAACATCTTCAAGTGTACCTTAAAATGGAATTTGTAACTTGGGACAGTCACTAAAATTCTACAGCTCTGATGCAAAATAATTCCTTTATTTTGATTTTAGCATTTGCTCTTCAGTTATCAAAAAGACGTCTAAGCAAGGCGAGTAACGTATCAAAGTTCTGCTCGCGCATCGCGGAGATCCGAACTACCCGCATGCCGAAAGGCGGAATCGTTAACAAATGGCCAAATCAACTGTCGCCAATACTATGAAAGTGTTTTTCGACAGCCAGAAATCCTAAATAGGGAGGAAATAGATACCCAGCAGCCACAGCGACGACAAAAAGAGTGAACCTACCTTTCCGTCAGAAATATCGCAAATAAACTTGGACTGTCGTCTGCAACCGTGCATCTTGCTGCAAAACGAGACGGAATGTCGACTTATAGGCTGGTAGTGTCTCCAAACTAAGTCGATAAACAAAACAAGGCGGCCAAAAAGCGATCTCGGATGCTGTGAACGACGATGCTGACAAAATTAGATTGTGTGGTAAAGGACTGTGAAACCTTACTTGATGTCAGACTTCAAAGAGCTTTCTGGGCAGGGGTTTAAAGGCAACCGGACTGGCAATTGTGGAGGAAGTTTCAAGTATACGAAACTTTTAAAAGTGCGCTAAGAAAAATTTGTTCAATAGGTTTTTTTTTCTGTATTCTGTTTTCTGCATCAGAAAATTTACGTAAACGAGTTTTTGTGAAACACGTCTGTTCCATTTCCTGAAGTAACGCGATTGTTCCGTGCTGTTTTGGTCGGCTTTGGCAACCTGCCATTACGGAAAAAGGCCAAATGTGGTTCCAACGACGTGCAGTTGGTGCCCTAGGTCGAAAACCAGCTCAACATGCCAGAGCTCCACCCTTTCGAGAAATATTGGGCCATCATCAAGCGGAAGCTGTAGAATACCCAAAAAAAACTGTTGGAAACGAAAAGAACTTCAGACAAACTGGCGGTCTCCAACGTGGATGAGATGGCTGTACAGAATCTGATGGCAGGCGTTATACGAAAGACTCGGACTTCGGATTCGGTCAACATGAACCTTAATTGAAGATTTTTCTGTATTTTGCGCTAATTGAACTTCAAAAGGAAAGAGTAGTTTGATTTATTTAAATAAAAACATTTAATCAATTTGCACCTATTCTTTTTTTCCAACTTAAGATTTTCGCTCTTATAGCTTCTTTTCGGCTTAGTCTTTATTCTATTTCTAAATATTTGAGAGGTCGTTGAAGATTTTTAATATAATGTGATAGAGATAATGTCTATGCAGATCAAGATATCAAATAAGTGGTGAACTAGAGATTTTTTAGTCGAAAAATTAACTCCCCGCATGCTAAACCAAGTTGAGAAACTAGCCTAGTTTACATCCCACAACCCTATCACCAGACAAGAGAAAGGATCCAATCTATGTGGAGAAAAAAAATGCGAGACAGATGCTGACGAACGAGCAGATTCCGGGAACCCTCTCGGAAAGCTATTGGTGGTTGGCAAATGGAAGTTCAGAGTGCCTTGTAGTTAATATACTGAATGCGTTCGCCGTAGAATTGCATTTTACAGCTCGAAGAAGACAATCGATCGCAGGCGATTATCGAGATTACAGCTTTCGAAACGATTGCAACAGCACAGGAACTTCCGTGCCGTCGAATGCCTTTGGCTTGAGGAGGCACATACGAGGGAAGCCATTCGGTAGAAAGTCATTTTGTTCGTTTTCCGGGAAATTACGGGTTTACTTGTGCAGAGCAAAAAAAGAAATGAAATGTAGGTGAAAAGAAGAGTTCGACTCGGGCTTTCTTCAGCCACAATGGAATATAAATTCACAAAACAGGTGCTCAAGCTTCTTAATGCCTTTTCTTTGTCTGTGGAATATGCTTCCGCAGCTCGGTGCTCAAATTTGACACGGTCGGTTCATTTTCCGATTGTTTCCAATGTAGGCTTCTGTAGAATTTGACCAAGCAGCTTGAAACCCATTTTCCTCGCTCTGCCTGAATCTAAATTTCAAGGTTGAAAATTGGTTCAGTTGAATGATAATAGAGTTTTCACCTCCAGTACAATCTTAAGATTTTAGATCTAATTTTAGACCCCGGTAAGCACATCTTAGCACTCTCAGTGTCCATTCAAGAAGGGTTTCAACAATATAGATTGAGGTCCTCAGCTTCATCCCAATGAAGAAAGCAAAAAACCTACAGTGAACTCGTGGAAAGACAGTCATCAGACGTGTGCATGGCAGTTCCATTTCCCGATGCATACAGACAATCAGTAAACATTCACACTCACACATGCCGAAAGTGCATGTTTGCTGGGTGAATTTTTCATGTTCGCTGCAGCACTGCGCAGAGCAGTCACATCGCTCTTTTGACTTTCGTTTGTTGGTTTGTGGGCCGGGTTGCTATGTTGAATTTTTAATGAATTTAATTTTTTTTTATCATTTTATGTCGGACTTCCATTAGTAGGTAATCCGGCTGGCCGGTTGCCGGGATGGTTGGGATTACCTTCTTTTCTCTGTAGCTGCAATTTGCACATGCCACTAGGTCCAACTAATGGCGATAAATGGGTAACTTTTTAATGCGATGCTACAAATAATTAATCAAAGGAAAAAGTTGGGCGTTGAATTGTTTAATTCAAAACTTCAACGTGAATATGCTTTTTGATGAAATTTTGAGTGAAGATCAAAGGTGAATTTGGTGTGTGAATTATTGAAGAAACCAACCTTGAATTCAAAAAAGGGAGCAAGACCTGACGGCTTTCACGAAAACTTAATTCAAGCTCTTAATTAAAGTATACAGATTGACTAGTTTACAAATTACAAGAGAGTTTTTTTTTCTTACGTTTTAGAAACATTGCAGTATTAAAAAGGTTTCTATTTATATGTGTTTTGTAATGTCATTCGTGAAATTTATGATTCCAATATTTTGAAGAATATACATCATTATCGACATCCTCATTTAACTAGAGAACGTTTGGGAAAATAATGGATACGGCAATGGTGACTCAGTAACCAATTTTCAAAGCTCTAATTCTAATGGTTATATTCACGAAAAATAGCACACAAATCTGAATGTGTACAAATTTTCAAACGTGTAAGTAAGAATTCTAAAAATTTGCTCAATGTGGTGAAACTGGGTAGGTTTGGTTTCTTCATTAGAGCGACTTTCAGCCGGATGCTGGTTCGTCTCTTAACCTGTGGTGAAAATGGTTCAATGTGTAACAAATCGGCTGAAAAGTTCCCGGTCTAACGATGAAAACAATTTTAATTTTGTAAAATTTGACTTTATTCATCAACATAGTTTCTCTCACAAGTGAGCGTTTCTCTGATATTTCTTCTGATTTCCCTTCTTGTAGAACGATTTATTTTTGGCTTCAAAATAGGCCACGTTTGTTTCGTCGATTACCTCTTGATTCGAGCAATATCTCTTTCTAGCGGTCATATTTTTTAGGTCTGCGAACAGGTAGTAATCGCTGGGGGCCATATCTAGTGAATACGGTGGGTGCGGAAGCAACTCGAAACGTAATTCGGGTCGAACCAAGCGCAGGGTTTATGGTCGTTTACTCCATTGATGCAATCTATTCCACTGAGAAACTCAGTTAATCTTTGGACCCGGCAGCAGGTGGGGGTCGCCAAAAAATTTCACTCGTTCTATTGTACCAAAAATATCAATTATAAAACTAGAAACAGTACATCACCTAGCAATAAAAATCTCATAAGACAATTGAACTCTACTCCATGTCACGGGGCGTTATCTATATAAATAAAAATGAGTTGGAGTTTCCTTTGTCACGATTTAACTCGCGAGCGGAAGGACCGTTTGGCAAGATTTTTGCTCTGTTGGATTCGTCTTGGACACCGGAAGGTTCTTATGAAGGTTTGAAACCCCTCCCTTCTCTGGAAAGGGGGCCCCCCATACAAGTGAAGCACAAATTTCTGCATAACTCGAGAACTGATCAAGCAAAGGAACCCAAATTTAGCGTGCGGAAGTTTTTGGAGGCAAGCAATGTTTCTAAGGTAATCAGAGACCCCTCCCCTCTCTAGAAAGGGAGGCTCTCGTACAAATGAAACAGAAGTTTCTGCATATCTCAAGAACTAATCAAGCAAATGGAACCAAATTTGGCATGTGGGGTTTTCTGGAGGAGAAAAATGTTTTTATGGTGGTTTGAGACCCCTCCCCTCTCCTAGAAGAGGTGCTGTCATACAAATGAAAGTGTAATTTCTTCATAACTCTAGATCTAATAAAGCAAATGGAACCAAATTTGGCATGCGGGGATTTTAAAGGCAATAAATGTTTCTACGATAGTTCGAGACCCCTCCTCTCTCTCTCTGTTAGGTTGGGGGGTGGTGCTCCCATACAAATGAAACAAAAACTTCTACATAACTCGAGAGCTAATCAAGTAAATGGAGCCAAATTTGGCAGGTAGAGGGTTTTGAAGGCAACAAATGTTTCTAAGGTAAATCGAGACCCCTCCGCCCTCTGTAAAAGGGGGGCTCTCATACAAATGAAACACAAATTTGTGCATAACTCGAGAACTAATCAAGCATATGGAACCCAATTTGGCATGTGGAGGTTTTTGGAGGAGATAAATGTTTCTATGGAAGTTTGAGACTCCTCCGCCATCTGGAAGGGGGCGGGAGGGGGGTTTCTATACAAATGAAACATAAGTTTCTGAATAACTCGAGAACTTATCAGGTTAATGGAACCACATTTGGCATGTGGAGGTTTTTGAAGGCAAGAAATGTTTCTAAAGTGGTTTGAAACTCCTCCGCTCACTGAAAGAGGGGTCTCTTATACAAATAAAACACGAATTTCAGCATAACTCGAGAAAAAATCAAGCAAATGGAACCAAATTTGGCATGTGAAGGTTTTTGGAGGGTAGATTTCTATATACATAAAAATGAATTTCTGTCTGTCTGTCTGCCTGTCTGACCCTTATAGACTCGGAAATTTCTGAACCGACCAACGTGAAAATTTATATGAAGGGGTTTTTGGGGCTGGGAAAGGTTCTTATGATTGTTTAAGACCCCTACTCTCTCAGGAAGGGGGCTCTGATACATATGAGACACAAATTTCTTCATAACTCGAGAACTATTCAAGCAAATCGAATCAAATTTGGCATGTGAGGGGTCTTGAAGGCAAGAATGCTTCTATGGTGGTTTTTTGAAAGGGCGGGGGGTTCAAACAAATGAAACTCAAATTTTTATTATAATCGAAGAGACTTGTGTGATGGTTTGAGAACTAATCAAGCAAATGGAACCAAATTTGGCATGTGGGGGGTTTTGAAGGCAATCATTGTATGGTGCAGAGCTGGTAGCGGATGTATGGATAAATAATAGTGACTTTAGTGACTAAAATAATAAAAATAGTGACCAAATAGTGACTTCCAAATTTTAGTATTTTTTTAATCTCTTATACATTTTTTGTAAAATACAGTAAAAATGAACTAAGTGATTACGCTCGTTTGAAAAAATGAATACTACTGCGACGCAGTATCACTTTTTGGGTTTTTTTTGTAAAGAAGCCTGTAATCAAGTGACTTTTTTTCTCAACGAACTCCTGCACTTGGTCCGCAGCTCGTTTTTGCGAAGACGGGTCTATACGTACAGTTAAAACGCCTTCCAGCATGGCCTGTGCTAGAATTACTATCTTGCTTATCAATTCATTTTTTTTTTAGCTGTAAAGCGGTTTTCACTACCTTTACCACCTAAGGGTATTTAGGCTCACCCACAACCGTTTTCTTAGTAAAAAAAACACCAATTGATCGGAAGTATTTCTACGCATCAATTTCAATGCAGAACATTGTTGATTTCGGTCCACATACTATTGAAAAATTCATAAATGTTGAACCTTGCCTTAAGAAGTATATTAACTCCTTCAGGCCTATGGGTCATATATGACCCCAAAAGTATAATGGCTGTATAAAATCACACAGACTGAATAAAAGTGTACACTGTCTTCGGAAAATATAAAAAACTGTCTGGAAAATATGAAAAACATATGAGTTTGAGGCCAATTGACGACCTAGAATATTCTGAATATGAAGAAGTTCAGGAAGAAAAAAATAAATGCCTTATTAATAGTGTACACCGTTGTTTTAGAATATTGTACGTATGCATACGTATTATTAAATTGGCGTTGATAAACTTTAAATATTTTTGTATCTTTCTGGGAGGTTCTAGGTTATCCAATATGTACTTGAGTTCAAAACTTCAGATCTACAGTTGTAACAGTAGCTTTTAGGGCTATATAAGGTTACGATATGTATTCAAACATATTGAATGAACCTTTTTGAAGGTCAACAGTCATTATTTGATAACTTTATGATGTTCTAGGTCATCCAAACTGTCCTTGAGTTCAGAAATTCAAATCTACAGTAGTAACTAAAGCTCTTTTTCGAACCTTAAAAAACATTATGACATAAACGGGGATGATCTAGGCCATTCCAACTGTCCTTGAGTTTAGAACATAAGATCTACAGTAACAGTAGCTGTTTGGAGTGTGCGGAGATATGTATTTAAATATATTAATTAAATAGTATAGAAGGTAAACATAAAAAATGCGACAATCTTGGGATATTCTAGGTACTCCCAACTCTCCTTAAGTTGAAAATATAAGATCTACAGTTGTAACACTAGTTTTGTTTAGCTATATATGGTGACCACATGTATTCAAATATATTCAATGAATCTTTTGGAAGGTCAACAGACATTATTTTATAACTTTGGATCCTCCAAGTAATCCAAACCATCCTGGAGTACAGAACTTGGAATTTACGGTAGTAACAGTAGTTTTTTGGGCTATTAATAGTTACGTCACGTATTCAAGTATTTTCAGTGAATATTTTCGAACGTAAAAATACACAAGAAGATAATCTTGGGATGATCTAGGTCATCCAAACTGGCTTGGCGTTCAGAACTTAAGATTTACAGTTGTAACAGTACATTTTAGTTAATACAAAGTTACAATAAATATTCAAACATTTTCAATTATTAGTTGCGCAACTAAGTTCGCGCTGTTTTTTTGGTGAAAAAGGAACTTTATTTTCAAAACAAAGGTTACAAATGAATTATTCAAAGTATTGCCCATCACTAGCTACGACTTTTTCCCATCTTTCTGGTAGAACGTGAATACCATTTCGATAGAACTGTTCGTCTTTTGTTGCTTTCCAAGAATCAAACCATTTTGAGATGTCATCATATGAGTGGAATTGCTGACCAGTGAGACCATGTGCCATCGAACGGAACAAGTAATAATCGGACGGTGCAATATCAGGAGAATATGGCGGGTGGGGTAGGACTTCCCATTTGAGCGTTTCCAAGTAGGTTTTCACGGGTTTCACAACGTGAGATCGAGCGTTGTCATCCTGAAGAATCACTTTTTCGTGTCTGTGCTCGTATTGTGGCCGTTTTTCGTGCAGTGCTCGGCTCAATCGCATCAATTGAGTTCGATACCGTTCCCCGGTAATGGTTTCGTTTGGTTTCAACAGCTTATAATAAATAACACCAACTTGGTCCCAACAAATACACAGCATAACCTTCGCAGCGTGAATATTCGGCCTAGGCGACGATGTTGAAGCATGCCCTGGCAGTCCTCATGAATGTTTCCGTTTTGGGTTACTGTAATGAATCAATTTTCCGTCACCCGTCACAATGCGATGTAGAAAACTCTTCTTTTTTTGCCGCTGGAGCAGTTGTTCACAGACGAAAAAACGACGCTCAACATCTCTTGGCTTCAAATCGTAAGGAACCCAAGTTCCTTGCTTTTGAATCATTCCCAACGCATGCAATCGCTTAGAAACGGCTTGGCGGGAAACTCCTAATCCTGAACCAAGCTCTTCTTGCGTTTGACACGGATCCTCATCGAGCAATGCCTCCAATTCAGAGTCTTCGAAGTTTTTTGGCCTTCCTTCACGCGGACGATCATCAACACTGAAATCACCGTTTTTGAAGCGACGAAACCAATCACGACAAGTTGTTTCACTCAGAGCAGCATCACCGTAAACTTTTTGGAGCTCTCGATGTGCTTCAGCCGCCGTTTTCTTCGAATGAAAGCAGAAAATCAACATTTCCCGCAAATGACGATTATTTGGCACGAAATCAGACATCTTCAAACAACCAAAATATATAACACTAAACCAAAATCACTGCTTTGGCAAAGCGGTTTGTTTACCATATGTCTGAGCTTGGTTTATGACGCTTGAGATGTACAACATTCGACCAGCACTTACTACTGGCGCCATCTATCGCTAAATAGCGGGAACTTAGTTGCGCACCTAATAATTAGTTTATTCAATTTTACCTTTGACCAAACAAAAGACCAACTCTTATAACAACAACCCCCACAAACCACAATTTTTATTTAAACAAAATCATTAAAATTTTTTAAAAAACAAAACAAAATACCAAATAAACTTCCGATTGTTTTAGTTATTCAAACTTTCCTGGAATTTCAAACCTTAAAACTACAGCTGAAGATTTTAAGTCTTGAATTGTAGCTTAAATCTACAGCTTTTTGGACTAAACAAACTAACAATATGAATTTGACCAAATAAGGTGAGTCTTTTGAAAGGTCAACCGATACCATGAGATACCTTGGGACGTTCTTGGTCATCAAAACTGCCCTTTAGTTCAGAATTTAGGATCTAGAGCCTTAAAGTTAGCTTTATAATCTATGAAAGGTGACGATATGCAGTCGAACACATTCAGTGAAGCTTCTGTATGCTCACCAGTCTTTATCAGATTATCTCGGGATGTTCAAGTTCATAAAAACTAACCTTGAGTTCAGAACTTAAGATATACAGTAGTAACCGTAGCCTTTTGAGCTATACAAAGCTACGATACATATTCAAACATATTCAATGAATATTCTGAAACGTCCACATACATCATAGGATAACCTTGTTAGTTTCAGGTCACTCAAACAGTCCTTCAAAACATAAGGTCTACAATTGTAACAATAGCTTTATGGGCTATACAAAGTTAAGTTAGTTTGTTTGGCATAGAATATCCCAAGATTATGTCATAATGTCAGTCAGTTTTCCAGGACATTCATTGAATATGTTTGAATACATATCATAACATTGAATAGCGAATAAAGCTACTGTTACAACTGTAGATCTTAAGTTTTGAACTCTTGCCCAGTTTGGACGACCCAGCATATCTCGAAAATATATTTCCTACTTTTTTCAACCATTTAATGTTATTGAGCACCAAATCAACCAGAATTCACCAAATTGCTTGTATAAATTAGGCCTTAAGGGTTTATTCAAAGAACATTGCATTGTACCATCTAAATGGCTTACATTTGGTATCGTAGTCCTACGTCATCATTTCGAACAACCCAATAGGGCTGTACCTTGTAGTTTTTCATTACGTGCTTACGAGCAGCAACGTAATGCTTATTTGTATTGTTGAAAAAGTGGAGTTTGTCGATCTACTTTAATTCGACCAGCTCTGCCATTGCTTCCTCCCCAACATATACTTTTTCCGCAGGTAGCAAGTTCTCAATATTGTCCAAAATGTCCTCTGGAAGTTAAGTATTCGCGGGCCACACATTGGGCTTACAAACTCGACCGACGATGTTTCGCACCAACCTTTCCAGATCAGCGTACATTAGATGTAAGAGTGGTTCTTCCCTCTAGGAGAATCCTTAGAAAATAGCATTGAAATAGATCAGTATGCTTATCAATAAACTTTATCAAAAAAATTTAGATCAAATTCTACTTAACAAGTTTTACAACTTTGCCAAGAAACATTCGGTTTAACAGCAGTCAATCAAAGTCAGAATAAACTTAAATAATTGATGAATTATGATTTTTTTAAATCTACTGTATCATAAACTAAGAATATTGGTCTCAGAAATTTTCTAGAAAAAGTATAAAATTTTAATGTACGAGTTTTAATGGAATTTTGAAATCATAACGCTTTTATAAACTGTTCGAATTGCACTGTATTCCGATTTCACCTATGATCGAATTGAGTTCGCTTGACTGACGAACAATCAAATCTAGATTCAGAATTACTAAGTGAGTAACCGAAAATAAGTCCTCTATCTGATTTACAATTCGTTTCAACTGTTCTCGACTATTTGGATACCAAAAGAGTAGTCAGCTTTTGAAAAAACTGAATCTAACAAAATATTTAAAAAAAAAACTGAGATTAAATCAAAATTTACTTGATTCTTTTGGATAAACATATTGCATATTGGATAAACGTTTTAAGTGTTTTATTCCTATCCCGTTCGATTCGTCATGTTATTTCATTATATTTATATGTATAGAAATATGAAAAATTATTATGAAATACCTGGAAAATCGTAAAAATAATGAAAAATGGGGGCCACGTGCGTTGAATTCAAGCTAATCCAGAGTGCTGTGACCAACCAGCGCTCTGCATTTGACAAGTTCAATTGAGGTAGAGGCGAGACAGCGTTCGCCAGGGCATCTAGTTTTTTGGTGTATATTTCTCGACTTTTATATAGTATGGCCAGATTGCTTAATTTGGTTGACTATTGTTCAATAGTGATTTTTTAAACTTTTTACATTCGGTGGTTCGAAAATAGTGACTTTAGTGACCATTTTCTGAAAAATAGTGACTTTAGTGACTTTTGGAAGCAAATAGTGACTTTTTAGTGACTAGAGTCAAAATAGTGACCAAGTCACTAAAAAGTGACCTGCTACCAGCCCTGTATGGTGGTATGAGAAACCACTCCCTCTGGAAGGGAGGGCTTCCATGCAAATGAAACACAAATTTCTACCAAAAATGAGAATTATCCAGGATACTTAAACACAAAACGTGTATTTCTCGGGTAAGAAGCATGTTTTGATAGAAGTTTGAGCCCCTGCTTATTCAAGAAAAAAAAACTTATTCCGCGAAAAAACCATAAAAGTGCGAGTTACATTAAATTTTCCTTCATTTAGTTGCAAGCGTAGCAGCGCACGCACCGGGTTCAGCTAGTATAAATATAAATTCCACTAAACAAGAGATCTTAACTATTGGCATTAAAGAAGTACACAGATAAAAAGAAACATTGAACATTGAAACAGCCCTATTGAACACTCCATGTTATCACTAACGACTGAACAACTAAACAGAGTTTATTCTGATCTCACCCGATATTTATATAAAAACTTGTAAATTATCACGAAGGCCATGGACATTTTTATTATTTGAAAATTGAAGCGGTGCTTTTCTGTTAGATCTGCCCTGATAATACCTCATCACCAAGGGTGAGTCGCTTAGAACAGTTTGCCAAGCACGCCGTAGTCGAAAATCTTACACCATAATGGAACATGTGTGGCACTTTGTGGCACACTTTTGACAGATGTACTTTTCGAAGATATAACCCCTGGAGCCCTGGAAAATTGACGTTTTAAGTTTGTGGTGTTGTTTACGCAAGAAACCCAGATAAATCCCGGTTTCTAAGCGGAGAAGTGATGTGCCTCCTGGATCTCGCCAAGATCATATGCAGAAAAGATTTCAATTCCACAACCGTCACATCCAACATTATCGAGTTGTTCGACAAAGATGCTAAACAGCACTCACGTGTATTGTACACGAAAATTAGGCTGCATTTTGCTTTCAATAAAGTATATTTGAGATGAATACATATTTTTATCTCACAAACACTTTCTGTTACCAGAGATATTAACGGCTCAGCCCTTGATGCCTTTTGTAAAAAAGCTGAAAAACATGAAAATCAAAGTTTTTTTTTTCTTATTTGCCTTATTTGCTAAATGAATGGGCAAAGATCGAAGTTGTCGTATTCGATGGCCGAGAGAGAAAACTGACACATTTACAGTCTGATCAGGCATAGAAATAATCTTCTTTTCCGAATGCTAGAATGTCCTTTAAGAAAACGACGACGAACATATTCGGACACAACGACATCAAGTGTTACTAGTCATCCTCCTGCTGCAGCACAGTTTGTATGCCTCAACAATGCAGATAGAAGAACATCTTTGAAAACTACGAATCAGAGTGGAGTTGCGTCGCGTTCATAATTTTCGCAGGTGATAAGTGGACTGGTGGGAAAGTGGATAAATAAATCATAAATGTGCAGCAGCATATAAGAATTCTCGTACTTACTTCCAGCGATTAGCTTCTTCGGCTCCATTTGTCACCCAAACTTGCTGTCTCAACATTAGGGTATTAAAACCCGATTTACGCATTAAAAACCTTGACTGAGATCCAAATCGCCTGCAAAGTTTGGCAAAGCAAAACAAAACAATTGCCTGGTTGCCAGGCGTAGGCGAACCATAACGATTGAACTATCAAGTTACCGTGGAACACGCGGGCACATTTTGGCACCACGATTGGAACAGCAGGGTTCATCGTAACGTATAAAGGCACACTAAAAAACATCGGCACAAGTGATTTTGTGCTGAGCGACTCACCCTTGGGTATTATATCAGAGTGGTTAAATAAACAAATTTTGAAATCATGAAATCTTAAAAAATCAGTATCTCCATGACGGAGCAAATTTTTTTTTCTTGATAAGTGAAAAAAAAAAAACACTCAAAACACACAAACAAAAAAAAAAAAAAAAAAAAAATAAAAAAAAAAAAAAAAAAAATAATGAAACCACCCAAACAAAAAAAAAAATAACAAAACAAAAAAAAAAAAAAAAAAAAAAAATAAAATTAAAAAAAAAATTTAATTTCCAAAAAAAATTTTAAATTATTTTTTATGTTTTTTTTTTTTTGAAAATTTCAAAAAAAAAAAAAAAAAATCTCAAAAAACCCCAAAAAAACGGGAGAACCGTCGCATCCCCCCCTCCTTCCCCCCCCCCCCCCACCCCCCTCCTTCCCCCCCAAAATGAATCACTGACTGCTTCCCCACCGCATTTCATACGGCTTTCTCCTCCCACTCGCCACCCACGCACACACTCCCTCTTTCTCATTTACCCCCTTTTGAACCCCCAATAACTCACATCTAACGTTGTACAAAAGCTCACACTCAGCTGCAGGGTTGCCACATGCACAGATTTATCTAGATTGACACAGATTTTTTTCATTTTTTTCACACAGATATCTGTATGTAAAGATTACAGATTTTTGAGAAAAACCAAGATTTTTAAGATTTTTGGCAATTGCTTTTCCACTCAAAAACCTCAAATTCAAAATATGAGAACAGTTTAGGATCGAACTTTTTATCAATACTACTTTCAGTGTGCTGTTTAGGCCCATGAAGCAAAATAACACAATTGACACAGACACTACAGTGACAGATGACAGTCTGAAAGTCAGTTTGTGTGTGTTCCCAAATGATTTTTCCATAAATTTTTTGATTATTCAATGTTTGATAATTTTTGAAGAAAATTTCATAAAATTTCTCAAAGATTCTCAGACATTTCTTTAGATATTCCTTCTGGCGTTGCTATAGGTATTTTTCAGAGGTTTGTAGGCATTCCTTCAGGGATTCTTTCAGGAGTTTCTTCTGACATAGCATCGGCAGTTTTTCAAAACTTTCCTGTGATGATATGTTTGGAAGAATCCCTGATCTTGTGGACTTTTGTGATTTTAAAGGAATCACTGGAGGACACCTGGGACTACACAAAAACTATACATTTTTTCCTGAAGTAATTCCTGGAGAAAATCCGGATTTGTTGGAGAAATCTAAGAAGATTTTTATGCATGAATTCCATGATCTCATATATTTAATTCTTAACTTTAAAAATTCCACAATGGGTTTTTGTAGAATTATTTTTCAATTTTTTTCTAGGATGCCTGCAAAGATTCTTACATATAGTTCTCCAGATATTATTTCAATATTTTTTCAGGTATTCCGCTGGAGAAGTGTTTGTTTCAAAGTTCCGCAAGAGTTTGCACCAAAAATTTCGGCAGCATTTCTTGCAGTGATTTCTACAAAAATAGTATTCTTCTAATTTAGAAGTATTTTTATGCATTTTTTTATTTTTGGAAAATTAGAATAATGTTCTCGATAGTAGTTTTTGCTATATGAAACATATATATTTCGTACGTGATTTTTTGTTAGCTTTAATATAATCTTGCAGTGCAAGAATCTATACATATTTTGCGCAATTGATAAACAATTTCAGATCGATGGCACCGATTACCAAAAAAAAAAGGTTTGTGAGCATTGGATCAGATTGAGCTTCGGTAATGATGGGTTCTGACCGATCCATCAAGAAGCTGCTGAAACGTGACTGTCCTCATTTGATAATTATCAAATGTACTTGCCACTTTTTGGCCCTCTGTGCAAGTAACGCATGCAAAAAACTGCCATTGTACCTGGAACAAATGATGCGATATATCTGCAGTTACTTGTCCTGCAGCCTCAAACGATCCAAGAAATCCCAGATGACACAGTTCTGCATCCGTCTGCCACTAGATGGCTATCGTTGGAGTCAGTTGTCAAATGGAATTACTATTTATTTAAATAGCCATACATCGTATTTACAATATGACTTCATCGCCAATATACTCGGTCTATGGCTGCCTCTCTCCAACCTCGTTGACGACCCACACTCGCCAGATCCTGTTGCACCTGGTCCGCCTATCGTGCTCGCTGTGCCCCACGCCTTCTTGTACCGGCCGGATTCGAGGCGAACACCATTTTTGCAGGGTTGTTGTCCGGCATTCTCGCAACATGCCCTGCCCACCGTATCCTTCCAGCCTTCGCGACCTTCTGAATGCTGGGTTCGCCGTAGAGTTCAGCGAGCTCGTGGTTCCATCTTCGCCGCCACACTCCATCCTCCTGTAAGCCGCCAAAGATGGTCCTAAGCACCCGGCGTTCGAAAACACCAAGTGCTTGCAGGTCCTCCTCGAGCATCGTCCACGTCTCGTGCCCGTAGAGAACAACCGGTCTTATCAGCGTTTTGTACATGGTACATTTAGTGCGGGGGTGAATCTTTCTTGACCGCAAGTTCTTCTGGAGCCCGTAGTAGGCACGACTTCCACTGATGATGCGTCTTCGGATTTCACGGCTGTTGTTGTTGTCAGCCGTAAGCAAGGATCCAAGGTAGATGAATTCTTCCACCACCTCGAATGTATCCCCGTCTATCGTAACACTGCTGCCTAGGCGGTCCCTGTCGCGCTCGGTACCTCCTGCTAGCATGTACTTTGTTTTCGACACATTCACCTCCAGTCCGACTTTCACAGCTTCGCGTTTTAGGCGAGTGTACATTTCTGCCACCGTTTCAAATCTTCTGCCGACAATGTTCATGTCATCCGCAAAACAAACGAACTGACCGGATCGAGTGAAGATCGTACCCCGGCTGTTGAGCCCGGCTCTTTGCATGACACCTTCTAGCGCAATGTTGAACAACAGGCACGAAAGTCCATCACCTTGGCGTAGTCCCCGGCGTGATTCAAACGAGCTGGAATGTTCGTCCGAAATCTTCACGCAGTTTCGCACACCGTCCATCGTAGCTTTAATCAGTCTAGTGAGCTTCCCGGAAAAGCCCTTCTCGTCCATAATGGAATATGGAACGGGTTTCGGAGCGCGTGATGTTTTTCTCGTTCTAATAAAACTGAGACAACAGTTTTATTGTTGTCATCGTAATGACCCGATGACGCAGCCATTTCTCTTCTTCTTAAGCTACGTATTGTCTCTTATCATCAAAGCGAATCGTATCTTCCAGTCAAAAGGTATGGAATTCCTGAACATGTGCAATCAGCTGAAGTCTCGCTGATGGAGCTCCTTGCAAATTTGTGTGTGGATCGAGAAACATCTTCTTAAGAAGTTGGAAATATATGACGGGTAAGCTGCGCCCTTCAAAGGAGTTCAACTTGATCATTGAACAACATCCGAACTTCTTTGAAAGCGGTGAGGAACAGGCAATTGAAAATGATTTTCGTGAGCTGAGGACGATAAAGGGTGATACGGTCAAAATTTGGTCAAGGGAAAACGCGTGTAAATCGGTGAAATCGTTTATTTAAAAAATCAAATTAAATTTCTTTTTCAAGTTCAATTAGTATAAAATTCAGGAAAAATATTCAGTTAGGCTTCCGCTTTTCCAAATCCGAATTGCCGGGCCTTACGCTTGACCCCTGCCATCAGATTTTGTACAGCCACCTTGTCCACCTTCTTCGCCGCAGAAAGCCAGTTTGCCTTGAACTGCTGCTCGTATTTAGCAGTTTTTTGGTCTTCTTTAGGTTCCGCTTGACAATAGCCCAGTATTTCTCAATTGGGCGGAGCTCTGGCGTGTTGGGAGGGTTCTTGTCCTTGGGAACCACCTGCACGTTGTTGGCGGCGTACCACTCCATGGCCTTTTTACCGTAATGGCAAGATGCCAAATCCGGCCAAAACAGTACGGAACAACCGTGTTTCTTCAGGAAAGGCAGCAGACGTTTATTCAAACACTCTTTCACGTAAATTTCTTGGTTGACAGTCCCGGAAGCTATGAAAATGCTGCTTTTCAAGCCACAGGTACAGATGGCTTGCCAAACCAGATATTTCTTTGCGAACTTTGACAGTTTCGTGTGCTTGAAAATATCTGCTACCTTTCCCCTTCCTTTTGCCGTATAAAACTCCTGTCCCGGAAGCTGCTTGTAGTCGGCTTTGACGTAGGTTTCGTCGTCCATTACCACGCAGTCAAACTTCGTCAGCATCGTCGTGTACAGCCTCCGGGATCGCGCTTTGGCCGTCGTATTTTGTTTATCATCGCGATTTGGAGTCACTACCTTCTTGTAAGTCGATAGTCCGGCTCGTTTTTTGGCTCGATGCACGGTTGTAGACAATACACCCAGCTTATTTGCGGCATCTCGGAGAGATAGGTTAGGGTTTCGCTTGAAACTACCGGCAACTCTCTTTGTCGTCTCAGCGGCTTCCGGTTTTCGATTTCCCCCCCATCCAGACTTCCTGGCTGTCGACAAACGTTCTCCAAACACTTTAATTACATTTGTAACGGTTGATTTGGCAACTTTTAGCGATTTTGCCAACTTTGCGTGCGAGTAGCTCGGATTTTCGCGATGCGCGAGCAAAATTTTGATACGCTGCTCTTCTTGCTTGGACGGCATTTTGACAACTGAAGAGTGAATTCCAAAATCAAAATAGGAGCAACATTCTACACACACACACACCTTCAAAATGAGGGGTGTTCAGGTTTTTTAAATGCAAAATTAAAAGAAATACGTCAAGTTGATACTGACCAAATTTTGACCGTATCGCCCTTTAATCATCTGCAAGGACAACGAGGTGGAAGAATCAGAAGACTTCGAAACTTGTTGAAGAAAACGCCTGATGGGAAGCTGGCTTTTCACTTGCTAAAAAAGTTCATTGGGAACTTTTTACTATTTCCGCATTCTTTTGCAGGAGTGAAACGAGTTTTTTCGGAATACAATCTGAATAAGTCCAAAATCCGGAACCGCCTGAGTACGGACATCATGGAGGCCAAAGGAGGAAAGAAGGAATTGATCAGCTAATATTAACATCAGAACTAAATTCTAAATTCAACAAATTAATATGCACGGATTATAACAATAATTCTAGGGTGTTTTTTTATTAGGGCGAATCTATTACAGCGCCATTATAAAACTTTTGAGGGATTCTTTAGTACAGATCGAAACACAACAGTGCTGACTAACATACTCTACAAATAGTAGAATGAAAAACGTAAAGGTGATTGGTTTATGAATGAAAGAGAGCGAGCCCAGAGAAAATCTCTCAATTGTAGATTCGTCCTAATGAAAAAAAAAACCCTAGAATTGATTGTTAATTCCGTTCTGATTTTGTTCACCTATCAAGGAACTTCAAGTAGTCAAAACAAACACCTCATGATTAGTTATCATGTCAAAACTGGTCTGTCAGGAGGGCTTAAGTGCAATGATCGATTTCTCCCGAGAACATGAATCTTTCGTATACTGATCTGTTTTCCTTTTACAACACAAAATTTGAAGTAAAGATTTATACCAAGATTTTTTGCAGTTAAATACAGATACAAAATTTTTGGCAAAAATTTAAGATGGGAACGAAAAATAATGTGGCAACCTCAGCTGTCGTTCAGGCTTATGGCCCTGCGTAATCCACTGTTCTCACACATTCACACACTCGCTCGGCCGCTCAAGCTTCCCTCCCAATTTTATTTTCTCTTTTGCCATATCGCACGAATGTACACACACTTACACAAACGATGGAGAGCATGAATCGGGCTACTTCTGAATACGTCCCGTTATATTCGATTCGTTGACGTCGTCCTCATTAGGGATGTACACTTTGTAAAGCCCTCAAGATATTTAATTAAATAGTAATGTTTATTTGTTTTTATTGTTTGATTTTATTTTCCAATTTCGTCTCTAACCATGCTTTATACCCTACACAGCCCATGGGCCAAGGGGTTCACCGATTGGTCTAAAACTTTGGATTTTTGATTAATAGCCTAGAGCAAGATATCAGCCAATTTTGGTTCGAGTCGAAGAGGGTCGATGCACTTCTCCGGTCACTTAATATGTAATCTAGACAAAATAGTCAAACGGTCGAAAGTAACATTTGTAAACAATTACTTCAAACGTATTTTTCTGGGATCTGCATGCTTCTTTCATTTTCATTTTCATTTTCATTTTGCAGCGTTTGGTGGGGCAATGAGAGCGCAAGTCAATCCAAAGCCGAGGGTTAGGGAGGGGTAATGGCGAACTGGTCTATGCGGACTACTTGAACGCCATGGGAGGTGATAAGGATTAGGTTGGGGTAAGGGGATTGTAGTGTTTTTTTGGATTGAGATGGCCGCGTTGCTACAAAATGACCTGAAATGTTTAATTTGTTTGTGATTTGAAACTAGTAGTGACTGTAATATAACTTTTTCTTCTTAAGTAAGATGAATGTTTTTGATAGTTTGACAGTTTTGATTTCGCATATACTTATCTTTGTGTGCTGTCTTTGATTTTTTTCGAGGATGCTTCACATGTACTTTTTCTTGAAATAGATATGATAACTTCCTTGTCAAAACCGCATGTAGCCTAGCGCTGAGTAGGTCCTTCGCACTTCAATCGATCCATTTCACAGCCGTTCTCGATCATGAAATCAATAAGAAAATAAGAGCGAAGAGGGTGTTAGTGGTTTATAGTATGCAGGGCGTAGGTGAGAGATTATTGGTGATATTTTCACGACGATATTTTCGTTTCTCTGACTAAGAATTCCGAATTCCTAACCTAACAAAATTTGAACAGCATGAACCAGAAGTAATAATGTTTGAATCAAAAAGGATTTAAAAAAAAAAATACTGGATTAAATTTAGACAACAACATTTTAAATTCTAGCCTAGCTTTGGATCTAGTAACCATCCCCATCCCAAACTTAACAATATTTCAAATCACTGACTAACTAATCTGACACTTGGAAAAGAACAGTTCTATTTCCTATCTAGTTTCTTTTTTTCTATTTATTTATTATCTGGTATGGAGGACACATGCTATAAAATGCATGGAAAGGTAACGATAAAATAAGAAGAAAGACTGGCAACCCCCATCCAACCCCAACCACCTCCATCGCCCGTCCCGATAGACACGCGCATCCCGTCCACAATGCGCAGACCCCCCCAGTGCCATGCACTAATACTCGAGAGTCGATATTAGTACACGAGACTGAAGAAGTCCGCACACCGTAGACGAAACACGCGTATCCGTCAAGACAAGCAACAAATGTAGCTGAGATCAAACGGAAACTACCAATTCCTCCTCTAATTTTCCAGTTACAGGCATTCCACTAAAAAGCTCACACTTTCCAGGATTTATACATGGAAAGGTTCATTCTATTGTTCCAATGGTGTTCCCTAAGCGGGCCCTCCGCGTCCTATCTCTAATATACATGCTTGTCGTTGTCAGTCTCAAGTAACACTTTTCTATGACTATGTACTTCATTTCGAACAGTCAGATAATTACCCTGATCAAAACATTCACCCCTTTCGAAAATGTTGCAATTACATTTAGTTATTATACCATGAGCAAACAGGTATTTCGGTTATTCATTCCATAAAAAAAATGGATGAGTAACAACATAAGTTGTCAATAAAATGAAAAGTGTACTTTTAGTCGTTTCCCTTAGATTGATAGTAAAAAGTCTAAGAGTGAATTGCGGCCAGTATCACACCTGATGTTAGTGCCTTTATACAAACGTTCTACGACGTGGCAGTGAAATAAATGTGCAGAATATGTGATACTTTCACTACTGGTCAAATTCTTGGTCTCACATGCATGTTTATAGCATGAGATAAGCCCTCTCACCGTCGACAAGGTGACAAATTTGACCTACGAGAGGGTCTTTACTTTAAACACTTATTCTTGAGCAGAAATTGAAATGGAATCGAAATTACACTGAAATGGAACCGAAACGGAATCGAAATTAAATTGAAATGGATGCAAAACGGATTTGAAATGGAACCGGAATAGAACCGAAATGGAATTGTAATGGAATTGAAATGGAATCGAAACGAAACCAAAGCGGACCCGAAATAGAACCGAAATGGAGACGAAACGGAATCGAAACGAAACCGATATGGAGCTGAACCAGAAGTGAAATGGAACTACTGTGATTAACACCACTCTTCTATAGTAAGTCAAACACTAGACCCTCACTGAGCGGACCCTCCGCACTGTTGCTAAAATAAACTACTTGGAAAGGTTAAATCTACTACTCGTGTTTCCTAAGCGGGCCCTCCGCGTCCTATCTCTAATAAACATGCTTGTCATCGTCAGTATAAAGTAACACTTTTCTGTGGCTTTGTGCTTCATTTCGAACAGTCAGATATTTACCATGATCAAAACATTCACCCTTTTCGAAAATTTTGCAATTACTTTCACTTATTACACCATGGGTAAACCAGGTATTTTGGTTATTCATTCCATGAAATAAATGGATAAACAACAACATAAGTTGCCACGAAAATGAAAAGTGTACTTTTAGTCGTTTCCCTTTGATTGAAAGTAAAAAGTCTAAGAGTGAATTGCGGCCAGTATCACACCTGATGTTAGTGCCTTTATATAAACGCTCTACGACGTGGCAGTGAAATAAATGTGCAGAATATGTGATACTTTCACTACTGGTCAAATTCTTGGTCTCACATGCATGTTTATAGCATGAGATAAGCCCTCTCACCATCGACAAGGTGACAAATTTGACCCGCGAGAGGTTTGACAAATTCGTTTTCCCCAAATATGTTCGTAAAATACCCAAATGTCAAAATTTTACCATACAGTGTAATAAAAATAATCACATTCACATTTCTTTGCCTTTTTCTGGTATCCCTGGATTAAATTAAGAAAATATTACAACACATATGTATCAAAACAAGATCTAAGATAACTGAAACTGAATGTTTTTGTTTTCAGAATAAATTTGAATAAACAGAAAAAAATAAAAAAAATTACTGACGCGTGAAACTTCACTTCACTTAAGCGTAAAGAACGAAATCGCTTGCAATCTTTCAAACAACAGACTAGATTCAGGCGTTATTTGGCTTCAATTTTGGAGAAATATCCCTTGAACTTATGCCAAATAAATGTTTCTTTCCGAATGTAGTAAAACGAAAGTGAATTATTTTTTGCCGAAATGGCCCACCTGTTTGAAAAAAATAGAGGAACTCAGTTTAAACAAATGTGTTTACCCAAGTTGTCGTTGCCTTAAAGAATCACACTCCATAATGTTACTTTCCCAGAAAATAAATCAACTCGTCGTTCCTACTTCGGATCGAGTCCACACGAACAATTTTTCCGCGGCATTGAAATAATTCAGGCGAAAAGATGTTTGAAGGAAAAATGAAATACTGGGGGCGTAAATAAACCGCACTTGGCCATTGTTCGAGTAAATCCCCCCCCCCTCAAAAAAACCCCCTTCAAGAATGGGGGCATTCTAGGGGAAAAATAAAAACAATGTTTATACAATACATCGATCGCATATGTGTTGTAGTAGTAACCGACTAGCTACCACATCACCGCTGGCAGCATGGCAGCTTTGTTTATAAACATTTATTCCTGGCCGGGCGGAAAGCCTCCAACGAACGCTTCCAACGCCCTTGTTCCAATGCGAAATTGGTGAATGAATAATTTATGATGCTATATTTATAATAAGCACCTCTGCCGAACGATATATCGAGCGTGTCAGGTTTTCCCCCTTGGTAATTCACAGAGACTTTTCCTCGAACCAAGTGCGCTGATCTTTTGCTGTGGCCCCACTCGGAAGCGAGAGCGAGAAAGATAGAGAGAGAAAGAGGAAAATCAATAACTATCTACAGAAAGCATTATCCAACACTCGGTTAACCATCGTGCCAAATATGATTTATTCAGCCGGATCGAATTACCATCTTTATTTGTCGCGTGCTCTCCAGTTTCGCCGTTGTGGGAAGGAGACGTGGTGAAAGCCACAAGTCTCTCACATAATCTCCGCCATCACCGAGATTGAATTTGATAGCCATTTATTTTGTGATTCCCTTCGATCCTTCCCACCGCCCTTCTACTTCGATTTCCGTTATTTGATCTGCGCTTGTTTCCTGATTGTTTCGCTTTCTTCCGTTCCGCTGTTCCGGCGGCCACGTCGACGTGATTGCGGTTTCTGTGGCTTCGGCACCATTTTCCCCTTTCACTTAGGTTCAGTTCTCCGGGAACAGCAGCATCGAGGGCAGAATATCAAATGTTCAAACAATTACTTTCCGTCGGTGCAGGGGATTGTGTATTTTAAATGAAACTGTTTATTTTCAATCCAATAAAAGTATATAGCAATCGGGTTGCTTCGATTTTTTTTTCAACAACGGATGAGTTCTTCTGGATCGCATGAGCTGCCAACTGTATCAGAATGAAGTCAAGATTGCACGCTCTGACCAGTTCACCCTTTCCTTCAAGATTGAATTTCCCAATCACGGGAAAACATCCCACCGAAAATCACACATCAACCGATCCTTAAGTCCCAGCTTTATCAACAAGCCACTCAGCCCCCCCAAGCTCTTGCTGCCTGGAAAATCCGAGCTGGATAAAAGCACTTTGCAGGCAAAAAGCACGCCACCGACCATATTTCAACCCCACATGTATGAGCTACGTGTCATGATGAGCAATAGGTTTAGCGCTCCTCCAGTCAAACCGGTGTGTTTGTTTACCGGAACGGAAAATGCCTCGGTCCACTTGCTCCCGGAATTGGCTTCGAGAAGAACCCTTTGAAAACGGATTTTCTCTCTTTAGCGACGCTTCAGTCATCTACTCCGCTGCTGAGTGGAGTCGACATGGGGGTGTTGAAGTAGACGTCCTTCATCTATCCGGTCCGGTCCGGCTCAGCCAGCTGACGCTTGGAGGCGGAGGCAGAAGAGGATGATGATGATAAACTGAAAAAGTGTGCCAGTGCGGCTAAGTATGTGTGTGACGAGCTTGGGACTGGCTACGTGCTTTCTCAGTCCTCATCTCGTACTCGATGCGGCCAAAGGGTGTGCAAATGGAACGGTAAAACGGATAAGTGACTGTAACTGGCTTCGGGTTTTCTCGCAAATATTTACCCACGTCGTCGCTCGTCGGCGTCGTCATCACGTCGAATGGGCTTTCCGGGAGGCCTTAAAGGCGCATCCAGAGCATCAGGATGAGCAGTGATGGAAGAGGAAAGAAAATGTTTTCTCCTCGCCATGCTTGCTAACCCAACCTGAATAACGAAAGGGGAATATTATCTGAAAGGGCGACTGAATTATTAATCCACCAGTAGACTCTCCTGGCGGTTGCCTTATATGCAGCGATGGTATTAAAAGTTGGGCAATAGCTTCCTACCGAATGGGGGACATATTTTTTGATTACTTCATGTTCATTATGGGGGTTATCCGACCCGGTTTTGCATATTGTTAGGTTGAAGCTTTTTATTTGTCTGCCGATAAAATAGTGTATGCGCCGCGTGTGGCCATATGTGGTCGTTAAATAAAGAATGTTTCAGTTAAATACGCTGTCTGTACTCAATTCTATTTATTACTCGGGAAGAGGAGAAGACATTGTGGAAATATTTCCTGTAATTTCAATCATAATTTCATCAGATTAGAGTATGATGATGATATAATGATATGGACTACCACTCATTGTAGCACGGGCTAAGTTCAACGGCAACAGGTTCTCTTCTCTGTTTGACTTGATCAGGCTTTAATAACCTCTGATTGTCCTCATCATTTCATTGTATGTAGGGCCAAATAACGGGTTTGTCCTGAAAAAAGGCAACATCACTTATACTTATCCAACAACAATATTGCATATTTGGTCAAAACAGTGAGCTATCTAACATGAGAAAGTCCCAAATCGGCAAGGAGAAGCCTTCTAATCACAAACTGTTTGCTGTGGGGAGTTGACACGGAGTACGGAGACCAAACCGGGGAAGCATATTCTAGGATGCTACGCACCAGCGTGCAGTACAGTGTATTCAAAGCATGTATGTCAGTGATTTCGGAAGCATGTCGACTAATGAACCCAAGAACAGAAAATCCTTTGGAAGTATACCTGTGCGCCGATCTATTTTGAGTCGGCGGCGGCGCAGCGGTGGACCTTGGCGGCGGCGGCGGCGGCGGCGGCGGCGGTGTGGATCAGTGTGGGCATAAATTATCTCCTCAACATTTCCTTATGCTTATCCCTTTTAACTGTTTGGCTGTCTCGTGCACTGTCAAGACTAAAGGATCACTCCAAGTCATGTATTTTTATAGAAGGCCTGGATATCCATCGTGTTATATGACTCAGGTCGATGAACTGACGTATGTATGTGTGTATCTGTATGTGTGTGTACAAAGATATGAGACTTAACATTATAGAATTTGTTCATAAAGGGTGTCCACGATGAAATTGCCACACTATGAAATTGCTCTAACTTTTTACCGTTGGGTAGAATTTAATGAAAATTTGGGTGGATTTAGTTCATAGTGCATTATTTACATCCTGCAAGTTTTAAAGTCCTGTGATCAAAACTCGCGGAAATGGAGTCGAAAGAACAGCTCGTGCGTGATAAAGTCTTGCGCATTCATCACGAGAACAAGGATCTCTCGCATCGTTCCATCGCTAAAACGTTGGGAATCGCGAATTCCACGGTGTAGCGAGTGATTAAGCGGTTCGAGGAACGGTTGACCACCGATCGGAAGCCCAGAAGTGAAGGAAAAAGTATTCCGTACAACACCAAAAATCACAACCGCGTAGTTGGGGCCTTCAACCGAAATCCGAACGCTTCCGTTCGGGATGTGGTTAAGAAGCTGCACCTAAGCCGAAGTTTTGTCCAGAAGGCCAAAACTAAGGCTGGGCTTTGAACGTTCAAGGTACAAAAGGCCCCTAATCGCGACGAGAAGCAGAACAAGTCCGCCAAAACCCGTGCCAGGAAGTTGTACCTCAACATGCTGACGAAAGTTGAATGCTGCATCATGGACGACGAAACATATGTGAAGGCCGACTTCAAACAGATCCCCGGCAACCTGTTTTTCACGGCCAAGGATAAGTTCAGCGTTCCGGAGCATGTCCGCACTCAGAAGATGTCCAAATTTGCGAAGAAATTCCTGGTTTGGCAAGCCATCTGCACGTGCGGGAAGTGGAGTGCACCTTTCGTGACCCAGGACACGATGAACGGACAGGTGTACATAAAAGAGTGCCTCCAGAAGCGGCTGCTTCCTCTCCTGAAGGCCCACAACGTCCCAACAATCTTCTGGCCGGATTTGGCCTCATGCCACTACTCCAAGGACGTGCTGAAGTGGTATGCGGACAATAAGGTCAATTTCGTGCCGAAAATGTTCAACCCTCCCAACACTCGGGAGCTCCGCCCCATCGAGAAGTACTGGGCGATTATGAAGCAGCACCTTCTTAAACGACCTAAGGTAGTGAAGACAGTCGAGGAACTGAAGAAAGTATGGGTTTACATGCAAAAAACGGTTGATTGGTTGATTCACATGTTGTGCAGAATCTTATGGCCGGGGTTAAGGCCAAGGTGAGGGCATTTGCGTATGGACTGTAAATAAAATACGAGTAAAATGGTAAAATGAAGTTTAATAGTTATTTCTCAATCCCTGAAAATTTGATGGCAATCAGATGAAAACTCGAATTTTGCGAATCAATTTTGTGTGTGGCAATTTCCTCGTGGACACCCTTTAATAAGTCGACGGGGAATTCGTCTTATGTCTTTATTACTAAACTTAACCAAAACTGTTTTTTCGGCGTTCAGAGTTCAATTGCCAAGCAACGCTCTGCACATTTCGTAATTGTCGTGTACGAAAATAGTTTAGTTTAGATCTTCACGAAGATGGCAAGTCCAGTTTTCAGCGCGAGCAAGAAATCGAAAACGATTTCACGGGGAATCTATTTATAATAAATTGACGAATGATGATTTATTAATCAAATAATATTTTACTAAAGACATTACAGCAGAAGACAAGATTATCAAGTTCTGATTAGACAGTTTATTGATTTTGTACTTTGATTTTTACCGTACCGTAGGATAGAACACTCTGGTAAGATTTAAAGCTATCGAAACATCTTTCAATTACAATAAAATTGCAATCATTCAATAATTCTAAATATCTAAACATTGAATAATCAAATAATCTAACATATAAAAAAACAAAACATAATATCTAATCTAAACATCCAAAAATCTTAAAATGTAAAAATCTAAGAATCTAAAAATCTAAACATTCAAATATCTAAAAATCTCAAAATCAAAATATCTTTAAGTCTTAAAATCTTAAAATCGAAAGTCTTAAAATCTCAAATTTGAAAATTCAAGAATATGAAGATCCAAAACTAGATAGAATCGAAAAATTCAATAATTAAAATATGTGTATAAGGTCTGTATCCACATTAATCCGGACACCTTCAAATCATTGTAACTTTGAAATATTGCACGTAGGAATGAAACATTTCACTGTGGTATAGCTGCGAGTCTATGATGTTTACATTTCATGTATTCAAGTATTCAAGATGACGACGAAAGAAAAACAAGTGCGCGAGCGAATTTTGTACGGGCGTGCGGCAAATCCTGACTTGTCAATACGGGACCTTGCAAAAACATTGGATTTGCCTAAATCCACTGTTCACGATGTGCTCAAATCATTTTCGGATCGTTTGACGGTGGAGAGGAAATCGAGAAGTGACAAAAACATTGTACGCGCTGATCCTGTCATGGACCGAAAGGTGAAAAGGATATTAACGAAAAACCCAAATCTCTCCATTCGAACGGTGGCTCGTAAAATAGGGATGTCGCCTGGTTTTGTCCAAAAATCAAAACAACGTTTGGGACTTAAATCGTATAAAGTAAAAACAGTTCCAAATCGCAACGACAAACAGAACTTGGCAGCACAATCACGAGCTCGACGTTTGTACTGCGAATATTTGACGAAGTTTTCATGCGTTGTTATGGACGATGAAACTTATGTCCTGGAGGATTTCAAGCAGCTTCCAGGGCTGGCTTTTTATTCTGCTATGGCCAGAAATGCTACAGCTGAGCATTTCAGAACGAAGAAGGCATCGAAATTTCCCAAAAAATACCTTGTGTGGCAAGCAATTTGCACGTGTGGCAAAAAGAGTAAATCTTTCGTCACTACAGGCACAATCAACAAAGGAGATCTATCAGAAAGAGTGTATGCAGAAGCGATTGCTACCCTTCATCAAAAGTCACAAAGAAAAACCTTTGTTCTGGCCCGATTTGGCATCATGCCACTATGCTAAAACTGTGATGGAGTGGTACCAAGCAAATCAAGTGACCATTGTATCAAAAACCTCAAACCCGCCATATTGCCCAGAGCTATGACCAATCGAGAGATATTGGGCTCTGATGAAGCGGAAGCTTTCTGGTAAGAAGCAAGGAATCAAAGACATCAAACTCTTCCAGCAAATTTGGACAAAGACGGCTTCTACGATTTCTGAAGAGTCTGTACAAACCCTAATGGACGGAGTTAAGCGCAAAGTTCGAACATTTGATGCAAATGCCGAATAACTATGTTTTGTCTTCACGAATTGTTAAAACACATCCCATGAATCTGAAATAAACAGCTACGACGGAAATATAATGCGAAATTTATGTTTTATTCATGTTTTGAGATGTCCGGATTATTGCGGATACAGACCTTACCTGGAATTTGAAAAATAAAAATAATGTTAAGGTTTGGAAATCTCAAAATACAAAATTCTGCGACTAAAAGATAAATTTTGAAACTTGGCCACAACATTTTTCTATTTACACTGTGTGTCTTCTGGCAAATATGACGAGCGCAATCAGTTTTAGAAAATCCCCCCGACAATAATACAAGAAAAACTTCCAAAGCCGTCATTTCATCTATCTTAAAACCAGAAGATAAAAAAAATTAAAAACAAATATCTAAAAAAATTGAGATTAAGAGATTTAAGAATCTAAAAGTTTCACAACCTTAAAAACTAAGGATTAAACAAAAATCTCTTTAAAATTCATATATTCAGGAGCTTAAAGATCAAAAATTAAATCAATTATAAAAAGGTTCAAATAAAGAGCAGTGAAATAGACCGAACTATCAATATTTTTACAACATTACTACAAACACATATTATAAAGAACCCACTGTGCACTGATTAACCGGTTAATACAGTGGTTAGCAAAGTTATTTTATTCGAGATTTGTCACGTACAAATAAAAAGAATGTTTTCCCGACAATGGCTAGTTCGGAATATTCGGTGATATTAGTGTTGATGTATATTAAATTTAATAAACACTCCCTATTAAAACAGTCTTGACTATTCAATGCAAAAGTGTGGTAATTCAAATCACTGTTAATTTACACTGATCGTTATAGATAGTTTTCTCACACCTGACAAAATGATAAAAAATGATGTGGAAATAAACGTAATCTGTTTTAAACCCCGTTCCGTCTACGAGCTATGTAACTTGTTATTACGAATCTTGATAGGGAAGATGTACCTATATTAAACTCATCACTTTGCAATTCATCCTACATGAAATAAAACGATACACACGTGACAGGATTAGTTAGTAATGTTTGTTGTAGTTATTTAACGTAAGCAAACATTATTAGAAAACAAAACCGATCCTTCAACTGCCCAATTGTTTGATTCATCGTAGGATGAATATAGGAACAATGAGATTGATATGGGGGCAGTTTCCCTTTGAGACGTCAGATGCATTATTTCCAGTGAAATCTCACCTCGAATTTGCTCTCATCTCTTTGGGCATTAACTATTGCTCTCTTTCTTGCAAACACAAGTGCGAAAAACAGACACGGCGGCACTCTAGATTGGACCTGCAGAAATTTGTATTTACTTCACATGTTTTCATAATGTTTTGTGCAATAAACTACAGGGCCCAATTATTTATTTATTTATTTATTTATTTATTTATTTATTATGATTGTTTTCATCTGACATCGTGGTCTTAATGAAATTAATTTAAACTAATTAATTAAAAATACGCGAACTATAAAAGCGTTGTCTAAATGTCTCAGTCGTCAAATTAAAATCAAAAACGTTACATGCTTCTACAAATAGTCTACATATAGAATTGATGGGATCATTTGCTGTATAGTCAGTATTCCTTGGTGGTACCTGTAACAATACTCTAGATCGCAAGAGACGTTCCGGGGCGTAAAAACGAACACGCTCGAGCAGAGCGGACAATCAACTTCGCCTTTGATTATTTTAGCTCCGTAAACCGCTCGGTTAATTTTGCGACGAACATTCAGTGGTTCAATTCCCAGCAATGCACAGCGTTGCTCGTACGGCGGCAAGTTTAACGGGTCACGCCACGGTAGGTTCCTAAGAGCGTATCTGACAAACTTCCGTTGAACAGCTTCGATTCTCGTGCTCCAAATTGCCTCATACGGTGACCACACTATCGATGCAAATTCCAGAATGGATCTGACTAGTGAACAGTAGAGAGAGCGCAAACACAATGGGTCGTTGAAATCTTTGCTAATTTTTGAAATAAATCCTAACTGACGATTAGCTTTGTCCACGATGGCAGAGTAGTGGAGTTTGAATGTCAATTTGCAATCCAACAGCACGCCGAGATCTCTAACCTTTTCCACACGTTCAAGTTGCTGCCCATCTATGTTGTAGTCGTACAGAATTGGGGATTTTCCCCGGCAGTAGGAAATGACACAGCACTTGGAGACGCTTATTCGGAGGTAGTTCTTGCAACACCACCGCGCAAAGCAGTTTAGAAGTCCCTGAAGTTCTCTGCAATCCACTTCGTTACGAATTACGAGGAAAACCTTCAGATCATCGGCATAGATAAGTAAACCTCCATTTGCAAGCAGAATAGTCACATCGTTAAAAAATAACGAGAACAGCAGTGGACCTAAATTGCTTCCCTGTGGCACACCGGATGCAGGAGTGAAAGACAGAGATTCTACTGATCCTATCTTCACACAGAGGCTTCTATTGCCAAGGTACGAATGTAGCCAATTGCACATCCTTTCCGAAGCACCCAATCGAAGTAGTTTGGCTAGAAGAACATCATGGTTCACAGTGTCGAAGGCAGCCTTGATATCGGTATATACAGCATCTACTTGCGCACCGTTGTCCATAGCACTGATGCAGGTCGATGTGAAATCGCATAAATTACTGTCCACCGATCGCTTTGGGAAGAAACCATGCTGTTTTTCACTAATGTAAGCGCTGCACGAACCGAACATCACTTTATATACGATGGTTTCCAAGCATTTTGAACCCGCTGAAAGGGAAGTTATTCCACGGTAGTTGGATACATCCGTCTTGTCACCCTTCTTAAAAACAGGCCGCATATGGGACCTCTTCCAAACAACTGGAAACTCCTGCTGTTGAAGCAATTGGTTGAAAACAGCTACGAGTGGTGCCATCAACGAAGCACCACATTTTTTGAAGATGCAGGCAGGGATTCCATCGGGTCCAAAACAATAGGACGCCTTAAGCTTCTGTAACGCAAACTCCACCATTTGCTCATCAACTTGGAAGACATCTAGATCAACCACATCTCGTGGTACAATATGATTGGCAGCATCAATTTCCTCGGCGGTTGGCACATGGCTCACAAACACATTGGAAAACTGCTGGGCAAAAAGATCACATTTTTCACTGGCACTGCTTGCGTTGACGTCACCAAGGTGCATCGACGAGGGAAGTCCGGTCTCCTTTCGCTTCGAATTGACAAAACTCCAGAATCGCTTTGGGTTACGACGAAGATCCTCTTGCTTTCTTCTCACGTAGCGTTTGTATAGAAAACGGTTGTATCCACGGTAGATACGACTTGCCTCATCAAATTGTTGTTTTGAGAACGGACACCTTCGGCGACAGTACTGCTGCAGCAACCTGAAACGTCGACGACGCAGAATACCGATATGTGGGTTGGACCATGCCGGTTTCATTGGCGGTCTGTTCAACGGGACTGTTTGGATGATACAGTTAAGAAGGATACTGTTGAATGAACTAATTGCAGCATCCACATTCACGCTCTCATAAACTGTGGATCAATCACTCTGCGAAAGTAGAGCGTTCATCGTTTCAAAATCGCCACGACGGAAGTCACGGCCCGAGAGATCTACTTCTTCGTGATACAAAACTGGTGATGGAAATGCCACAGAGAATTCTAGAGCTGGATGGAAGCGATCGAGGGGGACCACATGTTCTGTCGCTAGCGTAGCAAATCCATTGGTCATGTTTGTGTCGTTGCTGAAGATAAGGTCTAATATGCGATCATTGCTGTTGCGAATTAGGTTGCGTTGCCGTAGTCCGTGAAATGCCATGTTGTCGAGAAGAGTTTGAGTAGCTGTAGAAATCTGTGACTGAAGTGGATCAACGAAAGCGTACCTGATGCTTGATTGCCATACGAGACAAGGTTGATTGAAATCCCCAAATAGAATCATTGGGCTACAGACTTCAGATACGGCATCAAGGTGAGACTGCATGTGTATTATGTCCTGACTTTTTTCCGGTGGAATATACAGGACGCCGACAAACAAATCAGTCGCTTGACCAGTAACTTTTACCCATAGATGTTCGATATTTGTGCTGTTAGGATGTTATGTGCGTAGAATCGAGCATTTTATTAGACAACTGACAAACTGATAATTTCATATACCATCCATGAGAAACAATGAAAATAATCATCCATGAGTGATGTAACGATATGCGAAGCAGGGTCTGGCAGAGCAACAGGGTGTATAAATAAGTTTTAGAGTTTCCATACACAAACTTTTTAAAATGCTAAAAATTATTACGTTATTTTCAAATGGCCCGAATAATTTGTGAATTAAGATTTTAATGAAAAACTGTCCATCTATGAACCCCTACAATGCCCTTTTTTAACTAGAATCAAAATTTTTCATTTTGCTTCCTTTAACCAAACCATGAGCCAAAGCACAGAGGAAAGCACAGTGCATTCTCTTTATTTTTGAAAGAGAAGTGCTTGTGTGGCTTTCCGTCCCTCGTGCTGCTACGAAATCTCTCACACGTTTGTTTTGTGCGCTCTTCTGAAACGGGAGACGCACAATTGAAATTGGGTTAGGCACTTGTCTATTTTGCACTGCTCTGTGTATTTCGACAATCCCTGGTGCATACAAACCGCTTGGAAGAAAATCTCGGACGATACATTGCGGAAATACATTAAATGAATGCCGAGCATTTGTACGGCTGTTATAAAAGAAAACGGCGGGTACTTTGAGGAGTTGGAAATTTAATTATATTATAATTACTACAAACATAAAATTTTCCAACGGCACAATTTGCTAAGCAAAATGTCTTACCTTTGAACATGATCTTTTCTTTTGATGTTTGAAATAAACAACTTCTGATAGAATAAAAATTACTTTTTTTCATGCACTTATCTTCTCCACCATCGGGATGTCTCTTCTGAATGGCTATGCCCAAGACTCGAACTATCCATCTTATCAAAATCACGACACAGAACCAGTTGAAAACGCTTAATTTTGCATGCTCACCAGCGTCACGTAGTGTTTGCATGCCAAATCAGACTGTCTACCTTAACCTGCTTAACAACTTTGCCGAAGACGAAAACTTTCCATGTAATCAGAATCACGGGGTAGACCAAGTTAAAAACGCTCAATTTTTCATGCTCACGAGCGCCACATAGCGGTGAATTTCCTAACAGAAGTGCTCCTTTCGAATGCCCTTGACCTTCTGAACAACTTTGCTGGAGACTAGAACTATCTATCTTATCAGAACCACGAGATAGAACAAGTTGAAAATGCTCAATTTCGTATGCTCACTAGCGCCATGTAGCGGTGGAATTCTGAATCAAACTGTCCACCTTTCGGATGCCCTTGATCTTTTGAACAACTTTGCCCAAGACTCGAATTTCTATCTTACCAGAATAACAAGCTAGAACAAGTTGAAAATGTTCAATTTTGTATGCTCGGTGGAATTCCGAACAAAACGGTCCACCTCCCGGAATCTCTTGATCTTCTGAAAAACTTTGCTGAAGACCGCACCTCTGCAGATAATCAGAGTACCGAGATATAGTATCATGGATGTACCTGTGTTTAGGTGATGCTAAACTTTTTGGGGGGTGATGCAATATTCAACTGAGTGTTGCAATACTTTTCCAAGCGAGTCCGTACTTATGACTGGTAGTGTAGTTGGGGGGGAGCCCCGGCACAACCATATTTATTCTTTGATTTAAAATATAAACCACAGACGAGAGGCCCAACTGTTTTTTTTTTTTTTTTTATATTTATTTTTTATTTTTTTTATTTTTTTTTTACAGAAAAAAGGGGTTTTTTGTGTTAATTTTTGTGCCCCTAACTTTTTTTTTTATCGGCTTAAAAATTTTGCCCCCCCCCCATTTTGAAGATGTGTGCGTGTAACATCATGCCTCTATTTTGATTTTGAGGTAAGCACTTCAGTTATCAAAATGTCGTCGGAGAAAGAGAAGCAAAGCATCAAAATTTAGCACGTGCATGGTGAAAATCCAAACTACTCTCACGCCAAGTTGGCAAAATCGTTGAATGTGCCTAAATCAACTGTTACCAACGTATTCAAAGTGTTCGGTGAACGTTTGTCAACAGCCGGGACATCCAGGAAAGCTGGATCGGGGGGAAATCGAAGGCCGGAGGCCACAGCGACGACAAAATGAGTTGCCCGCTGTTTCGAGCGGAACTACAACCTCTCCGTCCGAGATGTCGCAAAGAAGCTGGGAGTGGCGCCATCAACCGTGGATAGAGCTAAAAAACGAGCTGGACTGTCGGCTTACAAAAAAGTGGTGACTCCAAATCGCGACGATAAACAAAACACGTCGGCCAAAGCATGATCGCGAAAGTTGTACACGACGATGCTGACGAAGTTTGATTGCGTGGTACAGGACGATGAAACTTACGTCAAGGCAGACCTTAAACAGCTTCCTGGACAGAAATTTGATACAGCAACCGGACGGGAAAAGGTGGCAGATATTTTCAAGCACATTAAACTGTCAAAGTTCGCGAAGAAATATCAGCTGTGGAAGGCCATCTGTACCTGTGACTTAAAGTGCAACCGGAACCATCAACCAGGAAATTTATCTGAGCGAGTGCCTAGACAAACGTCTACTGCCTTTTCTGAAGCGAAACAATTGTTCCGTTCTATTTTGGCCGGATTTGGCATCTTGCCATTACGGAAATAAGGCCATGGAGTGGTATGCTGCCAACAACGTTCAATTGGTGCCCAAAGACAAGAACCCTCCTAACACGCCAGAGCTCTGCCCAATCGAAGAATATTGGACCATCGTAAAGCGGAACCGTAAGAAGACTCAAAAAGCTGTTGTGAGCGAGAAACAGTTCAAGGCAAACTGGCGTTCTGCGGTGAATAAAGTGGACAAGGAGACTGTACAAAATCTTGTGGCACGTTAAACGAAAGACCCGGCAATTCGCATTCGGTAAAAAGGAAGCTTAGCTGAATATTTCTCCTGTATTCTGTATTAACTGAACTTGAAAAAGATAAAGAATTTGACTTATTAATAAAAACTTTGATCGACTCACACACCTTACTGTTTGACCAAATTTTGATCGGAGCACCCTTTAGTATGTGACGCTCAACAAACTGAAAGAAAGCTGGGTGGTTTATCGGAGGGTGTGAGGAGGGTTGCAGAAGTAAGGACGAGGCATATATTTCGAAGAGTTTTTCAGAAGGGACTATTTGATTTTGTTCACATGTTTGTATACGAAAACAGATAGGTTCTTATGACAAATTATCCTAGATATAAAGTCAAAATACGAGAGAAGGCATGAGATCTAAAACTGGTTAAAATATGCTTCATCATTATGGATCAACCCAAAGTATCTAGTTCATAAGACGCTCTTCCAAATACTATTAATTTGAGACCCCGCCAGGACCTGCATATATTACCTGTTTGTTGAATATTACGTCACATACGAAATACAAATTGGTTTATAACCTGTACTATTTCAAATTGAAGTTTCACTAGGTACCCTTCAGTATTCAACGCTGAAAATTTCAGAAATACTAGTTCATAAGATAATCTTTCAAATACAATCTGTTTCAAACCCCGCCAAGACCCGCCCACTCTTTTTGAGGTGGTTGATTATCACGTCACACAGACACTTGAATCACCATATATCAAAATGTGGTCACCAGAGAGGATTGGTGTATTCAGCAAAAATGTGTATTTTAATAATTCCTACAATTTCTTTGAACATATTGAAATCGTCAAATTTGAACATAGAACTAATTATCTAAAAAAGCGGTTTTAAGGTAGTGCTGAAAGAACACCAATTATATCTCTTTAACGTTAGGCTCTACAAACTTAATGTCTTGAGAAACTTTTCTTAAAATTACCTGCTCTTCAACTTTGCCGAAGACAATAATCCGTTATCTCGTAGCTGAAAAAAAAATAGAATTTGAAAGTGTAGTTAAGCCCGTATGAAAGGTTAGGCGTGTTTTTTTTTTCAAAAGATGCGGAATGATATTTTGAGCAACTCTTCTGAAGACTCCTAGTCGATAAAATGATGACAAAAGGGTGAAAATGTTTTTGACCATCTTTTTTCAGAATTGTGCCAATGTGGGCTGGTACAAGAAGGCGTGGAGCACAGCGAGCCAGATGGGCGGATCAGGTGAACCAAGACTTGGAGAACCTGGGACGCAACCGAGGATGGAGAGAAGCAGCCACGAACCGGGTGAATTGGCGTAGAATTGTTGACGAGGTTTTATCAATGTTATTGATGTAGTGCCAATAAATGTATGTAATGTAATGCGAAAGGGGCAGGGGGAAGGGTTTGTCGAGGGGAGAAGGTGTGAGCCTGACTCCTCAACGTTTATATAGATGGCACTGTCTGCCGAAGTTTAAACTCTTTAGTGAAATACTATAATAACTGACAATTTTGACATTGATAACATTATTTTATTATGATTCAACGTACATTGACAACGTTTTAAGACCGTATTGTATTTTGATAACACTCATGGCAAACGGATCCCGGAAATTGAGTTAAAAGTAGGTTTTTTCGTTCTTTGTTGATGCTTTGACTAAAATACACGGTTTATTTTCATATACATTGAATTTTAACTTTTTGGGTACCGGCGCATCCGTATAAAGCTCTAAACTGTCCATTATCGGCTGAAGTGGATGGGCGTGCCGTTGAACAGTGTGCATTTTTAGTGGTTTGAAATGGCTGTACCTTGATCGGATTTTGGAACCTTGCAGTCGTAAAACACTCTATCCGGATCAAAATGTTGATGCCGGATGTGGTTATTACAATGCCACTGAAGCTTTTCCAAATAGCCCACAACTACTTCTCAACAGAAGAAACATATTATGCTCGATTTTTCAAGCTGAAATGGAACAGATAAGTAAATTAATTTGTACGTACTTAAAATATCCTGCAGTCTAACATCCTCCTGCTGCATTTTATCGAGAAGCTGCTCCATTTTCACCGTTTTTTCACCGTTCCAAAAACAACATAGGACTTACTACATTTGCTAATGAAAACAATATGGCGCATGACGGTTGACAGATAATAAGCCGAGCCTTGACTTACAACACTGCTAAACCGATATTTTGGCATGACAGGCAGCTGAGGTCGGTTGAAGTTTGATTGATGTTTGTGCTCGGCTCATAGTTTACACAAAAAAATAAAAAAAAAAAATAACACATAAAATATATTTAAAATATGAAGAGGAGTTAGGGTTTTTCGATTTTTTTTTGATTTTTAACTAAAAAATAAAAAAACCCCGAGAAATTACAGAAAAAAAAAAAACAACCCCCGGGAAAATTTTTAATGTGTTTTCACCACCATTAACCCCCACCCAAAAAGAAAAAGGGGGGGGCCCCCTTTGTCTTTTTTTGAATTCCCGGGTTTTTCTCGGTTTTCCCGGTATATAAATTGTCATTTTCCCGGACCGTAAATTATGGGAACTCGAACGATAGTGTGCTGATAAACATATTAAACAAGGTTGAAAAACTAAAAGAAGGGTAATTAGATCTGTCTGTTGGAGAATTTCAAAATCTGGTTAAATATTATTTTTGCACGTTTTAACATCTATTATTCTCTTCATCATCCATTCAAATTCGAAACCATTTACCTCAACGGACCAAATCTTTCATTTGCTCCTCCAAAATTGCCACTTGTCGTTGAGCATCAGCTAGCAGCTTAGCTTTCTTCACTTCCAGTTCATTTATCATCCGATCTGCTTCTCGCTCCCCTTGTTTCTCCTTATCTTCCTCGTTTTTATCGCGTTTCTTCTTGTCCAACGATTCTTTGTACCGTCCATGAGCATTCTTCACATATTGGAATAAAGGACTGGTTAATTTAGACTTCACTTACACCGTCGGCACTAAGAACGGCATCATACACTAGTTGTTGAGCAACGAGGCTTTCTTCGGCTTTGTTTTCGATCAGGCACTGTTTATTTACCGAAAACCCTCTTTCAACTGTCACATTCCCATGGGATAGAATCAACATTTTTTCAATAACCGCCATCAGGTAATCATATTCCTTGCCAGATTCTGAAACCACTTTGCACCTTTGCTCCTGTCTTCGGAAGGTTGTTAAGGCATTTTTTAACGAAGGTTGGTTACTTACCTGGAAGAACTCGGCTTTAGCGTTGTCTGCTACAGATCCTGAAAGATTTTTTTTTTTTCGATAAGTGTTTCTGGACAAAGATTAAACCGCTTCTTTGCCACATCTACGAAGGAGGAAATTACTCTAGGATCTAGACAAGTCAGATACCTTGTTAGAGGATACCGTAGAGGTGAGCGTTCAATAATTTTCTCAAGGAATCCTCTGTTATAGAACCGACAATCATTGCGAAACAATAAAGGCTTCTGATCCGACAATTTTCCTACTGCATTCTCTGCTTTAACTGCGAAACCAATATCGATTTGAGAAGAAGGGAGCAAATTTTTGTCACTAATTTCCAAATCTACCAAGCATTTAATCTTAACCTTGAGACATTCAGGTATGAGGGCTTTGTCCATTACTGGTTTAATAAGCCCAATAAGCTCGGTGAACAAAAAGGGTACCATGGGTGCGTCTGTCTGGAATTCTTTGAGGAACGGTTCCACGAATGCAGTTGCAGCCATAAAGAAATGAAGCTTCGGTCCTAGCAGTCGATCCTCAAATGCATTGGCAACGTCATTAAAAGCCTTCGATTTAAGAACCAGCGAAAAACTTCTTTTGAATATGTTATCAGACTCCTTAAGCTTTTTGTCATGCTGATTCTTTACAGCTGTCACGTAAAATCTGAGGAATGGTAGCATTTTAATAGCCCTATCCGCGACACGTTGGTTTTCAACCCACCGCACAGAACAAAACTTCAAAGGGAATTCTTTCGAACCGGTTACTTCCATGTAATCAGCGCGTCTCAAAGGCACGTCCTTGAATAAATAGTACAACGACTGCAGGAACTCATCTATGCGCAATGAGGTTTTACGAAACTGTTTTAAATTCTGACACAAATCCTTGGCAAACTTGAAATTTGGATGATTTATTTTTAGCATGTCAGGATTTGGAGCGAAGCATGCCTTCAGACCATTCAGAAGATCTGTTGCTCGGTTTGACGAAAGAAAAACAGACCCAGGTTGCACTTTGTTCATCCCAACAGCGGACGCCGACATCCATTTGCTGACGCTTAGCAATCTTATTCAGAGTCTCGTCAAATGCTACGACTATCTCTGTACAGTTTTCGAGACATATGAAAATCCTGCTTGAAAAATATGGCCCCAAGCTATGCGTCACAATATATCCGGTTTTCGTTCCACCCATTTTCATTTTGGCAGCAATTTAACTGTCCGGCAACATCTGATTGAATAGAGCGACGCTGGCGCCGGCACCTCGGAACGAGTTGTGACTGAACACTGTTTCCAAAGCCGAAATGACTTCCGTTTTCACCACATTTTCATCGAGAAGATGTTTCCTCATTAGATTGGAGCTTGAACCCGAGTTGCTACTCGAAGCCTTTGATACTTCGCTAGCCAGCTTCAGTTGCGTATTGGGATTAGGCATATTATATCCATTCTCAAAACCGGAAGGTTGTTGCTGCGATGATCCTAAAAACATGTATTGTTGTTTACACTTAAAGATATAAAATAACTTATTACATTTTACCTCCGCTTCTGGAGTACATATTGATTGGCAAATTTTTTCGCCGTACATTTGCTTGCCTTTGATGTCCAACAGATTTTTAATGGCTAGTAAAAGCCATTTTTCCCATGGTGTCAATTTTGAACTGTTTGTTACACCACATGCAAATAGCACATTTTGAATCCTTTGGCTCTGAGCAGCTCCAAGGAAAAAAAATCCTTATATTTATCAGAATATCTTATCGACATGGCAATGTTTTATCCGTAATTTTTCTAATCTTTCATCGAAACACCTCACAAAATTAAGTCTATCGAATGGCACACACCGCGAAATTTTCGAATCCAGGGCACGGTTTAAACGCTTTTGACAAAAGTTGCATTTCAAACGCATATGCGCAAGGCTTTGGAAGAAAGGTTCAACAATGTTAAATTATACACGCCCGTTCCATTTGACTCAATTTTTGAGTAGGATTGTATTGGTATCTCTTTTTGTCGTACAAATATTCTACTTAAGTTTTCTTAAAAAGTGGATCAACTCAAAAATTGAGTTGATCCACATTTTAGAAAAATTGAGTAGCATTTGCGTGCGAAAAAAGAGATTGCAATCAATCCTACTCAAAAATTGAGTAAAATTGAACGGGGGTGTAGAGCTTCTAAGGAGTCTGTGCACGGCCGTTGATACTATTAAATTTTGTGTTTTTGACTTTTACTGTGAGCCATGTTTAGGTATCGTCCTTCTTACTCCCATGGTAAACTTGAAAACATTACTCACAGTACAAGTAATTTTTTTTATAGCATGCACAAGCAGCTTTTTGACGTTTAACGACACATTGTAACGCACCTTCTGAATCGAAGAAGAGCGAGCAAGAGGAAAACGAATAAGTAGGAAAACAAACCGTTCATTCATTTCTATGCGCTGGATAAAGACCATTAAACGCCAAAAAGGTCTGTATGGCAAATTTAAAGTTAACCCAAAAGCGGGCCGACAGTAAGCCTACAATTTGTTTTTGCCACAGGCCGACTGAGTTGACAGTATAAGGAAAGAGAAGAAGATAGAAAATAAGGTCAATGCAGATTAGAAAAAAAATGAGCGTTCTTTGTCAGCTGAATAGTTAAACATAATTTAACGTGACCATGAGTAATTTTTTTTTGGGACCTCAACCAAATTTTCCCGGAATTTCAAAAATTCTCATGGAATTCCCGGGGTTTTTCCGGTTTTTTCCCGGTGATTTCAAATTCAGGGGTTTCACGGCCACCCTGTAGAATGTTCATCGATAATAAGTACAAGAAGATTTTCAGAAGCACTTTTGGGCTGCATTTTCACTGATCAGGCAACACTTGTGTGCTTCTTTCCAAAATGGTAAAGAACCAGACCAGCCCTGGGATCTGTTAGCATGAAAAATTGTCACTTATAATAAAAACTACTATTTGCGAAATTGACCTATGTTGAACTAATAATTGCATAAATTCCGTAAACGCCAGATTTCACGATATGCCTAGAGAATCAGGATCTCTTTAGGAAAAATATGAGGTATGATAACAGTTTCTATTACAACAATTGACCAATTTCCAATGGACCATCTCATAAGTGACGTAAACGCCAACTCTTATATTTTATACATTAGAATCAGGATATCCTTAGAAATGATTTGAGGGATAACTTTTTAACGACGGTATCACAAATCATTGGAATTTGTTAGTTTTAAATTGTCCAATATGCCTATTTATAAGATTTCACACCGATTTTAATTATAAATAAATAAAATGAATGCCAAATTCAAAGTTATATTTCATTTCTTTTTATTCGTAAATTTCCAATGAGTTCCGAGCTAGGGGCAAGACACTGAGCAATCCTGAGTAAATCTGAGCAATTATGAGCATCTCTTATTCACTGGATTCATATTGTGCTATTCAACATTCCTACCTTTTGTAAAGCTTGGTTTTGACAGTGAAATTACATAATCAAAACAAGAAAGTTCTGTCGTGAAGGGTTACCGTATCAACGTTGTGGTAATCCTCACCCGCTAGTCATTAAATTAATATGTAATTGATAATAATTTGTGTAGATTGTGTTGTGCTTAGCTTGGTTGGAACTTGTGTCGGTCTTCCAGCCCATGCACAGCCCATTGCCAGCCCCCATCTACTATTCACCTGAAGCCGACCACCCCGTATGAAAATGCAACTTAAAATGATCCTACAGAACTTTCGCTTCTGGACTACTAATCAGTGTCCGCATACCGACGCAATCTTCACCAAAACGATTATATCCGATGTTTGTCCAGCAATGCTTCCCACAGTGGAAGCCTACGTCGAATTGGTTGGGTCAATCAATCCGTACAATAGGAATATGTGGCATTTAATGACTGCCGAATGGATCACCTCCAAAAAGAAACCATGTCGGATCGACCATTCGCAAAACGGGAGTTTTCAATATTAACGGTTGGTCGAACCGGCTTGCTCTCTTATTGTTTCATTGTTTTTCGTCTTCCTACAAGAAAAACAATGAAACAATATTAAACAATCTACTTCGGGTCCCAATTCCTCTTCCAAATACTGCGACCTATCTTGCCTGAAATGAGAGCTTCTTACGATTCGATAATAAATAATTTTCCCAAACAGTAAACATACTGCTGTTATTGGTTGCCAAGGTAGCCACCGTCACCACCGTCTTACTCAAGCCAGTGCTGCCAGAATATTTTAGATCGAGTTATAAATTATACAAGTTGATGGAAGCTGATGCATTCTGAGCAAACGTGAGATTTATGATCAAATATGAGTGAAGTTGTTTTTTTCGTTTCCGCACACATTTTTTGGCATTCCCACCACTCTATATCTTGGGGGGAGAAGAAAATCATAAAGAGTGCAAATTTGATGAATCCTGAGTAATTTTGAAGAAACAAGTTACTCACGAGAAAGCTGTCTTGCCCCTTGGTTATTTTTTCTATTCTACACACTACAATATTTGTTCTCGCAAAAAATTCCCCGCGTTGCTACCCTCTCCCCACCCACCCCCCCCCCTCTCCCCCCCGCCCCCCACCCACCCCTATTTTTTTACTTTGTCTTTTTTTTTTTTTTTTTTTTCTTGAATTTTTTTTTTTGCTCAATCACTTTCCCCTTCCCCCTCCCCATCCCCCACCAGCCTGAATGAAAAAAAAATATTTTTATTTTTTTATAAAAATAATAAATTATTTACTACACGAAGTGAGGGAAAGAAACAAACCAATTTATCCACCCAACCAGGGGGGGAGACGCCCAACATATAATTTTTCTTTTTTTTCAACTTCCTTTGTTGTTCTTTTTTTTCCCCCGGGCCCCACAAAAAAAACATTTACCAAAGCTTTCTTTCCGGAGAGTACGTTGCAAACCTTTCCGTCAATCATCGTCAGAAGAAATTCAAAGTTGACGTCAATCTGCACATTGTTGTCGGTGATTGTGAAAGTATGCAGCTCTTTGATTTTATCCTCAATTTCTGTTTGGATGTTCAAAATTGTGTGGGAATCTTCCTTAGTGAATACAAACTTGATTGGTCTATAGAAGGATGTTGAACATGGTGTTCAATGTCGATGTTGATGTTGTTCAATGTCGATATTTTTTAATGGAACTAGAGCCACGACAAGCAGGCTCTCATTTGAGCTCTCAGCCTCCGAAAATTTTTGTTTGTAGGTGCTATGTCCTGAGCTTCCATCAAAACTCCATTTGCATACAAGTTTTACCGTCCTTGAGCTCTCTACCGAAAGTTGCTGCATAATGCTTAGCGAGGTACAATTCATTAGGTCTTGCAAATCAACTTCAGCGGACGTTTCAGATGCGGAAACCTGCTTGGGAATGATTTTTTTCCTTTTCCTTTTTCAACGCGTGAAGGCTAGGAAGCAGATTTGCATGAACCTCGTTTAAACTACTTCGAAGCAGATTGTACAACGCCAGTGCTTGTGCCGCTGTCATAACCTTTTCCTGTTTTGCGCTTGAGCTACTTGATATATTGGCCACAAATGCTAGCTCCTCGGGTTCATTATTATTTATGAGGTCTTCAACACGCCGTTTCTTGGTTTTATTTGAACATGTCTGAAACGGTTTTTGAGGTCTTCCCTTGGCGATGTTGAATGAAGACTCAGCAATTCCTTCAATATTTGTATTCGGATTGCGAGGAAGATTTACCGGCGAAGACAACCAGCCAGAGTTTTGCTTCTCGAATTTCTCGGATGATCGAAAGCACTTTGACCATTTTTGATCAATTCATAAACAAAATAATTTACAAAACTGCTTTAACTCATTCTCAAGTTCCTCGAAGAAATCATCCGGGTAATATAAACCAGACAGAAACTTCGACACATGAGCTTTTCGTTGGGACGGATCAACGGACGGATCAATGGATGTTTATATATATATATATATATATATATATATATATATATATATATATATATATATATATATATATATATATATATATATATATATATATATATATATATATATATATATATATATATATATATATATATATATATATATATATATATATATATTTGCATGTTATTGAACGCAAGGGTATTGATAGAGCAAATAAGAGCAGCTGGAATCACTTCCATTATCTTAAGAATACTATAAGTGAGATCTGGTGCAATTTTCAGAGATGTGTTTTGATGTACTTTTTTTAAATGCTGTTTGAAGTTGTAGATTATTTTTTCCTATATAACTTCATGCGCATGACTTGGAAGCTTTACTTATCACAATGATCGAAATATGTCCAACTGAAACACATTGAATTGGATTTTACTTACTTGATTTTATGCTTCCCATATCGATTTTCACAGTGAAAGGTACCGTTCGAAAACTTAGGCTAACAAGTAGTTTTCACTAACAAGTAATAAATCACCCACTTTCAGCGATGGATTTGTTAACAAACACGAGTTGTTTTGATCGTCCCAGTGACCTCACGAAGATACTAATGCGCATACAGCGTAGTTATCATGGCCTACTTGATTCGACTAAATACGAGGGTCGATTTTTCCATTTTTGTCCAAGGGACAAAGCACTGTGAGACGTTGGGTTAGCATAAGTAAGTGAGTAAGTATTTCACTTCTTAGAAATTCTTTGGCGGCCCTGATTTGAATGTTGGTATGCTGAAAGGGTTACGATTGTGCTGGCTGTAGTGATTGAGTTGATATGATCGACCAGCTGGAGACCATTTTTCTTATCGCGTTATAGATTGTTCAGGTTCTGTTTGGGAATTCAAAATCAATAATTAACGATATTTTTGATAGTTGACAGTCGCATAATACTTTAACTGATTGAAGCAAAAATCTCGAAAACCTATCGAGAAATGATAAAGCTATTAGCGTTCAAACTGTTTCAGTTATTTTCAAATTTTCACTTGACGGCTACCCTTGCCGTACGGCATAGTCTGATAAAAATAGCGTGGGTGTGGTCTTAATACATCGTTAGACCTGCATTAGATAGTAAGTATGTTGGAAAACTCTATTGTACACTCTTTCGAAAGCATTTGGTAAGACGGCCGTTTGGTTTAAATGATGATACGGCCTCGAGTTGAAGTCCCTACTCCAGCGTCCCAACCAGTGCTTTGCAACGCATTACCTCTGGCTGCTTTCAGTTTCTCCCGATAAACAGGAGCTCGCTCGGCATCGATACATGGTCGTTTCGGAGGATTTCACGTATGTTCAATCTTTACGCGAATCCGAAATTTGTGCATACGGTTGGCATCAAAACGATTAGGCATTACACTTATTCTCACTTTCACACTGTTTCTTAAAACTAATTTCTTCCTTGAAGTAAAACTCTATCCAACGCGAATCGTTAACACAACACAATAACTGTTCATAACTGTACTAATTGGAATAAGCAGAGAATGTAACTTCGGAATATCATGTTCGAGAATCAAAACGTTGTCCATGATAGCTAATTTCGTGATACTTACCCGAACGAAACATTCTTTTTTATTTTCCAACGCCGATATTCATATATTCATCTCTTATTTGTAACCTTTTGAATACTTGTTTAAATAAAATGGCAGTCGTAAAAACCTCTAGTTGATAATAGCAAAAATCTCAAAAATAAATCAATCAAGAAATGATCGAGTTACTAGCGTCCGGTGTTTCAATTTTTCGTGACGGTAGCCATTTGTAAACTGTACACAATGGTCAAGGTATGCAACGAAGAGAAAACTAAAATTGTTGAAGCCACCGCTGGCAGCGAATTGGTCAGAGCTTGGGAAGTAATGTTAGACAAATTCAAAACAAACAAGCTCTCTCAAAATTGAACTGGTCGTCCTGAAAAGGACGAATTTGAAGTGGTCCACATTTGAATTAAAACCTTCTCGGTCTAGTTAGCCTCGGTCTAAGTTTAGCCTGCAAAACAAAATTATAAGACATCACCTTTCATTTTCGTTATTTTCAAAAGTTTAGAATTGTTAACAGATAATGTTCCAAACCCCTTTTGTTAACATCTCGAAAATCTATCGAGTATTTATTAAGTTATAAGCGTTTAATATAAAACGATATTTTCAATTGACACCCTACCCTTGCCATAAGACGTCTGTTATAATTATTAGTCAACAATTGTACTGAGTGTCGTGATTCCGCCGATCATCGTCACCACCCGAATCCATATTGAACACCCTTCAATATCCGGAGCTGATTTTCGTTACGTGCTTTCACCAGTACAATATTCACAAGACGCAAACTAAACGCAGGGGGAAAGGACACTAAAAGGGTCGTTCAAATCTAATCCACTAGGGATGTTCATGAAAAGTGGTCAACAATATAAACTTCATAAAATGTGAGAGTATTTCCTTTGGACTAGCATTCTCTTTTTCTAGATTTTGTTACGGTATGATTGATTAAACACATAATACATGCTATACTTTCCTCATTGACTTTTTGCGGTCATAGAAACATAATTCTCCTGATTCCTGTATTTCCAGACACGTCATTTCCTACTTTTCTTCTTTAAATCCGATCCAGCGAAGACTCACAACTATGTGACTGAATGAATCAAACTTCCAGTCATTACCAATGACGTTTTTATACTTCATTTCCTGGTGTTAAGCGGAAGCAATATTGCATTGAACGAGTTATAAACGCTGGTAGTTGCATGATTCGAAGTAAAAGAATGAAAGACAGAAGCACCCACTTCCTCCCCTTGGGGCGAAAGATCTTTTGCACACAAAACCGGGTGGAGTGACAGTTGTAGTCATCGTCTTCATAGGCAATACACCGCAGGGTTCCTAGTCGTCTTCCTAGCAGCAACGACCGACTCAGCTCTGACAGCTCTCTGTATCTTCCCAATTTTCCCACAAGGCAGTGCCCTACATGACTCCACCGTATACTAACATTCATGTTTCCGACAGGCAGGTCGTCAAAACTAATAATATCAACCATTCAACATCCGCCATTCGCCATTTGCCACCAGCGCGCGGCGGAAGGTAGAAAGGAAACCCGGCTTATGTCATCCTTGGTTGGTGAAGTTCAGGAAATGCACTTTTTCTTGCCACTCGTGTGGAACTGTCGCTCGATCGGAGTTCCCTGCCTTGCCACTGCCTTTCTTCACCCCGGGCAGGCTCCATTCTGTAGCTTTAATGCATTTTCAATGAACCCTCCAAGTCGGGGTCGGAACGGAACAAAAGCAACACTGACTGAGCAGCACCGGAAGCTTGGCTTGGTTTGCCTGTGGTGCACAAACCCAACAACTACTGCTTTGTGAGTATATTTTAATTTAAATCGTTGCCATTCTAAATTTAGTTGAACGAAGCTCCAGGCTGCCGTTTCGTCTTCTTTTCGTTTGTTATTCACCTCTACGGCAACGAGGACGGGTGGTTGTTGTATTTTGCTTTTCCGTTTGGAGCGTATTTTCTCTGCAACATCTGTGCACATTTTGGAGCAGGTGCATAAGTTTTGAGAATGGTATTCTATGCAGTTTAAATCCACTTTTATGAATAGATTTTTTAAATTTGGGAATCGTATGATAGCAGATAGTGAGACTGTTTGACCAACGAGCCAAGGGTTTTTCATCAAAAGGCTTGCTGTACTCGAGTGTGTATATCATATCATAGCATATAGGTGAAATTCATTTGAAAGAAGATGAACATTCGAAATGTTTGCCAATCTTCTGTAACATGATTATGCTTATTTGTAGTTCAGCAATCCTCACAGTAAAAAATAAATCAAAATCCACTATTCAACATCGTTTCAGACCAGGATGCCTTCCAAACAAACATTCATTGCTCAAAGAAAGCAATTTTAAACTCAAAGTTAAACCAAAACCTTGCTCATTTAATTTAATTTCAACCCAAATTGTCTATCGGGTTGTCCGTCTTGCGCGCCGAAAGCAATTTAAATCATCAAAAAATCTCCATAATTGAAAGAAAAGACATCTCTGTTGACGACGTCACCGGAGGCTTTTAATCACTTTTCCACCATCTTTCAAGTTCGTCACGGGACCCCGAATGAAAAATTGGACCCCCACTAATAACTCTAGCCCAGAAGATAAAACCCGCTCGCGAAATCAATTCGCTGTCAATGGCGGGAAACCTCTCCTGGGTGCTGTACGGCCTTCGGACGCACCAAGAAGACCGATACTGTGGTACCAAAACGATGATAGCCTAATAGCAACTTAATTAAAAATATCGATTAAACACTCGTTTCTGTTGGGCAGATGGTGTTGTTCCATGTTGTCGGTGGAGCCCTAGACAAGTCAATTACCGAGGGAATAAATTTTGTCTCTAATATTTTATACCAGGTACTTAAGTTTCCTTTCATTTCCTTCCCACCTACCACAATGGGGTAATCCTTCATCTTTAGTTTCGATGGAATAAATTGTTTTATAAATTCAATTAAAAACTACCCTCAGTCGCCTTTCAAGGGTGGAATGGGGGGATACTGCTTTTTTCACCGAAGATTTATGAACCTGGACATGCGAAAGCAGAATGGGGTAATTTCGTGACTATTTGAAATAAGAGCAATGAGCCAACATTTATTGCGAGTAGCAAAACGCAAGAACCTAATTTGTCAAGTGGACGACAACGAAGACAACGACGACGACGGCCATCCAACGGAGCGAGTTCTGCAGTCCACTGCGGACTGGAATCTGATATCGCACCCAAGGGAACAATTAACAAATTGCTTCCTCTCAATTGTTGCAAATTTATCGCCTCTCGGGTTGGAAATTAACTGTCGGTTCGTGGTGCGGTGAGATTATTTTTGGGAATATCGTTTGGCCGAGTAGTTCAACAGATGGACTGTCGGGCGAATTGATGATTGGTTAATAAATTTTTTGTTTGACAACTCTGCATAGCTAAATTGAAGTGGTCAATTTATGAAACTTGTTCATGCTCAACCCGGCCTGATGAAGAAGATGAACTTTCTTTTCGATTCAAAACATTTTCTTTCCATCCATTTCGATCAATTTATTCACTCTTTTCATTCATTCATTCAATTCAATTTGCACCTTTTGTGGCTCCGTTGAGGGGTGTCAACGAATGCCATAACTTTTCGGGTTGTCAACTAAACAAAGTTTATTATAGCAACCGCTGACAATAAACGCATCGATCGAAAATTTCTTGACAACACATTCGTTCACTGTTCGCGACACAATCGGTCGTCGTGTTTTACGCTGCAATTGAAATCCTAGTTTGTTGGAAGTTACCGTCGCGTACGCTCGTCGTCCGTCGTGCAAGATGGGAGGAAAAGGAACGCACCGAAAAAGAGATAAGAAGATGAAGAAGTCCGACGCGTCATCGGGCAATGAATCGCTCTATGGGGAAAATAGCCGTGAACGAAAACGACGAAACTCCGCTCGTCAAACGGATCCCACTCGATTGGTGATGCCTCATTTCCCATTGCGCTCCGCCAAGCTGCTGACCCGTCAAGACCCGCAGCTAACAGTTCCTACGACCAAGCTGCTGGATCAAGTCCAGTAAAAATAAAACTGCCACCACTGGTAGTAAAATACGTTCCACTCAGCAAACCCGGGAGCAATTTCGCATCGATGAGCATAGCCGCCGAGTTCAAGCTATCCCGCATCGGAACCAAAGTAATGCTCCGCACGAAAACGGAATACGATTTGGTTAAATCGTTCCTGGATTCCTGGAGAGAAACCTTTCAAGGCCGTCATCAGAAGACTTCCGAATTTTGACCCAAAATTAATCGAAGAAGAAATCAAGGAGCGGTACAAGCTCGCTCCAACCGATGTCTTCCGGATGAAAAGGAGAAACGAGAATATTTAAAAATACCCGGACAGCCTTTTCCTGATGCATTTCAAGAAAGGGACGGTGACGCTCAATGCCATGCAAGCAATCCGATCCCTTTTTTCCATCATCGTTCGCTGGGAACCATATCGTGGCGGCCATCGTGACGTGACGCAGTGCCAGCGGTGCCTCGATTTTGGCCATGGTACACGGAATTGCAACATGAACGCGCGTTGCGGCATCAGAACCATGGGACATCAAACTGTCCAGTGGAGGAAACCGTGGCGTACATATGCGCCAATTGCGGAGGTGACCATCAGGGTTCTGAGTGGCAGTGTCCAAAACGCGAACTATTCAAACAAATCCACAAGCACAGGGTTGCCACATGCATAGATTTACCTAGATTGACACAGATTTTTTTCATTTTTTTCATACAGATATCTGTATGTGAAGATTACAGATTATTGAGAAAAACCAAGATTTTTAAGATTTTTGGCAATTGTCTTTCCACTCAAAAACCTCAAATTCAAAATATGAGTATAGTTATGATCCAACATTTTATAAATACTACTTTCAGTATGATGTTTAGGCTTGAAGCTAAATAACATATTTGACACTGAAACTACAGTGAAAGATGACAGTATGAAATTCAGTTTGTGTGTGTGCCCTAAATGATTTCTCTATAATTTTTTTGATTATATTATGTTTGATAATTTTTGAAGAAAATTTCATAGAATTTCTCAAGATTTTCAGACATTCCTTTAGATATTCCTTCTTGCGTTTCTATAAATATTCTTCATACGTTTGTAGGCATTCCTCCAGGGATTCTTTCATGAGTTTCTTCTGACATTGCATTGGCAGTTTTTTTAAAACTTTCTTGTGATGAAATGTTTGGAGGAATCCCTGATCTTCTGAAGTTTTGTGATCTCAAAAGAATCACTGGAGGACACCTGGAGGAACCATACAAAAAGTAAACATTTTTCCTTCAGTAATTCTTGGAGGAAATCCTGATTTGTTGGAGAGATCTAAGAAGATTTTTTTGCATGAGCTCCGTAATCTCATCTATTGAATTCTTAACTTTAAAAAATAGGCATCATTTTTCAAATTTTGTCTACGATGCCTGCAAGGATTCTTACTTATAGTTCTCCAGATATTACTACAATATTTTTTCCAGGTATTCCGTTGGAGAAGTGTTTGTTTCAAAGTTGCGCAAGACATTGTTCCAAAAATTTCTTGCAGTGATTTCTACAAAAATACTATTCTTCTAATGTAGAAGTATTTTTATGCATTCATGCAGAAGAATTTTGGGAACTTCGAATAATGTTTTCGATTGTTTTTTCTGCTATATGAAGCATATATATTTCGTACGTGATTTTTTGTTATCTTTAATATAATCTTGCAGTGCGAAAAACTATACATATTTTGCGAAATTTATAAACAGTTGCAGATCGATGGCATCGATTACAAAAAAAATGGTTTGTTTGCTTTGGATCAGATGGAGCTTCGGTAATGATGAGTTCTGACCGATTCATCAAGAAGCTGCTGAAACGTGACTGTCCTATTTGATAATTATCAAATGAACATGCCACTTTTTGGCCCTTTGTGCAAGTAACGCATGCAAAAAAACTGCCATTGTAGCTGGAACAAATGATGCGATATATCTGCACTTATTTGTCCTGCAGCCTCAAACGATCCAAAAAATCCCAGATGACACAATTCTGCATCCGTCTGCCACTAGATGGCTATCGTTGGAGACAGTTGTCAAATGGAATATGGAACGGTTTTCGGAGCTCGTGTTGTTCTTCTCGTTCTAATCAAATTGAGACAACAGTTTTATTGTTGTCATCTTAATGACCCGATGACGCTGCCATTTCTTTTCTTCTTAAGCTACGTATTGTCTCTGATCATCTAAGCGAATGAAATCTTCCAGTCAAAAACTATGGAATTCCTGAACATGTGCAATCAGCTGAAGTCTTGCTGATGGAGCTCCTTGCAAATTTTTGTGTGGACCTAAAACACCTGACGGATTTAGGAGTTTCAGATTTCGAGAAACATCTTCGTAAGAAGTCGGGAATATATAACGGCGAAGCTGCGCCCTTTGAGGGAGTTCAACTAGATTAGGGATCAAGTACCACATCTTGCCGCATATTTGCACATCCGTTATCGTGGCCCTTGGTGTGGAGGTGGAAACGTCGACTGGAGGTATCCGGTTTATCGCTGTTCTCCCCACACTGTGCTGCCGGTAACAAGACAGCAACAAAGATTAAAAAAAACCCCAACCCCACCCCACCCACCACCACCCGTTTTGTCATCGGAGGGAACCACCAAACGCGCCCCGCGCGCGAGGAAAAAAAACCACCAACACCACAACAACCGCCGCTTTTTTTTCACCTCCCCAGAACCCCTTTTACCGGGGCAGGTTCCGGGCCAACCCGAAATCAACCTCCCCCCGGGGAAACCCTCCCCCCGGGCTTTTTTTCCAAACGACCAACACATTGAAAAAGGGGGGCGCAGAAGCACCACCCCCTCACACCCACCCCGGGGGGGGGGTGGATGTGTGTGCGAGTGTATTGCTCCCACCAACCAACCAAAAAACACCCTTGTGAAACATCGAGGAAAATCCACAACTCGACTCCGTCGACCCTTTTTGGCGAGTCCCGGTACTACGGTACTGAACCCCTCAGTACCGGGAGTACCGGGAAAATACCGTTACTGGAAGATTTGTTTTTCGAAAATCATTAAAATCAATAAAAAGTCAGGATTTGATGGTAACGATTCAAACTTTATTCATTGCTTTGTATGTATTCAACACTTGTCTTGGGGCTTGTCCTTATCCTTGAAATATGCTTTCAAAACGCACAGCATATTCAATGTTTCGTCAGACATACGGGATCGTATTTTAGTAGCGAAGCTTCCAGAAACAGAGAACGCTCTTTCTGAGTCTACAGAAGTAGGGCGAACTGTTGCTAGTGAATCATGAAGCATTGACAAGTATTTTCCTTTCAGCTTTTCTGAGTCGTAGTAAGTGAACTCTTGTCTTACAATCTTTACGAATCCTGGTTCAGTAATCGAACTTACAGGAACACTCTCGCTTACCTTTGACTGCTGCATCCTCCGTTCAAATTTCTGTTTCATCGTCAAAGCCTCGTATTCACCAGCATCTACTCCATCAGCAGTTGGAGCTACGGTCGAATCCATTGGTTCATCTGTTTCAACACCGTTCAGTCGTTTGAGTATCTCGGCAGCTTGTTTAATCAAAGTAGTCTTCGACGTTTTGAAAAATACGCCAAAATCATTGCTGATTGACGTTTTAACTGCAGTGTTCTTCAAAAACGCGAAAAGGTCAGCGTATTCAAAGCGTCTTTCTGCAACTCGCTGCTTGAGCGCTTCGAAAAGCTCGTTGGCGATAGCGGTCTCCTGACAAGAAAGTTGTTCGAGCATAAAGTGTAATGCCACATCCGCTTCGTACAATGAGCAATCTTTCCGGCACAGTTGTTCAACAGCAGCATTGATGGGTTCAAGAGCGTTTATGATTTCCCGAACCAAATCCATTTCATTATCGGTCATGTTCAGCTTTACTTGTCCTTTCAGATCGATCATCGCTTTCTGTACCGCGTTCCTGACGACGTAGAATCTCTTAAGCATGTCAAACAAGCTATTCCATCGTGTTTTGACGTCGATAACCAACGGCATCTCTTTTCCAAACTCCTGCTGGACGTATTTTTGAAGGAGGTCGTCGTTCTTGACCGGTGATTTGCGGAAAGTTCTTACAATTCCACGGAGCTTCTTAATGGTAGCGTGGTATTCAGGCCGCAATTCCGCTTCATCGCATTCCGCATCTTCTAGCACGAACTCACCGTCATCGTCATCCTCATCATCGGCAGAAGAGTCTGAATCAGCATCGTTGGAACCTAAAATTCGAGAAATTACCTAGAAGTTCAGTTATAAAGATAACAATTTGAAATGAACAAACCTTCTCCGCTCAGCTCACGTTGATTGTATGTTGGTTCATTACGGGAATAAAGCACACTCGTGACAGCAAGGTGTATCCCGTGTGCAAGACAAACTTGATGATCCGCGGGAATTAATCTTCCGACTTTCTTCATTACAGATGCACCATCTGTCGTTGCTGCTACAACGTCTTCGGTGAGGGATAAGCCATACTCAGACAAGATCTCTTCCAACAGCTTGACACATTTCTCGGCATCCATTGATCCTACTATCCTTTTCAGACCCAAGTTCCAGGTGTGCTGACCGTCATGAGCATTTACGTTCATGTATCTGCGGTTCCGAGTTGAAGTCCACTCATCGAAAGTGATACTAATCTTACGGCCTTGCTTCCTGATTTCACCAAACTCCTTTCGGTACCCCCCAACAACAAAAATGTAGTGCGCTTTGACCTTCAGCCTGATACCTTCCGGTGATTTGGGGATATCTCGAAATCCTCGGGCATATAATCCAAGCCGGATGCCCTCTGAGTTGCAAATTGTGTTGAATGGAATATTGTCCTCAGCAGCCATCCTTGCCAAAGCGGCCTCAAGCGGGGACGATTTGGAAAAATACTGATGAAGTGTGACGATCTTTTTGGGATGTGACGATGTCGTTGCGGTTTGATTGTCTTGAGGTACGTCATCGGACGCCGGACGTTTGTCCAAATTGATTTGATGTACTCCTTTGAGATGTTTTTTTCAATCCGGAGGTACTCGAACCTTCGCATTTGATCACTTTGGAACACTTAGCACATTTTGCAACACCACGGTTTTGAATTCCACGAAGAAAATATCTCCAAACGGAAGTTTCCGGCACTCCTTCCTTGCTAATTGCTTCAAATTCCATCTTCAATGGTACTGATCACTCCATTCACCACCGTAAACAATACTGGACAATGACAGTTTCAATTCTCCGACAGAAGTACGTCACGACTGCATTCATGCAAAGATGATTTGTAGTGGTATTGGTGTTATACGTATGAATATGAATGAACTGAGCGAGACACAGCTGCTTGTCAATCTTGTCATTCAAAATCGAACTGAGTTGCCAAGGTTGCACAGTGGGTCAGGTGTTTGAAATTTTAGTAAAAAAATATCATTCTCACTAGCTGCTGCATTCAAATAATGTGGTTTTAACCACCGGAAGTTTTAGTTTCCACTCGGACCAAAACTTTTTGCTTAGTACCGAAAATACCGGTACTTTCATTAAGCCAGTACCGGTATTTCGGTACCGAAAATTGGTCGGTACTCCCGGGAATTCCGGTACCGGTACTCCCGGTACTAAAACCTGGATTTGTATACGGGAGAAGTCCGTTGCGGAACGGAAGTAGCATCGAGGTATGCGGAGTAAGTCCAACTGCTGAAGTAAGTCTACCCACCGTCATCAACGATCGTTGATATTGCACGGGATTTGTTGGTCCCACTCTATCCCTAACGCCCCCAGCTTCTGAATCAATGTTTTGCCGTGAACCAGAACAAACGCAATGTGACCAAGTGGGTCGAAGAGATTCGTGACCACCTAGGCTACCTTGCGCTTCGTAGGCACATGATCGTTGTTTAGAATGTCTTGCAAGTCTTCTCGTGCGCCGAAAGAATAGATAAGTAGGTCTGCATCTGGAATCCACTGCATCCCCAACATCCCGACTCGGACTTCCCGTCGCGTTCTAGCTGTAAGTTTTTGGTTTCCACTTCTGCGACTTCACCTATTCCTCGCAAAACTTCAGGCTCGTTTGATCAGCATCGTCTGAGATTTAATCCTTCTTTAGAGTGTACCAGTTTGACTTCGTTGACCACTGGTATCGCCTCTTCGATTTACTCAAAGCTGTCCAAGTAGTCATCGACATAATGCTTATCCTTGATAGCTGCTGCAGCTCTCGGATACTCGATGGTGAAATCTTCTGCATTGATATTTTTTAGGTACTGTGCTAACGCTGGAGAACAGGATGATTTGAACGTAGCGACATCCATGACGAAAATTCAGGGAAGGTCAGTTGGTTGTTCACGGTATACGCAATGTTGTGATTGGCAGTCGGGGGAACGTATTCACCGCCACTGGATATTGGCGGCACTAGCATAGCACCCGCGGAACCGGGGTCTGCAAATCAGGGCCCTTCAAAGACTCTACTCACGTTCTAGGGACTCCAGACGTCGGACAGCAATGGGATAGTTATCGGGAAAGCTGGGGCTGTCAGTGTTCCATAGCAAGCCAGTTTCAAAGCTCGATCCAGTAGAAGTGCGACGTGTTGTCGCTCGTAGCATTAAGTCGGTTGATAAAAGAATTTGACGTGGTTTGGAAACTCCGGCATCCTCGAGAGTGAAATAGTCATGAAGATGATCGTTTAGTTCGCGATCGCGATCGGACGTGCCCCGACGTGGAAACTGACAATTACTGGTTGGGTTGGGTGATTTGGGACGTACCAATAGATGCTCCACCCCTGTCGACATTTCGCACCAACACGACATTTCCTTCTCGTAACTTTAGAGGGACGCATAATCTCAAATTGTCCAAACCAATGAGCAGTTGGGGCTCAATCGCATCATAATCTTTCAATTGTAACTGATTGTAACCACTTAATTATGATGAAATTATGCCTTTCGGCAACATTAGGGTGGATGTACCAATTATAAACTAACGTTCCTATAACTCTATTTTTGGATGTAATAGTAATAGACCTTAAAAATGTGTTTGAAATTGTTACAATAAAAGTTATAGGTGCTTATTGGGTATAAACATTCAACGACATTAACATGAAAAAACTGTTTTTTCGTTCCAAAAAATCAGATTCATATTGAAAATAGTTAAGATCTAATTTCTAAAGCCTTTGTTGGAAACACTTGTGAAAAATCACTTGAACACAACCATTTTCACAATCATAAAACAATTCTTCTTTAATGAATGTTCAAAAGTGTTCAAGAAAATAATACAAGTCTTGAAAAATGCAACAAATTGTTAGAAATATATCAGTTGCTGCACAAATTTTGGAAATATAACAAGAAATGATTGGATTATTAATGTCCTACGCAGACCACTTCACCTATACACAGTAAAAAATAATTAATTTTAACAAGCGCGTAAAATTTCCCCTCGTTTAACTCAACCAAAGGAGGCGTAAGCAAAGACATTGTTTGCAATCTTTCATACGACAGGCTAGATTCAGACATTATTGGGCTAAAATTTACATGAAATATCCCATTATTTTCTGCCAAATCTAGCATTCCTTTTATGTGCATTAGATAACGCAGAAAATTAAATGTTTCTTTTTATTTGTGTATTACATAATAAACTTGAAATAATGCATAATATAATTATCGAATACATGAACTACGAATTTCACGCACGTTATTAGAACTTGTCAAAGACAAGTTTTAATTTCTACGGAGATTTTTTATTAATTTGATGGAAGTTATAATAGGCAAATTTATGAACGTATAAACTGTTCTAGAATTCTAGAAAAAAAAACTGTGTGCATGTTTTTCAATGTAAACTTATATGAGCATGTAGGAAGTTACATAAAATTCTCGATCGATCCACTTAGGATTTTACGGAAGTTCTACAAAAATGTAAAAAGTTCAGCACAATGTTCGTTGGTATTTCGTGTACATACAAGTAATGGTTTGGACTTCGATCCGAAAAATGTTTTCATAAATTTTGTTAGCTTGTCAAATTTTCTGTATGATTTTAGTATGTTGATAAAGCTACCAAGAATTTCTATAAGCTTGTTGAAAATCATTTGAACTTCCTAAAAAAGTTATGAAATTCCCTAGAGATTCAGAAAGGAATATTCTGGGGGGATTCTTCAAAGTACTGAAGGAGACTTTCCAGAAGATCAGAAAAATAATACCTAAAAAAAACTTCTCAGAAGGTCAGGAATAAGCTTCCTCAAAGTTTAGGATGAAACAAACCTAGTTAATTTAGTTCAGAAGAAGACTCCCCGAAGTTGATATTCAGGAAAGGACTTATAAGAAGTTCAGGAAGAAATTTCCATTCTCAGACTTCTCAGAAGTCTGAAACAAACCATTCTGAACTTTGGGAGTGATGTTCGAAAAATTTCAGTAGCGACTGCTCAGAAGTTTATGACAAAACATGCCAAAAATTCAAGAGGAGACATTCCAGAAGTTCATCTGGGAGTTTTGCAGAAGATCAGGAGAAAACTTCCCTAAAATTCAAGCGATAATCATTGAAGAGCTGAAGAAGCAGCCTATTCAAGCTTTATTCATATGACCGTAATAATATTCATTGCCCAAGATGCTATATTTAAATATAGTAAACACCTCCACCATCTCCTCAACCGTTAGCATCGCACTATGAGCTGAGATGCAAACTCATATAAGAATTATAATTTGTCGGTTTCTATCTCACTTCGTTTGACAGATTTGATTGCTTATCGAATTGATCGATTCAATGACCTTCCATGGCATGTCGGTTCTGTGGTAAGAAAAATTTCCTGAAGTTTAGCATAGAAGTTAAAAACAAATTTCAGAAGTTCAGAGAAGTGCAGGAAAGAAGGAAACCCTCCAAAAATCAAAACAATAATCCTCAATCAAGAAAAAAAAAATCCGACTTAGGGTACCAGAAGCTCAGGAAAAAGATCGAAGAAAACTTTGAGATAAAATCAATGAAAAGAGATCGACTTAAAAGGTTCAGAAAAGGTTATTTATTAAAATGTGGACAGATTTTAATAGATAACTTTCTCCAAAATATGTTCAACTTGCAACTTTGAAACAGATTTCCAATGAGGTTTTCAGAATAACAAAACAAGCGTGAAAATTGTAAACACTTACTTATCCTTCGAATGTCATAAATGACAACTAAAGTGATGAAAGTCCTGAATTATAGCATGGTGTAATATTTCAATGACATTTTGAAATCTTTCAACATAACAGTTGACAGTCGAGTTCGGTTGCCGACTCGATCAGATTCAGTCGGCTTCTGTAATGTGCAATTTTGCTCCACTCGACAGTGACAAAGTGTCGAGTCGAGTTGCTCGACTCGACTTCTATAATTTTTTTTTTTTTTAATCATTTATTTGTACAGGCTCAATCGAATCAAATTTACAGAGCCAAGTTTTCATATTTTTTACATCATTTATCTTAAAAGTAAAGTTAGGGGGATAGAACCGATTATTCGCGGCCGTCTCGAGGTTAATAGGAATTACAAATTACGGATGGGAAGATGGGTGGGAATTTAAAGTATGGTTTACATAACACATTAATTTTTAAATTCTAAATTGTCTTAACACTTATAACTATACAATGTATGGGTTTCTTTTAACTTGAACATTTTTTTGAAAAAGAAAAAAAACACACAAACACACAGATAAAAAAAGAAAAAAAAAACTTATAGTAAACATACAGGTTAAACTAACTACAATCTAATGCTAATGTTAGTCAAAAACACATAAATTAATTGCATATACTCCAAATCACGCAAAGCCAAAATATCTCGAATTGGCACATTGGGTTGTCTACCTCGAGCCCGAAGGGAATCATTAAGCTCCGATCTGACTCCACGATGCTCAACACAAGACCAAATAACGTGATCTGCGTCCTGATAGCCTTGTCCACACTCGCAGAGATTGCTGTCGCTCAGCCCAACCCGGTATAAATGAGCGTTCAAAGAATAATGATTGTACATGAGGCGAGACATGACACGAATGAAGTCTCGTCCCACATCCATCCCCCTAAACCAAGATTTCTTCGACACCTTAGGGATGATAGAATGTTGCCATCGC